>JAOPSE010000002.1:163192577-163882577 GCA_029449295.1 Zea luxurians
GTTCTAAGGCACACGCTGCAGCTCAAGAGAGATACAATGGCTTTGTTAATCCCAATGTTGCAATTGATAATCGTATTGACAAATGGAGTGATGATGATCTTTATCTCTATAAGATCAGATTGGCTTATTCACTTAGATGTTTGAAGTTTCTTTTGCATCAAGGGTTGGCATTTCGTGGACATGATGAAAGTGAAGAATCTAGCAACAGAGGGAATTTTCTTGAACTTCTGAAATTTCTTGCGGAAAATAGTGAAGAAGTGAATAAGCATGTCTTGAAAAATGCTCCAGGTAATTGCACTTTAACCAGTCCTGAGATACAGAAACAAATTATTCAGTGTTGTGCCCCAGAAACTAGGAAGAAAATTGTTGAAGGAATTGGTGATGAGCCCTATGCAATTCTAGCTGATGAGTCTAGTGACATATCACATAGAGAACAACTTGCTCTTTGCTTGCGTTTTGTTGATAAATTAGGTAGACCATGTGAGCATTTTCTTGGAGTTGTTCATGTAGACAATACTACTTCTTTGTCACTTAAGAAAGCAATTGAGGATTTACTTGTAATGAATGGTTTGACTATGACTCAAATTCGTGGGCAAGGTTACGATGGTGCTAGCAACATGAAGGGAGAGGTTAAAGGGCTCAAAACATTGATCATGCAAGAGTCACCATCTGCTTATTATATTCATTGTTTTGCTCATCAACTTCAATTATTTCTTATTGCTGTTGCCAAGGGGAATAGTGACTGTGTTTGGTTTTTTGACCAAGTGTCTCTTTTGCTGAATATTGTTGGTGTTTCTTGTAAACGTCATGGCATGATTCGAGATGCAAGACTTGATAATGTCATGAAAGCAATTGATTGTGGTGAACTTCAAACTGGAAGTGGATTAAATCAAGAGATGGGATTGCCTAGGCCAGGCGAGACTCGTTGGGATCTCACTACAAAACTATTGTCAACATTATTGGTATGTATCCCACAATACGTGATGTACTCATCTCTCTTGGTAATGATACTTCACAAAAGAGTGATTGGCCAAAAATACATACTATGGTTGGAGTATTGGAGTCATTTGATTATATTTTTAGTGCACACTTGATGTTTATCATTTTGGGATACACTAATGAATTATCAGAGTGCTTGCAAAGAAGGGAGCAAGATATTATAAATGCAATCTCACTTATTAGAGTGGCAAAGGATAGAATGCAAGAATTAAGGTCCAGTGGATGGAGTCAATTCCTTGAAAAGGTCACTTTATTTTGCAACAAACATGATGTCCATGTTCCTATCATGGAGAATAATTATGTGCCTTATGGAAGATCAGCTCTATCGGGGTTTGGACCCGGGGGGCCCTCAACCGGACCGACTAGTGAATTTAGTGTCGCGTGCCCCTGTCCAGATGGGTTGATGCAAGATGGAACACAAGCAGAGGGATGAGGCTTATATTATCTTGCACCGGGGGTGCTTGCAGTAGGGGTTACAAGCGTCGCGAGGGAGAGAGAGAGAGAGGATCCGGTCCTGAGGTGAGGTGTCTGAGTTAGCCTCCACCACGTCTCTCCTACTCTGCCTGCCTCTGCTCGCCCCCTCCTGTCCTCCCCTTAGGAAGGCTCTGGACATCCCCTTTTATAGATGCAAGGAGATAGTCTAGCTGTACAATGGGGTGTAGCTATGTGCTAACGTAGCCGGTAGAGGAGTGCCTGAGCTCTGTAGAAGCGCAGCTGGCGGTGCGGCCCGGGGTCCTGCTGATGTTTCTTTGCCTTCGTAGGGGATTTGAGAACAACCAACGTCATGGACGCATGCAGGGAACCATCATTACCTGTTGCCGAAGTAACTTAGATGGGACACCGGTCTTGTTCCTTCGTAGCCTGAGGCGGCTAGCTAGGGGTAGGGTAATGATGGATCCCCAGTAGCGTAGTTGGTCCGAGGCCGAGGTCGGGCGATGCGGCGACTCCTCCGAGGCCGAGGCTGAGGTCGGGCGAGGCGGAGATCTTCCCCCGAGGCTGAGGCTGAGGCTGAGGCCTGGGGTCGGGCGAGGCGGAGACCTTCTCCCAAGGCCGAGGCTGAGGCCAAGGCCTGAGGTCGGGCGAGGCGGAGCTCCCTGTTGCGCCCGAGGATGAACTTGAGGGAGGTTGTGACTTACTGTTGTTAGTCTCACCCTGGTGGTTGGCACAGTAGCTGGAGCAGGGCGAACAGTGCTGTTTTCCTGTCAGAACGGTAAGTGAAAGGGTGAAGTGACTGCGGTCACTTCGACCTTGCCGACTGAGGCTCGCGTGTCAGGATAAGGTGTCAGGCGATCCCTGCATTAAATGCGCATGCGATACGGTTGGTTGGTAATGAGATTTGGCCGAGGTCGCTGCACGACAAAGTTTGCCTGAGCTAGACTTCGAGCGAGCCGAGGGTGCGCCTTCTGCCTGTGGGGGCCCTCAGGCGAGGCGTGAATCCACCCGGGACTACTGATCCCTCCCGAGGCCAGGCTCGGGCGAGGCGAGATCACGTCCCTTGGCAGGCGAGGCCTTGACTTGATCAGTGCTTATCAGTCTTTACAGTTTGTTCTGAAGACGTCGTCTTTTCTAGTCGTGTTTAGGAGTGTTGGGGGTACCCCTAATTATGGTACCCGACAGTAGCCCCCGAGCCTTGAAGGGAGTGTAGGTACTCGCTTGGAGGTTCTGCCAGATTTTTGCAAGGGGACCAGCCTTTCTTGGTTATATTTTGTTCCGATGGGTGCGCGCGAGCACACCTGTCGGGTGTAGCCCCCGAGGCCTCGGAGGAGTGGTTTGACTCCTCTGAGGTCTTAATTCTTTTTGTGATGTCTCGGTCAGCCTTGTTGTTCCCTCATGCGGCCTGGCCGCAGCCCGGGTGCATGGTCGGGCCCCGAGTTTTTAAGCTGGTTTGTCGACATGGTCGACAATTTGGCCGTAGCCTGGTGCGAGAGCAGCCCCCGAGCCTCTGCACGTGGTGAGAGGACGATCGAGGACCGTCTCGACTTTTGTTGTACGCCCCTTCGTCGCCTTTCCGCAAGGAGGAAGGGGGGAAGGCACCATGTTACTCTTGGAGGGCACCGAACACGGTGTTTCCAGTGAGTTGCTAACGGGTGATCCGAGTGGACGCTCGAGCCCCGTTCGATAAGGGTCAGCTAGTGGCCCAGAGGCGCGCTCCAAAAGTACCTGCAGGGGATTTGCTGGACCCGGACCCATTTGATAGGGTCCGAGGGCTCGGTGCCTCCCTCCGGTGGGATTCCATTACAAATCGTTCCCACTGGTCTCGGAAATGTCCTAGGGTACCTCGGGAGCGCAGCCCGAGCCTCGGCCATGTAACGGACGTACCCTGGGTCTTCCCTGACTCTGCGTGCTCTGGGCGGCTGTCGAACCCTTTCGAGGGGCCAGCCTTCGAACCCCTGATTAGTAAAGGGCTCGGAGCCCGAGTGCTCTAGGGCGGTTGCCGAACCCCGCAGGGCGCAACCTTCGAACCCCTGATCAGTAGGAGGGCTCGGGGCCCGCTTCCTTCGCTGAGAAGGATCCTTTTCGAAATATCCCCTTTTCTCGATCCCTGTGGCAAGAGAGAGAGGAAAAGAAAAAGGATATGAATTTAAATAATATGGCACACCTTTTTGATGTGGTCATCATGACGGAGGTGAAATGGCGCCCGCTTCGCCTGCCAGAGGTGTCGCTTGCCCTGCCAGGGAGTTAATGCGATGGGACAGGCGATTCGCGGGGCGTTTGTTGCGCGAGCGTGAGTCGTTCAAGGAACGGAACACGGGTGCGTCGTCTTTATGCCGTTGGGGCGCAGGTGGCCACTGTCGTCGGTGCTGAGGTGGTGGCTGCCATAGGTGAGGCTTCCCACCGCCGAGGTGGTTGCCTCTGCCGACGAGACCATCAGCGCCACCTGGACCCGGACCTCCGGCCTTTTGGCTTTAATGGCTTGTCCTCGCCCCCCGGACGGGGGCGAGGGCCTTTTCACAGTAGCGTTTGCCCTGGGGCCATCGCTGCTGCTGTCTAGCCGCCTGAGGCGGAGGTCATTGTCGCTGCTGGTGCAGTGGTCGCTGGTGAGCCACCTGGAGTTTTGTTATCTCGCAGCCCCTCTGGTGTGGAGGTAGTTCATTCCTACGGGAATGGAGTTGGAGTCCCATTTGTAAGGGAATGTAAGAGCAAAATGTAATTGCTCCAAGTACTGAGATATCTGCTGTAGGTCGGGAAAGCCGCCGAGGGTGCTGCCGACATCTACGTAGCACAGTTATCCCAAGTACGTGTGTTTGTTTTCTGTGGCTGCCGAGGCCTGAACATTTGGGTATCTGTGTGTAAAGCCATGTTTCTTTCCTCTTATTTTGAGCATTAAGACTTGTTCGTCGGTAGCAGAATCACTTATCCGAGCGTGAGTTACCTTTCGCGGAAGGTGACGAGTAAGGTATCCATATCCCGGAGGCGTAGGAGTCCCTTGGCTCGGTCGACCTTGCCATTCAAGGTCTCTCTTGTCGTTTTTATGATTCCGCCATCGATGCAGTCGAAAGGCACGAAAGTCGTTTTGGTAGAAAAACTTTTCCGAGGAAAGTTTCGGCGCAGAGGGGGTTCCCCCTTTCTAGACCCTAAGGCGGCCGCTCGGGCTGGGACCCTTGCGAAGGGCCTGGCTGTGGCCGTCGGGTCCGCTTGGTCCGCCCAAGCTAAGGCCTCGCAGCAGCGTGCCCAGGCCGAAGGTACGTTTCACTTGCTTTGCGACTTTGGTTTAGCTTCGTCCTTCTCCTCGTGTTTGAAGAACATTGTCCGGCTGTCTGCAGGGTTTGAGACGGCTCTTAACGAGTCTGTCAAGAACTGCAAGGCACTTGCCTAGGCGGCTGAGCAGAAGGAGGCCGACCGCGTGGCCATGTTCGAGGCCATCTCGGCTTTCTGCCGGGCCTTTGGCCTCAACAACGTCCCCTCGGGTAGCTCCCCCTAGAGTCACCTGCGGGCCTTGGGTGACCATGTGCGCAGCAGACTCTGCAAGGCGCTGCACCACGGTGTTAGGCGGGCCTTTGCCGTCCTCGCCTCCCACTACGATGTGGATCTAGAGCGGGTCAGCGAGGGGTACTGCTTACCCGACGAAGAGGAGGCCGCCTTAGCTGAGGTCCAGAGGCTTGACGCGGCTGTCAAGGGCCCAAGTGTGGTGCTGGCTTCCTCCTTTGAGGTGGAGGTCCTTCCACCCGTGTCGCCGTCTGAGGTCGGGCCAGATTCTGCCGAGGGCAGAAACGACGCCGAGGGTGCTGCTCCTCCCCCTGCCGATGTCTGAGCCTGCAGGAACAGTTTGTTTTAAGTATGCGTATGTTTCTTGCGGCTGCTGAGGCCTAAACATTTTTAATGTTGGAGTTTAAAGCTGCGTTTCCTTTCCTCTTGTTTCGAGCATTAGGACTTGTTCGGTAGCAGAGTCACTTATCCGAGCGTGAGCTACCCTTCGTGGAAATGACGAGTGAGGTATCTGTATCCCGGAGGCGTAGGAGTCCCTCGGCTCGGTCGGCCTTGCCGTTCAAGGTCTCTCGCGTTGTTTTTAGGATTCCACTATCGATATAGTCGAAATGGTACGAAAGTCGTTTTCTACCCGAGCGTTAGGACTTGTTCGGTAGCAGAATCACTTATCCGAGCGTGAGCTGCCTTTCGCGGAAGGTGATGAGTGAGGTATCCGTATCCCGGAGGCGTAGGAGTCCCTCGGCTCGGTCGGCCTTGCCGTTCAAGGTCTCTCGCATCATTTTTAGGATTCTGCTATCGATATAGTCGAAACGCACGAAAGACGTTTTGGCAGAAAACTTTTCCGAGGAAAATTTTGACGCAGAGGGGGTTCCCCCCTTCTAGCCCCGAGTGAGGGTCGGTTTTTGCTGAGGCAAGGCCAATCCTCCCTTGATAGCTAGACTTTTTATTTGTACATGCAAGGGAACCGAGGTACATAAACGACTTGAAACATTTTAAGGGTAAAAGCGATGTAGCTGTTCGATGTTCCAAGCGTTGCTGTAGACCTCGCCTTGATTGTTATCTAGCTTGTATGTCCCGGGCTTCAAAATTTTGGCGATGATGAACGGCCCTTCCTAGGGAGGAGTAAGCTTGTGGCGCCCTCGGGCGTCTTGTCGTAGCCGTAGCACCAAATCTCCCACTTGGAAGCCTTGGGGACGAATCCTTCGGGCGTGGTAGCGTCGCAGGGACTGCTGATACCGCGCCGAGTGTAGCAAGGCTACGTCCCGAGCCTCTTCTAGCTGGTCCAATGAATCTTCTCGGCTGGCCTGGTTGCTTCGGTCGTCGTAAGCCTTTGTCCTCGGGGAACCGTATTCCAAGTCCGTGGGTAGGATGGCCTCGACCCCATAGACTAGGAAAAACAGCGAGAAACCCGTGGCCCGGCTCGGCGTCGTCCTTAGACTCCAAACCAACGAGGGCAGTTCTTTTATCCACCGCTTGCCAAACTTGTTGAGGTCGTTGTAGATCCTCGGCTTTAGTCCCTGCAAAATCATGTCATTGGCGCGCTCCACTTGCCCATTTGTCATTGGGTGAGCTACGGTGGCCTAGTCCACACGGATGTGGTGGTCTTCGCAGAAGTCTAGGAACTTTTTCCCAGTGAACTGCGTGCCATTGTCGGTGATGATAGAGTTTGGGATCCCAAAGCGGTGGATGATATTTGTAAAGAACGCCACCGCCTACTCGAACCTGATGCTGGTTAAGGGTTGGACTTTGATCCACTTAGAGAATTTGTCGATGGCGACCAGCAGGTGTGTGAAGCCCCTGGGTGCCTTCTACAAGGGACCGACGAGGTCCAGACCCCACACAGCGAACGACCAAGAGATAGGTATTGTTTGTAGAGCCTGAGCAGGCAGGTGTGTTTGTCTCGCATAGAATTGACACCCTCGGCAGGAGCGTACAATCCTAGTGGCATCGACCACTGCGGTCGGCCAGTAGAAACCTTGTCGGAAAGCGTTTCCTACGAGGGTCCGAGGCGCCGCATGGTGACCGCAAGCCCCGGAGTGTATTTCTTGCAATAGCTCCTGTCCTTGGGCGATGGATATGCATCGTTGGAGAATGCCTGAGGGGCTGCGGTGGTACAACTCCTTTTCATCACCCAGCAAAACGAACGACTTGGCGCGCCGAGCCAGTCACCGAGCTTCAGCCTTGTCGAGGGGCAGCTCCCCCCAGAGGAGATATTCCAGGTACAGGGTCTGCCAGTTTGGGACTGGTGTGAACCCATTCCGCTCCACTTCGACACGCAGGGCCTCATCTTCGGCGGTCGAGGGTACCTCGGGCTGGGCCGAGGTCTCCTCGGGTTCGAGCACATCGTTGAGCTTGACGGATGGTTGATATATGTCCCTGGAGAAGACATTCGGGGGAACCGTTGTTTGCCCCGAGGCTATCTTAGCTAGCTCATCTGCAGTCTCGTTGTATCACCGAGCAACATGGTTGAGTTCTAGCCCGTAGAACTTATCTTCCAAGCGCCGAACTTTGTCGCAGCAGGCCTCCATTTTCCGATCGCGGCAGTGAGAGTTCTTCATGACTTGGTCAATAACGAGCTGCGAGTCGCCATGAGCGTCGAGGCGCCGAACCCCTAGCTCAATGGCGATGCGTAGTCCATTAACCAAGGCCTCGTACTCGGCCACGTTGTTTGACGCCGGAAAATGGAGGCGCAGTATGTAACGCACATGTTCTCCGAGGGGTGAGATGAAGAGCAAGCCCGCGCCTGCTTCAGTTTTCATCAACGACCCGTCGAAGTACATGGTCCAAAGTTCGGCCTGGATTGGGGCCGTTGGCAACTGGGTGTCAGTCCATTCAGCTAGGAAGTCGGCCAAGATTTGGGATTTTATGGCCTTCCGAGGGGCAAATGAAAGTGTTTCGCCCATGAGTTCCACTGCCCATTTTGCTATCCTACCCGAGTGTTGGGGTGAAGGCGAAGACGCTACCCTCCGCTCCAGCCTTCGTCTACCTTGTTGCACAGACAGGAAGCAGAAAGACCGGCGAGGTCCACCCTGCGCCTACCCCGCTGCGCCAACAGGGAGCAGAAAGACCGGCGAGGTCCACCCTTCGTCTTCTATGATACGGGACGAAGGCCTACGGCGATGTCGCCCCGTCTCACGTCCTCACTCTGCTTGGAGGCCCGTGTGGGGTTCGGCCCATTGTAACGGGCCCCGCTCGGATAAATGTGTTACGAGCCCGATTTGTAACAGCCTTTCTGTAATGGCAGTCTGTAACCCTCCTTTATAGGAATATTCTGGGGATAGACCGGGTGCCTGGGGGCACATGCGTCCTTAAATTGAGGCGCTGGGCACTCAGGCAACTATAAATACCCCCGTACATAGCCCTTGAGGGGCTGGATGAACAGAGCAATTGCTGCCTCCAGTTAAACCGTGTTCACATCTCGCTCACTCCCCCGTTGGAATCAACCTGCCCGGGAACGCAAGTTCCAACATTGGATCCCACCGTTCGTGCTACGAGAAAACCACCCGCGATGGCACCCAAAAGAGCTAACTCGAAGGCAGCCCCATCCGTCGACGAAGCAGCGAAGGCAGCCCTGCTAGCTGAGAAAAAGGGCAAGGCCCTCGCCGACAACACCCACCAAGGGGCTGGTGAATACGAAGCACACAATAAGAGACAGCGCAACGATCAACACACTCCAGAAGGCACCCTTCGCACCTGCAGCTCCGAAGGGCAGCCACAAGTGCCACCCCCAGGCTTCTCACCACCAGAGGGCGAGGACGCAGCAGAGGACGGCGAGGTCCTCGGCGTCTCCACAGAAGAACAGCTACAGCTATGGGCCCTGCGCCTCAGAAACCGCAACCTTCAGAAGTAGAAGGAAATCCTCGAGGCCAAGCGCCAACGCGTCTCTGTGCAGGCCAAGCTACGCCAAATGATACGAGATGAAGAGCAGAGGGCTCAGGAGCTTGAGCAAGAGATTGCGCTCTTGCAGCGCGAAGGCCAACATGATCTGCAGCACGGCCCGCCCCTCCAGCAGCGTGCGCCAGTCGAAGACCTATTCGTCCCTCACCGCGGGCCCTTCATCCCGCAGGCTGCAGCTTTCCAAGGCATCAATTACCTTGACGAGCGAAGCCCCCTGGCACCGCAACTGCAAGTGTCACCATGGTCCACCAATTTCAGGGCAGGGACTTACCCCAAGTACAACGGCAGCACTGACCCAGCACAGTACATCATGAGCTATCAAGTCGTCGTTGCATCAGCCAGAGGGGACGACGCCACGATGGCCAAGTCATTCATCATCGCCCTCGAAGGCCCCGCTCTCACCTGGTACACCAGGTTTCCCCCGATGTCCATCGACTCCTGGAAAAGTCTCCGAGACAAATTTCTGCTTAACTTCCACGGGTACCGCCCAGACACCGATGCCTTGGCTGAATTGTCACTCTGTAAGCAGCTGGAGAGAGAAACTCTGCGGGAGTACTACCGCAAGTTTCTGACCCTCAAGTCACAACTGCCTTCGGTTGAAGACCAAATCGCCATTCACTACGCCATCAGCGGCCTTCGGGCTGGCGTCCTTTACAGCCACTGCATCAGGGATCCACCCAAGAACCTCCAGGAGCTATATCAGCTGTTCGAAAAATATGCCAGATCCAAAGAGCTCCACCAGCGCAAGGTCGAGTCCCAGAGAAAACCCAAGGACCCTCCGCAGTCCAGCCGGACGTGGACAAGGCCTTCGCAGTCAGACTCCGGTCAGGACGGCCGCAGCCAACAGCAGGTACACAACATTGCCAACTAGCACCCCGCTGGTGAGGCCCCTCGCCGCCAAGACTATCCCCCTAGGGCCACAGCAACGGAACTCGTGGTCGAGGCCGGGGACAAGCGCAACAGCCGCGCCGTTTCTACTGCTTGTTTCACAGCGAAGACTGTGCGCACCCAACAAGGGATTGCCCAGAAACGAAGGCTACCAGGGAAAGGATGTCTCGGGCGCAACCAGCTGACAACCCAAGAGTTTTCGCACACACATATCAGCAACTCCCACAACCATACAACCACGGCCCCGCACCACATCCACCAAACCATGCTTACCAACACCACCAAGAGGTACAAATCGTACCTCCCCCACTCCCACCTCCACCCCCACAGCAGCCAAACATCCACCACCCAAACCACCCCCAAGCACCAAAACAAGAAGACTTCGCTGATCAGCCGTATCGCGGAGTCATTCACATGATCACCGGGGGGTCCAATGTCGACTTTGATACGAAGCGACAGAAGAGGGACCATTACCGTAGCGTCAACCACGTAGCCGTCATAGGTCCAGTCGTGCAGACAAAGTGGTCTCACGTACCATTGACTTTCGACGCCAGAGATGTCGACCTGCGCAGCGCACCCCACATCGACGCCATGGTCATCAACTGCAGCGTGGTAGGCTGGGACCTACACAAGGTCTTAGTTGACAACGGCAGCCAGGCAGACATCATTTTCCTCCACGCCTTCGACCGCATGGGCATCAGCCACAGGTTGCTGAAGCCTTTGGACAACCCTTTATATGGCTTCGGCGGCAAGGGCACCTTCCCAGTGGGCAAAATAGAGCTACCCCTGTCCTTCGGTGTAGCACCCAATGCACGAAGTGAACATGTCACTTTCGACATCGTTGACATGGTGTACCCGTACAACACCATAATGGGTCGGGGCTCCATCAACAAGTTTGAGGCAGCCATCCATGGACTTTACCTGTGCATGAAGATCCTGGGCCCGCTAGGCGTGATCATAGTCCATGGCAACCAGCAGGCCGCGCGCAACATAGAAAGAGACTTCGTCCTAGGGCAAAGGAACGTACACTGCCTAATGGCGCAGCGTGAGGTCCCTGAAGCTACTCGCCCAACCGACATCGGGCATGAAAAGGCACAGCTGCAGAGCAATGATGGGACGAAGATAGTCCCCCTTGACTAGGCAACACCTAAGCAAACGGTGGTCATAAGCGAGGACCTCACTTCGCATGACGAGGCGAGACTCATCTCCTGTCTTTCCAAAAATAAGGAAGTCTTCGCCTGGTCCGCCCTCGACCTGGTCGGAGTCAGTCGCTCCATTATTGAGCACAGCTTGGGCATCGACCCTTCGGTGAGGCCAAAGAAGCAGAGGCTGCGCAAAATGTCAGATGAGAAGACAGAAGCCGCCAAGGCCGAGGTACACCGCCTGCTTGAGGCCAATTTCATTGAACCAATCGCCTACCCTACGTGGCTCTCCAACGTATTCATGGTGCAAAAGAAGAGCGGCAAGTGGCGAATGTGCATTGACTTCACCAGCCTCAATAAGGCCTGCCCCTAGGACAATTTCCCCCTGCCTCGGATCGACAAGATAGTCGATAGCGCGGATGGGTGCGAAGTCATGTCACTCCTTGATTGCTTCTCCGGCTATCACCAGATATATATGAAGGAGGAAGACAAGGCTAGAACCAGTTCATAACACCCTTCGGCACGTACTGCTTCATCAGAATGCCGGAGGGACTAAAGAATGCTGGGTCCACGTTCTCTCGCCTCACCAAGACGGTGCTCGAGAGCCAAGTTGGCAGAAACATATTTACATATGTAGACGACATCGTCGTCACCAGCAAAAGCAAAGAGGACCACCTGGCTGACCTCGCAGAAACATTCGCGAACATGCGAGACGCACGACTTCGCCTAAACCCCGAAAAGTGTGTCTTCGGCGTTCGCCAGGGGGAAATACTGGGCTACCTAGTGTCGCATCGTGGAATCGAAGCCAACCCAAGCAAAATCCAGGCCATCATCAACATGACGCCCCCGCAATTAGCCAGAGACGTCCAACGACTGACAGGCAGATTGGCCGCCCTCAACAGATTCATTTCCAAGTCCGCCGAGCGAAGTCTACCTTTCCTCAAAACGCTACGCGGCGCAAAGGACTTTGCATGGGGACCAGAGCAAGCGGCGGCCTTCGCGTCACTAAAGCAGCACCTGTCAGAGCTGGCAATTCTTACAAGTCCCAACCCCTCGCTACCCCTGTTGCTCTACGTCGCAGCCTTGCCGCACGCAGTCAGCGCAGTGCTGGTTCAAGAGCAGGACAGAGAGGGCACGACCAGGCAGTGTCCAGTTTATTACGTCTCCGAAGTCCTCACGACATCAAAATGCAACATGACGGAGCTGGAAGAAATCGCCTATGCAGTCGTTATGGCTTCGCGCAAGCTGCGCCACTATTTCGAAGCATTCAAGGTGTGGGTCACCTCGGACAGGGGACTTGGCGAATTATTCAGAAATCTAGAGGCATCCGTCCGGATCGCCAAGTGGGCGGCCGAGCTGTCCGGCTACCATATCACCTTCGAGCCCAGGACAGCCATCAAGTCACAAGTCCTAGCAGACTTCATCGTCGACTGCACCAGGCCAATAACGCAGCCAGACATGTCTGCAGAGAAGGTGTGGACCATCCACTGCGATGGCGCATGGTGCCATGCGGGGGTAGGCGCAGCGGCAGTCATTACTTCACCCACAGGGGTCAAGCACAGATATGCAGCGTGTCTCAGCTTTGCTTTGGAGTTCGACAGATGCACCAACAACATAGCAGAATACGAAGCAGTCATTCTCGGCCTTCGCAAGCTACAGGCACTTGGTGTCACCACCTGCATAATCAGAACAGACTCCAAAGTAGTTGTCGGCCAAGTCGAGAAGGATTACGCAGCGAAGGACCCCGCACTTGCACAGTACCTCGCGGTTGTCCGCAGTCTCGAAAGACAGTTCAAAGGCTTCACCTTGCAGCACGTGGACCGAGCCAAGAATGAGGAGGCCAACGCATTGGCCAAGGCACTGGCCAGAGGCGAGGCCCTGCCCTCCGACGTATTCTACCATGTCATCGGCACGCCAGCCGTTCGCAGCCCAGAGGGCCTTCAAATAACCAACAACACCGAGGGCCACCGCATAGTCAACCTCATCATGACCAAAGACCGGCGAGCACCGATAACCATGTTCCTGTAGGGATATTACCACCCAAGCGATATCAGCGAGGCCAAACGCCTCAAACACCAGAGCCGGGACTTCGCTCTCATCGAGGGACAGCTTTACAAGAAGGGGGTCAGTCAACCCATGCTTAAATGTGTCACCGAGACAGAAGGCGTCCAGATCCTGCACGAAGTCCACAGCGGGACTTGCGGCTCTCACGCGGGGCCTAGGGCCCTAGCTGCCAAGGTGATCCGTCAAGGTTTCTACTGGCCTGCCATGATCTGCGCCGCAAATCGGGTCACAAGGTCGTGCGAAGCCTGCCAAAAGATTTCTCCACGCTCGGGAAGCCCTTCGCAGTTCACGAAACTAATCTCCCACACGTGGCCCCTTCAGCGTGGGGCCTGGACATTGTCGGGCCACTACCCACGGCCCAAGGGAACCTCAAGTTCACCTTCGTCGCCGTCGAGTATTTCACCAAGTGGATCGAGGCAAGATCAGTATCAACGATAACATCGAAGACTGCCCAGAAATTCTTCTGGCAAAACATTGTTTGCCGATTCGGAGTCCCGTCCGAACTCACAGTTGACAATGACAAGCAATTTGACAGCCAAGACTTCAGGGACTTCTGCTTCTCCATTGGCACCAAACTTGCCTTCGCCTCAGTATATCACCCACAATCCAACGGCGTCGTGGAGCGCGCTGAAAGGGAATTAGGATTACACCTAGTTCCTAAATAATTTTGGTGGTTGAATTGCCCAACACGAATAATTGGACTAACTAGTTTGCTCTAGTGTATAAGTTATACAGGTGCCAAAGGTTCACACTTAGCCAATAAAAAGACCAAATGTTGGATTCAACAAAGGAGCAAGGGGGCAACCGAGGGCACCTCTGGCTGGAGGCACCGGACTGTCCGGTGTGCACCGGACAGTGTCCGGTGCGCCCAGAGGACTCCAACTCAAACTCTTCGCCCTCGGGAATTCTCGGAAGCCGGCGCGCTATAATTCACCGGACTGTCCGGTGTGCACCGGACATGTCCGGTGCTCCAAGGAAGCGCGGTCTCCGGAACTCGCCAGCCTCGGGTTCGCGCGGCAGCCGCTCCGCTAAAATTCACCGGACTGACCGGTGTGCACCGGACTGTCCGGTGTGCCAGCGGACAATGGCTACTTCGGCGCCAACGGTCGACTCTGACAGTAAACAGTACACGCGGCAGAGTCAGAGCAGAGGATCAGAGAGACACCGGACTGTCCGGTGTGCACCGGACTGTCCGGTGTGCACCGGACTGTCCGGTGCCACATGAGGACAAAGCCTCCAACGGTCGACCAGCTCCAACCCCAACGGCTATTTGGTGACGTGGCTGTCACACCGGACATGTCCGGTGTGCACCGGACTGTCCGGTGCACCATACGACAGACAGCCTTCACCAACGGCTAGTTTTTTGTTTGGTGGCTATAAATACCACCCCAACCGGCCACTTCAAGGTGGGAGCCCAAGCAACATTCCAAGTCATTTAGTTGACATACTCAAGCCCTCCCAACCACATATATTCATTGATCCATCCTATACACAAGATTTAGTCCACTACAACCAACACAAGTGCCACAAAAGAGAGAGCAAACAATTGAGAGCTACTCAATTGAGTTAAGCCCTAGCGCCTTGTGAGTTTCATTGAGAGATAGTGTGTGCTACATCTTCGTGTTCATTTGCGCATGGAGTTTTGACTCCCATTCAAACTTCCTCCAAAGTGTTGGAGGCTTGTAAAAGCTAGCAAGAGACACCAAAGATTGTGGTGGTCCTTGTGGGATCGAGAGTGATCCTTGAGAAGAAGAAGAGCTCACCGATCCTTGTGTGATCGGGGGAGAGAGGGAAAGGGTTGAAAAAGACCCGTCCTTAAGTGGACTCCTCAACGGGGACTAGGCCTTCGAGGGCCGAACCTCGGTAAAACAAATCACCCGTGTCCATTGTGTTTATTGCTTGTGATTTGTTTGCTTTCCCTTGCTCTAAGTTTTCTTGCACCTTCTTTTGCTAATATCATTTGGTGTTGCTTCAAGTTAAATTCCCATTTAGTGAAGCAACACATTGCAAGAAAGAACTTGACCTAGTGCTCTTCTCATCTAAGGCTTCTTGCTTTGTTATTCTATAACTTATCAATTGTATTGATTTATCACTTCCGCATTATTTATCAATACTCCATTTCAAGCAAGAACTTAGTTTATATTCTCCGATATTTGTATATCTTGTTCTAACCACTAATCAAGGGATCTAGTAGGGGGATATAGTTTTAATTTTCAGGTTTCGCCTATTCACCCCCCCCCCCCTCTAGGCGACTTTCAATTGGTATCAGAGCTAGGCACTTCATCTTGAGTCTAACAACTCGAAGTGATGGCTCGTAAGAGATCCCAAAGGAACAAGAAGACTCCTCCATCGAACGTAACTCAAAAGGAGGTAACTCTTGAAATATTATTTGATGATTGTTCCAATTATGACTCATGGTCTACTAGTGTGATAAATGCTTTTAGAACCATAGATCCACGATTAGAACAAATTATAGACAAGAGTATTTTTCCCTCTAATTTCAATGGAGAAATTAATTCCGAGGAGGATCAAAGATGTTATCGCTTAAACTATCTAGCTTTTGACATCTTAATTAATTCTCTTAGCAAAGAAGATTATCATGCCTTCATATCAAACTATGACGAATCCATCCATGATGCGCATGATATTTGGACTAGAATTAGAAGCAAATTTGATGAGTCCAAACATGATAGTTCATTTTGTGCTTCTACTTTCTTTGGTATTTGTGATACTAACCCTTGCAAGGAAGAAGAAGAAAATGAACGATGGAGACCAAACGATGAATCCACCTCTCCAAAAGGTTTGTCTTCCCATTTCGATTCCCACATGTGTTGTGTGGCTAATGCAAATGATAGCGGAAGGACAAATGAGGATGAGGAGGAAGAAAGAAGCTTCTTGCATCTCTACGCTCGCCTAAGCCAAGAAGATAAGGCGGTCATGCTCAAACTTCTAGAAAGAGCGAGAGAGCAAAGCGAAGCTCGTCAAAGGCTAGAAGATATTCTCTCCATGAAAATGCTACACTTTGACGAGTTGACTAAAGAACATGAGGAGCTAAAGTGCTCTCATGTTGATTTGGTCCAAAGGTATGAAACTATTTCAATTGAGCAAGATAACGCTTTACATTGTATCGCTCAATTAGTAAATAAAAATACCTTGCTTAAAGACCAAGTAGAAAAGCTAAAAATTGAAAATCTAGCTTTTCAAGAAAAATATGATATGCTCCTATGCTCTCATGAAAATCTTAGAGATGATCATATCATATTAAATATTGCTCATGAGGTTGTGATAGAAAACTTAAAATCTCAACAACCTCACTCATGCACATGTATTCAAATTGATACTATATTACCATGTGCTAATGCTTGTTGTTTGTCAACAAGCAAATCTTCCTTTGAGCTAGAATTTGCAGGAACAAATGATGATTCATATCAAAAGCTCAAAGAAGAAAATGAGAGGCTAAAGAAGAGCTTGACACAACTAAAAGGGAAATGCATTGCCCAACCTTCTCAAGATAACCGTGATCACATGGTGAAGAAGCTTGAGACGGGAACAACCGTGGCATGCAATACATCCCTTGAAGAAAATGTCAAGGATTTGAGGATTGCCAAGAGGAAGAAACAAAAGATGAAATTCAACACCTCCTCCAAAAGCCTCAACCACGCCTCCATAAAAGGTAACATCCAAGGTAATGATCAAGCCACACTTCACATTAAGAGGTGTAGTGAATGCTTTGAAGAGGGGCACTTGATTAGGTCATGTCCCTACATTAAAAATGGCTTGATTATTAACAAGGATGATAGACTTTGTTTTAAATGCTCCAAGAAGGGACACTTGCTTAGATCTTGTCCCCATTTAAAACAAAAAGGCATAGGGTTAGAAAAGAAAGTTTTTACTAACCATGTAGCAAGCAACAAACAAGGAAAGAAGAAAACTTCAAATCTTGAAAAACGCCTATGCTACACATGCCGAAAGAAGGGACATCAATGCAAGAATTGTCCCATTGGTAACAATTCCACTCCTAGCTTGTCAATTAATTCTCATGTAACTAGGCAACCCAAAATTGCAACTTGTGCTAGAAAGGTAATGAGTTTACCTAGTGCTAACACAAAGGACTTTTGGGTTCCTAGATCTTTGTTGACTAACCATGATGGACTCATCAAGCGATGGGTACCAAAATATGCTTGACAAGCTTTGTAGGAAAAGGAGATGGTATGATGCCTTGGGGTGCTTGAGAAAGTTAATTCAATTTAACTCAAGCTATCAAATCTTCAATGACTTTTATCCATGATTGACCCAAGGTTATTTTTCAAATTCCTATGTCTTAA
This sequence comes from Zea luxurians, assembly GCA_029449295.1. Lineage (NCBI taxonomy): Eukaryota > Viridiplantae > Streptophyta > Magnoliopsida > Poales > Poaceae > Zea > Zea luxurians. The sequence goes on from JAOPSE010000002.1 coordinate 163,209,820, forward strand.
ACTCATATCATCTCGAGAAAGATATTATATGTTGTAGGAAGTGAAGAGATATCATATACGGAAAAATCAAGGCCTACAACATGGAGGAAAGTCAAAGGATGGTAACCTCTATGCTTTTAAAGTGCAATTATTTTATTATGTGTCTTGTGTAGTCACATAAGAAATGTGTAGCGCTTCAAATGTCTTTAAAATTCATATCATCATTCTTTGAAGAATTTCCTCTCATATGGTAGATTGCATACCCATCATTTCCATACTATGGCAATCTACATGCTTTAATTTGTTGCAAGTATGTCATGGCATATTCTTCCTCTAATTATCTTGTTATTGCCATGATTCTAGATATAGAGAGATATTTCATGTTCTTAAAAGAATAAGGTGTCATGTAAGGAATTCAAATCCTTAGGACACTTGTAAAAGGAAAACTCTCTCTATAACTAGAATAGTGAGATTAATGATTTTATCCAAGTAACCCAAGTAGTCTCACTTGTAGAGAATAAGTTTCTCTTTGGAAGCATGTAATCTAACATAAAAAGAAAAATCAATCCAATGATTTATGTTGATTTGCTCCTTACCTATATTGGATTTGATTCTTTCACATTTATCGCTTTCCATATCATGAATTAGATTTATTCCGATAATCTCAAGGGATTATTTATGCTTGTTTTATGAGTTAAAATTAAGCATAACATCATCTATGGATAATCTAGTTCATGCTATGAAGTTTCCATGTTTTAGTAATCTAGCTTCCCATTCCTTATCAAAATGATTACAAAAAATGGAAACTAGTGCTTGTGTTGCTACTAACATTTCTCTTGAGTTCAATTATGAAAATCTACAAGAAAGAAAGTGCACAAGCCTCATGGGTTGATCTTCACCCAAAGGAAGAAAGGTAAAAGCAAAGGTATGGGAACTCATCTTCTTAAGTTTGGTTCCCATCTCAATGGGTATTTAATCTAAATTATCATATTATACCCTTGTGAGGAATAGATTCTTTAGTGGACCGAAATTAACTAAGTATGCATTCAATATCATTTTCATAAATGCGCTTGTCCATTAGAATCTAATTCATGCCTTTGCTATATCCATTCTCATATTGAGGCGCTTCTAAGTCATGATAATAAATTCAATATGAATAAGTAAAATTCCTTTGATTAATCAAAAGTGAATAAAAAGGTGCTCATTCCTCTTTTCTGTTAATGTGCACTAACGTTAAGGAATTTACTTCATGTCTATGTGACTCATGGATGATGAATTATGCTTATTTCCTGTCTAAAAGAAATCATCCATCACTATATACTCCCTTGTATTACTAACATTCTTCTTGAGTATTTTCAATAAGTTTGAAAGGAAAAAGAAGCCACCTCAAAGGGAGGACTCTCAAATGAAAGAGGAGAACATCAAGAACAACACCACCTACTTCTACGAAATAATCAATGGTGTGGTTGTGAGTATTCTAAACCCTTTCATATTGAGAATACTAGGCTTAAGTTGTTATTGCAAAATTTATGAGCCTTGATCAAGATGTACAATGCTTCTCCGTATTTGTCTTTAAAGTAAATGCATTCATTCAATTCAAATACTTGATGCATATCTCTAGGGGGAGCCTCTATCTACATCTTGATTGCGTTGAGACTATTGCTTTATCTCAGTTATTTCATATAGTCTCTTGCGTGAGAATAAGTTTCTCATGAAGTATGCTACTATCCTTAAATTCTTGTATTTCACTCTAAAGTAGCATATGTGCTGGATTCTCCTACTCTAAGCTTAATTGATAATCTAATGTGTATGTTGTTCTTTTGATCACATCTGTTATTTATTTGATCATTGAATAACTTCAATCAACAATCATATTTCTTAGTGCCGTATATTCTATCAATCGATGTCTCTCTTGATATGCACTAAGTTAAAAGGAGAATTCATGATACATTTATGCAACTTGTGATTCATGCTAACAATAACTTGAAAAGATCCCTAGTTGTAGAACTCTCTCTTGTGCAAAATATTTCTATATATTGTCATTAAGAATTGGTCTTAAGCATCTAAGACTAAGGACAAGCACAATGAAGAGAGCGTCCCTATGTAAAGGTACATAAAGGTAAAACTATCTCCTTTCATTTAAACTTGTACCTAAATCCTCCTTTTCTATACATTCTTTGCTTTTCTTGTATAAAAAGGAAGAGAAAGCATGTCCATGTATTATCCTTGCTTCATACCTAGTTTAATTTCCCAAAATTCATTCCTGCTTTAGTGCATCTTTGGTAAAACTAGATGAAGTACTTTTATTGTCAAAGAGCTTAAAGCTTAACCTTGTAACGAGGATAAGCTGCCTTTGTTTCAAAGGTGGATGGTCCTTAAGTCTCTTTGAAATCCTTAAGGGAAAATGCTTAAATTGTTCACAACATGCTTTCATAAGTGCATAAATTGTCATGAGCATCACACTTATACTATGACACAATGCACTTCATAATCTGTATGATATAGATATGTTCTCATTATGTGCAATTGGCATTTAAGGCCAAAATATGTGTTCCTCTCCATGCACATACTTAGGGGGAGCAATCTATGTTATATAGAACTATGATCATGCTTAAATTTGATATATCCTCTTGATCATATCTCTTTTATATGCTATGACTAATGTGTTTTCAAGAGAATTTCAAACCATGTCATAGGTACATTGAAAGGGAATTGGAGTCTTTGGCGAAGACAAAGCTTCCACTCTACTCTATCGGTATTATCTATCCTTCGCCATCACTCCACAATGTCTCTCCATCTTTGGTATAATCTTCACTCATATGTTTTCTTTGCCAAAGGGGAGAAAGTAGTTAGGAAAAAGGGCTTATATTTCATTCCAAGTATCCGTTTTTGGCGATTCATGCCAAAGGGGGAGAAAGTATTGGCCCAAAGCAAAAGGACCGCACCACCACCTAATTTCTTAAAATTTGATGATTTTCAATGGTAAATTTCAAAATCGGTATCTCTTTGTGTTCTAAAGGGGGAGCAAGTAGTATTTTCAAAATTGATGAAAAACCCTCTTGAACACTAAGAGGAGACCTTATTTGAGGGGGAGTTTTGTTTAGTCAAAGGAAAAGCATTTGAGCAAAGGAAGAAAATTTCAAATCTTGAAAATGCTTTGCAAAATCTTATTCATTTACCTTTGACTATCTTGCAAAAGAATTTACAAAAGAATTTACAAAAACAAAACTCTTGGTGTAAATGTGGTCCAATATGTCAAAAATAAAGAAACAATCCATGCGCATCATATAAGTATATATTGGCTCAATTCCAAGCAACCTTTGCACTTACATTATGCAATCTAGTTCAATTATGCACTTCTATATTTGCTTTGGTTGTGTTGGCATCAATCACCAAAAAGGGGGAGATTGAAAGGGAATTAGGATTACACCTAGTTCCTAAATAATTTTGGTGGTTGAATTGCCCAACACGAATAATTGGACTAACTAGTTTGCTCTAGTGTATAAGTTATACAGGTGCCAAAGGTTCACACTTAGCCAATAAAAAGACCAAATGTTGGATTCAACAAAGGAGCAAGGGGGCAACCGAGGGCACCTCTGGCTGGAGGCACCGGACTGTCCGGTGTGCACCGGACAGTGTCCGGTGCGCCCAGAGGACTCCAACTCAAACTCTTCGCCCTCGGGAATTCTCGGAAGCCGGCGCGCTATAATTCACCGGACTGTCCGGTGTGCACCGGACATGTCCGGTGCTCCAAGGAAGCGCGGTCTCCGGAACTCGCCAGCCTCGGGTTCGCGCGGCAGCCGCTCCGCTAAAATTCACCGGACTGACCGGTGTGCACCGGACTGTCCGGTGTGCCAGCGGACAACGGCTACTTCGGCGCCAACGGTCGACTCTGACAGTAAACAGTACACGCGGCAGAGTCAGAGCAGAGGATCAGAGAGACACCGGACTGTCCGGTGTGCACCGGACTGTCCGGTGTGCACCGGACTGTCCGGTGCCACATGAGGACAAAGCCTCCAACGGTCGACCAGCTCCAACCCCAACGGCTATTTGGTGACGTGGCTGTCACACCGGACATGTCCGGTGTGCACCGGACTGTCCGGTGCACCATACGACAGACAGCCTTCACCAACGGCTAGTTTTTTGTTTGGTGGCTATAAATACCACCCCAACCGGCCACTTCAAGGTGGGAGCCCAAGCAACATTCCAAGTCATTTAGTTGACATACTCAAGCCCTCCCAACCACATATATTCATTGATCCATCCTATACACAAGATTTAGTCCACTACAACCAACACAAGTGCCACAAAAGAGAGAGCAAACAATTGAGAGCTACTCAATTGAGTTAAGCCCTAGCGCCTTGTGAGTTTCATTGAGAGATAGTGTGTGCTACATCTTCGTGTTCATTTGCGCGTGGAGTTTTGACTCCCATTCAAACTTCCTCCAAAGTGTTGGAGGCTTGTAAAAGCTAGCAAGAGACACCAAAGATTGTGGTGGTCCTTGTGGGATCGAGAGTGATCCTTGAGAAGAAGAAGAGCTCACCGATCCTTGTGTGATCGGGGGAGAGAGGGAAAGGGTTGAAAAAGACCCGTCCTTAAGTGGACTCCTCAACGGGGACTAGGCCTTCGAGGGCCGAACCTCGGTAAAACAAATCACCCGTGTCCATTATGTTTATTGCTTGTGATTTGTTTGCTTTCCCTTGCTCTAAGTTTTCTTGCACCTTCTTTTGCTAATATCATTTGGTGTTGCTTCAAGTTAAATTCCCATTTAGTGAAGCAACACATTGCAAGAAAGAACTTGACCTAGTGCTCTTCTCATCTAAGGCTTCTTGCTTTGTTATTCTATAACTTATCAATTGTATTGATTTATCACTTCCGCATTATTTATCAATACTCCATTTCAAGCAAGAACTTAGTTTATATTCTCCGATATTTGTATATCTTGTTCTAACCACTAATCAAGGGATCTAGTAGGGGGATATAGTTTTAATTTTCAGGTTTCGCCTATTCACCCCCCCCCTCTAGGCGACTTTCACGCGCCAACAGCAAGATTTTCACGGCGATCAAGAAAATGCTCCTCGACGACAAGAAGGGTAAATGGGCCGACCTGCTACCTGAAGCAATCTGGGTGCTGAGCACGACCGAGTGTCGGGCGACCGGGTTTACCCCCTTTCGCCTGCTATACGGTTCGGAGGCCATGACCTCGCAGGAAATCAAGCATCGGTCCCCAAGAACAAGCGCTTCGGCCTCACCCGACGTAGACGAGCTAACCTCCAAAGATCTCATCGATGCAGACCGCGTCTTCGCCCTGCAGGCCCTCAACAAATATCAAGCCCAAACGAAGACCTGGCGCGACCACGCAGTCGTCCCGAGGGAATTCAACGAAGGAGACCTCATACTCGTCCGAACGACCCAGACCGAGTCACGAGGTAAGCTGGAGCCGAAGTGGGAAGGGCCATTCATCGTCAAAACGAAGTCGTCCCCCAGCACGTACAAGCTAACAACGCAATCTGGCAAAGACCTGGAGCATTCCTGGAACATAGATAATCTCCGCAAATTTTTTGTTTGATTCCTCAGGGCCATCACGCCCTTGTAATTAACCAAACATTATCGTTCTGGCCCGTACTCTTTTCCTCCCGGGGGGGGTGAGGTTTTTAATGAGGCGGAGCCATGCAATATACCCACAAAAATCCCCCGCAAAAATTAAGACACGTCGAAAAAGACCGCACCGACGGTCTTCGGCATTCGACCACACCAAAGTCATCGCGAGGGGCAGTGCTTACTACCCTCGCGTGCGACACTCCGGCAAAAGTCGCCTACGGGTGCAGCCGGAATAGCACAAGTGCGAAAAATTGAGGTCTTCTCCAAAAGACTATCCGCGCAAAAATCGCCTACGGGTGCAGCCGGAATAGCACAATAAGTGTGAAAAATCGAGGTCTTCTCCAAAAGACTATCCGCGCAAAAGTCGCCTACGGGTGCAGCCGGAAATAGCACAATAAGTGCGAAAAATCGAGGTCTTTTCCAAAAAGACTATCCGCGCAAAAGTAGCCTACAGGTGCAGCCGGAATAGCACAACAAGTGCAAAAAATCAAAGTCTTTTCCAAAATATTATCCGCGCAAAAGTTGCCTATGGGTGCAGCCGAAATAGCACAATAAGTGCGAAAGATCGAAGTCTTTGCCAGGAGACTCCGCGCAAAAGTAGCCTACGGGTGCAGCCAGAATAGCGCAATAAGTGCACGCAAAATACGCCTACGGGCGCGGCCGGATCAACGAAGGCACGCTGTCTCATCATACCAATCATAGTTACACGCACAGCGAGGGCATCACACATTACAACGGCTCAACCTTCGGGATGATACCCATCTCCCTGTAGTTGAACAACATTATCTTCAATTCCTCACCCTCAAAAAGATTTTGCAGCTCCCCCTCACCTACACCCACCCCAGCCGGCGAAGACAACAATTCCCATTTGGCAGTCCCGTCCACTCGAAGACAACCACCCTCCACCTCACCGTGACCCCTATCACTCCGTGACAACCCGCTCATCCTCCGCTTCGCCATCGCCCTTCGACGCCTACGTCCAGCATCCTCACAAGGAATATCCTCACCCGTCACACGTAGCGAAGTCTCCGCTGCAGCCACATCCAATGCCGCAAAATAGTCTAAGTCCTCATCCGAAGACCCCTCTGTCCACACAATCGAACTCCCAGAATCATCAGATCCAAAAAACTTTGACACAGAATCATCAGAATTGTCTCCAGCAACCCCGGTCGAAGCCACAAAATTAGTATTGTCAGTAGCGGTTGCGTGTGCAGGCCCAAAACCCTGAACCTGCACAGCAATCGAAGTTCAGTAACACTCAGACAACATTTACAAACTCCCCACACCTATTTAGCCACCTGCGAAGACGCGGCCGCGGCCGCGGGGTCTTCGACTGCCGGCTCAGCCACCATCTCCAAGGCAGGGACCGACGTAGGGTCTTCCTCAACCACGGCAGGCTCGGGCACCACTGAGGGGCCTTCACCTGCATCCGAGGGCAGCACCGGTTTGACCTCCGCAGCCTCGGGCAGCGCGCTAGCCAGAGCTCTGAAGTCCTCGACGTCCTCAGCACGCTCCATCTGCAGCAACACCAGTCACTCAGCAAAAATCAAGCATACCCACACACACTACCATACAAAAAATGACCCTCACATGCTCTCTCGCCCGGTCGGGTCGCTCCCTGACCGCCTCCCGACCATGCGGACCCCACATTCTATTAAAAAGTGCCCCCTGACTGCTTCACCACAGGGTCGTCGACCTTGAAAATCTCCCATTCAAAGTTCCCGTCTGATTGGTCGAAGACCTCGTAGTGCCTGCAGCCCTCGCGGGACAACACATTCATGGCCCCCTCGCAGGTGACAAGGGAGGCGAAGGACATGAAACCCTCCACAATGGTCGGGAGCACCAGCAGCTCCTCCTACATCCATTCGAGGAAGCGAAGGCCAACTTCCCAGTCTGGCACCTCAAAGTCAGCGGTCCGCGCACCCAGTTCGCGGTATGCTCCCACGAACTTTGCGTGCGTCCGCTCAACTTCCGAGCGCGTAGAGGCCTCGGCCTTGTCCACGCGGCCACGCAAGGCGTTGAACCTCGCCTCCAGCTCTTCGGCGCGCTGACCGACGAGACTGCTCTCCGCCCGCGCCACCTTGGCCTCCGCTTGCGCTGCCTGCGCCTCGACGATGGCCTGGTTCGCCTCCCTCCTCTCCTCCGCTAGTTGGCGCCGGAGGTCCGTCTTCTCGGCCTCCAAGGTGGCCACTTTCTCCGCTAGCCTGCGGTTCTTGCTCTCCGCCGCCGACTTCTCCCGAACGGCATCCGCGTGCTGCGCCCGAAGTCTCTCAACTTCGGTAGCCACGTCCGCAGTCAGGACACCCGACACCACGCGATCAGCGAAGTCGGCCGCCTAACAAAAGCACATGAGCCCCAAAACCTCATGCAAACAACAAACTTCGAAGTCCAGCACAACTTACCTGCTTCAACTCCTGCGACACCTCCCTCAGCCACCGGGACATGGAGCCCGCCACATCCTTGGCGGCAGCGGCTGACGGAATCTCGCCGCTTGCGCAGAAAGCGGCCCACGGGTCTTGCGCGGCACCCTTCCCTCCAGCCACCAACGCTGGCAGCGCTATTGCCGCCGAGGGCGGGACAGCAACCAACTGCTCCTCACCCGACCATGCGACAAATCACCGGTCAAAAAAAACAAAAACTAGCTCAAAAAAACTAGCTCAAAAAAAAACTTACCAACAAAATAATCCTCGACACTGATGTCCGTGCCGAAGTCACCAACACGCCTCCCTAGCGAAGGCAGCTCCCGTCCCTTCGTGGATCCGCCCGGGGGAGGCTTGGTTCCGCCAGAGGCGGCGGTCTTCGCACTCGTCGACACCTTGCTGGATCCGGGCGCGACCGGCTTAGCAGTCGGCATTGGCTGGCTACTGCCGGGGGCAGCAGCCTTCATGCTCCCCCGCGCCCTCTTCGCTTCACGCCTAGGATCTGCGATCCTGACGACCGCCCAGTGCTTCTGCGCAGCGTCTTGATGGTCCTTGTTCATCACTGCCAACACAACAGCAGCAATATTCCGTCCGTAAGGAAAAATCCTCAAGCCACGAGCTATACGAGAGGTATACATGTCTTCGCCCTCCGCCTAGGGGATCGGAACATTCTTTGGCCATCGACCCCCGGTCACCTCCAGCATTCGTGCCGAAGACTCCCGAAGCTCGGGCGAAGACATCCTTCCCCCGGGGGCCGCACATGTCCCCATTAACTCCACAGCAAAACCATCAGACACCCCCACTTCCCCCACTACAGTACCTAACTTTCTCTTCTTGGTGGCCGGGGCAGCCTCCTGCGAAGGCCCTTCCTCGGTCACGCCTATCGGTTTTTTCCCACGGCGGTCGGCGGCATCTTCCCCGGGATAAACACCGTATGGCAAGCGTTCAGTTCGAAGACCCGATTCAATCTGTCGTTGGACCCCCAGATATCCCAGCTCCGTAGACCCTCCGTCCGTGACACGTAGCGCCCCATGATCCTCGCCGCACCGTTTTCCGCCTCGCGCACGAATGCGGCAGGATCCCGGCCACGCAGATCCAACGCAAAGGCAGGACTTCGCACCAGCTACCGCCCCAGGAGGGCATCTTGCGAGGGCACACCTCGCCCAGCGCCCAGCCATGCGCCAAGGTCCATACCCCATACCCGATAAACTCCTCAACTAAATCGCGCCCGCTACTCATGCGGGCAGCACACCGAAGGGCCCCTTCGTCTTCATCGTCCTCTGCCACCTCAAACTGCGGATACGCTGTGTAATAGTGGGAGCACATGATGGTCACGGGGAGCCCTGGGTGGTCTTCGACTATGCCCTCGGAAATGTAAAACCAGAAATCCCACCAGTTGCCCCACTTATTGCGGGCGCAAGGAACCAACTCCACCACTTCCATCGAAGTCTTGCCGGTCTTCGGCGTAAATGTGCACGATCCAAATTATGCAATCTCATCTCCAATTTTCCCCTTTTGCCAGTGCAGACAGTAATGTTTTGCGAAGACCTCTACAGAGGGCCGACCGCCATACGAAGTTGTCGCCCAAACATACTTCGCCAGGGCCACCACGGCATTCGGCGTCAGCTGGTGGACCTGGACCATGAATCTTCGCAGGACCTCCGCCACGAATCGATGTGCAGGCAGACGAAGACCAGCTGTGAAAAAAGCCTCAAAAACGACCAACTCGCCTTCTGGCTCGGCGACCTCCTCCGCCCCCGAAACTCGCCCCACCCCGCTGCCAAAATATCCAAGCTGATGCATATCCTGAACGTGGACCGAGGAAATCCGCGACACGCCAAACTCCACAGTATCCCTAGGATGTAACTCCTCCGCCGCCACATTGCTCAAAGTGTCCTCGGATAACGCGCCAGCCGGCGGCATGCTGGTAGCAGATGAGGAAGAGGACGGCATGGCTACATACCGTCGGCGGCGGCGGGTAGTTTGCTTGACATGGGCCAGATCTCCGATGAGCAGAAGCAGGGAGGGCAGGCGAGCGGACGAACGATTTCAAAATGAGGCTAGGGTTTGGCGGCGTGCGAAAAGAGTACTTGACCCGCGCCGGCCCCCCTTTTTATACACAGGACGCGGCGCTTCGGGAAACCCACACTCCAACAGTACGGCATCCATCAACGGTCACATCAAAAACCCCCGCGGAACCACTTCGAGCGAGGGCAGCGTCTCCACCATCTGGCGAAGTCTTCGGCACCAGATGACTTAGTCGAACTGGTCCATCGGAGGGCAAATGTTGGGGCGAAGGCGAAGACGCTACCCTCCGCTCTAGCCTTCGTCTACCTTGATGCGCAGACAGGAAGCAGAAAGACCAACGAGGTCCACCCTGCGCCTACCCCGCTGCGCCGACAGGGAGCAGAAAGACCGGCGAGGTCCACCCTTCGTCTTCTATGATACCGGACGAAGGCCGATGGCGATGTCGCCCCGTCTCACGTCCTCACTCCGCTTGGAGGCCCATGTGGGGTTCGGCCCATTGTAACGGGCCTCGCTCGGATAAACGTGTTACGAGCCTGATTTGTAACAGCCTTTCTGTAATGACAATCTGTAACCCTCCATTATAGGAATATTCCAGGGGATAGACTGGGTGCCTGGGGGCACATGCGTCCTTACATTGAGGCGCTGGGCACTCAGACACCTATAAATACCCCCGTACAGTGCCCTTGAGGGGCTGGATGAACAGAACAATTGCTGCCTCCAGTTAAACCGTGTTCACATCTCGCTCACTCCCCCGTTGGAATCAACCTGCCTAGGAACGCAAGTTCCAACACCGAGGCCTCTCGGCTCTGGATGATCTCTCACGGGGGGAAAGATGACACCACAGTAACTGGATGAGACTCAAAGTAGTGTCGTAGCTTCCGCCATGTCAGAATCACTGCGTACAACAACTTCTAGATTTGCGGGTAGCGGATTTTGGTCTCGGATAGCACTTCGCTGATGAAGTAGACTGGCCTCTGGATGAGCAGTGCATGCCCTTCTTCTCGTCTCTTGACTACGACCGCAGCGCTGACCACCTGAGTGGTTGTGGCGACGTAAATCAAGAGGGCTTCTTCCGCAGCGGGGGGCACCAAGATGGGCGCATTAGTAAGGAGTGCCTTTAAGTTTCCGAGGGCTTCTTCGGCCTCGGGAGTCCAAGTGAAGCGCTCGGCCTTCCTTAAGAGGCGGTACAAGGGCAATCCTTTCTCGCCAAGGCGCGAGATGAAGCGGCTCAGAGCCGCAAGGCATCCCATGACCCTTTGTACTCCTTTTAAATCTTTGATGGGTCCCATGTTGGTGATGGCCGCGATTTTCTCCGGGTTGGCCTTGATGCCTCGTTCGGGGACGATGAACCCTAGGAGCATGCCTCGGGGGACTCCGAAGACACACTTCTCAGGATTGAGTTTTACGCTCTTCGCTTTTAGGCACCTGAATGTTACCTCAAGGTCAGAGAGGAGGTCGGAGGATTTCCTTGTTTTGACAACGATGTCATCGACGTAAGCCTCGACCGTTCTGCCGATGTGCTCTCCGAACACATGGTTCATGCACCTCTGGTACGTTGCACCTGCATTCCTCAAGCCAAATGGCATAGTAGTATAACAATACATGCCAAAAGGTGTGATAAAAGAAGTCACGAGCTGGTCGGACTCTTTCATCTTGATTTGGTGATAACCTGAATAGGCGTCGAGGAAAGACAGGGTTTCGCACCCAACGGTGGAGTCCACAATTTGATCGATGCGAGGAAGAGGGTAGGAAACCTTGGGACATGCTTTGCTTAACCCAGTGTAGTCTATGCACATCCTCCATTTTCCACCTTTTTTCCTTACAAGCACAGGGTTAGCTAACCATTCGGGATGGAATACCTCTTTGATGAACCTTGCAGCCATTAGCTTGTGGAGCTCTTCGCCTATGGCCCTGCGCTTTTCTTCGTCAAAACGGCGCAGGTGCTGCTTCACGGGTCGGGCTCTGGCTCGGATGTCCAGTGAGTGCTCGGCGACATCCCTCGGTATGCCTGGCATGTCCGAGGGACTCCACGCAAAAACTTCGGCGTTTGCACGGAGAAAGTCGATGAGCACTGCTTCCTATTTGGGGTCGAGCTCGGAGCCGATCCTTACTTTCTTGCTGACGTCGTTGATGGGGTCGAGAGAGACACACTTGACTGCCTCGGCCGGCTTGAAGTTGCCGACGTGCCACTTCTCGTCGGGCGCCTCTTTGGAGAGGCAATCCTGGTCGGCGATGAGGGTTTCGGACTCGGCGAGGGCTTCGGCGTACTCCACACATTCCACGTCGCACTCGTAAGCGTGGTGGTACGTGGGTCCGACGGTGATGACTCCCTTGGGGCCAGGCATCTTGAGCTTGAGGTAAGTGAAGTTGGGGATGGCCATGAACTTGGCGTAGCACGGTCTTCCCAACACCGCGTGATAGGTCCCTCGGAACCCAACTACCTCAAAGGTGAGGGTTTCCTTTCGGAAGTTGGAAGAAGTTCCGAAGCAGACGGGCAGGTCAATCTGTCTGAGGGGCAGGATGCGCTTTCCGGGTGCAATCCCGTGGAACGGTGCTGCACCAGCCCGGATCTCGGACCGATCAACCCCCAAGAGCTCTAGGGTCTCGGCATAGATGATGTTGAGGCTGCTGCCCCCGACCATTAGGACTCTGGAGAGCCTAACGTTGCCGATGATTGGGTCGACGACGAGCGAGTACCTTCCTGGGCTTGGCACGTAGTCGGGGTGGTCGCCTTGGTCGAAGGTGATAGGCTTGTCGGACCAGTCTAGGTAGACTGGCGTTGCTACCTTTACCGAGCAGACCTCTCGGCGCTCCTGCTTTCGGTGTCGAGCTGAGGCATCCGCAACTTGCCCACCATAGATCATGAAGCAGTTGTGGACCTCCGGGAACTCTTCTTCCCTGTCGCCTCCCTTCTTGTTGTTGCCTGGGTCCTTGCCATCCTCTGCCGAGGGTCCAGCCTTATTGAAGTAACGCCGGAGCATGTCGTATTCTTCGAGGGTGTGCTTGAAGGGACCCCTGTGGTAGGGGCACGACTCCTTAAGCATCTTGTCGAACATGTTGGCCCCTCCGAGAGGCTTCCGAGGATTCCTGTGCTCGACAGCGGCGACGAGGTCCGCGTCGACGGCGTTGCGCTTCGCTTGCGCCTTCTTCCTGGTCTTCTTCTTCGTGCCATGCTAGATGGACGCCTTGGGGTCATCTTCCTTCTGCCTTCCTTGAGGCTGCTTGTCTTTCTGGAAGATGGCTTCGACCGCCTTTTGGCCAGAGGCGAACTTGGTGGCTATATCCATCAAGTCGCTTGCCTTGGTGGGTGTCTTGCGCCCCAGTTTGCTCACCAGGTCCCGGCAAGTGGTGCCGGCAAGGAATGCCCCGATGACGTCCGAGTCGGTGATGTTAGGCAACTCGGTGCGCTTCTTTGAAAACCGCCGAACATACTCTCGCAAGGATTCCCCTGGCTGCTGGCGGCAGCTCCGGAGGTCCCATGAGTTCCCAGGGCAAACGTACGTACCTTAGAAATTTCCAGCGAAGGCCTTGACTAGGTCGTCCCAGTCAAAGATCTGCGCAGGGGGCAGATGCTCTAGCTAGGCCCGGGCAGCGTCAGAGAGGAAAAGGGGGGTTGCGGATGATGAGGTTATCATCGTCCGTTCCTCCCAACTGGCATGCCAGCCGGTAATCTGTGAGCCACAACTCTGGCCTCGTCTCCCCCGAGTACTTGGTGATGGTAGTCGGGGCCTGGAACCAGGCCAGGAACGACGCTCGTCGTATGGCTCGGCTAAAGACCCATGGGCCTGGTGGTTCGGGTGCGGGGCTCCGATCCTCCTCATTGTCGTAGTGTCCCCCACGCCTGGGTTGGTAGCCTCGGTGCACCTTTTCCTCGAGGCGGGCTCATCGGTCGCGGCGGCGCTGATCGTCACCGAGGCGATCCCTGGCTGTAGGTGTCTCGTCTCTTGTAGGCTCGGTGTAGACCGAGGCCTCGCACGTGTGTCGGGAGGATGCTACGTGATGCACCGAGGGGCACCCTCGCCTTCAGGAGGCGGAGCTCTCGGCTCGTCCGGCCGTGGCGTTTTCCAGGAGGTTCTTGAGTTCGCCCTGGATACGTCGCCCTTCGGTGGTGGATGGCTCCGGCATCGTTTAAAGCAATACCACCGCTGCAGCCAGGTCCTGGCCAGCCCCGTTGATGGCCGGGGGCAGCATTGCCCTGGCATCGTCAACAATGCGGCGCTGGACGTCCCGGGCCCGATGACGTGCTCCTCCGGCGAGCGCCCGGCCTGCCCACTCTTGCTCAAGGTTTTGCCGGAGCTGCACAAGTCACCCCGTTTCTTCATTGAGCTTAGCCTGCATCTCGTGGAGTTGCTAGAGCCATGAGCCCTAGTCCCCCGTGGAGACCTGGGCCACAGCTAGCTCCCGTGGGATCTCAACGCGAGACGCAGGTGCAAGGGCGCCGTCACTTCCTGGCATGCCGAGGTGGTTTTCTTCGTCATGATCTTCCTGATCGATGTGGTAGCACTCGCGAGTTGGGTCGCAACCCTCGTCGTCAAGGCTGTGACCATCATCAGAGCAGCCGGAGAGGCAGTGGTCACATGCGGAAATGAAGTCACGCATGGCACCGGGATCACGGAGTCCAGAGAAATCCCAACTGACGTCGGGGTCATCCTCTTCCTCGAAGCCTATGGGTCCAGAGGTTGAGACGGTCGTCAGTCGGTCCCAAGATGACCACATATGGTACCCCGGAAGGTCAAGATATGCCCTTACGAAAGCGCTCACCGAAGCGGGATCGCTCGGTGGATCGAAGCTGAATCTAAAGGGAACAGGGTGGAAAATGGATGGTACCTCTTGGTTGATGGACGGTGGTGAAGTCGCATCGGGGATGGAATGCACCATTATCTCAGGTACGAGGCTAACGCCCAACATGTCCTTCGCGGGGGTGCTGGCGTCATCAGTCCGCTTGGGGTTGGCACGTTGCTGGGAAGCGACACCCATCGCTGTCTCAGGTGCGAGGACAACACCCGACATGTCCCCTGCAGGGGTGCCGGCATCGTCGACTCGCTCTGGTCCGACAGCCGACGAGGTGCCACCTCCTGCCTGGCCACGGTTGCCCCGTCTCCATCTCCTCCGGCGAGGAGGGTGGCGGGGTTAACTCGGGTGTTCCTCTTCCGCCACAGGGGGAAGTCGTCATCGTCGAGTTCGCCTCCGCCGGGCGAGCCGACGACTGTCGTTGTTGTCATGCTGCGAGGAGAGGAGTACCATGTCGTAGCTGCCGTCGCGGGACATGAACTCGAGACTCTCGAAGCGGAGCACCGTCCCAGGCTGAAGAGGCTGCTGAAGATCGTCCATCTGGAACTCAACGGAAAAGTATTTATCAATACGCAGCAAACCCCCTACCTGGCGCGCCAACCGTCGGCGTTTCGGACTCGGGGGGCCCTCAACCGGACCGACTAGTGAATTTAGTGCCGCGTGCCCCTTGAGAGCACCTAGAGGGGGGGTGAATAGGTGATCCTGTAAAAACTTAAACTCAAAGCCACAAACTTGATTAAGTGTTAGCACAATGAAGCCAAGTGGCTAGAGATGAGTTCATGCAAAACACAATAACCACAAAGAGATCAACACAGAGAGGCACAGTGGTTTATCCCGTGGTTCGGCCAAGTCCAACACTTGCCTACTCCATGTTGTGGCGTCCCAACGGACGAGGGTTGCACTCAACCCCTTTCAAGCGGTCCAAGGACCCACTTGAATACCACGGTGTTTTGCTTTCGTTTCACTATATCCCGCTTGCGAGGAATCTCCACAACTTGGAGCCTCTCGCCCTTATAATTTGATTATCACAAAGAATCACGGAAGTAAGGATGGGATGAGCAACACACACAAGACACAAAATCAGAGCAACAATACGCACACAAGTCACAACTTGAGCTCTCAACACAACTCGAAGAGTTCTCTACTCAAATGGAGCTCTAGTTGCTATCACAAAGAATCGAATGAGCGGAAATGAAGTCTTGGTGCTTAGGAATGCTCAAGGGATGCTTGGTGTGTTCCTCCATGCGCCTAGGGGCCCCTTTTATAGCCCCAAGGCAGCTAGGAGCCGTTGAGAGCAATCCAGGAAGGCAATTCTTGCCTTCTGTCGACTGGCGCACCGGACAGTCTGGTGCACCACCAGACACTGTCCGGTGCGGATTTCTTTCCTATTCTGGCGTAGCCAACCGTTGGAGACTTGGAGCCGTTGGCGCATCGGACAATGTCCGGTGCACACCGGACAGTCTGGTGCCCCCATCCGACCGTTGGCTCGCCACGCGTCATGCGCAGATTGCGCGGCCGACCGTTGGCCCGGCCGACCGTTGGTTCACCGGACAGTCCGGTGCTTCACCGGACAGTCCGGTGAATTATAGCCGTACGCTGTTGACTTGGTTCCCGAGAGCGGTGACTTCACCGCAGCCGACTCACTGGACACTATCCGGTGCACCACCGGACAGTCCGGTGATTTATAGCCGTACGCCGCCGTCGAGACCCGAGAGCAGCCAGTTGACCAGACGCTAGCCTGGCGCACCGGACACTGTCCAGTGCACCACCGGACAGTCCGGTGCACCCAGACTGAGCAGAGTCTTGGTTGCACGAGCCAAGTCTTTTCCAATTGTATTTTCTCTGATTCTAGCACTTAGACAAATATGTTAGTACACAAAAACCAATGTACTAAGTCTATAATCATACCTTTGTGTTGACTTTGCACTTCTTCCACCATTTGGCATAGTTTCATACTTAAAGCATTTGTGTTGACACTTGATCACCAAAATACTTAGAAATGGCCCAAGGGCACATTTCCCTTTCAATCTCCCCCTTTTTGGTGATTTATGCCAACACAACAAAAAGCAACTAAAGGAAGTGCAACATCAATGCAAATGAGAACATAAATTTGTTTTGATTCAAATTTGGCATATTTGGATCATTCTTTGCGACCACTTGGTTTCTTTTTGCAAATCAAACTCAATTTCCTATCTCTAAGTCAAACACACTTGTTGAGGCATAGAGAGAGGTATTCCAAGAGAAATTGATCAAAGATTCAAAAACTCCCCTTTTTCCCATAATCAACCATTATCCCAACAAGAGACCAATATTTGACAATAAGAGACAGTAAGAGTATTTTGACAAAACAAAACTCTACTCTACTATTTTCAAAATTCTCAAGTGGTAGCTGATCCATTTCTTGCTTTGGCCTTATTTTCTCCCCCTTTGGCATCAAGCACCAAAACGGGATCAATCTTGGCCCTTAAACCCCATTGCCTCACCAAAATCTACAAATAAGAGTAAAAAGGCAATAAGGGTATTGAGATGAACTTGAAGTTACCCTCTCATCGGAGTGCAGTGGAAGTCTTTCATGGTCCAAGTCCATCTTTCCCTTCCAATCCACTTTTGAGAATAAATAAAGCAAGCTCAAACACATGGTTAGTCTCAAAAGGGTCAAGTTGTAGCATATCTCCCCCTAAATATGTGCATCACTCGCAAGTGGACTTGTGAGGTCCGGGGAGTGCTTGTACAACTTAAGCACCATCAATAAACAACAAAATGCATAAGGGAACATGATCAAAGCATAATACACATGTATGCTACAAATCAATCCAAGTTCCGCGAATCTAAGACATTTAGCTCACTACGCAGCCTGCAAAAGGTCTTTTCATCTAAAGGCTTGGTAAAGATATCGGCTAGCTGGTTCTCGGTGCTAACATAAAACACTTCGATATCTCCCTTTTGCTGGTGGTCTCTCAGAAAGTGATGTCGGATGTCAATGTGCTTTGTGCGGCTGTGCTCAACAGGATTGTCCGCCATGCGGATAGCACTCTCATTGTCACATAGGAGTGGGACTTTGCTCAGATTGTAGCCAAAGTCCCGGAGAGTTTGCCTCATCCAAAGTAGTTGCACGCAACACTGTCCTACGTCAACGTACTCGGCCTCAGCGGTGGATAGGGCAACGGAGGTTTGTTTCTTAGAACTCCACGACACCAGGGACCTTCCTAGAAATTGGCATGTCCCTGATGTACTCTTCCTATCGACCTTACATCCAGCATAATCGGAGTCTGAATATCCAATCAAGTCAAAGGTAGACCCCTTTGGAAACCAGATCCCGAAGCAAGGCGTAGCGACTAAATATCTAAGGATTCGCTTCACAGCCACTAAGTGACACTCCCTTGGATCGGATTGAAATCTAGCACACATGCATACACTAAGCATAATATCCGGTCTACTAGCACATAAATAAAGCAAGGAACCTATCATGGACCGGTATGCTTTTTGATCAACGGACTTACCTCCTTTGTTGAGGTCGACGTGTCCATCAGCTCCCGTTGGAGTCTTTGCGGGCTTGGCGTCCTTCATCCCAAACCGCTTGAGCAAGTCTTGTGTATACTTCGTTTGGGAGATGAAAGTGTCATCCTTGAGTTGCTTCACTTGGAACCCAAGGAAGTAGTTCAACTCGCCCATCATCTACATCTCAAATTTTTGAGTCATCACCCTGCTAAACTCTTCACAAGACTTTTGGTTAGTAGAACCAAATATTATGTCATCGACATAAATTTGGCACACAAATAGATCACCGTCACAAGTCTTAGTGAAAAGAGTTGGATCGGCTTTCCCAACCTTGAAAGCATTAGCAATTAAAAAGTCTCTAAGGCATTCATACCATGCTCTTGGGGCTTGCTTAAGTCCATAGAGCGCCTTAGAGAGCTTACACACGTGGTCGGGGTACCGTTCATCCTCAAAGCCAGGGGGTTGCTCCACGTACACCTCCTCCTTGATTGGCCCATTGAGGAAAGCGCTCTTTACGTCCATTTGGAACAACCTTAAAGAATGGTGAGCGGCATAGGCTAACAAAATACGAATCGACTCTAGCCTAGCCACAGGAGCGAAAGTCTCCTCAAAGTCCAAACCTGTGACTTGGGCATAACCTTTTGCCACAAGTCGAGCCTTGTTCCTTGTCACCACCCCGTGCTCGTCCTGTTTGTTGCGGAACACCCACTTGGTTCCCACAACATTTTGCTTGGGACGCAGCACCAGTGTCCAAACTTCATTTCGCTTGAAGTTGTTGAGCTCTTCCTGCATGGCCAACACCCAGTCCGGATCTAGCAAGGCCTATTCTACCCTAAAAGGCTCAATAGAAGAGACAAAAGAGTAATGCTCACAAAAATTAGCTAATCTAGAGCGAGTGGTTACTCCCTTGCTAATGTCACCAAAAATCTGGTCGACGGGATGGTTCCTTTGAATCATCGCTCGAACTTGAGTTGGAGGGGCCTGTGGTGCTTCTTCCTCTTCAACTTGGACATCTTGTGCTTCCCCTTGATCACACGCCTCTTCTTGAGGAACATGTTCATCATCTTGAGTTGGGGGTTGCACCATTGTTGAGGAAGAAGGCTGATATTGTTCCTTGTGTTCCTGCAGTCGCACGTCTCCAATCGCCATGGTACGAATCGCGTCCGTTGGAACATCATCCTCATCTACATCATCAAGCTCAACTTGCTCTCTTGGAGAGCCATTAGTCTCATCACCTACAACGTCGCTAGAGACTTCAACCAAACTCGATGATTTGTTGAAGACTCTATACGCCTTTGTATTTGAGTCATAACCTAACAATAACCCTTCTACAGCTTTGGGAGCAAATTTTGAATTTCTACCTTTCTTCACCAGAATGTAGCATTTACTCCCAAAAACTCTAAAATACGAAACGTTTGGTTTGTTACCGGTTAGTAGCTCGTATGACGTCTTCTTGAGGAGGCGATGAAGGTAGACCCGGTTTATGGCGTGGCAAGCCATGTTCACAGCTTCCGACCAAAATCGCTCGGGCGTCTTGAACTCTCCAAGCATTGTCCTCGCCATGTCTATAAGCGTCCTGTTCTTCCTCTCTACCACACTATTTTGCTGTGGTGTGTAGGGAGCGGAGAACTCATGCTTGATTCCTTCCTCCTCAAGGTACTCCTCCACTTGAAGGTTCTTGAACTCGGACCCGTTGTCGCTCCTTATCTTCTTCACCTTGAGCTCAAACTCATTTTGAGCTCTCCTTAGGAAGCGCTTGAGGGTTCCTTGGGTTTCAGATTTATCCTGCAAAAAGAATACCCAAGTGAAGCGAGAAAAATCATCAACAATTACTAAACCATACTTACTTCCCTCGATGCTAAGGTAGGCAACGGGTCCGAAGAGGTCCATATGCAGCAGCTCCAGAGGTCTTGATGTGGTCATCACATTCTTGCTGTGATGCGCACTTCCCACTTGTTTACCTGCTTGACAAGCTACACAAGGTCTATCTTTTTCGAAATGCACATTTGTTAGACCTAACACATGTTCTCCCTTTAGAAGTTTGTGAAGGTTCTTCATCCCCACATGTGCTAGACGGCGATGCCACACCCAGCCCATGCTAGTCTTAGCAATTAAGCATGCATCTAGACTGGCCTCCTCCTTTGTAAAATCAACTAAATAGAGTTTGTCGTCTAGTACACCCTTAAAAGCTAATGAACCATCACTCCTTCTAAAGACAGACACATCTACATTTGTGAATAAGCAATTATATCCCATATTACATAATTGACTAACCGACAAAAGATTATAACCTAGCAACTCTACTAAAAATACATTGGAGATAGAGTGCTCATTTGAGATGGCTATCTTGCCTAAGCCTTTAACCTTGCCTTGATTCCCGTCACCGAATATGATTGAATCTTGGGAATCTTTGTTCTTGACGTAGGAGGTGAACATCTTCTTCTCCCCCGTCATGTGGTTTGTGCATCCGCTGTCGATAATTCAGCTTGATCCCCCGGATGCATAAACCTGCAAGGCAAATTAGGCTTGGGTCTTAGGTACCCAACTCTTGTTGGGTCCTACAAGGTTAGTGACAATAGTCTTAGGAACCCAAATGCAAGTTTTATCTCCCTTACATTTGGCTCCCACCTTTTTAGCAATCACCTTTTTATTTTTACATGAAAGAATAAACTTAGCATTGCAAGCATGAAAGATAGTGGTAGATCCATTATATACTTTTCTAGGAGCATGAGACATAACATTCTTCCTAGATCTACCATTAAAGTTTGAACTCGAAGCAATCATGGCATGAGAGTCGAACGCATTACAACTCCTATCATAGTTAACATTTCTAGAATCTTTCATAGCTATATTTCTACCATGCATATAAGAACTAGAAGCAGTCATAGCATGTGAATCATAAGAATAATTCCTACAAACATTTCTAGAGAATTTCCTATCGCTATAAATGAAGGCATGATTCTTTTGATTGCTACTAGTCATAGGAGCCTTCCCTTTCTCCTTAGCAGGAATGGGAGCCTTATGACTTGTTAAGTTCTTGGCTTCCCTCTTAAAGCCAAGCCCATCCTTAATTGAGGGGTGTCTACCAATAGCGTAGGCATCCCTTGCAAATTTTAGTTTATCAAATTCATCTTTGCTAGTCTTAACTTGAGCATTAAGACTAGCCACTTCATCATTTAATTTAGAAATGGAAACTAGGTCACTACAAGCATCAACATTAAAATCTTTACACCTGTTGCAAATCATAACATGTTCTACACAAGAGGTTGATTTATTAGCTATTTCTAACATAGCACTCAAGTCATCATTGATACTTTTTAAGCTAGAGATAGATTCATGGCATGTAGACAATTCACATGAAAGCACTTCATTTCTTTTAACTTCTAGAGCAAGAGAATTTTGCGCATTAACAAATTTATCATGCTCTTCATACAAAAGGTCCTCTTGCTTTTCTAATAATCTATTCTTCTCATTCAAAGCATCAATTAATTCATTGATTTTATCAATTTTGGTTCTATCTAAACCTTTGAATAGACTAGCATAGTCTACTTCATCATCACTAGATTCATCATCACTTGAAGAAGCGTAAGTACTAGTATTGCGAGTGCTTACCTTCTTCTCTTTTGCCATGAGACAGGTGTGATGCTCGTTTGGGAAGAGGGATGATTTGTTGAAGGCGGTGGCGGCGAGTCCTTCGTCGTCAGAGTCGAACGAAGAACAATCCGAGTCCCACTCTTTGCCAAGGTGTGCCTCGCCTTTAGCCTTCTTGTAAGTCTTCTTCTTTTCCCTCTTCTTTTCTTGATCCTCGTCACTATCATTATCGGGACAATTAGCTATAAAGTGACCAACCTTACCGCACTTGAAGCAGGAGCGCTTTCCCTTCGTCTTGTTCTTTTTGGGATGCTCCTTGCGACCCTTTAGCGCCGTCTTGAAGCGCTTGATGATGAGGGCCATTTCTTCCTCGTTGAGCCCCGCCGCCTCAACTTGCGCCACCTTGCTAGGTAGCACCTCCTTGCTACTTGTTGCCTTGAGAGCAATGGCTTGAGGCTCATGAATTGGACCATTCAACGCCTCATCGACGTATCTTGCCTCCTTGATCATCATCCGCCCGCTTACGAACTTTCCAAGTATTTCCTCGGGCGACATCTTGGTGTACCTAGGATTTTCACGAATAGAATTTACAAGATGTGGATCAAGGACAGTGAAAGACCTTAACATTAGGCGGACGACGTCGTGGTCCGTCCATCGCGTGCTTCCATAGCTCCTTATTTTGTTGACGAGGGTTTTGAGCCTGTTGTACGTTTGGGTTGGCTCCTCCCCCCTGATCATTGCGAACCTCCCAAGTTCGCTCTCCACCAACTCCATCCCGGGGACCATAATTAGGGGTACCCTCAAGACTCCTAAATCTCAGCTGGTAACCCCCATCAGCACAAAGCTGCAAAGGCCTGATGGGTGCGATTAAGTCAAGGATCGGTCCATTCGAGGGACGCGATCACGCCTCGCCCGAGCCGAGCCTCGGGCAAGGGCAGCCGACCCCGGAGGATCTACGTCTCGCCCGAGGACCCCCTCCAGCAACGGACACACCTTCGGCTCGCCCGAGGCCCAGTCTTCGCCAAGAAGCAACCTTGACCAAATCGCCACGCCAACCGACCAAATCGCAGGGGCATTTAATGCAAAGGTGGCCTGACACCTTTATCCTGACGCACGCCCTCCAGTCGACAGAGCCGAAGTGACCGCAATCACTTCGCCGCTCCACTGACCAGTCTGACAAGAGGACAGCGCCGCCTGCGCCGCTCCGACTGCTGAGCCACTCGACAGAGTGAGGCTGACAGCAGCCAAGTCCGGCCTCAGGCGTCATAGGAAGCTCCGCCTCGCCCGACCCCAGGGCTCGGACTCGGGCTCAGCCCCGGAAGACGACGAACTCCGCTTCGCCCGACCCCAGGGCTCGGACTCGGGCTCAGCCCCGGAAGACGACGAACTCCGCTTCGCCCGACCCCAGGGCTCGGACTCGGGCTCAGCCACAGAAGACGACGAACTCCGCTTCGCCCGACCCCAGGGCTCGGACTCGGGCTCAGCCCCGGAAGACAACGAACTCTGCTTCGCCCGACCCCAGGGCTCGGACTCAGGCTCAGCCCCGGAAGACGATGAACTCCGCTTCGCCCGACCCCAGGGCTCAGACTCGGGCTCAGCCCCGAAGGACGACGAAGTCCGCCTCGCCTGACCGTAGGGCTCGGACTCAGCCCTGGCCTCAGCCGACGGTCTCCGCCTCGTCCGACCCGGGGGCTCGGACTCGACCTCGACCTTGGAAGACAGACTCGACCTCGACCTCGGAGGAGCCTCCACCTCGCCCAACCCAGGGCACGGACCGACCGCGTCAACAGGAAGCGCCATCATTACCCTACCCCGAGCTGACTCAGGCTACGGGGAACAAGACCGGCGTCCCATCTGGCTCGCTCTACTATACGAGTAATGATGGTGCCCCGCATGCCCTGTGATGACAGCGGCTCTCAACCCCCTTACGGAAGCAAGAGGACGTCAGCAAGGACTCGACAGCCCCGACAGCTGTCCCTCCGCCAGGCTCCAGCGCTCCTCCGACGGCCACGACACCACACGAACTGGGTGCCAAAACCTCTCCGGCTGCCACGATGGCATGTACTTAGGGCGCTAGCTCTCCTCTGCTAGACACGTTAGCACACTGCTACACCCCCCATTGTACACCTGGATCCTCTCCTTACGCCTATAAAAGGGAGGTCCAGGGCCCTCTTACAGAGGGTTGGCGCGCAGGGAAGGACGGGACGGCGCTCGCGCAAGGCCGCTCGCTCCCTCCCGCGTGGACGCTTGTAACCCCCTACTGCAAGCGCACCCGACCTGGTGCGGGGCTAACACGAAGGTCGTGGGTTCCACCTCCCACGCCTGTCTCCCTCCGGCTGCTTCTCCCCCCTTCGCGTTCCGCCTCGCGCCGACCCATCTGGGCTGGGGCACGCGGCGACAATTCACTCGTCGGTCCAGGGACCCCCCGGGTTTCGAAACACCGACAGTTGGCGCGCCAGGTAGGGGCCTGCTGCGTGTTGACGAACAACTTCCCGTCAAGCTCCAGATGGGCAGTCTCCAGCAACCTCCCCAGCCCGGGACGGTGCTCCGTTTCAGGAGTCTTGAGTTCATGTCCCTCGACGGCAGCTACGACATGATACTCCTTCCCCCACCGCGCGACAGCGACAATGGCGGTCGACAACCCGCCCGCCGGCGGGGAAATCGACGACGCCTTCCCCACGTGGTGGAAGGACGACATTCGGGCTTGTCCCGTCCCCTCCCCCGCCGACGGAGGAGGAGGCGGGGCAACCAAGGCCAAGCAGGAGGCGGCACCTCGTTGGCTGTCGAGCGAGTCGACGGCGCCGGCGCCCCAACGGAGAGCGCGTCGGGCATCGGCCTCGCGTCTGAGACGAAGACGAGCGTCGTCTCCCCGCAACACACCAACCTCAAGCAAACGGACGACGCCAGCACGCTCGCGAAGGACTTGCTAGGCGTCACCCTCGTACCTGAGACGATGGCGCAGTCAGTCCCTGACGTGACTTCGTCACCGCCCGTCGACCAAAAGGTACCGATCGATTCCCATCTCGCGCCTTTTGGATTCGGCCTCGACCCGCCAACAACTCTGCTTCGGTGGACATTCTCATAGAGGCGAGTCCGAACCCTCTGGGGTATCGTGTGCGGTCACCCTGGGACCGGCTGACGGCCGTCTCGACCTACGGGCCCTCAGGGTCCGAGGAAGATGGCGAGCCCAACCTCTGTTGGGATTTCTCCGGACTTGGTAACCCCAATGCCATGCGGGACTTCATGACCGCATGCGACTATTGCCTTTCCGACTGTTCCGATGGTAGCCACAGCCTCGACGACGAGGACTGCGGCCCAAGTCGTGAATGTTTCCACGTCGATCTAGGGGGTCCCGGCGAAGGCAACCATCTTGGTATACCGGAGAACGGTGATCCCCCTAGGCCCATGCCTCATGTTGACATCCTTCGGGAGCTAGCTGTGGTCCCCGTCCCGGCGGGGGGTCATGACCCACAGCTCGAGCAAATCCGCGAGATGCAGGCCAGGCTCGACGAGGGAGCAGGAACGCTTGAGCCGATCCGCCGGGACATCGGGCAGGAATGGGCGGGCCAACCTCCGGCCGGAGAAGCGCGTCATCTCCCCCAGGGCATCCAGCACCGCATTGCCGACGACGTCAGGGTAAGGCCGCCACCGGTTTCCAGTGGAGTCGGTCAGAACCTGGCTGCAGCGGCAATACTTCTCCGCGCGATGCCGGAGCCATCAACCACCGAGGGGCGGCGTATCCAGGGAGAGCTCAAGAATCTCCTGGAGGACGCCGCGGTCCGACGGGCCGAAAGCTCCGCCTCCCGAAGGCAGGGGTACCCCTCGGAACATCGCGTCGTGACTTCCTGATTCATGCGGGAAGCCTCGGTCCACACCGGGCGCACGCGCAACACAGCCTGCGGCCCCGGGTCGCCTCGGCAACGAGCACCATCATCACAGCCGTCGGGCCCACCTCGACGAGAGGGTGCGCCGAGGCTACCACCCCAGGCGTGGGGGACGCTACGACAGCGGGGAGGATCGGAGTCCTTCGCCCGAACCACCCGGTCTGCAGGCTTTCAGCCGCGCCATACGACGGGCACCGTTCCCGACCCGGTTCCGAACCCCGAATACTATCACAAAGTACTCGGGGGAGATGAGACCGGAACTGTGGCTCGCGAACTATCGGCTGGCCTGCCAACTAGGTGGAACGGACGATGATAATCTCATCATCCGCAACCTTCCCCTGTTCCTCTCCGACACCGCCCGAGCCTGGCTGGAGCACCTGCCTCCGGGGCAGATCTCCAACTGGGACGACCTGATCCTAGCCTTTGCCGGAAATTTCCAAGGCACGTACGTGTGCCCTAGAAACTCCTGGGATCTCCGAAGCTGCCGCCAGCAGCCGGGAGAGTCTCTCCGAGACTACGTCCGGCAATTCTCGAAGCAGCGCACCGAGCTGCCCAACGTCACCGATTCGGATGTTATCGGCGCGTTCCTCGCCGGCACCACCTGCCGCGACCTGGTGAGCAAGCTGGGTCGCAAGACCCCCACCAGGGCGAGCGAGCTGATGGACATCGCCACCAAGTTCGCCTCTGGCCAGGAGGCGGTTGAGGCCATCTTCCGGAAGGACAAGCAGCCCTAGGGCGGCCCACCGGAAGATGTTCCCGAGGCGTCAACTCAGCGCGGCACCAAGAATAAGGGCAAGAAGAAGTCGCAAGCAAAACGCGACGCCGCCGACGCGGACCTTGTCGCCGCCGCTGAGTACAAGAACCCTCGGAAACCTCCCGGAGGTGCCAACCTTTTCGACAAGATGCTCAAGGAGTCGTGCCCCTATCATCAGGGGCCCGTCAAGCACACCCTTGAGGAGTGTTCCATGCTTCGACGCCACTTTCACAAGGCCGGGCCACCTGCGGAGGGTGGCAAGGCTCTCGACGATGCTAAGAAGGAAGATCACAAGGCAGGAGAGTTCCCCGAGGTCCGTGACTGCTTCATGATCTACGGTGGGCAAGTGGCAAATGCCTCGGCTCGGCACCGCAAGCAAGAGCGTCGGGAGGTCTACTCGGTAAAGGTGGCGGCGCCAGTCTACCTAGACTGGTCCGACAAGCCCATCACCTTCGACCAGGCCGACCATCCCGACCATGTGCCGAGCCCGGGGAAATACCCGCTCGTTGTCGACCCCATCATCGGCAACGTCAGGCTCACCAAGGTCCTCATGGACGGAGGCAGCAGCCTCAACATCATCTACGCCGAGACCCTCGGGCTCCTGCGGGTCGATCTATCCTCGGTACGGACGGGCGCTGCGCCTTTCCACGGGATCATCCCCGGGAAGCACGTCCAACCCCTCGGACAACTCGATCTACCCGTCTGCTTTGGGACGCCCTCCAACTTTCGAAGGGAGACCCTCACGTTCGAAGTGGTCAGGTTTCGAGGAACCTACCACGCAGTGTTGGGGAGGCCATGCTACGCCAAGTTCATGGCCATCCCCAACTACACCTACCTCAAGCTCAAGATGTTGGGCCCCAACGGGGTCATCACCGTCGGGCCCACGTACCGACACGCGTACGAATGCGACGTGGAGTGCGTGGAGTACGCCGAGGCCCTCGCCGAGTCCGAGGCCCTCATCGCCGACCTGGAGAACCTCTCTAGGGAGGCGCCAGACGTGAAGCGCCACGCCGGCAACTTCGAGCCAGCGGAGACGGTTAAGTCCGTCCCTCTCGACCCCTGCAACGACGCCTCCAAGCAGATCCGGATCGGCTCCGAGCTCGACCCCAAATAGGAAGCAGTGCTCGTCGACTTTCTCCGCGCAAACGCCGACGTTTTCGCGTGGAGTCCCTCGGACATGCCCGGCATACCGAGGGAAGTCGCCGAGCACTCGCTGGATATCCGAGCTGGAGCCTGACCCGTGAAGCAGCCTCTACGCCGATTCGACGAAGAAAAGCGCAGAGCCATAGCCGAGGAGATCCACAAGATAATGGCAGCAGGGTTCATCAAAGAGGTATTCCATCCCGAATGGCTTGCCAACCCTGTGCTTGTGAGAAAGAAAGGGGAGAAATGGCGGATGTGTGTAGACTACACTGGTCTAAACAAAGCATGTCCGAAAGTTCCCTACCCTCTGCCCCGCATCGATCAAATCGTGGATTCCACTGCTGGGTGCGAAACCCTGTCTTTCCTCGATGCCTACTCTGGGTATCACCAGATCAAGATGAAAGAGTCTGACCAGCTCGCGACTTCTTTCATCACACCCTTCGGCATGTACTGCTATGTTACCATGCCGTTTGGTTTGAGGAATGCGGGTGCAACGTACCAACGGTGCATGGACCATGTGTTCGGCAAACACATCGGCCGAACGGTCGAGGCGTACGTCGATGACATCGTAGTCAAGACGAGGAAAGCCTCCGACCTCCTTTCTGACCTTGAAGTGACATTCCAATGTCTCAAGGCGAAAGGTGTGAAGCTCAATCCCGAAAAGTGTGTCTTCGGGGTCCCCCGAGGCATGCTCTTGGGGTTCATCGTCTTCGAGCGGGGCATCGAGGCTAACCCAGAGAAGATTGCGGCCATCACTAGCATGGGGCCCATCAAGGACTTGAAAGGCGTACAGAGGGTCATGGGATGCCTCGCGGCTCTAAGCCGTTTCATCTCGCGCCTCGGTGAAAGAGGCCTGCCTCTGTACCGCCTCTTAAGGAAGGCCGAGTGCTTCACTTGGACCCCTGAGACCGAGGAAGCCCTCGGGAACCTGAAGGCGCTCCTCACGAACGCGCCCATCTTGGTGCCCCCCGCTGCCGGAGAAACCCTCTTGATCTACGTCGCCGCTACCACTCAGGTGGTTAGCGCCGCGATTGTGGTTGAGAGACAAGAAGAGGGGCATGCGTTGCCCGTCTAGAGGCCAGTCTACTTCATCAGTGAGGTACTGTCCGAGACCAAGATCCGCTACCCACAAATTCAGAAGCTGCTGTACGCGGTGATCCTGATGCGGCGGAAGTTGCGACACTACTTCGAGTCTCATCCGGTAACTGTGGTGTCATCCTTCCCCCTAGGGGAGATCATCCAGTCCTGAGAGGCCTCGGGTAGAATTGCAAAGTAGGCGGTGGAGATCATGGGCGAGACGATCTCGTTCGCTCCTCGGAAGGCCATCAAGTCCCAGGTCTTGGCGGACTTCATGGCTGAATGGGTCGACACCCAGCTCCCAACAGCTCCAATCCAACCGAAGCTCTGGACCATGTTTTTCGATGGGTCGTTGATGAAGACGGGGGCCAGCGTGGGCCTGCTCTTCATCTCGCCCCTCGGGAAGCACCTACGCTACGTGCTACGCCTCCACTTCCCAGCGTCCAACAACGTGGATGAGTACGAGGCTCTGGTAAACGGGTTGCGAATCGCCATCGAGCTAGGGGTCCGACGCCTCGACGCTCGCGGTGACTCGCAGCTCGTCAACGACCAAGTCATGAAGAACTCCCACTGCCGCGACCCGAAGATGGAAGCCTACTGCGATGAGGTTCGGCGCCTGGAAGACAAGTTCTACGGGCTTGAGCTCAACCACATCGCCCGACGCTACAACGAGACTGCGGACGAGCTGGCTAAAATAGCCTCGGGGCGAACAACGGTTCCCCCGGACGTATTCTCCCGAGACCTGCATCAACCCTCCGTCAAGAACGACGACACGCCCGAGCCCGAGAAGGCCTCGGCCCAGCCCGAGGCACCCTCGGCTCAGTCCGAGGCACCCTCGGCTCAGTCCGAGGTACCCTCGGCACAGTCCGAGGTACCCTCAACTCAACCCAAGGCACCCTCGGCTTGGCCCGAGGTACCCTCGGCCCCCGAGGGTGAGGCGCTGCGCATCGAGGAGGAGCGGAGCGGGGTCACGCCTAATCAAAACTGGCAGACCCTATACCTGCGATATCTCCACCGAGGAGAGCTACCCCTCGACCAAGCCGAAGCTCGGCGGTTGGCGCGGCGTGCCAAGTCGTTCGTCTTGCTGGGAGATGGGAAGGAGCTCTACCACCACAGCCCCTCGGGCATCCTCCAGCGATGCATTTCCATCGCCGAAGGCCAGGAGCTCTTACAAGAGATACACTCGGGGGCTTGCGGCCATCACGCAGCACCTCGAGCCCTTGTTGGAAACGCTTTCCGACAAGGTTTCTACTGGCCGACGGCGGTGGCCGACGCCACTAGAATTGTCCGCACCTGCGAAGGGTGTCAGTTCTACGCGAGGCAGACCCACCTGCCCGCTCAAGCTCTGCAGACCATACCCACCACCTGGCCATTTGCTGTATGGGGTCTGGACCTCGTCGGCCCCTTGCAGAAGGCACCCGGGGGCTACACGCACCTGTTGGTCGCCATCGACAAATTCTCCAAGTGGATCGAGGTCCGACCCCTAAACAGCATCAGGTCCGAACAGGCGGTGGCGTTCTTCACCAACATCATCCATCGCTTTGGGGTCCCGAACTCCATCATCACCGACAATGGCACCCAGTTCACCGGCAGGAAGTTCCTAGACTTCTGCGAAGATCACCACATCCGGGTGGACTGGGCCGCCGTGGCTCACCCCATGACGAATGGGCAAGTGGAGCGAGCTAACAGCATGATCCTGCAAGGACTCAAGCCTCGGATCTACAACGACCTCAACAACTTCGGCAAGCGATGGATGAAGGAACTCCCCTCGGTGGTCTGGAGTCTGAGGACAACGCCGAGCCAAGCCACGGGCTTCACACCGTTCTTTCTGGTCTATGGGGCCGAGGCCATCTTGCCCACAGACTTAGAATACGGTTCCCCGAGGACGAGGGTCTATGCCGACCAAAGCAATCGAGCCAATCGAGAAGACTCACTGGACCAGCTGGAAGAGGCTTGGGACATGGCCTTACTACACTCGACGCGGTACCAGCAGTCCCTGCGACGCTACCACGCCCGAGGGGTTTGGTCCTGAGACCTCCAGGCGAGCGACCTGGTGCTTCGACTGCGACAAGACGCCCGAGGGCGGCACAAACTCACGCCTCCCGTGTCCTTGGAGACCCCTGTGGAGCATACTGAACTGGGCGTGGTCCTCCTGGTCGAGTCGGTGTACCCTGTGGTGAAACATAGCGGGGACGAACACTGCTGCTACCCTGTCCCTGCGAGATAGCCTTCCTCTTCAAATCACCCAGTTGAACACGCTTGTGTTCAATAGCAAGAGCCTTATCCAGTAGCCTCTGAAATGATGGAAAGGTGTGTGCAACTAGTGCATACTGCAAGGGTCCATTAAGTCCTTCAATGAAGTGCTCCTGCTTCCTCTCATCCTCAGCAACTTCCTCCGGAGCATATCTCGACAGCTGAATAAATTTGTCTCTGTACTCGCTGACTGACATGTTGCCTTGCTTCAATGACAGAAACTCCTTCTTCTTGATCTTTATCATACCGGCTGGAATATGGTAGTTCCTGAATTGTCTACTGAACTCTGCCCAAGTAATAGTATCAGCAGCATCATGGGCAGCAGTATAAGAATCCCACCAGTCAGCAGCAGGACCTGTCAGACGTCCAGAAGCATATAAAACCTTCTCCCGGTCAGTACATTGTGCAATATTTAGCATCTTCTCAACGGACTTCAGCCAATCATCCGCGTCCAGTGGATCAGGTGAGCTAGCGAATGTAGGTGGCTTATGACTCATGAACTCCCTATGCTTATCTCGGGGTGGAACTGGTGGTGGTGGTGGAGGCAGTGGTACTTGTTGCTGCTGTTGCTGCTGTTGCATTTGTTGTTGCAGCTGCTGTTGTTGTGCCCTCCTTTCCTGGCGTATCTCCTCTCGCTCTTGGCGCAACTCCTGGCGTATATCTCCTCTTTCCTGACGCATCTCCTGGCGTTCTTGCTGCATCTGGGCACGCATATCAGCCATAGTGTCCGCCATTTGCTGCATCACCGCCATCTGAGCAGCAACCAGTGGGTCAACTCCGCCTGGTGGAGGATTAGGAGGATTCATCTCTGCTGGCTGTGGCTGAGGTTGTCTAAATATCCTTCGAGTGTGTCGATTAGGAGGCAAATCAATTCCACCACCCCGCCTGGTATTGACCATCTGAGTTAGATACATAAGGTAAGAGAATAGTAGACAAGGCAGTAATTACGAATCATGTTACTTTGGGGGATTTATTGGCTAAGCAGTTTAATGTTTTATCTACCATAGCTAATTCATTACCTTATAGTGGTACATACTAAGATGTCCATATATAATATTTCAATCAATCAAAGAAGCAAATCAGACATTTTTCATCAGAACAATCAACCAACATTTTTAATAGAGAAAATAGTTTTAATTTTGTCTTAGGCTTCCTATCTCTTAAAAATGTCATAGGGGTAGGGATTCCAAGGTATGAAACCCATCTTGTCTCAGAGTAGAAAAGGTAAGAATGATCAGAGTAGAACAGTAGAAGGTGAGACAGGGTCAAGATAAGTGTAGAAAGAATCAGAGTAAGGTAAGTATAGAATGGATCAGAATGAGATAATTAGGTAAGGGTTGTCCATTTCTATCTAGGTTTCGTCCTACAGTCAACATTTCCTCTGATACCACTTCTGTAACACCCGGTTTTAAAGGACAAAGCCGGGTGCATCTCATACATGCGCCAAGAAGACAACATATACAATAACAGAGTGTATAGAGATAAATGTCATAAAACATCAGAGTATTTATTACATAGCGGAAGACTTAATACAAAATAAAAGAATAAACAAAAAAAACGAACTAAGGATCGTCGGCGCCAATGTCAACTGAGAAACGCCACCTAGATCAGATCAAACTCCTCGCCTTGTGGCTCCTCCTGAACCACCTGTTCTTCTCCTGTGGGGGGGTGTGAGACAGCAAGAGTGAGCTCACATACGTTCATAGCTCAACAAGTCGTGGGGAATAATGTGGCATGAACTCGCCAAAGGTGGGAGTTCATGAAGTGTAAGGCTGATCAATGAAATAAAGGTTGAAGCTGAGCATTGCTTTTATAAG
Organism: Zea luxurians; assembly: GCA_029449295.1. Lineage (NCBI taxonomy): Eukaryota > Viridiplantae > Streptophyta > Magnoliopsida > Poales > Poaceae > Zea > Zea luxurians. The sequence continues at coordinate 163,242,656 of JAOPSE010000002.1, forward strand.
TTGGTCAAAATTTTATTAGCAGTTACTAAGTGTAAATGAATACCAGACCATAGTAATAACAAGTAAAAGTAATAATAAAATAATCCCAAATGCAATGAAATGACAGGTTAAGTTTAAGTTCCATAGATTAATCATGTGAGTGTCCGAGCCGCTCATGACCGTGAGCACGGCTAGTATACCAGTTTTACACTCTGCAGAGGTTGCGCATCTTTACCCACAAGTCGTGTTACCCATTTGCCACGGAGTTGATCAGACCCCATACACCTCTACCAAGGAAGCGAGGCAGGGTACCACTACGAGGCCTTTACAAAGTTCCACTAGCTTCAGACTACCCGCTACAGTTTATAGGAAGCTCCAGTGCAGGGTTCTTGTCTGACCGCCATCGCAGCAAAATCAACCCAAGGACCTCCCTACACTGACCACTCCCCTACTGCCCTTGCCCCTTTCGGGTAAGGTAGCCCTCCACTAGCTTTCCTAGTTAATCAGCCAAGGGCGTCCCATTAAACCCTTGTGGTAGCACTGTTTTCCCGGGTGGTTCTCCATGTTCCCATTAACATAATGATCTTATCATGAACATAAAATAATGAACAGATAATAACAAGTGTAAAAATGAGTGATGAATATCTCTATACCCAATCCACATAAAGCAATAGCATGACTACCCAAAACTTTAGTAGTAAAACCAGTGGTGAAACAAGGTATAAAGATAGTCAAATCTAGGGTATCCTATTGGGTCCCAGCAAAATTATCCTATGCAGATCATTATGAATAATAAGAACATGAATGGGTAAAAGAAGTGATCAAGGGCACAACTTGCCTTCAATGAGCTCCTGCTCAGCTACTTCTACTTGTTGAACCTCAGATTCCACAGTGGCTTGCTCGTCTACTCGCATCAATACAATACATACATAGCATAGCATAAATTAACATCACATCAAACATGCAAATAGAATATACAGTAAAAATCTACACATTAAAATGAAATCATAGGAATTGGAATCACTAACTTTGGAGTTATAGAATTCAAGTTATGAATTTCTTAAGGTTTAATGTGCTTGAAATAGGATTAAATGATAAATAAATTTTCTAACTGTTTTCATGTCAAAACAGAGACACTAAATGGTAGAGAATATTATTACAAAATTTTAGAAATTGGAATGGCTCAATTTGGAGCTAAAATGAATTTTCTATGCATTTTACAAGTTTCTAGATTTGTTTTTGTATTAAAAACGAAATTATGTAATTATTTCTCTGTTTTTAAACATCCCAGGACTCGGCCTCATTTTCCAGAAAAGACAGGGGCCCTAGCGCAATTGCTACAAAGACTCAGGCGAACCCCTTTTCGGATGGCGGGTTGATAATCAATAAGGTCAGGGTTCATGTGCAAATGCGTATCCGCGAAGGGGTACAGGAGGATTCGGACCGTTCAGATCAGATCCAAGGGCCAGGATCGGATCTCGTCCATTATGAACCCGCGAGCGCTCAGGGCCGTCCGATCTGGATTGATGGCCCAGATCCAATCCGTCGAAGGGGTATCCCTCTATCTAATCTGCACCGTTCAACGAGGATCGGACGACCAGGGTGTTTTCCCCCAATCCTCAGCTAGCGACGGCGGCGCCGCCCTCAATTCACGGCGAACCTCGCCGGTGAAAACCCAATCAAGTGCTCCAGTGCCCTAAACTCCGACTCGACAGATGCTACGCGCAATAGGGACGTATTCGAATACGTGGGAGGAGTTCGTACCGTGATTCCCGCGATGTAGCACACTGCCCACGGCGCACGGCGGATTACCAACTCCGGCGAGGGATTCACACGGTCTCCGGTCACCGCCGGCCGATTGCGCCCACGAACGGCTTCACCGAGACCCGCACGATCTCTCGGTGCCCCGATTAGGGTCCAATTCGAGTGGTCAGCAGATGCCCGCGGCGGCGGCGAGGAACACTAAGACGACAGGGGTTCTGGGGGCGATAATCACGCGAGAAGGTAGCAGGGAGGGTCACAAGGTTTACGATTCCGCGCATGAGGGACCGTGGAGAACCCAGGGGAAGGTTTTATCACCCCGACGCAGTAGACTCGGTCGAGCTCCAGGATTTCCGCGCGCGAGATCCGTGGCTAGTTGGAGAAGACGCCTACTGTGGGGCCCCACGCGTCATAGACGGTGTCTGCGTGAGGTTCGGCTGACAGAGGGGGTCCGCATGTCGGCGCCGCGGAGGGTGGTCTGGGCAGCGCAGCGTAGGAAAGTAGTTCATGGGCCGAAAGCTGGGTTGGTCAGCCCATGTAGCATTTTTGGTTCTTTTCTTTTCTTTTCTTTCCCAAATTCAATTTGAATTCGAATTTCAAATTCAAACTTTGTGCAGAATTTGTCCTCAATTATATTGTGTATTTACTAAGTGTCAGTTTGGGAAATATAAAGTTTATTCATGTTTTGTGTACTCTCTTTTCCTTTTTTTTCTTCAAATCCTCTTCTCATTATTATTTTATCTCTCTTTTTTTATTCATATTATTATTGTTTTAAATGCGCAAACAAAAATCCAATATGATGCAATTGCTTATTTGTGTCTTTAATAAAGATTTACTCATTTTTAAACATGAGTAGTCACATGTGATGATATTTAGAGGTACACACATATAGATAAAGGAAATATTCTCTCTTCATATGAGTTACAAATTTAGGTATTACAAATCCTACCCCCCTTAAAAATAATCTCGTTCTCGAGATTTAAGAAGATCTAGGGAAAAGATGGGGGAAGTCTATGCGAAGCTCTTCTTCTCTTTCCCAAGTGGCTTCATCTTCACCATGGTGACTCCATTGTACTTTGCACATCTTTATCACCTTATTTCTTGTAACTCGAGTCAAAGTGTCCAAAATCTTGATGGGGTACTCAGCATAAGTCAGATCATCTTGCACACTGAGGTCCTCCAGTGGTAGCTGCTCCTCAGGTACCCTGAGGCACTTCTTTAGTTGAGATACATGGAATACATCATGTACATCTGATAGGTGTTCGGGTAACTCCAGTTGATATGCAACCTCACCCACTCGCTTTAAGATCAAGAAAGGTCCAATGAAGCGAGGGGACAACTTTCCTTTAACTTTAAATCTCCTCATACCCCGGAGTGGTGACACCTTCAAATAGACATGATCACCCTCCTTAAATTCCAGTAGTCTTCTTCTGTTATCAGCATAGCTCTTTTGCCTGGATTGTGCAATTCTCAAATTTTCTCTTATCATTCGAACTTGTTCTTCTGCCTCTTGTATAAGTTCAGGCCCAAAGAACTGTCTTTCTCCAGTCTGATCCCAATACAGGGGAGTCCTGCATTTCCTGCCATACAAAGCCTCAAATGGTGACATCTTCAAACTGGCCTGGTAGCTATTATTATAAGAAAACTCAGCATAGGGTAAGCTCTTCTCCCAACTGCCACCATGCTTGAGAGCACAAGCTCTTAACATATCTTCCAGCACTTGATTAGTCCTCTCTGTCTGTCCATCAGTCTAGGGATGGTAGGCTGAACTAAAATTCAACTTTGTATCCAAGCTCTCATGCAACTTCTTCCAAAATCGAGAAGTAAACTGCGATCCTCGATCTGACACGATCTTCTTAGGCACTCCATGTAGACAAACTATCCGAGTCCTATACAATTCTGCTAGCTTGGCTCCCGTGTAATTAGTCCTCACACGTATGAAATGAGCCACTTTCGTCAATCTGTCCACAATTGCCCAAATAGAGTCATACCCAGCAGGGGTGCGGGGTAGTCCAACAATGAAATCCATACCAATTTCTTCCCATTTCCACTCGGGTATCTTCAATGGGTGCAATAGTCCAGCGGGTCTTTGATGTTCGGCCTTGACTCTTTGACACACATCACACTTAGCCACATGGGCAGCGACATCTCTTTTCAGTCCATACCACCAATACTTTTGCTTCAAATCTTGATACATCTTAGTGCTCCCGGGGTGGATGGAATAATCAGAATCATGAGCTTCTTTCAATATAGTCTCACGGAGGCTATCAATCTCTGGAACACATATCCGATCTTTGAACCATATAGTACCTTGCTCATCCTCCGTGAATTCCGGAACTCTTCCTTCAGTAATAAGATCCTTAATCTCTTGAATCTTAGCATCACCAACCTGACCTTTACGAATCTCTTGCTCCAAGGTAGGTTCCATCTCGATGGTGACTCCTTCAGTGTGTGTAACAATTCCCAAGTTGAGTCTCTCAAAATCTTTTGCTAATTCATCAGGTAGCTGGACAACGAAAGCGGAGTGAACATGCTCCTTCCGACTCAAGGCATCTGCAACCAAATTTGCCTTGCCCGGGTGATAGTGAATCTCCAAATCATAATCCTTAATGAGCTCCAACCAACGATGTTGTCTAAGGTTGAGATCCTTCTGAGTGAATATGTACTTCAAGCTCTTATGGTCCGTGTATACTTGGCACTTAGTTCCCATGATGTAGTGTCTCCAAATCTTAAGTGCATGCACAACTGCTGCCAGTTCCAAGTCATGAGTGGGGTAGTTCAATTCGTGTTTCCGCAACTGACGAGACGCGTAAGCGATCACATGTCCTTCTTGCATGAGCACACATCCCAATCCTTGGCCACATGCATCACAATAGATATCAAATCCTTTCTGTAAGTCTGGCATTACCAACACCGGTGGAGACATTAATCTCTCCTTCAATTGATCAAAGCTTTCTTGGCATTTCTCATCCCACTTGAATTCTCTTCCTTTTTCCAAAAGCGATGTCATAGGCTTGGCAATCTTAGAGAACCCTTCAATAAATCTCCGATAATATCCTGCGAGTCCCAAGAAACTCCGAATCTCAGTAACTGTAGTGGGCACTCTCCACTCCATTACCTCCTTCACTTTAGCAGGATCCACTGCTATTCCTCCATTAGAAATAATATGACCAAGGAATGGCACCTTGTCAATCCAAAACTCACACTTGCTGAACTTAGCATAGAGTTGATTATCTCGCAACTTCTATAGCACCAACCTTAGATGTTGTTCATGATCGCTTTCATTCTTAGAATAGATAAGAATATCATCGATGAACACCACGACAAATCTGTCCAAATACTCCATAAACACCTTATTCATCAAATTCATGAAATAAGCCGGTGCATTGGTTAATCCAAACGACATAACAGTAAACTCATATAATCCATATCGAGTCGAGAAAGCCGTCTTAGGAATATCTGATGGTCTAATCCTCATCTGGTGGTAACCGGATCGGAGATCAATCTTCGAGAATACTCTAGCACCTCGCATCTGATCAAATAAATCCTCAATACGGGGTAACGGATACTTGTTCTTCACAGTGACATCATTAAGTGATCTATAGTCCACACACATCCGCTGAGATTCGTCCTTCTTCTGTACAAACAAAACCGGTGCTCCCCAAGGTGAGGAACTCGGACGAATGTACCCAGCCTCTTGCAACTCAGTTAACTGCTTCTTAAGTTCCTTCAACTCCTCTACGGACATCCTATACAGCCGTTTAGAAATAGGGGCAGTTCCAGGTAGGAGATCAATAACAAACTCAACTTCTCTATCAGGTGGCATCCCTGGTAACTCCTCTGGAAAGACATCCGGAAAATCTCTAACCACCCGGATGTTGTCACCAACAAACTCCTCAGGCATAAGGAACATTGCACGCATAGATGAGGAGGTTACTGCAATATTAACTTGAAATCTTTCTCCTTTAGTGGTAGTGAGTTCTACGGTACCTCTACCACATGCTATAACAGCCTTTGCCTTTCTTAGCCATGACATACCAAGGATCAGATCTATACTGCTTGACTCTAATATTATAGCAGTAGCTCCAAATTCTCTACCCATAATGGTTAATGTCAATCTACGTGTCATTTGATTTGCCTCAATAGGCCCTTTAGGTGTGATTACTATCATGGGTTTTCTCATATTTAGCAGTGGTATCTCATTTGTGTTGGCATAACGAGCAGACAAGAATGAATGTGTAGCACCAGAATCAAATAATATGGTTGCAGGAATTGCATTAACATAAAACATACCAAGTACGAGGTCCCCACCATCCAGAGTAGCATCAACGCTGACTTGATTAACCTTGGCAAAAGAATATCCCTTGCTAGATCCTGGAGTCTGCTGCCTGTTCTGAACTGGAGTAGTAGCAATCCTCTGTGGGCAGACATTTGCGTAATGACCAGTCTTCCCACACTTGAAACACGTAGTGCCCGGACTCTGTCCTGCAAACTTCGTCGGGGTGCCAGTGGGAGTGGCCTGACGAGTAGGTGTCCTTGGAGACCCCTGTGGAGCGTACTGAACTGGGCGTGGTCCTCCTGGTCGAGTCGGTGTACCCTGTGGTGAAACATAGCGGGGACGAACACTGCTGCTACCCTGTCCCTGCGAGATAGCCTTCCTCTTCAAATCACCCAGTTGAACACGCTTGTGTTCAATAGCAAGAGCCTTATCCAGTAGCCTCTGAAATGATGGAAAGGTGTGTGCAACTAGTGCATACTGCAAGGGTCCATTAAGTCCTTCAATGAAGTGCTCCTGCTTCCTCTCATCCTCAGCAACTTCCTCCGGAGCATATCTCGACAGCTGAATAAATTTGTCTCTGTACTCGCTGACTGACATGTTGCCTTGCTTCAATGACAGAAACTCCTTCTTCTTGATCTTTATCATACCGGCTGGAATATGGTAGTTCCTGAATTGTCTACTGAACTCTGCCCAAGTAATAGTATCAGCAGCATCATGGGCAGCAGTATAAGAATCCCACCAGTCAGCAGCAGGACCTGTCAGACGTCCAGAAGCATATAAAACCTTCTCCCGGTCAGTACATTGTGCAATATTTAGCATCTTCTCAACGGACTTCAGCCAATCATCCGCGTCCAGTGGATCAGGTGAGCTAGCGAATGTAGGTGGCTTATGACTCATGAACTCCCTATGCTTATCTCGGGGTGGAACTGGTGGTGGTGGTGGAGGCAGTGGTACTTGTTGCTGCTGTTGCTGCTGTTGCATTTGTTGTTGCAGCTGCTGTTGTTGTGCCCTCCTTTCCTGGCGTATCTCCTCTCGCTCTTGGCGCAACTCCTGGCGTATATCTCCTCTTTCCTGACGCATCTCCTGGCGTTCTTGCTGCATCTGGGCACGCATATCAGCCATAGTGTCCGCCATTTGCTGCATCACCGCCATCTGAGCAGCAACCAGTGGGTCAACTCCGCCTGGTGGAGGATTAGGAGGATTCATCTCTGCTGGCTGTGGCTGAGGTTGTCTAAATATCCTTCGAGTGTGTCGATTAGGAGGCAAATCAATTCCACCACCCCGCCTGGTATTGACCATCTGAGTTAGATACATAAGGTAAGAGAATAGTAGACAAGGCAGTAATTACGAATCATGTTACTTTGGGGGATTTATTGGCTAAGCAGTTTAATGTTTTATCTACCATAGCTAATTCATTACCTTATAGTGGTACATACTAAGATGTCCATATATAATATTTCAATCAATCAAAGAAGCAAATCAGACATTTTTCATCAGAACAATCAACCAACATTTTTAATAGAGAAAATAGTTTTAATTTTGTCTTAGGCTTCCTATCTCTTAAAAATGTCATAGGGGTAGGGATTCCAAGGTATGAAACCCATCTTGTCTCAGAGTAGAAAAGGTAAGAATGATCAGAGTAGAACAGTAGAAGGTGAGACAGGGTCAAGATAAGTGTAGAAAGAATCAGAGTAAGGTAAGTATAGAATGGATCAGAATGAGATAATTAGGTAAGGGTTGTCCATTTCTATCTAGGTTTCGTCCTACAGTCAACATTTCCTCTGATACCACTTCTGTAACACCCGGTTTTAAAGGACAAAGCCGGGTGCATCTCATACATGCGCCAAGAAGACAACATATACAATAACAGAGTGTATAGAGATAAATGTCATAAAACATCAGAGTATTTATTACATAGCGGAAGACTTAATACAAAATAAAAGAATAAACAAAAAACGAACTAAGGATCGTCGGCGCCAATGTCAACTGAGAAACGCCACCTAGATCAGATCAAACTCCTCGCCTTGTGGCTCCTCCTGAACCACCTGTTCTTCTCCTGTGGGGGGGTGTGAGACAGCAAGAGTGAGCTCACATACGTTCATAGCTCAACAAGTCGTGGGGAATAATGTGGCATGAACTCGCCAATGGTGGGAGTTCATGAAGTGTAAGGCTGATCAATGAAATAAAGGTTGAAGCTGAGCATTGCTTTTATAAGTTGGTCAAAATTTTATTAGCAGTTACTAAGTGTAAATGAATACCACACCATAGTAATAATAAGTAAAAGTAATAATAAAATAATCCCAAATGCAATGAAATGACAGGTTAAGTTTAAGTTCCATAGATTAATCATGTGAGTGTTCGAGCCGCTCATGACCGTGAGCACGGCTAGTATACCAGTTTTACACTCTGCAGAGGTTGCGCATCTTTACCCACAAGTCGTGTTACCCATTTGCCACGGAGTTGATCAGACCCCATACACCTCTACCAAGGAAGCGAGGCAGGGTACCACTACGAGGCCTTTACAAAGTTCCACTAGCTTCAGACTACCCGCTACAGTTTATAGGAAGCTCCAGTGCAGGGTTCTTGTCTGACCGCCATCGCAGCAAAATCAACCCAAGGACCTCCCTACACTGACCACTCCCCTACTGCCCTTGCCCCTTTCGGGTAAGGTAGCCCTCCACTAGCTTTCCTAGTTAATCAGCCAAGGGCGTCCCATTAAACCCTTGTGGTAGCACTGTTTTCCCGGGTGGTTCTCCATGTTCCCATTAACATAATGATCTTATCATGAACATAAAATAATGAACAGATAATAACAAGTGTAAAAATGAGTGATGAATATCTCTATACCCAATCCACATAAAGCAATAGCATGACTACCCAAAACTTTAGTAGTAAAACCAGTGGTGAAACAAGGTATAAAGATAGTCAAATCTAGGGTATCCTATTGGGTCCCAGCAAAATTATCCTATGCAGATCATTATGAATAATAAGAACATGAATGGGTAAAAGAAGTGATCAAGGGCACAACTTGCCTTCAATGAGCTCCTGCTCAGCTACTTCTACTTGTTGAACCTCAGATTCCACAGTGGCTTGCTCGTCTACTCGCATCAATACAATACATACATAGCATAGCATAAATTAACATCACATCAAACATGCAAATAGAATATACAGTAAAAATCTACACATTAAAATGAAATCATAGGAATTGGAATCACTAACTTTGGAGTTATAGAATTCAAGTTATGAATTTCTTAAGGTTTAATGTGCTTGAAATAGGATTAAATGATAAATAAATTTTCTAACTGTTTTCATGTCAAAACAGAGACACTAAATGGTAGAGAATATTATTACAAAATTTTAGAAATTGGAATGGCTCAATTTGGAGCTAAAATGAATTTTCTATGCATTTTACAAGTTTCTAGATTTGTTTTTGTATTAAAAACGAAATTATGTAATTATTTCTCTGTTTTTAAACATCCCAGGACTCGGCCTCATTTTCCAGAAAAGACAGGGGCCCTAGCGCAATTGCTACAAAGACTCAGGCGAACCCCTTTTCGGATGGCGGGTTGATAATCAATAAGGTCAGGGTTCATGTGCAAATGCGTATCCGCGAAGGGGTACAGGAGGATTCGGACCGTTCAGATCAGATCCAAGGGCCAGGATCGGATCTCGTCCATTATGAACCCGCGAGCGCTCAGGGCCGTCCGATCTGGATTGATGGCCCAGATCCAATCCGTCGAAGGGGTATCCCTCTATCTAATCTGCACCGTTCAACGAGGATCGGACGACCAGGGTGTTTTCCCCCAATCCTCAGCTAGCGACGGTGGCGCCGCCCTCAATTCACGGCGAACCTCGCTGGTGAAAACCCAATCAAGTGCTCCAGTGCCCTAAACTCCGACTCGACAGATGCTACGCGCAATAGGGACGTATTCGAATATGTGGGAGGAGTTCGTACCGTGATTCCCGCGATGTAGCACACTGCCCACGGCGCACGGCGGATTACCAACTCCGGCGAGGGATTCACACGGTCTCCGGTCACCGCCGGCCGATTGCGCCCACGAACGGCTTCACCGAGACCCGCACGATCTCTCGGTGCCCCGATTAGGGTCCAATTCGAGTGGTCAGCAGATGCCCGCGGCGGCGGCGAGGAACACTAAGACGACAGGGGTTCTGGGGGCGATAATCACGCGAGAAGGTAGCAGGGAGGGTCACAAGGTTTACGATTCCGCGCATGAGGGACCGTGGAGAACCCAGGGGAAGGTTTTATCACCCCGACGCAGTAGACTCGGTCGAGCTCCAGGATTTCCGCGCGCGAGATCCGTGGCTAGTTGGAGAAGACGCCTACTGTGGGGCCCCACGCGTCATAGACGGTGTCTGCGTGAGGTTCGGCTGACAGAGGGGGTCCGCATGTCGGCGCCGCGGAGGGTGGTCTGGGCAGCGCAGCGTAGGAAAGTAGTTCATGGGCCGAAAGCTGGGTTGGTCAGCCCATGTAGCATTTTTGGTTCTTTTCTTTTCTTTTCTTTCCCAAATTCAATTTGAATTCGAATTTCAAATTCAAACTTTGTGCAGAATTTGTCCTCAATTATATTGTGTATTTAATAAGTGTCAGTTTGGGAAATATAAAGTTTATTCATGTTTTGTGTACTCTCTTTTCCTTTTTTTTCTTCAAATCCTCTTCTCATTATTATTTTATCTCTCTTTTTTTATTCATATTATTATTGTTTTAAATGCGCAAACAAAAATCCAATATGATGCAATTGCTTATTTGTGTCTTTAATAAAGATTTACTCATTTTTAAACATGAGTAGTCACATGTGATGATATTTAGAGGTACACACATATAGATAAAGGAAATATTCTCTCTTCATATGAGTTACAAATTTAGGTATTACACAGCCGACCCCAGAGGATCTACGTCTCGCCCGAGGACCCCCTCCAGCAACGGACACACCTTCGGCTCGTCCGAGGCCCAGTCTTCGCCAAGAAGCAACCTTGACCAAATCGCCACGCCAACCGACCAAATCGCAGGGGCATTTAATGTAAAGGTGGCCTGACACCTTTATCCTGACGCACGCCCTCCAGTCGACAGAGCCGAAGTGACCGCAGTCACTTCGCCGCTCCACTGACCGGTCTGACAAGAGGACAGCGCCGCCTGCGCCGCTCCGACTGCTGAGCCACTCGACAGAGTGAGGCTGACAACAGCCAAGTCCGGCCTCAGGTGTCATAGGAAGCTCCGCCTCGCCCGACCCCAGGGCTCGGACTCGGGCTCAGCCCTGGAAGATGACGAACTCCGCTTCGCCCGATCCCAGGGCTCGGACTCGGGCTCAGCCCCGGAAGACGACGAACTCCGCTTCGCCCAACCCCAGGGCTCGGACTCGGGCTCAGCCCCGGAAGACGACGAACTCCGCTTCACCCGACCCCAGGGCTCGGACTCGGGCTCAGCCCCGGAAGACGACGAACTCCGCTTCGCCCGACCCCAGGGCTCGGACTCGGGCTCAGCCCCGAAGGACGACAAAGTCCGCCTCGCCCGACCCCAGGGCTCGGACTCGGCCCTGGCCTCAGCCGACGGTCTCCGCCTCGTTTGACCCGGGGGCTCGGACTCGACCTCGACCTTGGAAGACAGACTCGACCTCGACCTCGGAGGAGCCTCCACCTTGCCCAACCCAGGGCACGGACCGACCGCGTCAACAGGAAGCGCCATCATTACCCTACCCCAAGCTGACTCAGGCTACGGGGAACAAGACCGGCGTCCCATCTGGCTCGCTCTATTATACGAGTAATGATGGCGCCCCGCATGCCCTATGACGACGGCGGCTCTCAACCCCCTTACGGAAGCAAGAGGACGTCAGCAAGGACTCAACAGCCCCGACAGCTGTCCCTTCGCCAGGCTCCAGCGCTCCTCCGACGGCCACGACACCACACGAACTGGGTGCCAAAACCTCTCCGGCTACCACGATGGCATGTACTTAGGGCGCTAGCTCTCCTCCGCTAGACATGTTAGCACACTGCTACACCCCCCATTGTACACCTGGATCCTCTCCTTACGCCTATAAAAGGGAGGTCCAGGGCCCTCTTACAGAGGGTTGGCCGCGTGGGGAAGGACGGGACGGCGCTCGCGCAAGGCCGCTCGTTCCCTCCCGCGTGGACGCTTGTAACCCCCTACTGCAAGCGCACCCGACCTGGGCGCGGGGCTAACATGAAGGCCGTGGGTTCCACCTCCCACGCCTGTCTCCCTCCGGCTGCTTCTCCCCCTTCGCGTTCCGCCTCGTGCCGACCCATCTGGGCTGGGGCACGCGGCGACAATTCATTCGTCGGTCCAGGGACCCCCCGGGTTTCGAAACACCGACAATTTTCTACTATCTTCCATATACTTGGATGGAGAGAGAACAAGTGGCTACGCATTTTGTGACTCCAAAATCCGTAGTCCTCTCCATCAAAGTGAGGAGGTTTACCGAGGGGAATGGAAAAAAATGAGCATTGGAACTTTGCGGAATACGAGAGTAATCAAAAGAAAAGTTCAAATTAACCGTCTTCTTTTTCTCGTAGTCGTTGTCGTCGTCGTCCTTTTGGGAAGAAGAAGACTCGTCGCTGTTGTCGTAGTAGACGATCTTCTTGATACGCCTCTTCTTCTTCCCGTCCTTCTTCTTATGACTTGAGCCCGAGTCAGTGGGCTTGTCGTCTTTTGGCTCATTGATGAAGGACTCCTTCTCCTTGTCGTTGATCACCATCCCTTTCCTTTAGGATCCATCCCTTCGGGCGATTAGTCCCTTTCTTGAAGAGAATGATTCTGATACGAATTGAGACCACCTAGAGGGGGGTGAATAGGTGATCCTGTAAAAACTTAAACTCAAAGCCACAAACTTGATTAAGTGTTAGCACAATGAAGCCAAGTGGCTAGAGATGAGTTCTTGCAAAACACAATAACCACAAAGAGATCAACACAGAGAGGCACAGTGGTTTATCCCGTGGTTCGGCCAAGTCCAACACTTGCCTACTCCACGTTGTGGCGTCCCAATGGACGAGGGCTGCACTCAACCCCTTTCAAGCGGTCCAAGGACCCACTTGAATACCACGGTGTTTTGCTTTCGTTTCACTATATCCCACTTGCGAGGAATCTCCACAACTTGGAGCCTCTCGCCCTTACAATTTGATTATCACAAAGAATCACGGAAGTAAGGATGGGATGAGCAACACACACAAGACATAAAATCAGAGCAACAATACGCACACAAGTCACAACTTGAGCTCTCAACACAACTCGAAGAGTTCTCTACTCAAATGGAGCTCTAAATGCTATCACAAAGAATCGAATGCGCAGAAATGAAGTCTTGGTGCTTAGGAATGCTCAAGGGATGTTTGGTGTGTTCCTCCATGCGCCTAGGGGCCCCTTTTATAGCCCCAAGGCAGCTAGGAGCCGTTGAGAGCAATCCAGGAAGGCAATTCTTGCCTTCTGACGACTGGCGCACCGGACAGTCCGGTGCACCACCGGACACTGTCCGGTGCAGATTTCTTCCTATTCTGGCGTAGCCAACTGTTGGAGACTTGGAGCCGTTGGCGCACCGGACACTGTCCGGTGCACACCGGACAGTCCGGTGCCCCCATCCGATCGTTGGCTCGCCACGCGTCACGCGCAGATTGCGCGGCCGACCGTTGGTTCACCGGACAGTCCGGTGCTTCACCGGACAGTCCGGTGCTTCACCGGATAGTCCGGTGAATTATAGTCGTACGCTGTTGATTTGGTTCCTGAGAGCGGCGACTTCACCGCAGCTGACTCACCGGACACTGTCCGGTGCACCACCAGACAGTCCGATGATTTATAGTCGTACGCCGCTGTCGAGACCCGAGAACAGCCAGTTGACCAGACGCTAGCCTGGCGCACCGGACACTGTCTGGTGCACCACCGGACAGTCCGGTGCACCCAGACTGAGCAGAGTCTTGGCTGCACGAGCCAAGTCTTTTCCAATTGTATTTTCTTTGATTCTAGCACTTAGACAAATATGTTAGTACACAAAAACCAATGTAATAAGTCTAGAATCATACCTTTGTGTTGACTTTGCACTTCTTCCACCATTTGGCATAGTTTCATACTTAAAGCATTTGTGTTGACACTTGATCACCAAAATACTTAGAAATGGCCCAAGGGCACATTTCCCTTTCAATCTCCCCCTTTTTCGTGATTTATGCCAACACAACAAAAAGCAACTAAAGGAAGTGCAACATCAATGCAAATGAGAACACAAATTTGTTTTGATTCAAATTTGGCATATTTGGATCATTCTTTGCCACCACTTGTTTTTTTTGCAAATCAAACTCAATTTCCTATCTCTAAGTCAAACACACTTGTTGAGGCATAGAGAGAGGTATTCCAAGAGAAATTGATCAAAGATTCAAAAACTCCCCCTTTTCCCATAATCAACCATTATCCCAACAAGAGACCAACATTTGACAATAAGAGACAGTAAGAGTATTTTGACAAAACAAAACTCTACTCTACTATTTTCAAAATTCTCAAGTGGTAGCTGATCCATTTCTTGCTTTGGCCTTATTTTCTCCCCCTTTGGCATCAAGCACCAAAATGGGATCAATCTTGGCCCTTAAACCCCATTGCCTCACCAAAATCTACAAATAAGAGTAAAAAGGCAATAAGGGTATTGAGATGAACTTGGAGTGAGTTACCCTCTCATCGGAGTGCAGTGGAAGTCTTTCATGGTCCAAGTCCATCTTTCCCTTTCAATCCACTTTTGAGACTAAATCAAGCAAGCTCAAACACATGGTTAGTCTCAAAAGGGTCAAGTTATAGCATATCTCCCCCTAAATATGTGCATCACTCGCAAGTGGACTTGTGAGGTCCGGGGAGTGCTTGTACAACTTGAGCACCATCAACAAACAACAAAATGCATAAGGGAACATGATCAAAGCATAATACACATGTATGCTACACATCAATCCAAGTTCCGTGAATCTAAGACATTTAGCTCACTACGCAACCTGCAAAAGGTCTTTTCATCTAAAGGCTTGGTAAAGATATCGGCTAGCTGGTTCTCGGTGCTAACATAAAACACTTCGATATCTCCCTTTTGCTGGTGGTCTCTCAAAAAGTGATGCCGGATGTCAATGTGCTTTGTGCGGCTGTGCTCAACAGGATTGTCCGCCATGCGGATAGCACTCTCATTGTCACATAGGAGTGGGACTTTGCTCAGATTGTAGCCAAAGTCCCGGAGAGTTTGCCTCATCCAAAGTAGTTGCGCGCAACTGAAAGGGAATTAGGCTTACACCTATTTCCTAAACTAATTTTGGTGGTTGAATTGCCAAACACAAATAATTGGACTAACTAGTTTGCCCAAGTCTATAAGATCTACAGGTACCAAAGGTTCACAATAAGCCAATAAAAAGATCAAGAGAAAGGGTTCAAACAAAGGAGCAAAGGGACAACCGAAGGCACCCTGGTCGGGCGCACCGGACTGTCCGGTGTGCCACCGGACAGTGTCCGGTGTACCAGGGGACACCAAGCTAAACTTCGCACCTTCGAGAATTCTCAGAGGCGTCGCGCTATAATTCATCGGACTTTCCGGTGTACACCGGACAGTGTCCGGTGCTCCAAGGATGAAGAGACTTTGAACTCGTCGGCTTCAGAAATTCACAACGGCTAGTCCGCTATAATTCACCGGACATGTCCGGTGTACACCGGACTGTCCGGTGTGACAACGAAGCAACGGCTACTTCAGGCGCCAACAGCTACCTGCAGCGCATTAAATGCGCGCCAGCGCGTGCAGAAGTCAGGCACGCCCATGCTGGCGCACCGGACACTCTACAGTTCATGTCCGGTGCGCCACCGGACATCCAGGCGGGCCCAGCAGTCAGAGCTCCAACGGTCGGAACCCTATCAGCCTGGTGACATGGCTGTCACACCAGACATGTCCGGTGTGCACCGGACTGTCCGGTGCGCCATACGACAGACAGCCTCCACCAAACGGCTAGTTTGGTGGTTGGGGCTATAAATACCCCCAACCACCCCACATTCAAGTCATCCAAGTTTTCCACTTCTCAACCACTTACAAGAGCTAGGCATTCAATTCTAGACACACTCAAGTGATCAAATCCTCTCCAATTCCACACAAGGCTTTAGTGATTAGCAAGAGAGATTTGTCGTGTTCTTTTGAGCTCTTGCGCTTGGATTGCTTCCTTTCTTTCTCAATTGTTCTTGTGATCAAAACTCAATTGTAACCAAGGCAAGAGACACCAATTGTGTGGTGGTCCTTGCGGGGAAGTTTTGTTCCCGGTTTGATTTGAGAAGAGAAGCTCACTCGGTCTGAGGGACCGTTTGAGAGAGGGTAAGGGTTGAAAGAGACCCGGCCTTTGTGGCCTCCTCAACGGGGAGTAGGTTTGCGAGAACCGAACCTCGGTAAAACAAATCCGCGTGTCACACTCTTCATTCGCTTACGATTTGTTTTGCGCTCTCTCTCTCCGACTCATTATTATTACTAACGCTAACTTGGCTTGTAGTTGTGATTAATTTTGTAAATTTCAGTTTCGCCCTATTCACCCCCTCCCCTCTAGGCGACTTTCAATTGGTATCAGAGCCCGGTGCTTCATTAGAGCCTAACCGCTCGAAGTGATGTCGGGAGATCACACCAAGAGGGAGATGGAGACCGGCGACAAGCCCACTACGAGTCATGGGAGCACCTCATCGGAAGAGTCCCGCACCAAGAGGAAGGAGAAGAAGAAGGACTCCTCCAACAAAGGGAAGGGGAAGGAGAAGAAATCTTCTTCCCACAAGTCGCATCGGAGGGGCGACAAGCACAAGAGGATGAGGAAAGTAGTCTACTATGAGACCGACTCTTCATCACCATCGACCTCCGACTCCGATGCACCGTCCGTAACTTCTAAGCGCCAAGAGCGCAAGAAGTATAGTAAGATCCCCCTACGCTACCCCCACATTTCAAAGCGTACTCCTTTACTCTCCGTTCCATTAGGCAAACCACCGGTTTTTGACGGTGAAGATTATAATATGTGGAGTGACAAAATGAGGCATCATCTAACCTCACTCCACACAAGCATATGGAATGTTGTTGAGTTTGGTGTACAGGTACCATCCGTAGGGGATGAAGACTACGACTTGGACGAGGTGGCCCAAATCCACCACTTTAACTCCCAAGCAACCACTATACTCCTCGCCTCTCTAAGTCGAGAGGAGTATAACAAGGTGCAAGGGTTAAAAAGTGCGAAGGAAATTTGGGACGTACTCAAGACCGCGCATGAAGGAGACGAGGTGACAAAAATCACCAAGCGGGAGACGATCGAGGGGGAGCTCGGTCGCTTCATGCTTCACCAAGGGGAGGATCCACAAGCTATGTACAACCGCTTGAAGACCTTGGTGAACCAAGTGCGCAACCTCGGGAGCGAAAAATGGGATGACCTCCCTCGTATTTCTTAACCCTACACAAGTTCAATTAATTCGAGGTGATCCTAGATATAAGCTAATGTCTCCCGAGGAAGTTATAGGAAAATTTGTGAGCTTTGAGCTAATGATTAAAGGCTCAAAGAAAATCATCGAGCAAGGCGCTTCCTCCACACCCGAGGCACAACCGGTCGCATTCAAGGCGACGGAGGAGAAGAAGGAGGAGTCTACACCAAGTAGACAACCCATCGATGCCTCCAAGCTCGACAATGAGGAAATGGCGCTCATCATCAAGAGTTTCCGCCAAATCCTCAAGCAAAGGAGGGGGAAGGATTACAAGCCCCGCTCCAAGAAGGTGTGCTACAAATGTGGTAAGCCCGGTCATTTTATAGCAAAATGTCCACTATCTAGTGACAGTGACAGGGGCGACAACAAGAAGGGCAAGAGAAGAGAAAAGAAGAGGTACCACAAGAAGAGGGGCGGTGATGCCCATGTATGCCGCGAGTGGGATTCCGAGGAGAGCTCCTCCGACTCCTCCTCCGACGAGGACGCCGCCAACATCGCCGTCACCAAGGGACTTCTCTTCCCCAACGTCGGCCACAAGTGCCTCATGGCCAAGGACGGCAAACGGAAGAAGGTTAAATCCAAATCCTCCACTAAATATGAGTCCTCTAGTGATGATAATGCTAGTGATGAGGAGGATAATTTGCGTACCCTTTTTGCCGACCTAAACATGCAACAAAAGGAAAAACTAAATGAGCTAATTAGTGCCATCCATGAAAAGGATGATCTCTTGGACTCCCAAGAGGACTTCCTAATCAAGGAAAATAAAAAGCATGTTAAGGTTAAGAATGCTTATGCTCTAGAAGTAGAAAAATGTGAGAAATTATCTAGTGAGCTAAGCACATGCCATGACACTATTGCCAACCTTAGAAATGAAAATGCCAAATTAATTGCTAAGGTTGATTCTCATGTTTGTGATGTTTGATTTCCCAATCTTAGAAATGATAATGATGATTTGCTTGCTAAGATTGAAGAATTAAACATCTCTCTTGCTAGCCTTAGTGTTGAAAATGAAAAATTAATTACTAAGGCTAAAGAATCAGATGTTTGCAATGTTACAATTTCCGATCTTAGAGATAACAATGATATTTTGCATGCTAAGATTGTTGAACTTAATTCTTGCAAACCCTCTACATCTACTATTGAGCATGTGTCTATTTGTACTAGATGTAGAGATATTGATATTGATGCTATTCATGATCACATGGCTTTAATTAAACAACAAAATAATCATATAGCAATATTAGATGCTAAAATTGCCGAGCATAACTTAGAAAATAAAAATTTTAAATTTGCTAGAAGTATGCCCTATAGTGGGAGACGCCCTGGCATCAAGGATGGCATTGGCTTCCAAAGGGGAGACAATGTCAAACTTAGTGCCCCTCCTAAGAAATTATCTAACTTTGTTAAGGGCAAGGCTCCCATGCCTCAGGATAACGAGGGTTACATTTTGTACCCTGCTGGCTATCCTGAGAGCAAAATTAGGAGAATTCATTCTAGGAAGTCTCATTATGGCCCTAATTATGCTTTTATGTACAAGGGTGAGACATCTAGTTCTAGGCAACTAACCCGTGCTAAGTTGCCTAAGAAGAAAACTCCTAGTGCATCAAATGATCATGACATTTCATTCAAAACTTTTGATGCATCATATGTGTTTACTAACAAATCCGGCAAGGTAGTTGCCAAGTTTGTTAGGGGCAAACACAAGGGCTCCAAGACTTGTGTTTGGGTACCCAAAGTTCTTGTTTCTAATGCCAAAGGACCCAAAACCGTTTGGGTACCTAAAGTCAAGAACTAAACTTGTTTTGTAGGTTTATGCATCCGGTGGCTCAAGTTGGATCATCGATAGCGGGTGCACAAACCACATGACGGGGGAGAAGAAGATGTTCTCCTCCTACGAGAAAAACCAAGATCCCCAACGAGCTATCACATTCAGGGATGGAAACCAAGGTTTGGTCAAAGGTTTGGGTAAAATAGCTATATCTCCTGACCATTCCATTTCAAATGTTTTTCTTGTAGATTCTTTAGATTACAATTTGCTTTTCGTATCGCAATTATGTCAAATGGGCTACAACTGTCTATTTACTGATGTAGGTGTCACTGTCTTTAGAAGAAGTGATGATTCAATGGCATTTAAGGGAGTGTTAGAGGGTCAGCTATACTTGGTAGATTTTGATAGAGCTGAACTCGACACTTGCTTAATTGCTAAGACTAACATGGGTTGGCTCTGGCACCGCCGACTAGCTCATGTTGGAATGAAGAATCTTCATAAGCTTCTAAAGGGAGAGCACATTTTAGGACTAACAAATGTTCATTTTGAGAAAGACAGGATTTGTAGCGCATGCCAAGCCGGGAAGCAAGTTGGCACTCATCATCCACACAAGAACATCATGACAAGTGACAGGCCACTGGAGTTCCTACACATGGATTTATTCGGCCTGATCGCTTACATAAGCATCGGCGGGAGTAAGTACTGTCTAGTTATTGTGGATGATTATTCTCGCTTCACTTGGGTGTTCTTTTGCAGGAAAAATCCCATACCCAAGAGACCTTAAAGGGATTCTTGAGACGGGCTCAAAATGAGTCCGGTTTAAGGATCAAGAAAATTAGAAGCGACAACGGGACGGAGTTCAAGAACTCACAAATAGAAGGCTTCCTTGAGGAGGAGGGCATCAAGCATGAGTTCTCTTCTCCCTACACCCCACAACAAAATGGTGTAGTGGAGAGGAAGAATCGAACTCTATTGGACATGGCAAGAACCATGCTTGATGAGTACAAGACATCGGATCGGTTTTGGGCCGAGGCGGTCAACACCGCCTGCTACGCCATCAACTGGTTATATCTACACCGAATCCTCAAGAAGACATCCTATGAACTCCTAACCGGTAAAAAGCCAAATATTTCATATTTTAGAGTTTTTGGTAGCAAATGCTTTATTCTTGTTAAGAGAGGTAGAAAATCTAAATTTGCTCCTAAAACTATAGAAGGCTTTTTACTAGGATATGACTCAAACACAAGGGCATATAGAGTCTTTAACAAGTCCTCAGGACTTGTTGAAGTTTCTTGTGACGTTGTGTTTGATGAAACTAACGGCTCTCAAGTAGAGCAAGTTGATCTTGATGAGATAGGTGAAGAACAGGCTCCGTGCATCGCGCTAAGGAACATGTCCATTGGGGATGTGTGCCCTAAGGAATCCGAAGAGCCTCCACATGCACAAGATCAACCATCCTCCTCCACACAAGCATCTCCACCAACCCAAAATGAGGACGAGGCTCAAGTTGATGAAGGAGAAGATCAAAGAGATGAGCCACCTCAAGATGACGGCAATGATCAAGGGGGAGATGCAAACGATCAAGACAAGGAGGATGAAGAACCAAGGCCGCCACACCCAAGAGTCCACCAAGCAATCCTACGAGATCACCCCGTCGACACCATCCTCGGCGACATTCATAAGGGGGTAACCACTCGATCTCGTGTTGCACATTTTTGTGAGCATTACTCTTTTGTTTCCTCTATTGAGCCACACAGGGTAGAGGAAGCACTCCAAGATTCGGATTGGGTGATGGCGATGCAAGAGGAGCTCAACAACTTCACTAGGAATGAGGTATGGCATTTAGTTCCACGTCCTAATCAAAATGTTGTAGGAACCAAGTGGGTCTTCCGCAACAAGCAAGACGAGCATGGTGTGGTGACAAGGAACAAAGCTCGACTTGTGGCCAAGGGATACTCCCAAGTCGAAGGTTTGGATTTCGGTGAAACCTATGCACCCGTAGCTAGGCTTGAGTCTATTCGCATATTATTGGCCTATGCTACTTACCATGGCTTCAAGCTTTACCAAATGGACGTGAAGAGTGCTTTCCTCAACGGACCAATCAAGGAAGAGGTCTATGTTGAGCAACCTCCCGGCTTTGAAGATAGTGAGCACCCTAACCATGTCTATAGGCTCTCTAAGGCGCTTTATGGGCTCAAGCAAGCCCCAAGAGCATGGTATGAATGCCTAAGAGATTTCCTTATTGCTAATGGCTTCAAAGTCGGAAAAGCCGATCCTACTTTATTCACTAAAACTCTTGGCAATGATTTGTTTGTATGCCAAATTTATGTTGATGATATCATATTTGGGTCTACTAACGAGTCTACATGTGAAGAATTTAGTAGGATCATGACACAAAAATTCGAGATGTCGATGATGGGGGAGTTGAAGTATTTTCTAGGATTCCAAGTCAAGCAACTCCAAGAGGGCACCTTCATTAGCCAAACAAAGTATACTCAAGACATTCTAACCAAGTTTGGAATGAAGGATGCCAAGCCCATCAAGACACCCATGGGAACCAATGGGCATCTCGACCTCGACACGGGAGGTAAGTCCGAGGATCAAAAGGTATACCGGTAGATGATTGGTTCATTACTCTATTTATGTGCATCTCGACCGGACATTATGCTTTCCGTTTGCATGTGTGCAAGATTCCAAGCCGACCCTAAGGAATCTCACCTTACGGCCGTAAAAAGAATCTTGAGATATTTGGCTTATACTCCTAAGTTTGGGCTTTGGTACCCTCGAGGATCCACATTTGATTTGATTGGTTATTCGGATGTCGATTGGGCGGGGTGTAAGATTAATAGAAAGAGCACATCGGGGACTTGCCAGTTCTTGGGAAGATCCTTGGTGTCTTGGGCTTCAAAGAAGCAAAATTCGGTCGCTCTTTCTACCGCCGAAGCCGAGTATATTGCCGCAGGCCATTGTTGCGTGCAATTGCTTTGGATGAGGCAAACCCTGCGGGACTATGGTTACAAATTAACCAAAGTTCCTCTTCTATGTGATAATGAGAGTGCAATCCGCATGATGGATAATCCCGTTGAGCACAGCCGCACTAAACACATAGCCATTCGGTATCATTTTCTTAGGGATCACCAACAAAAGGGGGATATCGAGATTGCATATATTAATACTAAAGATCAATTAGCCCATATCTTTACCAAGCCACTAGATGAATAAACTTTTACCAAACTTAGGCATGAGCTCAATATTCTTGATTCTAGGAATTTCTTTTGCTAATTTGCACACATAGCTTATAAGTATACCTTTGATCATGTCTCTTCTATATATGCTATGACTAATGTGTTTTCAAGTATATTTCAAACCAAGTCATAGGTATATTGAAAGGGAATTGGAGTCTTCGGCGAAGAAAAAGGCTTCCACTCCACTCTACTACTCATCCTTCGCCGTCGCCCCGCATCACTCTCCGTCTTTGGTATAATCTTCTCTCATATGTTTTATTTGCCAAAGGGGAGATAGTAGTTAGACAAGGGCTTATATCTCACTCAAAGTATCCGTTTTTGGCGATTCATGCCAAAGGGGGAGAAAGTATGAGCCCAAAGCAAAAGGACCGCACCACCACCCTAATTTTAAAATTAATGATTTTTCAATTGGAAAATTTCAAATTAGTATCTTATTGTGTTCTAAAAGGGGAGAAAGTAGTATTTTCAAAAATGATATCTTAAAACCCTCTTGAACACTAAGAGGAGAATTTATTGAGGGGGAGTTTTGTTTAGTCAAAGGAAAAGCATTTGAAACAAGGGGACAAAATTTCAAATCTTAAAAATGCTTCGCAAAATCTTATTCAATTGCCTTTGACTATTTGCAAAAAGACTTTGAAAAGGATTTACAAAAAGAATTTGCAAAAACAAAACTTGTGGTGCAAGCGTGGTCCAAAATGTTAAAAATAAAGAAACAATCCATGCATATCTAGTAGGTAATATTTATTGGCTCAATTCTAAGTAACCTTTGTACTTGCATATGCAAACTAGTTCAAATTCTGCACTTCTATATTTGCTTTGGTTTGTGTTGGTATCAATCACCAAAAAGGGGGAGATTGAAAGGGAATTAGGCTTACACCTATTTCCTAAACTAATTTTGGTGGTTGAATTGCCAAACACAAATAATTGGACTAACTAGTTTGCCCAAGTCTATAAGATCTACAGGTACCAAAGGTTCACAATAAGCCAATAAAAAGATCAAGAGAAAGGGTTCAAACAAAGGAGCAAAGGGACAACCGAAGGCACCCTGGTCAGGCGCACCGGACTGTCCGGTGTGCCACCGGACAGTGTCCGGTGCACCACCGGACAGTGTCCGGTGTACCAGGGGACACCAAGCTGAACTTCGTACCTTCGGGAATTCTCAGAGGCGTCGCGCTATAATTCACCGGACTGTCCGGTGTACACCGGACAGTGTCCGGTGCTCCAAGGATGAAGAGACTCTGAACTCGTCGGCTTCGGGAATTCACAACGGCTAGTCCGCTATAATTCACCGGACATGTCCGGTGTACACCGGACTGTCCAGTGTGACAACAAAGCAACAGCTACTTCAGGCGCCAACGGCTACCTGCAGCGCATTAAATGCGCGCCAGCGCGCGCAGAAGTCAGGCACGCCCATGCTGGCGCACCGGACACTCTACAGTTCATGTCCGGTGCGCCACCGGACATCCAGGCGGGCCCAGCAGTCAGAGCTCCAACGGTCGGAACCCTATCAGCCTGGTGACGTGGCTGTCACACCGGACATGTCCGGTGTGCACCGGACTGTCCGGTGCGCCATACGACAGACAGCCTCCACCAAACGGCTAGTTTGGTGGTTGGGGCTATAAATACTCCCAACCACCCCACATTCAAGTCATCCAAGTTTTCCACTTCTCAACCACTTACAAGAGCTAGGCATTCAATTCTAGACACACTCAAGTGATCAAATCCTCTCCAATTCCACACAAGGCTTTAGTGATTAGCGAGAGAGATTTGTCGTGTTCTTTTGAGCTCTTGCGCTTGGATTGCTTCCTTTCTTTCTCAATTGTTCTTGTGATCAAAACTCAATTGTAACCAAGGCAAGAGACACCAATTGTGTGGTGGTCCTTGCGGGGAAGTTTTGTTCCTGGTTTGATTTGAGAAGAGAAGCTCACTCGGTCCGAGGGACCGTTTGAGAGAGGGTAAGGGTTGAAAGAGACCCGGCCTTTGTGGCCTCCTCAACGGGGAGTAGGTTTGCGAGAACCGAACCTCGGTAAAACAAATCCGCGTGTCACACTCTTCATTCGCTTACGATTTGTTTTGCGCCCTCTCTCTCTGACTCATTATTATTACTAACGCTAACTCGACTTGTAGTTGTGATTAATTTTGTAAATTTCAGTTTCGCCCTATTCACCCCCCCCCCCCTCTAGGCGACTTTCAGCAACACTGTCCTGCGGCAACGTACTCGGCCTCAGCGGTGGATAGGGGACCGGAGGTTTGTTTCTTAGAACTCCACGACACCAGGGACCTTCCTAGAAATTGGCACGTCCCTGATGTACTCTTCCTATCGACCTTACATCCAGCATAATCGGAGTCTGAATATCCAATCAAGTCAAAGGTAGACCCCTTTGGAAACCAGATCCCGAAGCAAGGCGTAGCGACTAAATATCTAAGAATTCACTTCACAGCCACTAAGTGACACTCCCTTGGATCGGATTGAAATCTAGCACACATGCATACACTAAGCATAATATCTGGTCTACTAGCACATAAATAAAGCAAGGAACCTATCATGGACCGGTATGCTTTTTGATCAATGGACTTACCTCCTTTGTTGAGGTCGACGTGTCCGTCAGTTCCCGTTGGAGTCTTTGCGGGCTTGGCGTCCTTCATCCCAAACCGCTTGAGCAAGTCTTGCGTATACTTCGTTTGGGAGATGAAAGTGCCATCCTTGAGTTGCTTCACTTGGATCCCAAGGAAGTAGTTCAACTCGCCCATCATCGACATCTCAAATTTTTGAGTCATCACCCTGCTAAACTCTTCACAAGACTTTTGGTTAGTAGAACCAAATATTATGTCATCGACATAAATTTGGCACACAAATAGATCACCGTCACAAGTCTTAGTGAAAAGAGTTGGATCGGCTTTCCCAACCTTGAAAGCATTAGCAATTAAAAAGTCTCTAAGGCATTCATACCATGTTCTTGGGGCTTGCTTAAGTCCATAGAGCGCCTTAGAGAGCTTACACACGTGGTCGGGGTACAGTTCATCCTCAAAGCCAGGGGGTTGCTCCACGTACACCTCCTCCTTGATTGGCCCGTTGGGGAAAACGCTCTTTACGTCCATTTGGAACAACTTGAAAGAATGGTGAGCGGCATAGGCTAACAAAATACGAATCGACTCTAGCCTAGCCACAGGAGCGAAAGTCTCCTCAAAGTCCAAACCTGCGACTTGGGCATAACCTTTTGCCACAAGTCGAGCCTTGTTCCTCGTCACCACCCCGTGCTCGTCCTGTTTGTTGCGGAACATCCACTTGGTTCCCACAACATTTTGCTTGGGACGAGGCACCAATGTCCAAACTTCATTACGCTTGAAGTTGTTGAGTTCCTCCTGCATGGCCAACACCCAGTCCGGATCTAGCAAGGCCTCTTCTACCCTGAAAGGCTCAATAGAGGAGACAAAGGAGTAATGCTCACAGAAATTAGCTAATCTAGAGCGAGTGGTTACTCCCTTGCTAATGTCACCCAAAATCTGGTCGATGGGATGGTTCCTTTGAATCATCGCTCGAACTTGAGTTGGAGGGGCCTATGGTGCTTCTTCCTCTTCAACTTGGACATCTTCTGCTTCCCCTTGATCACATGCCTCTTCTTGAGGAACCTGTTCATCATCTTAAGTTGGGGGTTGCACCATTATTGAGGAAGAAGGCTGATCGTGTTCCTTGTGTTCCTGCGGTCGCACGTCTCCAATCGCCATGGTACGAATCGCGTCCGTTGGAACATCATCCTCATCTACATCATCAAGCTCAACTTGCTCTCTTGGAGAGCCATTAGTCTCATCAAATACAACGTCGCTAGAGACTTCAACCAAACTCGATGATTTGTTGAAGACTCTATACGCCTTTGTATTTGAGTCATAACCTAACAAAAACCCTTCTACAGCTTTGGGAGCAAATTTTGAATTTCTACCTTTCTTCACCAGAATGTAGCATTTACTCCCAAAAACTCTAAAATACGAAACATTGGGTTTATTATCGGTTAGTAGCTCGTATGACGTCTTCTTGAGGAGGCGATGAAGGTAGACCCGGTTTATGGCGTGGCAAGCCGTGTTCACAGCTTCCGACCAAAACCGCTCGGACGTCTTGAATTCTCCAAGCATTGTCCTCGCCATGTCTATAAGCGTCCTGTTCTTCCTCTCTACCACACCATTTTGTTGTGGTGTGTAGGGAGCGGAGAACTCGTGCTTGATTCCTTCCTCCTCAAGGTACTCCTCCACTTGAAGGTTCTTGAACTCGGACCCGTTGTCGCTCCTTATCTTCGTCACCTTGAGCTCAAACTCATTTTGAGCTCTCCTTAGGAAGCGCTTGAGGGTTCCTTGGGTTTCAGATTTATCCTGCAAAAAGAATACCCAAGTGAAGCGGGAAAAATCATCAACAATTACTAAACCATAC
Source organism: Zea luxurians (assembly GCA_029449295.1). Classification (NCBI taxonomy): domain Eukaryota; kingdom Viridiplantae; phylum Streptophyta; class Magnoliopsida; order Poales; family Poaceae; genus Zea; species Zea luxurians. Next base: position 163,269,575 of record JAOPSE010000002.1, read on the forward strand.
TTACTTCCCCCGATGCTGAGGTAGGCGACTTAGACAAATATGTTAGTACCCAAAAACCAATGTACTAAGTCTAGAATCATACCTTTGTGTTGACTTTGCACTTCTTCCACCATTTGGCATAGTTTCATACTTAAAGCATTTGTGTTGACACTTGATCACCAAAATACTTAGAAATGGCCCAAGGGCACATTTCCCTTTCACCCCTGTCCAGATGGGTTGATGCAAGATAGAACACAAGCGGAGGGATGAGGCTTATATTATCTTTCACCGGGGGTGCTTGCAGTAGGGGTTACAAGCGTCGTGAGGGAGAGCGAGAGAGAGAGAGGATCCGGTCCTGAGGTGAGGTGTCTGAGTTAGCCTCCACCACGTCTCTCCTACTCTGCCTGCCTCTGCTCGCCCCCTCCCATCCTCCCCTTAGGAAGGCCCTAGACATCCCCTTTTATAGATGCAAGGAGATAGTCCAGCTGTACAATGGGGGTGTAGCTATGTGCTAACGTGGCCGATGGAGGAGTGCCTGAGCCCTGTAGAAGCGCAGCTGGCGGTGTGGCCTGGGGTCCTGCTGACGTTTCTTTGCCTTCGTAGGGGGTTTGAGAACAACCGACATCATGGACGCATGCAAGGAACCATCATTACCTTTTGCTGGAGTAACTTAGATGGGACACCGGTCTTGTTCCTTCGTAGCCTGATGCGGCTAGCTAGGTGTCGGTGTTTCGAGACCGGGGGGTCCCCGAGCCGACGAGTGAGTGTGCCGCGTGCCCCAACCCAGATGGGTCGAGCGCGTGGGCGAGCGCGAAGGGGGGAGAGAGCGAGGCGGCCGGAGCCGGGTCGTGAGGGAGTCGGAGTTCCCGCGGCCTTCGTGTTCGTCCCGCGCCCAGGTCGGGTGCGCTTGCAGTAGGAGGTTACAAGCGTCCGCGCGGGTGAGGGGAGCGAGCGGCCCCGAGAGAGCGCCTGCCCCTGCCCTCGTTCCCGCGAGGCCAACCTTTTCTAAGAAGGCCCTGGTCCTTCCTTTTATAGGCGTAAGGAGAGGATCCAGGTGTACAAATGGGGGTGTAGCAAGGTGCTACGTGTCTAGCGGGGGAGAGCTAGTGCCCTAAGTACATGCCGAGGTGGCAGCCGGAGAGATCTTGGCACCCAGCTGGTGTGGCGTCGTGGCCGTCGGAGAAGCAATGGAGCTTGGCGGGGGGACAGCTGTCGGAGTGGTTGGGCCCTTGCTGACATCCCCTTGCTTCCGTAAGGGAGCTGAGAACCGCCGTCGTCATGGGTCCAGCGGGGCGCCATCATTGCCTATCTGGCGGAGCTAGCCAGATGGGACGTCGGTCCTGTTTTCTGCGGCCCGAGTCGGCTCGGGGTAGGGTGATGATGGCGCTTCCTGTCGACGTGGCGGACTCGTGCCCTAGGTCGGGCGACGTGGAGGCTCCTCCGAAGCCGAGGTCGAGTTTGTCCTGCATGGCCGAGGCCGAGCCTGAGCTCCTGGGTCGGGCGAGGCGGAGGTCGTTCGGCAGAGGCCAGGGCGGAGTCCGAGCCCTGGGTCGGGCGAAGCGGAGTTCGTCGTCTCCCGGGGCCTTAGCCCGAGTCCGAGCCCTGGGTCGGGCGAAGCGGAGTTCGCCGTCTTCCGGGGCCTTAGCCCGAGTCCGAGCCCTGGGTCGGGCGGAGCGGAGTTCGCCGTCTTCCGGGGCCTTAGCCCGAGTCCGAGCCCTGGGTCGGGCGGAGCGGAGTTCGCCGTCTTCCGGGGCCTTAGCCCGAGTCCGAGCCCTGGGTCGGGCGGAGCGGAGTTCGCCGTCTTCCGGGGCCTTAGCCCGAGTCCGAGCCCTGGGTCGGGCGGAGCGGAGTTCGCCGTCTTCCGGGGCCTTAGCCCGAGTCCGAGCCCTGGGTCGGGCGGAGCTTCCTATGGCGCTTTTGGCCAAGCCTGGCCGCCTGTCAGTCTCATTCTTTGTGTCAAATGCCCCAGTGACTTGGTCGGTCGGCGCGGTGATTTAGTCAGGGTTGCTTCTCAACGAAGGCAAGGCCTCGGGCGAGCCGGAGATGCGTCTGCCGTAAAAAAGGGGGCCTCGGGCGAGACGGAAACACCTCAGGGTCGGCTGCCCTTGCCCGAGGCTAGGCTCGGGCGTGGCGTGATCGAGTCGCTCGTATGGACTGATCCCTGACTTAATCAAACCCATCAGGCCTCTGCAGCTTTATGCTGATGGGGGTTACCAGCTGAGAATTAGGCGTCTTGAGGGTACCCCTAATTATGGTCCCCGACAGTAGCCCCCGAGCCTCGAAGGGAGTGTTAGCACTCGCTTGGAGGCTTTCATCGCACTTTTTTGCAAGGGGACCAGCCTTTCTCGGTTGCACTTTGTTCCGGTGGGTGCGCGCGAGCGCACCCGCCGGGTGTAGCCCCCGAGGCCTCGGAGGAGTGGTTTCACTCCTTCGAGGTCTTAATGCCTTGCGTAATGCTTCGGCTGGTCTGGCGATTCCCTCATGCGAACAGGCCGTAGCCCGGGTGCACTGTCGGGGCCCAAGTTCTCGGGCTGGTATGTTGACGCTGTCAACGGTTCGGCCGGAGCCGGGTTTGCGAGAGCAGCCCCCGAGCCTCCGCACAGAGCGAGAGGACGATCAGGGACAGACTCGGCTTCTTTACATACGCCCCTACGTCGCCTTTCCGCAAGGAGGAGGGGGGGAGAGCGCCATGTTACCCTTGATGGGCACCGAACATGGTGTCTCCGGTGAGCTGCAATCGGGTAATCCGAGTGGACGTCCGTGCCCCGTTCGTTGGGGTCGGCTAGGGGCCCGGAGGCATGCCCAAAAGTACCTGCGGGTGACCTGCCGGACCCGGTCCCCTAGCGATGGGGTCCGAGGGCTCGATGCCTCCCTCCGATGGGATTCCGTTACAGGATCGTTCCCGCTGGTCTCGGAAATGTCCTAGGGTACCTCGGGAGCGCAGCCCGAGCCTTGGTTATGTATCGAACGTACCCTTGGTCATCCCTCGCTCGGTGTCTGAGGCGACTGTGAACCCTTCGGGGGGCCAGCCTTCGAACCCCTGATCAGTAATGGGCGCGGAGCCCGAGTAGCCTGAGGCGGTCGTGGAACCTTTCGGGGGGCCGACCTTCGAACCCCTGACCAGTAGTGGGTGTCAGGCCCACGCGATCTGAGGCGGCTGTTGAACCCTTCGGGGGGCCAGCCTTCGAACCCCTGATCAGTAAGGAGGCTCAGAGCCTAGTTCCTTCACGGGGAAGGATCCCTTTGGGGGTATCCCCTTTCCCGGTCCCTGTTGCAAGAGATAGAGAAAGAAGGAAAAGGGAAAAAGGATACGAAATTGAACGACGTGGCGTACCTTCTTTGGTGTGGTCGCGTAGGCGAAACGGCGCCAGCTGCTCCTGCCAGAAGCGCCGCCTGTCCAGCCGCGGAGTTAATGCGCCGGGGCGAGCGGTCGGCGAGGCTGCCGTTGCGTGCGCGAGCCGTTCGAGGAACGGCTGTTTCGCTTTGCGTTTTTTGAACCCCGCGTCCGGTTCGGGCGGTACGTTGGAACTGTCGTCACCTTGGTCTTTATATACCCCGGAGAGGGTCCGGTGACGGTTCTCGACTCCGCTTCTTGTCTCCCTCTTAGGTTTTTTGCAGTCTGAGAGATCTAGCCAGGGAAAAGAAAACCGCCCTCCCATGTCCTTCGCGCCACCACCCTTTCTGCTTCGGCGATGGCTGACCGGGTGACCATCATCCCGCCGCGCGACCCGTGGCCTTTCTCCACGGTGACGGCGGGTGATCTGGAAGACCTCGTCGGTGAGGGTTTGCTCCGCCCTCTCACCGATGAGCAGCGGCCGGAATGGATTCCTCCCGCGGGTGGAGTCACTCCATCCCCTCCGCCGGGGTACGTCGTGAGCTTCATCTCCTTCCATGAGCGGGGATTTGGTGTGCCGACGAGCCGCTTTATGCGGGCCATCCTGTTCCATTACGGGGTGGAGTTGCACAACCTCACCCCCAACTCCATCTCGCAGGCCGCTATCTTCGTAGCGGTGTGCGAGGGGTATTTGGGGATCGCCCCCCATTGGGATTTGTGGACCCATCTCTTCTTCGCCGAGCTCTTTGCCTCGCCGACGGGGGAGAGGAAGGTTCGCGCAGCGGTGCGGGCCGGCGGCTGCACCCTTTTGTTGAGGCAGTCGCGGTCGTCGCAGTATATCCCGGCCGTCCTCGCATCCTCAAACAAGGGTTGGCAGCGCCGGTGGTTCTACCTCCGGAATGACGAAGAGTTGCTCCCGCCGTTCTCTCAGCGGGTTGTCACCGCCGCTCCCGACGCCTGGCGCCACGAGACTCCACACGAGAGGCAGAAGAACCTCGAACCTCTTCTCCAAGCCCTGAAGGCGTTGCGGGAGGGAGGACTCACCGCCGCGGGAGTGGTTGCCGCCATCCACCGTCGGAGGGTGCTCCCCCTGGCGGAGCAGCGGCTGTCGCTCTGGGAGATGACCCTGGAGGCCGACTGGGAGGGGTCACGGATGTCCCCTGATTCTCTTCCCCATGACGCCCTCCAATGGCGGGTGTCGGCCGCGATGGGGAAGCCAGACCCCCACGCCTTCTCCCAGCCTCGAACGCGCCCCGACCAGGGGTGCGTCACTCTGGTGAGTGTTCGTTCCTTCCTTCCTCATATACCGGGTTGCTCCCGGTTCTCATGATTGGGTTCCTTTCCCCCTCCCCCCTTTTTAGGAGGTGGGGCGGCACAAACCCTCCTTGCCGCGGGTCCCGGAGGACGCGGTGGGTCGGGCAGCGCGGCGGGTCGCCGCAGAGGAGGAGAAGAAGAAAAAGGATGCGGAGAAGGCCCGGGCCCGCAAGCGGAGGCGGGCTCGGGACGCCCTGGAGAAACGCCGTCGCCAGCAGGAGAGGGAAGGACTCCCCAGGGAGCTGTCGCCGGAGACATCCGACGACGACGACGACGATGGTGAAGAGGAGGAGGACGACATGGCCGCCCGTCTCGGCCTCAGCCCCAGCTTGGGGTGTGGCCGGGAGCTATCGAGTCAGCCCCCGAGCGGGCCGATGTCGTCGGTTCTTGGGGCCGAGACGCCGGATCCCCGACCTGAGGGGCGGGGGCAACCCGAGAGGGTACTTGACCCCTCGGCTGGAGGAGCTGACGCGACCCCAGGGAGCCGGGCCGAGGGGTCCGTCCCTCGGGAGCCGTCCCCCTCGCCGGCAGCGCGGGGGAGCGGTCCTCAGGTTGCCATAGCGGCGCCTGGGCAGTCCGCCTCCCGGGCGTCAGGGGCGCCCAAGGCGAGGGCGGTGCCAGGGCTGTCGGCGAGGCGGACCTCGGCGGTGGTTCCAGGGAGCGGGAGCCAAGAGACCTCTCCCCAGGCACAGTGGATCATGGCCCGGAGCGGGTAAGTACCTTGGAATGTCTTCATCCCGGCGCTTCATTCATACGTCTTGGCCGTGATTTTCCCTTTCTTCCTTTTTCCAGCAAGCGGAGCCATGGCCCTACCGACCTGGCGCCCCAGAAGGCCCTTAAGACGGCGTCGGTCCAGGCGCCTGGCGCCATCCCGGGCCCCGCCGCTCAGCCGACCCTTTCGCAGGGCGCTTCGCCGCGTGGGGCTCAGGCGTCGCATGTCCCGGGGGAGCAGGTCCCCGAGGCGGGCTCTTCTGCCGAGGCGGCCATCGTGATCGGGGAGGCGGCCGGCGCCGACGCGGTCCCGAGCCCGCCTGTGTCGGCCATGCCGGCGCCTGCCGCCACCGCAGTTGGCATCGTCCCAGTCGGAGAGCATATGATTGCTGCCGACGTTGAGACGGCCGCAGCGTCGGCGCCCAAGGTCTCGGAAGAGGTGGGCGTGGACGCGCAGCTCATCCAAGCGGGCGGCAGCCTTGTCGCTGTGCGGCGGAGCCCCGAGGCCCGGGGCCAGTTGCTCCGATTCCGGACCCGCGAGGCTTCGGACCCTATCTTCGTTCTAGACGACGAACAGGAGGACCAGTCCTGGGACGAGCTCCGCAAGCGTGCGGAAGCAACGGTGGGGTCGCTCCGATCGTCGTTGGAGGTTCTCTGCGGGGACGTCCCCAAAATCCTCCAGGTAACGGTTTTAGGCATACCTCCTTCCTTCTACGAGCGAGGCGTCCGTCGTGACGCCTTGTTCTCCCTTCCAGGATCTGACGGACCGGAGCGCCGCCAAGTCGTCGTTCATCCGCCGCGAGGCCGACGTCTGGGGCTCGCTGCGGTCCCTGAGGACTTCGCTCGCCGGGGCTACCGCGCGCCTTTCTCAGCAGGACGCTAAGATAGCGGACCTCCAGTTGCTCTGCGCTGACCTGAGGGCCGAGGCGGCGGCGGCGCGCACGGAGGCGCTACGGCAGCGGTCGGAGCTCGTCCAGGTTGCCGAGGAGCGGGACCAATCTCGGGTCCAGGCTGCCGAGGCCGAAGGCCGGGCCAAGACCCTCGCGGCCGATCTGGCCGCGGCCCAAGTCGCGGCCTCGGAGCAGCGCGTCCGAGCCGGAGGTATGCCTCGACCGTCCTCGGTTCTCGTTCTTGTCCGTTTCTTCCGCTTGTGTTTGAGGTCTTTCTTCTGGTTGCTCGCAGAGCTCGAGTCTGCCCTTGACGAGTCTGCCAAAGCACTCGCCGAGGCGCTCGCTGGGGCTGCTGAGCAGAGGGAGGCCGATCTCGCGGCCATGTCGGAGGCCGTCTCGGATGTCTATCGGACCCTTGGTCCCGGCGACGTCCCTTCAGGAAGCTCCCCCCAAAGCCGTCTCCAAGCCCTAGGTGGTTACGCGCGCGGTAAAGTCCGCGGGGCGCTACACCATGGCGTCAGGCGGGCCTTCACCGTGCTCGCTTCTCATTACGTCGTGGACCTGGAGCGGGTCAGTGAGGGGTATTGCCTCCCTGACGAAGACGAGGCCGCCCTGGCAGAAGTTCAGCGGCTCGACGCGGTCGCTGCGGGTCCGAGCGCGGCGCTGGCGACCATCTTCGAGGCAGAGATTCTTCCTCCTGTGCCGCCGCCGGAAGCGGAGGTGGACCTTACCGACGGCGGGGGTGGAGCTGAGGGCGCGGCGCCTTCCCAAGGCGACTCCTGATTTTTGTTGGGACAATTTCTGTTGGATGTGCGATTTGCCGCGGCCGCCGAGGCCTGGACACTTTACTTTTCTTGCGTGAAGTCATACTCTTTTCTGTTTCAATTTGCGCGCCTGGCCCGACTTGTCAACAACAGGGTGATTTCCCGAGCTGGGTCCTTTTTCGTGGCAGGCGATGAGTGAGTTGTCCCTAGCCCGGAGGCATAGGTGTTCCTCGGCTCAGTCGGTCTCGCCACTTATTTGTACCCAAGTTCGCTCCTCGGGACCCTGCTTCTGACGTATCCGGGAGAACGCAAAAACCCCTTCTTGATCGAAAGAAAGAATTTTTTTGACGCGGAGAGGCGCATCCAAACTCGACGAGAGGGGTTCCCCCTTTCTAGCCCCCGAGGGAGGGTCGGGCTCCGCCGGGGCGAGGCCGACCCTTCCTTGATGACTGATTCTCGTGTGTGAGTGGGGGAAGGGCGCAGCCCCCGAGCGTCGTCCGTGCAGAGGCCGTTTGACGAGTCGGGCTCCTGCCCGAATATCCGGCGAGTGCTCGGTGACATCCCTCGGTATGCCAGGCATGTCTGAGGGACCCCACGCAAAAATGTCGGCGTTTGCGCGGGGAAAGTCGACGAGTACTGCTTCCTATTTGGGGTCGAGCCCAGAACTGATCCGGATCTGCTTGGAGGTGTCGCCACTGGGGTCGAGAGGGACGGCCTTAACCGTCTCCGCTGGCTCGAAGTCGCCGGCGTGTCGCTTCACGTCCGGCACCTCTCGGGAGAGGCTTTCCAGGTCGGCGATGAGGGCCTCGGATTCGGCGAAGGCCTCAGCGTACTCCGCACGCTCCACATCGCATTCGAACGCGTGTTTGTACGTGGGGCCGACGGCGATGACCCCTTTGGGGCCCGGCATCTTGAGCTTCAGGTAGGTGTAGTTGGGGATGGCCATGAACTTCGCGTAGCATGGCCTTCCCAACACTGCGTGGTAGGTTCCTCGGAACCCGACCACCTTGAACGTCAAAGTCTCCCTTCGGAAGTTGGAGGGTGTTCCGAAGCAGACAGGAAGGTCGAGCTGTCCGAGGGGCTGGACGCGCTTCCCAGGAATGATCCCGTGGAAGGGCGCAGCGCCTGCTCGGACGGATGACAGATCGACGCGCAGGAGCCTGAGGGTCTCGGCGTAGATGATATTGAGGCAGCTGCCCCCATCCATCAGGACCTTGGTGAGCCTGACGTCGCTGATGACGGGATCGACGACGAGCGGGTACTTCCCCGGGCTCGGCACGTGGTCGGGGTGGTCATCCTGGTCGAAGGTGATGGGCTTGTCGGACCAGTCTAGGTAGACTGGCGCCGCCACCTTCACCGAGCAGACCTCCCGACGCTCTTGCTTACGATGCCGAGCCGAGGCATTCGCCGCATGCCCTCCGTAGATCATGAAGCAGTCGCGGACCTCGGGGAACTCTCCTGCTTGGTGATCTTCCTTTTTACCGTCGTCGCGGGCCCTGCCACCCTCTGCGGGTGGCCCGGCCCGGTGGAAGTGGCGCCGAAGCATGACGCACTCCTCGAGGGTGTTCTTGACGGGCCCCTGATGGTAGAGGCACGTCTCCTTGAGTGCCTTGTCGAAGAGGTTGGCGCCTCCGGGGGGCTTCCGAGGGTTCTTGTATTCGGCGGCGGCGACAAGGTCCATGCTGGCGGCATCGCGTTTCGCTTGCGACTTCCTCCTGCCTTTCTTCTTGGCGCCGAGTGGAGTAGACGCCTCGGGAGCATCTTCCGACGGGCGGCCCTGGGGCTGCTTGTCCTTTCGGAAGATGGCCTCGACCGCCTCCTGACCAGAGGCGAACTTGGTGGCGATGTCCATCAGCTCGCTCGCCCTGGTGGGGGTCTTGCGACCCAACTTGCTCACCAGGTCACGGCAGGTGGTGCCGGCAAGGAACGCACCGATGACATCGGAGTCGGTGATGTTGGGCAGCTCGGTGCGCTGCTTCGAGAATCGCCGGATGTAGTCCCGAAGAGACTCTCCCGGCTGTTGCCGGCAGCTTCGGAGGTCCCAGGAATTCCCGGGGCGCACGTACGTGCCCTAGAAGTTGCCGGCGAAAGCTTGGACCAGATCCTCCCAGTTGGAAATCTGCCCCGGAGGCAGGTGCTCCAACCAAGCGCGAGCAGTGTCGGAGAGGAACAGGGGGAGGTTGCGGATGATGAGGTTGTCGTCGTCCGTTCCACCCATTTGACAGGCCAGGCGGTAGTCCGCGAGCCACAATTCCGGTCTCGTTTCCCCCGAGTACTTTGTTATAGTAGTCGGGGGTCGGAATCGGGGCGGAAATGGCGCCCGCCGAATGGCCCGGCTGAAGACCTGCGGACCGGGTGGTTCGGGCGAGGGACTCCGATCCTCCCCGCTGTCGTAGCATCCCCCACGCCTGGGGTGATAACCTCGGCGCACCCTTTCGTCGAGGCAGGCCCGACGGTCGCGATGAGGGTGCTCGTCGCCGAGGTGGCCCGGGGCCGCAGGCGCAGTGTCGCGCATGCGCCCGGTGTAGACCGAGGCTTCCCGCATGAGTCGGGAAGTCGCGGCACGAGGTTCCGAGGGGTACCCCTGCCTTCGGGAGGCAGAGCTCTCGGCCCGCCGGGCCACAGCGCCTTCCAGGAGATGCTTGAGCTCTCCCTGGATTCGCCGACCCTCGGTGGTTGATGACTCCGGCATCGCGCGGAGGAGCATCGCTGCGGCGGCTAGGTCCTGACCGGTTCCGCCGGATGCGGGTGGCGGTCTGTCCCTGGCATCGTTGGTGATGCGGTGCTGGAGACCTTGGGGCCGGTGACGTATTTCTCCGGCCGGGGGCTGGCTCGCCCATACCTGCCCGACGTCCCGGCGGATTGCCTCGAGCGCTCCTGCTCCCTCATCGAGCCCGGCCTGCGCCCCGCGGACTTGCTCGAGCTGTGGGTCGTGACCCCCCGCCGGAACGGGGACCACAGCTAGCTCCCGCGGGATGTCGGCGCGAGGCGCTGGCCTAGGGGGATCACCATCCTCCGGCATGCCGAGACAGCTGCCTCCGGAGGGATCCCCTAGCTCGACGTGGAAATATTCGCGGCTCGGGCCGCAGTCCTTGTCGTCAAGGCTGCGGCTGCCGTCGGAACAGTCGGAGAGGCAGTAGTTGCATGCGGTCATGAAGTCCCGCATGGCACTGGGGTTGCCAGATCCAGAGAAATCCCAGCAGATGCTGGGATCGTCATCTTCCTCGGACCCAGAGGGCCCGTAGGTCGAGACGTCCGTCAAGCGGTCCCAAGGCGACCGCACACGAAACCCCAGAGGGGTTGCACTCGCCTCAACGTGAGCGCCCGCCAAAGCGAGGTCGCTAGGCGGGTTGAGGCCGAGTCGAAATGACGAAGGATGGGAATCAGCCGGTACCTTTTGGTCGACGAGGAGCGACGAAGTCACATTGGGGGCTGATCGCGCTGTCGTCCTGGGTGCGAGGGCGACGTCCTGCAGGCCCTCCGTGAGCGCGCTGGCGTCGTCCACTTGCTCAGGGTCGGCGTGTCGCGGGGGGACGGCGCTCGCCTTCGCCTCAAACGCGAGGGTGATGCCCAACGCGTCCTCCGTTGGGGCGCTGGGGATGTCGATTTGCTCGACAGCCGACTGAGCGCAGCCTCCCGCTCGGCCCTGGTTGCCCCGCCTCCTCCTCCGATGGCGAGGGAGAGGATGGGGCGAGCTCGAAAGTTGTCCTTCCCCCACGCGGGAAAGACGTCGTCGATTCTGCCGCCGGCGGGCGGGCTGTCCGCCGCCATTGTCGCTGTCGCGCGGCGGTGGAAGGAGTATCATGTCGTAGCCGCCGTCGAAAGACATGAACTCGAGGCTCCCGAAACGGAGCACCGTCCCGGGTTGAAGAGGTCGTTGGAGACTGCCCATCTGGAGCTTGACGGGAAACTGCTCGTCAACACGCAGCAGGCCCCTACCTGGCGCGCCAACTGTCGGCGTTTCGAGACCGGGGGGTCCCCGAGCCGACGAGTGAGTGTGCCGCGTGCCCCAGCCCAGATGGGTCGAGCGCGTGGGCGAGCGCGAAGGGGGGAGAGAGCGAGGCGGCCGGAGCCGGGTCGTGAGGGAGTCGGAGTTCCCGCGGCCTTCGTGTTCGTCCCGCGCCCAGGTCGGGTGCGCTTGCAGTAGGGGGTTACAAGCGTCCGCGCGGGTGAGGGGAGCGAGCGGCCCCGAGAGAGCGCCTGCCCCTGCCCTCGTTCCCGCGAGGCCAACCTTTTCTAAGAAGGCCCTGGTCCTTCCTTTTATAGGCGTAAGGAGAGGATCCAGGTGTACAAATGGGGGTGTAGCAAGGTGCTACGTGTCTAGCGGGGGAGAGCTAGTGCCCTAAGTACATGCCGAGGTGGCAGCCGGAGAGATCTTGGCACCCAGCTGGTGTGGCGTCGTGGCCGTCGGAGAAGCAATGGAGCTTGGCGGGGGGACAGCTGTCGGAGTGGTTGGGCCCTTGCTGACGTCCCCTTGCTTCCGTAAGGGAGCTGAGAACCGCCGTCGTCATGGGTCCAGCGGGGCGCCATCATTGCCTATCTGGCAGAGCTAGCCAGATGGGACGTCGGTCCTGTTTTCTGCGGCCCGAGTCGGCTCGGGGTAGGGTGATGATGGCGCTTCCTCTCGACGTGGCGGACTCGTGCCCTAGGTCGGGCGACGTGGAGGCTCCTCCGAAGCCGAGGTCGAGTTTGTCCTGCATGGCCGAGGCCGAGCCCGAGCTCCTGGGTCGGGCGAGGCGGAGGTCGTTCGGCAGAGGCCAGGGCGGAGTCCGAGCCCTGGGTCGGGCGAAGCGGAGTTCGTCGTCTCCTGGGGCCTTAGCCCGAGTCCGAGCCCTGGGTCGGGCAGAGCGGAGTTCGCCGTCTTCCGGGGCCTTAGCCCGAGTCCGAGCCCTGGGTCGGGCGGAGCGGAGTTCGCCGTCTTTCGGGGCCTTAGCCCGAGTCCGAGCCCTGGGTCGGGCGGAGCGAAGTTCGCCGTCTTCCGGGGCCTTAGCCCGAGTCCGAGCCCTGGGTCGGGCGGAGCGGAGTTCGCCGTCTTCCGGGGCCTTAGCCCGAGTCCGAGCCCTGGGTCGGGCGGAGCGGAGTTCGCCGTCTTCCGGGGCCTTAGCCCGAGTCCGAGCCCTGGGTCGGGCGGAGCTTCCTATGGCGCTTTTGGCCAAGCCTGGCCGCCTGTCAGTCTCATTCTTTGTGTCAAATGCCCCAGTGACTTGGTCGGTCGGCGCGGTGATTTAGTCAGGGTTGCTTCTCAACGAAGGCAAGGCCTCGGGCGAGCCGGAGATGTGTCTGCCGTAAAAAAGGGGGCCTCGGGCGAGACGGAAACACCTCAGGGTCGGCTGCCCTTGCCCGAGGCTAGGCTCGGGCGTGGCGTGATCGAGTCGCTCGTATGGACTGATCCCTGACTTAATCAAACCCATCAGGCCTCTGCAGCTTTATGCTGATGGGGGTTACCAGCTGAGAATTAGGTGTCTTGAGGGTACCCCTAATTATGGTCCCCGACACTAGGGGTAGGGTAATGATGGATCCCCAGTAGCGTAGTTGGTCCGAGACCGAGGTCGGGCGAGGCGACGACTCCTCCGAGGCCGAGGCTGAGGTCGGGCGAGGCAGAGATCTTCCCTCGAGGCCGAGGCTGAGGCTGAGGCCTGGGGTCGGGTGAGGCGGAGACCTTCTCCCGAGGCTGAGGCCGAGGCCTGAGGTCGGGCGAGGCGGAGCTCCCTGTTGCGCCCGAGGCTGAACTTGGGGGAGGTCGTGACTTACTGTTGTTAGTCTCACCCTGGTGGTTGGCACAGTAGCCGGAGCGGGGCGAACAGTGCTGTTTTCCTGTCAGAACGGTCAGTGAAAGGGCGAAGTGACTGCGGTCACTTCGACCTTGCCGACTGAGGCGCGCGTGTCAGGATAAGGTGTCAGGCGATCCCCGCATTAAATGCGCAGGCGATACGATCGGTTGGTAAGGCGATTTGGCCGAGGTCGCTGCACGACAAAGTTTGCCTGAGCTAGACTTCGAGCGAGCCGAGGGTGCGCCTTCTGCCTGTGGGGGCCCTCGGGCGAGGCGTGAATCCGCCCGGGACTACTGTTCCCGCCCGAGGCCGGGCTCGGGCGAGGCGAGATCGCGTCCCTTGGCAGGCGAGGCCTTGACTTGATCCGTGCTTATCAGTCTTTACGGTTTGTTCTGCAGACGTTTTTCAGCCGTGTTCAGGAGTGTTGGGGGTACCCCTAATTACGGTACCCGATAAGCTCGGTTTGCCAAAAACCAAACAAATGATGATCACTTCAGAAGAGAAGTATATATTGGGGTTATTGATCAAATTAGTCAAGAGCTTGACAGTCGCTTTGATGAAGTTAATATGGAGTTACTTTCTTGTATGTCGGCATTCAATCCTAAAGACTCATTTGCTTCTTTTGATGCACAGAAGTTACGCGGACTTGCTGATTTTTATCCAAAGGACATATTTGGTACCGATTTACTAAAGCTTGAATTGCAGTTGGGTAACTTTATTGCTGACATAAAAAAAGATGTTTTATTTGAAGGCCTAGAAAATCTTGTTGATCTCTCATTGAAGCTTGTTCAAACGAAGAGACATAAAGTTTATGACTTAGTATACACGCTTCTCAAATTAGTATTACTTCTACCTGTGGCAACAGCAGGTGTTGAGAGGGCATTTTCTGCGATGACATTCATCAAAAGTAATTTGAGAAATAAGATGGGTGATAGCCTTTTGGATGACTGTCTACTCACATATATTGAGCGAGATGTTTTCTTTCACTGGATGAAGAAGATGTAATAAAGACTTTTTTTACCATCAGAAATCGCAGGCCAAAGTAAAACAAGTAATCTTCTAGTACATACTCCCATGAGTAAGTGAAATTTATGCATATATTGAACTGAATTAATATATTATCATGATTATAAAAATATTATATTGAAACCAATTATATATATTTGTAACTATTTAGTTAGACAAATTTTATTATTTCTATATGGTACCACCAAATTATTGGTTTGGCATATCCAGAGATAAATTCCTAGATCCGCCACTGCATCCATTACCATCCCTATCAAGAACTCAACGTACACTTTCCCCAACCACACTGTGGTGTGTTCCGCGGAGACTTGCAGGCAGCGGTGGCCGGTGGCCAAACCAACCGCGAATTCGCAGGATGGGTCAAGTTTCTGATGAGATTTTCGTTTGGAAACAGCTAGAACCTTTTTTTGCTGAGGATTTCAGTGACAGGAACAGACCAGAGGGGTTCGGAATAAAAGAGCACAGGAAGAAGGCATAAACAGGCATGGATCTACCGGTGTGGTGGGTCCCCAACCATTTTCAAGTCCATGGAGCCTAATTAAGGGCCTGTTTGGTTTGATGGCTAACTTGCCACACTTTGCCTAACTTTTGTGCCTAAGGTTAGTTCTTCAATTTGAACGACTAACCTTAGGCAAAGTGTGGCATATTTAGCCACGAACCAAACAGCCCCTAAATATTCTCCTAAAATTTAAAACGTACGTAATATAATCACATTATATATTATACTACTTCGATGCTTTAATATAATACTAATTTAAGTTATTATATTGTCGGGGACCATAATTAGGGGTACCCTCAAGACGCCTAATTCTCAGCTGGTAACCCCCATCAGCATAAAGCTGCAGAGGCCTGATGGGTTTGATTAAGTCAGGGATCAGTCCATACGAGTGACTTGACCACGCCACGCCCGAGCCTAGCCTCGGGCGAGGGCAGCCGACCCTAAGATGACTCCGTCTCGCCTGAGGCCTCCTCTTTCACGGCAGACGCATCTCCGGCTCGCCCTAGGCCCCGCCTTCGATAAGAAGAAACCCTGACTAAATCACCGCGCCAACCGACCGAGTCACCGGGGCGTTTAACGCAAAAGGTAAGACCGACGGGCGACCAGACTTCGCCAGAGGTGCCATAGGAGGCTCCGCCCGACCCAAGGGCTCGGACTCGGGCTAAGGCCCCGGAAGACGGCGAACTCCGCTCCGCCCGACCCAAGGGCTCGGACTCGGGCTAAGGCCCCGGAAGACGGCGAACTCCGCTCCGCCCGACCCAAGGGCTCGGACTCGGGCTAAGGCCCCGGAAGACGGCGAACTCCGCTCCGCCCGACCCCAGGGCTCGGACTCGGGCTAAGGCCCCGGAAGACGACGAACTCCGCCTCGCCCGACCCAGGGCTCGGACTCCGCCTCGGCCTCTGCCGAACGATCTCCGCCTCGCCCGACCCAGGGCTCGGACTCTGCCTCTGTCTTGCAGGACGGACTCGACCTCGGCTTCGGAGGAGCCTCCACGACGCCCGACCTAGGACACGAGACCGCCACGTCAACAGGAAGCGTCATCATCACCCTGCCCTGAGCCGACTTGGGTCGCAGAGAACAAGACCGGCGTCCCATCTGGCCGGCTACGCCAGATAGGCAAATGATGGCGCCCCGCTAGACCATGACGACGGCGGCTCTCAGCTCCCTTACGAAAGCAGGAGGACGTCAGCAAGGGCCCAGCCACTCCGACAGCTGTCCCCCCGTCCGGCTCCGTTACTCCTCCAACAGCCACGACGCCACAACAACAGGGTGCCAAGACCTCTCCGGCTGCCACCTTGGCATGTACTTAGGCGCTAGCTCTCCCTCGCTAGACACGTAGCACCTTGCTACACCCCCATTCTGTACACCTGGATCCTCTCCTTACGACTATAAAAGGAAGGACCAGGGCCTTCTTAGAGAAGGTTGGCCTCGCGGGGACGAAGGGCAGGGGCAGGCGCTCTCTCGGGGCCGCTCGCTCCCCTCACCTCGCGCGGACGCTTGTAACCCCCTACTGCAAGCGCACCCGACCTGGGCGCGGGACGAACACGAAGGCCGCGGGAATTCTCCGACTCCCTCACGACCCGGCTCCGGCCACCGACCTCTCTCTCTGTTCCCCCCTTCGCGCTCGCCCACGCGCTCGACCCATCTGGGCTGGGGCACGCGGCACTCTCACTCGTCGGCTCGGGGACCCCCCGGTCTCGGAACGCCGACAGTTGGCGCGCCAGGTAGGGGCACGCTGCGTGTTGACGAGCAGTTTCCCGTCAAGCTCCAGATGGGCAGTCTCCAACAACCTTTTCAACCCGGGACGGTGCTCCGTTTCGGGAACCTCGAGTTCATGTCTCTCGACGGCAACTACGACAAGGTACTCCTTCCACCGCCGCGCGGCAGCGACAATGGTGGCGGACAGCCCGCCCGTCGGCGGCGGAATCGACGACGTCTTTCCCGCGTGGGGGAAGGACAACTTTCGAGCTCGCCCCATCCTCTCCCTCACCATCGGAGGAGGAGGAGGCGGGGCAACCGGGGCCGAGCGGGAGATCGCGCTCCGACGGCTGTTGAGCAAATCGACGTCCCCGGCGCCTCAACGGAGGACACGCCAAGCGTCGCCCTCGCGTTCGAGGCAAACGCGAGCGCCATCCCCCCGCAACACGTCGACCCCGAGCAAGTGGACGACGCCAGCACGCTCACGGAAGGCCTACAAGACGTCGCCCTCGTACCCAAGACGACGGCGCGGTCAGCCCCCGACGTGACTTCATCGCCCCTCGTCGACAAAAAGGTACCGACTGCTCCCCATCTTTCGTCATTTCGACTCGGCCTCAGCCCGCCTGGCGACCTCGCTTTGGCGGGCGCTCACATTGAGGCGAGTGCAACCTCTCTGGGGTTTCGTGTGCGGTCGCCTTGGGACCGATTGACGGGTGTCTCGACCCTCGGACCCTCTGGGTCCGAGGAAGATGACGACCCCAGCATCTGCTGGGATTTCTCCGGATCTGGCAACCCTAGTGCCATGCGGGACTTCATGACCGCATGTGACTACTGCCTCTCCGACTGTTCCGACGGCAGCCGCAGCCTTGGCGACAAGGACTGCGGCCCGAGTCGCGAATGTTTCCACATCGAGCTAGGGGATCCCTCCGGAGGCGGCTGTCTCGGCATGCCGGAGGATGGTGATCCCCCTAGGCCAACGCCTCGCGCCGACATCCCGCGGGAGCTAGCTGTGGTCCCCGTTCCAGCGGGGGGTCACGACCCACAGCTCGAGCAAGTCCGCGGGGCGCAGGCCGGGCTCGATGAGGGAGCAGGGGCGCTCGAGGCAATCCGCCAGAACATCGGGCAGGTGTGGGCGAGCCAACCCCCGGCCGGAGGAATACGTCACCTGCCCCAAGGTCTCCAGCACCGCATCGCCAACGATGCCAGGGACAGACCGCCACCCGCGTCCGGTGGAACCGGTCAGGACCTGGCCGCCGCAGCGATGCTCCTCCGCGCAATGCCGGAGTCATCAACCGCCGAGGGTCGGCGAATCCAGGGAGAACTCAAGCATCTCCTGGAAGGCGCTGCGGCCCGGCGGGCCGAGAGCTCCGCCTCCCGAAGGCAGGGATACCCCTCGGAACCTCGTGCCGCGACTTCCCGACTCACGCGGGAAGCCTCGGTCTACACCGGGCGCACGCGCAACACCGCGCCTGCGGCCCCGGGCCACCTCGGCGACGAGCACCCTCATCGCGACCGTCGGGCACGCCTCGACGAAAGGGTGCGCCGAGGCTATCACCCCAGGCGTGGGGGACGCTACGACAGCGGGGAGGATCGGAGTCCCTCGCCCGAACCACCCGGTCCACAGGTCTTTAGCCGAGCCATTCGGCGGGCGCCGTTTCCGCCCCGATTCCGACCCCCGACTACTATCACGAAGTACTCGGGGGAGACGAGACCGGAATTGTGGCTTGCGGACTACCGCCTGGCCTGTCAACTGGGTGGGACGGACGATGACAACCCCATCATCCGAAACCTCCCCCTGTTTCTCTCCGACACCGCTCGTGCCTGGTTGGAGCACCTGCCTCCGGGGCAGATTTCCAACTGGGAAGATTTGGTCCAGGCTTTCGCCGGGAACTTCCAGGGCACGTACGTGCGCCCCGGGAATTCCTGGGACCTCCGAAGCCGTCGACAACTGCCGGGAGAGTCTCTCCGAGACTACATCCGGCGGTTCTCGAAGCAGCGCACCGAGCTGCCCAACATCACCGACTCCGATGTCATCGGCGCGTTCCTCGCCGGCACCACCTGCCGCGACCTGGTGAGCAAGCTGGGTCGCAAGACCCCCACCAGGGCGAGCGAGCTGATGGACATCGCCACCAAGTTCGCCTCTGGCCAGGAGGCGGTAGAGGCCATCTTCCGAAAGGACAAGCAGCCCCAGGGCCGCCCGTCGGAAGATACTCCCGAGGCGTCTACTCCGCGCGGCGCCAAGAAGAAAGGCAGGAGGAAGTCGCAAGCGAAACACGACGTTCCCGATGCAGACCTTGTCGCCGCCGCCGAGCACAAGAACCCTCGGAAGCCCCCCGGAGGTGCTAACCTCTTCGACAAGGCACTCAAGGAGGCGTGCCCCTACCATCAGGGGCCCGTCAAGCACACCCTCGAGGAGTGCGTCATGCTTCGGCGCCACTTCCACAGGGCCGGGCCACCCGCAGAGGGTGGCAAGGCCCGCGACGACGACAAAAGGGAGGATCGCCAAGCAGGAGAGTTCCCAGAGGTCCGCGACTGCTTCATGATCTACGGAGGGCATGCGGCGAATGCCTCGGCTCAGCATCGTAAGCAAGAGCGTCGGGAGGTCTGCTCGGTGAAGGTGGCGGCGCCAGTCTACCTAGACTGGTCCGACAAGCCCATCACCTTCGACCGGGACGACCACCCCGACCACGTGCCGAGCCCAGGGAAGTACCCGCTCGTCGTCGATCCCGTCATCGGCGACGTCAGGCTCACCAAGGTCTTGATGGATGGAGGCAGCTGCCTCAACATCATCTACGCTGAGACCCTCAGGCTCCTGCGCATCGATCTGTCATCCGTCCGAGCAGGCGCTGCGCCCTTCCATGGGATCATCCCGGGGAAGCGTGTCCAGCCCCTCGGACAGCTTGACCTCTCTGTCTGCTTCGGAACACCCTCCAACTTCCGAAGGGAGACTTTGACGTTCGAGGTGGTCGGGTTCCGAGGAACCTACCACGCAGTGTTGGGAAGGCCATGCTACGCGAAGTTCATGGCCATCCCCAACTACACCTACCTGAAGCTCAAGATGCCGGGCCCCAACGGGGTCATCACCGTCGGCCCCACGTACAAACACGCATTCGAATGCGATGTGGAGTGCGTGGAGTACGCTGAGGCCCTCGTCGAGTCCGAGGCCCTCATTGCCGACCTGGAAAGCCTCTCCCGAGAGGTGCCGGACGTGAAGCGACATGCCGGCAACTTCGAGCTAGCGGAGACGGTCAAGGCCGTCCCTCTCGACCCCAGTGGCGACGCCTCCAAGCATGTCCGGATCAGTTCTGGGCTCGGCCCCAAATAAGAAGCAGTACTCGTCGACTCCCCTCGCGCAAACGTCGACGTTTTTGCGTGGGGTCCCTCGGGCATGCCCGGCATACCAAGGGATGTCACCGAGCACTCGCCGGATACCTGGGCAGGAGCCTGACTCGCCAAACGGCCTCTGCGTGAACGACGCCCGGGGGCTGCGCCCTTCCCCCACTCACACATAAGAATTAGTCATCAAGGAAGGGTCGGCCTCGCCTCGGCAGAGCCCGACCCTCCCTCGGGGGCTAAAAAGGGGGAACCCCTCTCGTCGAGTTTCGACGTACCGTTCTGCGTCAGAAAAACTCTTTTTCGGTCAAGAAGGGTCTTTTGCGTTCTCCCGGATGCGTCAGAAGCAGGGCCCTGAGGAGCGAACTTGGGTACGAGTAAATGGCGAGACCGACTGAGCTGGGGAACGCCTATGCCTCCGGGCTAAGGACACCTCACTCGTCGCCTGCCACGAAAAAGGACCCAGCTCGGGAAATCACCCTGTTGTCGACACTACGGGCCAGGCGCGAAAATCGAAACGAAAAGGAGCATGACTTCACGGAAGAGAAGTAAAATGTCCAGGCCTCGGTGGCCGCGGCAAATCACACATCCAACAGAAATTGTCCCAACAAGAATCAGGCGTCGCCTCGGGCAGGAGCCGCGCCCTCAACTCCACCCCCGCCGTCGGTAAGGTCCACCTCCGCTTCCGGCGGCGGCGCAGGAGGAAGAATCTCCGCTTCGAAGACGGTCGCCAGCGTCGCGCTCGGACCCGCAGCGACCGCATCGAGCCACTGAACCTCCGCTAGGGCCGCCTCGTCTTCGTCAGGCAGGCAGTACCCCTCGCTGACCCGCTCCAAGTCCACGACGTAGTGGGAAGCGAGCACGGCGAAGGCCCGCCTGACGCCGTGGTGCAGCGCCCCGCGGACTTTATCGCGCGCGTAATCACCTAGGGCTTGAAGACGGCTTTGGGGAGAGCTCCCTGAAGGGACGTCGCCGGGACCGAGTTTCCGATAGACCTCCGAGACGGCCTCGGACATGGCCGCGAGATCGGTCTCCCTTTGCTCAGCAGCCCCGTCGAGCGCCTCGGCAAGCGCCCTGGCAGACTCGTCGAGGGCAGACTCGAGCTCTGCGAACAACCAGAAGAAAGACCTCAGACCCAAGCGGGAGAAACGGACAAGATCGAGAACCGAGGACGGTCGAGCCATACCTCTGGCTCGGACGTGCTGCTCCGAGGCTGCGACTTGGGCTGCGGTCAGATCGGCCGCAAGGATTTTGGCCCGGCTCTCGGCCTCGGCAGCCTAGCCCCGAGTTTGGTCCCGCTCCTCGGCAACCTGGGCAAGCTCCGACCGCCGTTGTAGCACCTCCGTGCGCGCTGCCGCCGCCTCGGCCTTCAGGTCAGCGCAGAGCAACTGGAGGTCCGCTATCTTAGCGTCTTGCTGAGAAAGGCGCGCGGAAGCCCCAGCGAGCGAAGTCCTCAGGGACCGCAGCGAGCCCCAGACGACGGCCTCGCGGCGAATGAACGACGACTTGGCAGCGCTCCGATCCGTCAGGTCCTGGAAAGGAAAACAAGATATCACGACAAACGCCTCGCTCGCGGAAGCGAGAAGGTATGCCTGAAACCATTACCTGGAGGATTTTGGGGACATCCCCGCAGAGAACCTCCAGCGACGATCGGAGCAACCCCACTGTCGCCTCCGCACGCTCGCGGAGCTCGTCCCAGGACTGGTCCTCCTCTTCGTCGTCAAGAACGAAGATAGGGCCCAAAGCCTCACGGGTCCGGAATCGGAGCAACTGGCCCCGGGCCTCGGAGCTCCGCCCCACAGCGACAAGGCTGCCGCCCGCCCGAGAGCACTGCGCGTCCGCGCCCACCTCTTCCGAGGCTCCGGGCGCCGACGCCGCGGCCGTCTCGATGCCGGCGGCAACCGCACGCTCTCCGACTGGGACGGTGCCAACTGCGGTAGCGGCGGACGCCGGCATGGCCGACATGGCAGGCGAGCTCGGGACCACGCCGGCGCCGGCCGCCTCCCCGATCACGATGGCCACCTCGGCAGAGGAGCCCGCCTCGGGGACCTGCTCCCCCGGAACATGTGACGCCTGAGCCCCGTGCGGCGGAGCACCCTGCGAAAGGGTCGGCCGAGCGACAGGGCCCGAGGTGGCGCCAGCTGCCTGGACCAACGCCGTCTTAAGGGCCTTCCGAGGCGCCAGGTCAGTAGGGCCATGGCTCCGCTTGCTGGAGAAAACAAGAAAGGGAAAATCACGGCCCAGACATATGAATGAAGCGCCGGGACGGAGACATTCTGAGGTACCTACCCGCTCCGGATCATGATCCACGGTGTCTGGGGGGAGGTCTCTTGGCTCCCGCTTCCTGGAACCACCGCCGAGGTCCGCCTCACCAACGGCCCCGGCGCCGCCCTCGCCTCGGACGCCCCTGAGGCCCGGGAGGCGGACTGCCCAGGCGCCGCCATGGCGACCTGAGGACCGCTCCCCCATGCTGCCGGCGCGGGCGACGGTTCCCGAGGAACGGACCCCTCGGCCTGGCTCCCTGGAGTGGCGTCAGCTCCCCCAGCCGAGGGGTCAAGAACCCTCTCGGGTTGCCCCCGCTCCTCAGGTCGGGGATCCGGCACCTCGGCTCCAGGGACCGATGACGTAGGCCCGCTCGGGGGCTGGCTCGACGACCCCCGGCCACATCCCAAGCCGGGGCTGAGGCCGAGACGGGCGGCCATGTCGTCCTCCTCCTCTTCGTCGTCGTCGTCGTCATCATCATCGGACGTCTCCGGCGACAGCTCCCTGGGAAGTCCTTCCCTCTCCTGCTGACGACGGCGTTTCTCCAGGGCGTCCCGAGCCCGCCTCCGCCTGCGGGCCCGGGCCTTCTCCGCATCCTTTTTCTTCTTCTTCTCCTCCGCGGCGACCCGCCGCGCCGCCCGACCCACCGCGTCCTCCGGGACCGGCGGCAGGGAGGGTTTGTGCCGCCCCACCTCCTAAAAAGGGGGGAGAAAGAAACCCGATAGTGAGAATCAGGAGCAACCCGGTATGTGAAGAAGGGAGGGACGAACACTCACCGGAGCGATGCACCCCTGGTCGGGGCGCATTCGAGGCTGGGAGAGGGCGTGGGGGTCCGGCTTCCCCATCGCGACCGACACCCGCCGGTAGAGGGCGTCGTGGGGAAGAGGATCAGGGGACATCCGTGACCCCTCCCAGTCGGCCTCCTGGGACATCTCCCAAAGCGACAACCGCCGCTCCGCCAGGGGGAGCACCCTCCGGCGATGGATGGCGGCAACCACTCCCGCGGCGGTGAGCCCTTCCTCCCGCAACGCCTTCAGGGCCTGGAGAAGAGGTTCGAGTTTCTTCTGCCTCTCGTGTGGAGTCCCGTGACGCCAGGCGTCGGGGGCGGCGGTGACAACCCGTTGAGAGAACGGCGGGAGCGACCCTCCGTCATTCCGGAGGTAGAACCACCGGCGCTGCCAACCCTTGTTTGAGGGTGAAAGGACGGCAGGAATATACTGCAACGACCGCGACTGCCTCAGCAAGAGGGTGCAGCCGCCGGCCCGCACCGCCGCACGGACCTTCCTCTCCCCCGTCGACGAAGCAAAAAGCTCGACAAAGAAGAGGTGAGTCCACAAATCCCAATGGGGGGCAATCCCCAGGTACCCCTCGCACACCGCTACAAAGATAGCGGCTTGCGCGATGGAGTTGGGGGTGAGGTTGTGCAGTTCCACCCCGTAGTGGAACAGGATGGCCCGCATGAAGCGGCTCGATGGCACTCCAAATCCCCGCTCATGGAAGGAGATGAAGCTCACGACATACCCCGGCGGAGGGGATGGAGCGACTCCGCCTGCGGGAGGAATCCATTCCGGCCGCTCCTTATCGGTGAGGGGGCGGAGCAAACCCTCGTCGACGAGGCCCTCCAGGTCACCCGCCGTCACCGTGGAGAAGGGCCACGGGTCGCACGGCGAGAGGATGGTCACCCGGTCAGCCATCGCCAAGGCAGAAGGGATGGCAGCGTGAAGGGCAGGGGAGGGCGGTTTCCTTTCCCTGGCTGGATCTCTCAGGCTGCAAAAAACCTGAGAAGGAGGCGAGAAGTGGAGTCGAGAACCGTCACTGGACCCTCTCCGGGGCACATAAAGGCCAAGGTCGAGACGGTTCCAACGTACCGCCCGAACCGGGCGCGGGGTTCAAAAAACGCGAAGCGAAACAACCGTTCCTCGAACGGCTCGCGCACGCGACGGCAGCCTCACCGACCGCTTACCACGGCGCATTAACTCCGCGGCAGAACAGGCGACGTTTCTGGCAGGGGCAGCTGGCGACGCTTCGCCTCCGCCAAAACGACCACGCCGAAAAAGGTACGCCACGACGTTCAATTTCGAATCCTTTTTCCCTTTTCCTTCTTTCTCTATCTCTTGCAACAGGGACCGAGAAGGGGGATAACCCCAAAGGGATCCTTCCCCGTGAAGGAACTAGGCTCCGAGCCTCCCTACTGATCAGGGGTTCGAAGGCTGGCCCCCCGAAGGGTTCAACAGCCGCCTCAGATCGCGTGGGCCCGACACCCACTACTGGTCAGGGGTTCGAAGGTCGGCCCCCGAAAGGCCCCACGACCGCCTCAGGCTACTCGGGCTCCGCGCCCCCTACTGATCAGGGGTTCGAAGGCTGGCCTGTCGAAGGGTTCACAGTCGCCCCAGACGCCGAGCGAGGGATGACCAGGGGTACGTTCGATACATAACCAAGGCTCGGGCTGCGCTCCCGAGGTACCCTAGGACATTTCCGAGACCAGCGGGAACGACTCTGTAACGGAATCCCATCGGAGGGAGGCAACGAGCCCTCGGACCCCGTCGCTAGGGGACCGGGTCCGGCAGATCACCCGCAGGTACTTTTGGGCGTGCCTCCGGGCCCCTAGCCGACCCCCAACGAACGGGGCACGGACGTCCACTCGGATTACCCGATTGCAGCTCACCGGAGACACCATGTTCGGTGCCCATCGAGGGTAACATGGCGCACTCCCCCCCTCCTCCTTGCGGAAAGGCGACGTAGGGGCGTATATAAAAAAGCCGAGTCTGTCCCTGATCGTCCTCTCGCTCCGTGCAGAGGCTCGGGGGCTGCTCTCGCAAAACCGGCTCCGGCCAAACCGTTGACAGCGTCAACATACCAGCCCGAGAACTTGGGCCCCGACAGTGCACCTGGGTTACGCCCTGCTCGCATGAGGGAACCGCCAGACCAGCCGAGGCATTACGCAAGGCATTAAGACCTCGAAGGAGTGAAACCACTCCTCCGAGGCCTCGGGGGCTACACCCGGCGGGTGCGCTCGCGCGCACCCACCGGAACAAAGTACCACCGAGAAAGGCTGGTCCCCTTGCAAAAAAGTGCGACGCAAGCCTCCAAGCGAGTGTTAACACTCTCTTCGAGGCTCGGGGGCTACTGTCGGGGACCATAATTAGGGGTACCCTCAAGACGCCTAATTCTCAGCTGGTAACCCCCATCAGCATAAAGCTGCAGAGGCCTGATGGGTTTGATTAAGTCAGGGATCAGTCCATACGAGTGACTTGACCACGCCACGCCCGAGCCTAGCCTCGGGCGAGGGCAGCCGACCCTAAGATGACTCCGTCTCGCCTGAGGCCTCCTCTTTCACGGCAGACGCATCTCCGGCTCGCCCTAGGCCCCGCCTTCGATAAGAAGAAACCCTGACTAAATCACCGCGCCAACCGACCGAGTCACCGGGGCGTTTAACGCAAAAGGTAAGACCGACGGGCGACCAGACTTCGCCAGAGGTGCCATAGGAGGCTCTGCCCGACCCAAGGGCTCGGACTCGGGCTAAGGCCCCGGAAGACGGCGAACTCCGCTCCGCCCGACCCAAGGGCTCGGACTCGGGCTAAGGCCCCGGAAGACGGCGAACTCCGCTCCGCCCGACCCAAGGGCTCGGACTCGGGCTAAGGCCCCGGAAGACGGCGAACTCCGCTCCGCCCGACCCCAGGGCTCGGACTCGGGCTAAGGCCCCGGAAGACGACGAACTCCGCCTCGCCCGACCCAGGGCTCGGACTCCGCCTCGGCCTCTGCCGAACGATCTCCGCCTCGCCCGACCCAGGGCTCGGACTCTGCCTCTGTCTTGCAGGACGGACTCGACCTCGGCTTCGGAGGAGCCTCCACGACGCCCGACCTAGGACACGAGACCGCCACGTCAACAGGAAGCGTCATCATCACCCTGCCCTGAGCCGACTTGGGTCGCAGAGAACAAGACCGGCGTCCCATCTGGCCGGCTACGCCAGATAGGCAAATGATGGCGCCCCGCTAGACCATGACGACGGCGGCTCTCAGCTCCCTTACGAAAGCAGGAGGACGTCAGCAAGGGCCCAGCCACTCCGACAGCTGTCCCCCCGTCCGGCTCCGTTACTCCTCCAACAGCCACGACGCCACAACAACAGGGTGCCAAGACCTCTCCGGCTGCCACCTTGGCATGTACTTAGGCGCTAGCTCTCCCTCGCTAGACACGTAGCACCTTGCTACACCCCCATTCTGTACACCTGGATCCTCTCCTTACGACTATAAAAGGAAGGACCAGGGCCTTCTTAGAGAAGGTTGGCCTCGCGGGGACGAAGGGCAGGGGCAGGCGCTCTCTCGGGGCCGCTCGCTCCCCTCACCTCGCGCGGACGCTTGTAACCCCCTACTGCAAGCGCACCCGACCTGGGCGCGGGACGAACACGAAGGCCGCGGGAATTCTCCGACTCCCTCACGACCCGGCTCCGGCCACCGACCTCTCTCTCTGTTCCCCCCTTCGCGCTCGCCCACGCGCTCGACCCATCTGGGCTGGGGCACGCGGCACTCTCACTCGTCGGCTCGGGGACCCCCCCGGTCTCGGAACGCCGACATATATATATATATATATATATATATATATATATATATATATATATATATATATATATTGCGAGTAGTTTAGTAATATTATATTATTCTACCCATTTAGGGGGTGTTTGGTTTGTAGGGACTAATTTTTAGTCTCTACATTTTATTCCATTTTAGTTCTAAAATTGTCAAATATAGAAAGTAAACTTTATTTTAGTTTCTATATTTGACAATTTATAGACTAAAATAGAATAAAATGAAGGGACTAAACATTAGTCCTTAGAAACCAAACACCCCCTTAATTCAGTCCATCCTAGTCTTTTTCTAGCTTGGTCCTGGGCATAAAGTGAGGTGAATATTCACATGGCAAGTGGAGGTTTCCGAATGATTGTGTATCGCCTCGCAGTTATACAATTAGAGCAACTCCAACAAAGATACTAAACCGGGTCTTATTTTAAATAAAAGAGTCTAGGACTAGAAAATAGCTTCCAAGAAAGGTCCTAATTTATAAATTTGAAGCAAATTTATATAGGACTCCAACCCTAGAGTCCTAGATATACAACCCCATACGGGAGGTCCTATCCTGCTATCTCAACCGCCAAACCCTCCGTGAATCTTCGTCTCCTTCGTCGATGGGCCATCGGCAACTGTGATCCGCAGCCGCCGGCGCACAGGTGCTCCCGTCCGCCCCGCCCGTCCTCCCAGCTTGCAGTCGGAGACGCACAACCTGATCCCTCCCGTCTTCTTCAGCCAGGGCCCTGTCTCGAACGGCCACTTTGTCTGCCGCCGGTGAACAGGCCCTGTTCCCTCCCGTCGGCGCACAGGATTCCTTCTTCACCAGCCAGGTATGTTCACCTTGGCGCACATGATTCTCGTCTTCATCACCTGCAAGGTTCGTTCATCGTTGCTGCACAGGATTAGCATCTCGTCGCCGTGCCCTGCTGCAACCAGTCGGCGTTCCCTGCTCCAGCGATCTCGAACTCAACACATGGATCAAAGGAAGGCGCAACAGCCACAAAGGGGTCGTCGAAGGTCCTCGCTAAACACCGCCATAAATGCAATTCGGCAAGAATCAACAGGTCCCATGTCATCCGGTGTCGCTGCATGCCATCAACCTGCATCTCGGTCACAGTTCGGCAACGATAACTCATCTTCGATGCCGACTGAACGCCAACAACCTTCATTTGGATCGCACTCATTGTTCAACAACGCTGATCCCTCTTGGATGGCATCCGATTCTAGGTTTGAATGCCATGAACTTCTTTCAATTGATTTCCTTCATGTATTGTTCACCTGCTAATGTTCATGTATTGTTAAATGCTTTGCTGGTGTTTGTGTCAATAATACTTTTAGGTTGTAGTAACTATTTTATTCTTGCAGCACACTGAATTCCCATGGTGGTTACTACACGTCACTACTAAGCCAGGATGTTGCAGATGATTTTGTCTCAGATGATTATGTGCTAGTTGATAACGAAGCTGTACAATCACCGGTGCTGAATGAAATGAGCTCACATGTGACTAAAAGGTGCCGATCCAAAATTTTCAGTGAAGAGGAGGACACACTATTAGTTTCAGCGTATCTTAATGTGAGTAAAGATCCTATTACTGGAAGAGATCAAAAAGATGGCACGTTTTGGGAAAGAGTATGGAAATACTTTCACAAGAATAGGACATTTGAGTCGGATCGTAATTGGTCGTCTTTGAAGCATCGTTGGGGTATAATTCAGAAGGAAGTGAACATTTTTCAACATTACTATGACGCCATAGAAAGAAAAAATGAAAGTGGAAAAACTAGTGATGACAAGGTGAAATTTACATATGTTTATACAACAATTTCTTCACATAACAGCATTTGCTCACATGATTTATCCTTGTCATTTTGTAGCTTGCTGAAGCGAAAGCGAAATTTCGGGAAGACCATCAAGGGAAGGCATTTTCTGTCTTCCATGCGTGGATTATTCTTAGGCATGAGCCAAAGTGGACTTTCAGAGATTCAAAGCTGAAAGACCTCCATGAGGCAAACAGTAATGGTCCTGTCAATGCTGACAGACCACTAGGGAGGAAAGCAGAGAAGGAAAAAGCACGAGCGAGAAAGCACGATGGCTGCGATGCTGATGGCGATTTTTTCTTTGAAGAAGTTAAAAAGATGAGGGAAGCAAGGGAAGAATCAGAGAAAGACCGGAAGGCCCGTGATGATAAGTTCTATGAGCTTGAGATGACCAAGGTTCAATTGGAGCAAAATCGACAGGACAAAGAAATTATGCAAACAGACACAAGCACAATGGACGATGACTCTAAACTATACTTCAAGATGATGAAACAAGAGATTTTGGCTCGGCGTTTCGGGAGTAGTTAGGCAACAGTACCTGACTTGGGTTTCAGGATCATTATTCAGTCAAATAAAAACCTTTAGTTCAGGCTGCTGTCGTTCAGGCTTCATTATTCAGTCAAATAAAAACCTTTAGTTCAGGATCATTATTCAGTCAAATAAAAACCTTTAGTTCAGGATCATTATTGCAACAGTTTTCTTCTGTCGTTCAGGCTGCTGCCTTCAAGTTCAGTACTGCTTAATGAGTATTATTTGAGCAGATCAGTAGTACAAAGGTCTATACAGATGATATGTTTAAACTGTATGAAACATGTATTTTCAAACTTTACATAGTCACGATCAGCACCAAAGATCTGAGGCTCCTGTTTGTGTAATGGCAGGATGATTCAGTTTACGATTTAGTTACTGGATTGTTGACAGCACTTGTCTCTGCTGCCTTCCTGCAGCCAAAACCATGTGAGTCTTGTTTCTCTATTTTTTGAAGATCTGAAACATCTGAATAATGCACTCTCCTCAGGATTGAGCAACAAACTTACAGTAAGAAATGTTGACCATGTAAACAACTGTATTGAACTAAAAAATTACATACATGTTGAGAAAGGGAAAAATAACAATACTATTTTACTAATGATTTATTCATCAAATAGCATTGTCTGCCTAAACTAATGTTGCTCATTTCGGTGCCCGCGCCACTCCCATCGGTGTTGAACTAGATCTTGCTGAAGTTGACGATGCATGTGAGAATCTTGAATTTCTTGACGTCGAACAAATGGCGAAAAATTACAAGTCCCTACACGCGACACCACACCTTCAGTCTCTGCATTACTCTTATCATAAGGCACATCAAGACCGTCAGCGTCTCGTTCATCTTCAATTATCATATTGTGCATTATTATGCAAGCCAACATAATGTCTCGGAGTGTTTTTTCATCCCAAAATCGCGCCGGATTTCGAACGATTGCAAAACGAGCCTGCAACACACCAAATGCACGCTCAACATCTTTTCTCTGAGATTCTTGACCAGCAGCAAAATTTTTATCCATTAAATTTGTCGGTGCCTTTATACCGTGTTCATCTCTACTTCGATTGTAAACCTTGTGTCCAAAAACTGAACCTCGATGTCTTTTTCGCTGCTTTTGCTTCCTCTTCCGATATGCACCCATCAAGAAAAGCATGAAGTGGTCAAGTTCATTGTATGATTGTTCATCTTCGTGGTGGATCATAGATATCGTAGTTGCAGACATCTTTCTGCAGTGGACATATGGCAGAATATAAAATTATTTCAGTTACCCATTTACTAAATATAAGCTGTCACATACTACAACGTCAATGGTTTGATTAGAAGCAACATAATCAAAGAATCTTTGGCACTTTATTATCTCTTCCGTGGGGAACAAATGCACAGGAGATTGCAGGACCTAACTTTTGCAGAAACAATGCAAATGGAATACAGGTTGGAGGGAGACAGAGGGCCGCTGACCAGAATATGGATGCGCAGAGGTGGTCCAAGGCGAGGAGATCGGTGGTGCCCTGTGCTGGGGAGGTTGACGGCGCCGTGGGATGTATCGTGTGTGCAGGCGTCTGGAATAAGAAGAAACCTGGGCGCGTGATGCGAGCGGAAGAAACCTGGGCGCGTGACGCGAGCGGGAAACAGCGAGCGGAAGAAACCTGGGCGCGCGAGCGGAAGAAACCTGGGCGCGTGAGCGGGAACAGCGAAAATCAGAGTTAGTTGCTAAACACTGGGTTTAGGGTCTGTTTGTTGGAAAGCAACAATTTATTCAGATCCTAAACATATCAAATTCATCTTTAAAACAGAATTTAAGGCCTCAGTTTAGGATTCCTTCGTGGAGTTGCTCTTACATATACAACTCTGGTACTGCACTGAGAAAATTTGACAGGTTCTTGCGGGTTTTAAGATCGTCCATGGGTAACTAGAGCATATTTGGTCAAGAGTCCCCACACAGTATTCACTTTTAGAGATCAATTTTAACTTTAGACGTCCAAAATTGTACATCTAGGGGATGTTTGGTTCCTCTAACAAAAGTTTAGTCTGTTCCATATAGGATATTTGATTGTCAATTGCAACTATTTGTGTAATTAATTTTATAATTAGACTATATTTAATACTTGTAGCTAGTATTCAAACATCTGATATGATGAGACTAAAATTCAATCCTTCATATCTAAACGGACCCTAAGATGTTGTTGTTTGGTTAAGTGCTAGTTTGGAAACTCAAATATCATCTAGAAGTGGAGAGGATTGAGAGAAAAAAATATACTTTATTTTCTCCTCAATCTCCTCTTATCATAGAGGATTTGAGTTTCCAAACTAGTTCTAAGTATAAGGATGTTAATAGATCATGATTAAAAAATTCTTCATAATTTTTTTGGTCCTTAACTAATTTTAATTTAAAAATAAATAGAAATGGAGTATGATACTGATATAATATTAGTAATGTGGCTCGTATTCAAATTAATATTGTTGAGATGTGTCTTGCACGACAAGGGTGTGACACTTTGATCAGATATTGATGGTGAAGAGGCCTAAACTCGCAAAGGGATGTCGCACATCCAGATCTACCACGTGATCTTGTTATTTTATCAAATAATATATATATATATATCATCACAATGTATTGTCAAATAATTTATATACACGGATATTGTGTTAGTATGTGCTTCGTCTATTCTTGAATATCTGTTGTCCGAATAAAAAAACAAGGAAAGTAATAATGAGACAAAGAAAAGTTGGAAAGAAAATAAAAACCCGCTCACTCCCCCACGGTCTCCGCACGTCCCAAATGGCAAAAACGGACTGCGTAGTGCGGATACAACTTGGCTAGCCAAGGCAACGAACCCAGAGAAAGAGCACCAAACCGCACCGAAAAGCCAAGACCCCCGGCCCGCGCGCCGGCGTCCTCCTATGCTCGCCGTCGCCGGCGACGGGAACGGCCGCCGACGCTCAGTCCTGCCGAAGGAACGCCCATCCAGCCGTCTTATCGGCCTCCTCGCCGCGCTCCGCCCCTCCCGCGCCGGGCACCTCCCCGTCCAGACCGGCTTCCCCACCTCTCTCGCCGACCTCGTCGTCAAGAACCATGGCCGCCTCAAGAAGCATCCCTCCCCGTCCTCCAAGCGCGGCGCCGCCGCTTCGCCTTCCCCTTCCCCTTCCCCTTCCATTCCCACCTCGCCATCGCTGTTCCCGCCGGCTGAGTCTCCGCCTCCACCGACGGCCGCCGACGCAGTCCCACCGTCGGATCGGCCCAGGCCCGACCATCCGCCGGCCCAGCCCCCACGCCGCGGCAAAGGCGGCGGCTTTGGCCCGGGCCTGGGCCTGGGCTTCCTCGCGGTCAGCGGCGTGGTGGCGTCCCTCGCACTCCTCGTGATCTGGAGCAAGGTGGTTGCGGCCGTTACCGTCGCCTCCTTCTCACTCTACCTGCTCGAGTCCGTGAGGTCGTCCTCGCTCCCCAGGCGGCGGCCCCGGGCGGTGGTGACCGAGAGGCGGCTTGCCCTGGACGGCCGCGGGCGCGTCTCGCCGATCCGGGAGGTTGACGCGGCGACCGAGCCGTCGCGGCCGAGCTGCTGCTCGGATTCCAACAGGGGAAGCGACGGCTGCATGCTGCTCGTCGAAGAAAGCAGCGGCGTCCTGGACGAATCAAGCAACCTGAGGGCGAAGGCGAAGAAGAAGTCCTGGAAGAAGCTGCTCACCGGCGCCAAGAAGCTGCACAGAGGACGGAGTAAGGAGGCGGGTTCGTCAGGCTGCGACGGCGACGGCAGCCGAGTGGGTGATGATACGGCGCGCGGCGGCGGCAATGCAAAGGCGGCCGATTCGTCGGGCTCCCGCCGTGGCGCGCCCAGTCAAATCGGTGCCGCCGCGGACGACGCCGCTGCGAAAGAGGCGGATTCTTCGAGGGGTTCTCGCGGCAGCCAAGGCGTAGAGGTAGATGCCGGGCACGTGGAAATCGATGCGTCGGTGGACGACCTAATCGAG
The DNA here is from genome assembly GCA_029449295.1 of Zea luxurians. Classification (NCBI taxonomy): domain Eukaryota; kingdom Viridiplantae; phylum Streptophyta; class Magnoliopsida; order Poales; family Poaceae; genus Zea; species Zea luxurians. The sequence goes on from JAOPSE010000002.1 coordinate 163,302,024, forward strand.
GAGGAGGAGGAGGAGGCAGGGATCCGGTCTCCTGCTCTAGTTCTGGTCGCCATCGTCCTCGTCGGCCTGGTCGCCGGGAAGGTGGTGGCCCTGGCGCTGACGGTGCTCTGCTCCGTGTTCCTTACCTCGGTTCAGAGATCGCCTTGCACTTGCGGGTGTGGTGGTGGTGGCGGTGGTTGCTCGCACGGCGGGCGGCGGGAGCTTTCCATGCCGTAGTAATTATTGTAGATGAGTGGACAGCAGATTTAAAGAGAAGAAAGATAGCACTTGATGTTTGTTCAGTGGCCGTCGTTGTTCTTGCCTGCATTCTTCCTTGCTAGATTCGTGGTCATTCGATTCGATATACACGTACGTACTCTAGTTACGTTCTTCGCCTTTTACAAGTTGACAGTTCTTCCGTGCATGTTCAACCCCGAAACACTTGATGGACCACGGGCTCACGATTCACGAAGGCTGCAAGCCTGCAAGCGAGCAAAGCTTAACCTGACCGACGAGTTGGAGTGCGCCATCATTCGAAAGCAGCAGTTAGCGGCGGCACTGCGGAAGTCTGGCCCAGCTTCCGTGAATCATAAAGCGTTCGGCGGCGGCGGCGCCGTGTCCCCGCCGACCCGCGCTCGGGGGGCACGTGACCGTGTCGGCCCCTCCGCCACGTCTCGGCTCGCCGGCGAGGCCGCGTAGCTGCACCATCGATCCATGGGCCAGGCTCCAACTTGCACATCCTTTTTGACCTGCCGCCCGAACTGAAAACGGGCGCGCGCCGTCCGTGTCGGCCATGGTCACTCTTTCTCCTGACCGGACGGGACGGGAGACGGTCCTCGCCCGTTTCTGTGCATTCGGTCCGTCCGCTTTTCTGGCAGACAGACATGGCATTATGGGGGTCTTATCGCATGGCTAAAATCATCGAACCAAATGTGCATCGCGATGCGGCACTGGTGGGGGAACCTGAAATGCATCCTGTCCCGTGGTGGGCGTGGGCTCCGGAAGATGAGACGCATGCATTAATGTGTGCCGTGTGCGTTAGTTCAAGCGCTGATTTTGTGGGAGCAGAGGCAAGAACACCTGAACTACTGTAGCCCACGATCATGCTGTTCTTGTGCGTCGTCTTTTTTGTTATTTAACCATTTTAAAAACGAAAATGTTTCATGTACGATCCACCTATACGACTGGTGTACAAGCAAACATGATCTATTGCTATTGTTGCCATTTATTATGAGCTGGCTATTGTTGTCTTTTATTATGAGCTGACGAATTATGAATAATGTACATGGCCTTAATCAGTCTACCACTGGAGTTGTACATGTAGCAGTGTTCTTTTAAAAGTTATTTCTAAAAGTAGCATCACGAGTACCTGTCATGCCAATTTTGTTTGGCATGGCTGAACAATGTTAATGTGACCCTTTGTGTGTCACACGTATCATTGGTTCCACCCTAGACGCTATCAACATCAACCGGTGATGCATCAACGCTATCGACCGCTACGGTTCCATTGTGGGTTGATTCGATCGTCCGGTTGGTATCGACGACGACATTGATCAACTGGCCGGAAACGATCCAAACTGGTCGAGACCTATCTGAATCGGTTGGTGGCAACTAGATATAGTGATATGGTGCTTTCTAATTGGTCCACATGTGCAACACGTTACCTAGCTATTTTAATCATTTGAAGTCCGAAAAATTCGAAAAAATAACTTGACACGAAATTCGGAGAGACCTAGAAACTGTATATTTGAGTGATGTACTCATCAGACGTGTTTCGTGAGGAATCAAACAAACACCGGATACTAGTACAGGAATGACTAATTCCAAAACCACTAGAGCTGCACTGGATGTGTATGTTGCATGGAGTTAGTGTGCACGAAACATGTCTAGTGTACCTATAAAATCTAAGTGGGTTGGCGACGACTAGTTGCGTCGGGGCGAATACCACAGGATGACGTGGTGCAGGATCAACGAGAGGCAACAAGTACCCAAACGATTGAATTCGCTCGACTTTCGTGAGGCTGGCCTCGTCCCATCCGACCACCAAGTGCGAGGGATGGATGCTAGATGTTTGTCGTTCTACCTGAGAAAGACCACCAAGGGTTTGGGGGATAGACGACTCTGCCTCGCAGTTCTATCTTGCCCAACCGCTGACCTCCGACCACCAATGGTCTGGGGGACAAACGACTAAATCTCTGAGTTTCAACTCACCCGACCTCCGCCCACTAAGGGTCTGAGAGTTAGGCAACCTCGCAACGAAAGTTCTATCTCGCCCAACCCCTAAGGGCAAGGTGTCGGATACTTCACCCAACCATGTAGATCCGAAATTCTTGAGATTGTACCACGACAACCACTCCAAGCGTGGGAACGTGCAAGTCAGACTCTAACACAGGTGTCTGCCCTGAATGACGATACAAGAGTTTGTATGTCAGGATGCATGCGTCAACTGCCACAGCATGGAGACAGACACTGGCTCAAATACTCCGTAGCTAGAAAGTCAACAAAGGATATCGGCTAAACTGTTGTAGGACATGACGGAGCATAATGATAGGCTTCGAGTGGCGATGGTGTGGCTATAGTACCCTAATGGAAGAAGGAAGAGTCATCCATGGCGCCCCTCAGGTGCAGCGAGAACTTCAGAGGACAAGGAACTACAAAGAGGCACCTGACCTTTACTCTCTTCACCCAAACTTTTGACTTGTGTAACATGGTCCTTCTCTTAGCTTGGCCTATAAAAGAAAGGGAAGGACCATGGTTCAAAGCACGAGCAAACATACACACATTCCATAACACAAGTCCTACACTGAGCACTTGTAACCGCATGAGCACTCTTCACTAGAGACTTAGGAGCTTGATCCATCTCTCATCTATTTGTAACCCCCTACTACAAACTAATGTAGGGTAACACAAATCACACAACTCGATATAGGGACATTCTGCCTGCACCAGTATTAATCTTTATATCCAATTTGCACACCATCCGCTCCGAGACACACAAAACACAATAATTACTAGTCGGTGGTTACGAAACACCGACAAGTTGCTTAGCTTAGCTCCTCACTTTGTCTATTTGAGCTCTCTTGCCCATTTGATCAGCTAAAGAAATTCTTTGGAGTGTGAGAAAGAGCCTTTATCGAGCGAGGGATTTGAGAGTTGATAATCATGTGATTAGTGACCTCATTAGTGCATTAAGAGAAGCAAGTGTGCATTCACTATTCTCATTAGACTTTGCTTGGTCAAGTGGGAGTTATTACTTGTTACTTATGGTGATCGACATCATCTAGATAAGAAGGTCCTTAAGAGATTAAATATGACCAAAGCTCATTATCTGAAGACCTCGGTGGTCATAAGATCATTTGAAAGGGATACTGGCCCATTTATATCAAAGAGTGGTGATGAGGAATTACTAGTACATTCATACTGAGTTTGTTAGCTAGACACAATATAAATCTAACCAGAAGACATTGAACACGTGTTAAGTCTATAATAAAATACCGCAAAGGCTCTCAACATATCGGACTGTTTTCCCAAAAAAAATCACGACCAAACTTTGGTGGGCTATACAGATGCTGGATATCTAACAGATCCCTATAATGTTAGATCTCAAACTGGATTTGTGTTTCTTTGTGATGGTATTGCCGTATCCTCGAGAACGAGTAAACATATACTAGTTGCTACGTCTAGTAACCATTCAGAGATAATCACATTATATGAAGTGAGAATGTGCTTGGCTATGGAGATGACTACTCACATACAATAGTCATATTTTTACACAATAAATACCTGAGAGCACCTAGAGGGGGAGGGTGAATAGGTGATCCTGTAAAACTTGAAACTTAAGCCACAAAAACTTGGTTAAGTGTTAGCGCAATAATTGCCAAGTGGCTAGAGAGGAGTAAAAACACAATAACCACAAGAGATCAATCACAGAGATGGCACGGTGGTTATCCCGTGGTTCGGCCAAGACCAACGCTTGCCTACTCCATGTTGTGGCGTCCCAACGGACGAGGGTTAAAATCAACCCCTCTCAAGCGGTCCAAAGACCCACTTGAATACCACGGTGTTTTGCTTGCTTTTCTTAATCCCGTTCGCGAGGAATCTCCACAACTTGGAGCCTCTCGCCCTTACACTTGAAGTTCACAAATAAGCACGGAGCAAGGGAGGGATTAGCAACGCACACAAGACACAAAAATCGGAGTGTCAACACGCACACAAGTCGCAACAAGAGCTCGCAACACAACCCAATGAGTTCACAACTCCACTAGAGCTCTATATGCTATCACAAAGAAACAAATGTGCGGAATCGTTGTCTTGGTGCTTAGGAATGTTGCAAGTATGCTTGGTGTCCTCCTTCATGCGCTTAGGGGTCCCTTTTATAGCCCCAAGGCAGCTAGGAGCCGTTGAGAACATTCCTGGAAGGCAGATCTTGCCTTCTGTCGACTGGCGCACCGGACAGTCCGGTGCACCACCGGACATCCACTGTTCACTGTCCGGTGCAGATTGCTTTCCTTATTTGACGAAGCCGACCGTTGGAGTCTGAGAGCCGTTGGCGCACCGGACACTGTCCGGTGCACACCGGACAGTCCGGTACACCAATGTGACCGTTGGCTCAGCCACGCGTCACGCGCGGAATCCTCGGCCGACCGTTGCCCCGGCTGACCGTTGACTAACCGGACAGTCCGGTGCACCACCGGACAGACCGGTGAATTTTAGCCGTACACCGTTGATGGTTTCCCGAGAGCGACAAGTTCGCCTGTGAATGGCTCACCGGACAGTCCAGTGCACCACCGGACAGTCTGGTGAATTATAGTCGTACACCGCCGTCGAAGTCCCGAGAGCAGCCTGGTCGCCAGAGCCAGCCTGGACTGAGCTGACTTCGGCTGAACATAGCCATCTCATTTCCAATTCAGTTTTTCCTGTTTCCAGCACTTAGACACAATACATTAGTCCATAAAATAATGTACTAAGTCTAGAAACATACCTTTTGACTTGATTTGCACTTTGTCCACCACATTGCATAGATTAACACAAAAGCACTTGTGTTGGCACTCAATCACCAAAATACTTAGAAATGGCCCAAGGGCACATTTCCCTTTCAATCTCCTCCCTTTTTGGTGATTTATGCCAACACAACATAAAGCAACTAGAACAAGTGCAATATCAAAGCAAATGAACACTCAAAATTGTTTTGATTCAATTTTGGCATATATGGATCATACTTTGCCACCACTTGGTTTGTTTTTGTAAATCAACCTCAACTTCCTATCTCTAAGTCAAACACACTTGTTAAAACATAAGGAGAGTCATTCCAAGAGAAATTGAGTCAAGATTCAAAAACTCCCCCTTTTCCCATAATCAACATTTCTCCCCACAAGAGGCCAATTTTTGACAAGAGAGACAATAAAAAGAGTTTTGACAAACCAAAAGCTCTAATCTACTATTTTCAAAATTTCTCAAGTGGTAGCTGATCCATTTATTGCTTTGGCCTTTATTTTCTCCCCCTTTGGCATCAAGCACCAAAACGGGATCAATCTTGGCCCTTTAACCCCATTACCTCACCAAGATCTTCAAATAAGAATACAAAGGTAATAAGAGTACATGAGATGAACTTGGAATAAGTTACCCTCTCATCGGAGTGCAGTGGAAGTCTTTCATGGTCCAAGTCCACCCTTTCCCTTTCAAACTTCCTTTGAGACTAAAACAAGCAAACTCAAGCATATGGTTAGTCTCAAAAGGTCAAGTTGTAACACAACTCCCCCTAAATATGTGCATCACTTGCACAAGGACTTGTGAGGTCCGGGGAGTGATTGTACAACTTGAGCACCACAAGTAAGCAACAAAATGCATAAGGAACATGATCAAAGGCATAAACACATGTATGCTATAAATCAATCCAAGTTCCGCGAATCCAGGACATTTAGCTCACTTCGCAGCCTGCAAAAGGTCTTCTCATCTAAAGGCTTAGTGAAGATATCGGCTAGCTGGTTCTCGGTGCTAACATGAAACACTTCGATATCTCCCTTTTGCTGGTGGTCTCTCAAAAAGTGATGCCGGATGTCAATGTGCTTTGTGCGGCTGTGCTCAACAGGATTTTCCGCTATTTGGATAGCACTCTCATTGTCACATAGGAGTGGGACTTTGCTCAGATTGTAGCCAAAGTCCCTGAGGGTTTGCCTCATCCAAAGTAGTTGCGCGCAACACTGTCCTGCGGCAACGTACTCGGCCTCAGCGGTGGATAGGGCAACGGAGGTTTGTTTCTTAGAGTTCCACGACACCAGGGACCTTCCTAAGAATTGGCACGTCCCCGATGTACTCTTCCTATCGACCTTACATCCAGCATAGTCGGAATCTGAGTATCCAATCAAGTCAAAGTTAGACCCCTTTGGATACCAGATCCCGAAGCAAGGCGTAGCGACTAAATATCGAAGAATTCGCTTCACAGCCACTAAGTGACACTCCTTAGGATCGGATTGAAATCTAGCACACATGCATACGCTAAGCATAATATCCGGTCTACTAGCACATAAATAAAGCAAAGAACCTATCATGGACCGGTATGCTTTTTGATCAACGGACTTACCTCCTTTGTTGAGGTCGGTGTGTCCGTCAGTTCCCATCGGCGTCTTTGCGGGCTTGGCGTCCTTCATCCCAAACCGCTTTAGCAAGTCTTGCGTGTACTTCGTTTGGGAGATGAAAGTGTCGTCCTTGAGTTGCTTCACATGGAACCCAAGGAAGTAGTTCAACTCGCCCATCATCGACATCTCGAATTTCTTCGTCATAACCCTGCTAAACTCTTCACAAGACTTTTGGTTAGTAGAACCAAATATTATGTCATCGACATAAATTTGGCACATAAAAAGATCACCATCGCAAGTCTTAGTAAAAAGAGTTGGATCGGCTTTCCCAACCTTGAAAGCATTAGCAATTAAAAAGTCTCTAAGGCATTCATACCATGCTCTTGGGGCTTGCTTAAGTCCATAGAGCGCCTTAGAGAGCTTACACACGTGGTCGGGGTACCGTTCATCCTCGAAGCCAGGGGGTTGCTCCACGTACACCTCCTCCTTGATCGGCCCGTTGAGGAAAGCGCTCTTCACATCCATTTGGTACAACCTGAAAGAATGGTGAGCGGCATATGCTAGCAAGATACGAATTGATTCTAGCCTAGCCACAGGAGCAAAAGTCTCCTCAAAGTCCAAACCTGCGACTTGGGCATAACCTTTTGCCACAAGTCGAGCCTTGTTCCTCGTCACCACCCCGTGCTCGTCCTGTTTGTTGCGGAACACCCACTTGGTTCCCACAACATTTTGCTTGGGACGAGGCACCAATGTCCAAACTTCATTGCGCTTGAAGTTGTTGAGTTCCTCCCGCATGGCCAACACCCAGTCCGGATCTAGCAAGGCCTCTTCTACCCTGAAAGGCTCAATAGAGGAGACAAAGGAGTAATGCTCACAAAAATTAACTAATCTTGAGCGAGTAGTTACTCCCTTGCTAATATCACCCAATATTTGGTCGACGGGATGATCCCTTTGAATCATCGCTCTAACTTGGGTTGGAGGTGCCTGAGGTGCTTCTTCCTCTTCAACTTGAACATCTTGTGCTCCCCCTTGATCACGCGCCTCCTCATGATGAACCTGTTCATCGTCTTGAGTTGGGGGATGCACCATAGTTGAGGAAGACGGTCGATCTTGCTCCAATTTTTCCTGAGGCCGCACATCTCCAATCGCCATGGTGCGTATCGCGGCCGTTGGAACGTCTTCTTCATCTACATCATCAAGATCAACAACTTGCTCTCTTGGAGAGCCATTAGTCTCATCAAATACAACGTCGCTAGAGACTTCAACCAAACCCGATGATTTGTTGAAGACCCTATATGCCTTTGTATTTGAGTCATAACCTAATAAAAACCCTTCTACAGCTTTGGGAGCAAATTTAGAAGTTCTACCTTTCTTCACCAGAATATAACACTTGCTCCCAAATACACGAAAATAAGACACATTGGGTTTGTTACCAGTTAGCAGCTCATATGAAGTCTTCTTGAGGAGGCGATGAAGGTAGACCCGGTTGATGGCGTGGCAAGCCGTGTTCACGGCTTCCGACCAAAAGCGCTCGGGGGTCTTGAACTCTCCAAGCATTGTCCTTGCCATATCGATGAGCGTCCTGTTCTTCCTCTCTACCACACCATTTTGCTGTGGTGTGTAGGGAGTGGAGAACTCGTGCTTGATCCCTTACTCCTCAAGGAACTCCTCCACTTGAAGGTTCTTGAACTCGGACCCGTTGTCGCTCCTTATCTTCTTCACTTTGAGCTCAAACTCATTTTGAGCTCTCCTTAGGAAGCGCTTGAGGGTCCCTTGGGTTTCAGATTTATCCTGCAAAAAGAATACCCAAGTGAAGCGGGAAAAATCATCAACTATAACAAGACCATACTTACTTCCTCCTATACTAAGATAGGCGACGGGTCCGAAGAGGTCCATATGAAGCATCTCCAAAGGTCTTGATGTTGTCATCACATTTTTGGTGTGATGAGAGCCTCCCACCTGTTTCGCTGCTTGACAAGCTGCACAAGGTCTATCTTTTTCGAAATGTACATTAGTTAGACCTATCATGTGTTCTCCCTTTAGAAGCTTGTGGAGGTTCTTCATCCCCACATGTGCTAAGCGGCGATGCCACAACCAACCCATGCAAGTCTTAGCCATTAAGCATGCATCTAGACCGGCTTCTTCTTTTGCAAAATCAACCAAATAAAGTTTGCCGTCTAGTACACCCTTAAAAGCTAGTGAACCATCACATCTTCTAAAGACAGACACATCTATGTTTGTGAAAAGACAATTATATCCCATTTTGCATAATTGACTAACAGACAACAAATTATATCCAAGAGACTACTAAAAACACATTAGAAATAGAGTGTTCGGATGAAATAGCAATTTTACCTAACCCTTTTACCTTGCCTTGGTTCCCATCATCGAATATTATTGAATCTTGGGAATCCTTGTTCTTGACGTAGGAAGAGAACATCCTCTTCTCTCCCGTCATGTGGTTTGTGCATCCGCTGTCGATAATCCAGCTTGAGCCCCAGGATGCATAAACCTGCAAGGCCAATTCAGGCTTGGGTCTTAGGTACCCAACTCTTGTTGGGTCCTACAAGGTTAGTCACAATAGTCTTAGGGACCCAAATGCAAGTTTTGTCACCCTTGCAATTGGCCCCTAACTTCCTAGCCATTACCTTCTTACCCTTTCTACAAATGGCAAATGAAGCATTGCAAGCATGATATATTGTAGAAGGTTCATAAACTTTCCTAGTAGCATGAACAATATTCTTTCTAGTCATATTATGAACAACATTCTTCCTAGCAACATTTCTACTACGCATATAGGAAGAACTAGAAGTAACCATGGCACGAGAATCAAAAGCATCATAAGCATGGTAAGCATTTTTAGATTGTCTCCTGTCATGGTACATAAAAGCATGGTTCTTTTGCACACTACTAGCCATAGGAGCCTTCCCTTTCTCCTTGGCGGAGATGGGAGCCTTATGGCTTGTTAAGTTCTTGGCTTCCCTCTTGAAGCCAAGTCCATCCTTAATTGATGGGTGTCTACCAATCGTGTAGGCATCCCTTGCAAATTTTAGCTTATCGAAATCACTTTTGCTAGTCTTAAGTTGGGCATTAAGACTAGCCAATTCATCTTTTAATTTGGAAATTGAAACTAGGTGTTCACTACAAGCATCAATATCAAAATATCTACACCTAGTGCAAATCATAACGTGTTCTACACAAGAATTAGATTTATTTGCTACTTCTAATTTAGCATTTAAATCATTGTTAACACTTTTTAAAGTAGAAATGGTTTCATGACAAGTAGATAGTTCAAAAGAAAGCATTTCATTCCTTTTAACTTCTAAAGCATAGGATTTTTGTGCCTCTACAAATTTATCATGTTCTTCATACAACAAATCCTCTTGTTTTTCTAAAAGCCTATCCTTTTCATTCAAGGCATCGACAATTCATTGATTTTATCAATTTTATTTCTATCCAATCCCTTGAACAAGCTAGAGTAATCTATTTCCTCATCGCTAGAATCATCATCACTTGAAGAAGCATAGGTGATATCCCGAGTACATACCTTCTTCTCCTTCGCCATGAGGCATGTGTGATGCTCGTTGGGGAAGAGGGATGACTTGTTGAAGGCAGTGGCGGCGAGTCCTTCATTGTCGGAGTCGGAGGAGGAGCAATCCGAATCCCACTCCTTTCCGATATGTGCCTCGCCCTTGGCCTTCTTGTAATTCTTCTTTTTCTCCCTCTTGTTTTCCTTTTCCTGGTCACTATCATTATCAGGACAGTTAGCAATAAAATGACCAAGCTTACCGCATTTGAAGCATGAGCGCTTCCCCTTTGTTTTGGTCTTGCTTGGCTGTCCCTTGCGACCCTTAAGCGCTGTCTTGAAGCGCTTGATGATGAGGGCCATCTCTTCATCATTGAGCCCTGCCGCCTCAACTTGCGCCACCTTGCTAGGTAACGCCTCCTTGCTTCTCGTTGCCTTGAGAGCAATGGGTTGAGGCTCATTGAGTGGACCATTCAGTGCGTCGTCCACATACCTCGCCTCCTTGATCATCATTCGCCCGCTTACGAATTTTCCAAGGACTTCTTCGGGTGACATTTTAGTGTACCTGGGATTCTCATGAATATTATTCACCAAATGAGGATCAAGAACGGTAAAGGACCTTAGCATTAGTCGGACGATGTCGTGGTTCGTCCATCGCGTGCTTCCATAGCTCCTTATTTTGTTGATAAGGGTCTTGAGCCGGTTGTATGTTTGGGTTGGCTCCTCGCCCCTTATCATCGCAAATCTTCCGAGCTCGCCTTCTACCAGCTCCATCTTGGTGAGCAAGGTGACGTCATTCCCCTCATGAGAGATTTTGAGGGTGTCCCAAATTTGCTTGGCATTGTCCAAGCCGCTCACCTTATGGTACTCGTCCCTGCACAAGGAGGCTAACAATACAGTAGTAGCTTGTGCATTTCTATGAATTTGTTCATTAATAAAAATGGGACTATCCGAGCTATCAAACTTCATTCCATTCTCAACAATCTCCCATATGCTTGGATGGAGAGAGAATAGGTGACTACGCATTTTGTGGCTCCAAAATCTGTAGTCCTCCCCATCAAAGTGTGGAGGCTTGCCGAGAGGAATGGAGAGCAAATGTGAATTTGAACTTTGAGGAATGCGAGAGTAGTCAAAAGAGAAGTTCGAATTAACCGGTTTTCTTCTCTCGTAATCGTTGTGGTCGTCGTCCTTTAGGGAAGAAGTAGACTCATCGCTGTCGTCGTAGTAGACAATTTCCTTGATGCGCCTTGTCTTCTTCTTCTTCCCATCTTTCCGTCTATGGCCCGAGCCGGAGTCGGTAGGCTTGTCATCCTTCAGCTCGTTGACGAAAGATTCCTTCTCTTTATCGTTGATCACGATACCCTTCCCCTTAGGATCCATCTCTTCAGGCGGTTAGTCCCTTTGTGAAGAGAACGACTCTGATACCAATTGAGAGCACCAAGAGGGGGGGGGGTGAATAGGTGTTCCTGTAAAACTTGAAACTTAAGCCACAAAAACTTGGTTAAGTGTTAGCACAATAATTGCCAAGTGGCTAGAGAGGAGTCAAAACACAATAACCACAAGAGATCAATCACAGAGATGGCACGGTGGTTATCCCGTGGTTCGGCCAAGACCAACGCTTGCCTACTCCACGTTGTGGCGTCCCAACGGACGAGGGTTGCAATCAACCCCTCTCAAGCGGTCCAAAGACCCACTTGAATACCACGGTGTTTTGCTTGCTTTTCTTAATCCCGTTCGCGAGGAATCTCCACAACTTGGAGCCTCTCGCCCTTACACTTGAAGTTCACAAATAATCACGGAGCAAGGGAGGGATTAGCAACGCACACAAGACACAAAAATCAGAGTGTCAACACGCACACAAGTCGCAACAAGAGCTCGCAACACAACCCAATGAGTTCACAACTCCACTAGAGCTCTATATGCTATCACAAAGAAACAAATGCGCGGAATCGTTGTCTTGGTGCTTAGGAATGTTGCAAATATGCTTGGTGTCCTCCTTCATGCGCCTAGGGGTCCCTTTTATAGCCCCAAGGCAGCTAGGAGCCGTTGAGAACATTCCTGGAAGGCAGATCTTGCCTTCTGTCGACTGGCGCACCGGACAGTCCGGTGCACCACCGGACATCCACTGTTCACTGTCCGGTGCAGATTGCTTTCCTTATTTGACGAAGCCGACCGTTGGAGTCTGAGAGCCGTTGGCGCACCGGACACTGTCCGGTGCACACCGGACAGTCCGGTGCACCAATGTGACCGTTGGCTCAGCCACGCGTCACGCGCGGAATCCTCGGCCGACCGTTACCCCGGCTGACCGTTGACTCACCGAATTTTAGCCGTACACCGTTGATGGTTTCCCGAGAGCGACGAGTTCGCCTGTGAATGGCTCACCGGACAGTCCGGTGCACCACCGAACAGTCCGGTGAATTATAGTCGTACACCGCCGTCGAAGTCCCGAGAGCAGCCTGGTCGCCAGAGCCAGCCTGGCGCACCGGACACTGTCTGGTGCACCACCGGACAGTCCGGTGCACCACTGGACAGTCCGGTGCACCCAAACTGACCTGACTTCGACTGAACATAGCCATCTCATTTCCAATTCAGTTTTTCCTGTTTCCAGCACTTAGACACAATACATTAGTCCATAAAACAATGTACTAAGTCTAGAAACATACCTTTTGACTTGATTTGCACTTTGTCCACCACATTGCATAGATTAACACAAAAGCACTTGTGTTGGCACTCAATCACCAAAATACTTAGAAATGGCCCAAGGGCACATTTCCCTTTCAATACCTCATAATTATCCATGAAGATAATGCGCATATGTTGCACAAATAGAAACAAGCTATATTAAGAGTAAAAATACTAGGCATATTTCTTCTAAAATTTTTCGTCCTCACAACCTCTACAAATAAGTACAGTCTTGTGATAATTTGACTGATTTATTCACTAAATTCTTGCCAACAGTCATATTTAAAAGATGTGCTTAAGATATAGGGACGAGGCATTTAGGAGACCCGTAGAACTCAGAAGGAGGACATCCATGAATGTTAGTCGTCATTATTTGGTTATGAAGTTAGTAAGCCACACAACCTTGAAGGTTGTACTCTTTTGCTTATTATGGGTTTTTTTTGAAATTTCTCACAAGCGATTTTTAATAACCAAGCAATAAGTGCAATAGATTGAGTGATACTATACGGTCGTTCTTCACTTTCATCCACTAGGTTTTTTTCGAAATTTTAATGGGGTATAAGTTAGTCATGGTATTTGGTCCGAGAGAGTGTTAAATTAAAAACCAAATAAATAGTTATGTGGACTATTACTGAACCGATTCTTAAGAAACTATCTTTCTATATAGCAAACTTGTACACCTTGTAATGAACAAAACATGTGGGGGAGAAGAGAGATCCTTCATCCACGGGCGGAGCCAGGTGTAGACCAACCTGGGCTCTGCCCCCCCCCCCCCCCCCTTGCCGCAAAAAAACCCCAGGTAGGTATAAAAAATCAAAGTATAAACTACATGGCCCACGGGCCGAGGATGTCCGATGCCAAGCTGTTGGCTTTACGGGCCTTACGGCCTCGCCGCTGGCGGCTGGCACTTCAGTTCTAGCCTTCCAGGCAACAGCATCGCGCACTCTCTCTTCTCCGCCAAACTCCAAGGCTCCAAGCCATTTTTCGTCTGTGCGAGTGTGCGACCGTGCCGCCGTCGAATCGTCGCTCTCAGTCTCAGCACTCAGCAGTCACCACCTCGCGCACGCTGTCAATTCAAACACCCCGGCGCTATTCAGGTTAGGCATGCTCTAATTTCTCTTCTCCTTCTTATTTTGATTCGATTTTGCTCAGTACGGTAGTCTATATCTCTAACCTGAACCCTAGTTACCAGTTTAGATACTGAGTAATTTCTTTTACTTATAGCAATGGTTCAAAAATCCATCCAATCATTTTGCAAAAGAAGGGATGAACCAGAACCAGTTGTTGAGCAACCTATAGTTGTTGCTGCTGGTGCCAATTTTCAGAGGCAAGATGAAGCTGTTATTTTTCGGGGTATCGAATTTTTAGAGCGAGATCCGGCCAAACGCCCACAAATTTGGGAGTATCCAAGCAACCAACAAGATGAAGTACGACGAGCATACTTGATTTTAGGTCCAATGCAACCAAAACTTCAAAGTTATAAGCCATCAGGGCCAACAGGTCATCAGCGGCGTTTTCAGTACCATTGGTTTAGTCAATTTCCCTCTTGTGCATTCAACAAAAATCCTTCTTGAACAAATGAGATCAGACAATGGTTGGGAAATGTTTATTTGCAAAGTTGTTGACTTCTGTATGAATCATGGAATTAGCATACCAAACTTTGATGAAATATATATATTGCGCGGTGGTCGTGCTCGTCGTCAGCCTGATCATTTTACCAATGATCATTATTTCAGAGTTGAAGTTTTTCGGGCAACAATTGATACTCAACTGACTGAACTGAATCTAAAATTTAATGAGAAGGTGATGGATCTTTTATCTATTAGTGTCAAATTGGTACCAAAAAATGGGTTTACCTCTTTTCAGGCAAGTGATGTGTGCAGCATGGTGGAGAAGTACTACCCAGCAGATTTCACCCAACAAGAGAGGATTGGATTAGAGTGCCAATTGAATCATTTTGTTGCTGAAGCTTCTAACAGTGAAGATATGGAAAATATTGCAACCTTAGCTGACCTTTGTCGATGCCTTGTTTCCTCAGGACATCATAGGGTTTTCAACTTGATTGATAGATTGGTTCGCTTACTTGTTACTCTTCCTGTTTCAACTGCTAGTGCTGAGCGTGCTTTTTCTAGCTTGAAGATAATCAAGACAAGGTTGCGGAATAAGATGGAAGATGAGTATCTTGCTAATAGTTTACTAGTACATATAGAAGGAGGAATCGTGGGAAACTACAGCTATGATGATATAATTAATGATTTTAAGGATCTTAAGGAGAGAAAAGTGGTGTTCTAACATGTGTTTAAGCTAGTATAATGACATGCTTGTGTTTTGGTATATTCAAGTAAAATGCTTTACTATGTACTGATACACTCATTATCAATATTATATTATTACAACAGAATTTTTGCCTTTTCTTCCACTGTAATTAGCTTTGTTTTGTGTCCAAAAGCTTTGATTGGCCCCCCCCTTCACTCGGTTGCTGGCTCCGCCACTGCCTTCATCGTTGCATCATGTCTCTGTGTTTACGTCGCCGTGGAAAGAGAAACGAATCTTTCGTATCTTCCTCCTCACGAATGTTATATCGCTGACGGAAGGATTGGGGTTTTGAATCTAGAACTTGTGACGCAGCGTCCACGACCACAAGCCATTGCCGTTGTCCAACATGACCTATTCCGCGTCCACTGACCGCGCCGGACGTGCGCGGGCAGTGTGTGTACCTGCTACGTGCAGGCGTGTGCACTCTTGAATTTGAATTGATGTCCTCATGTCAAGGCGTCAAGCCCGTGGTTTTGGCCTGTGACGATATGATATTCTAGTAATCTGATCCCAGCTAGAGATTTTGCTGCAGTCTTGACCTGTTTGGTCAACCAATGGGGTAGATGCCGGATATATACTATGGATTGATATTCACCGTGGCTTGGTGTGGCTTTAATCCGACTACGGCTTCTACAATATTATGCACAGACTCTCTTGAGAAATCTGGATGTCCCTATCCATGTTGAATCACTAGGTGTTGAACACCAAAAGTGGCGGACGGTCCGGCCCTAAGGCTCGGACGGTCCGTGTCCCTGTGATTAGATTAACCCGGATGATTATCCTTATCTAGTGCGTGATTATGTATATAATCATGTGGGATTTGTTAGCAGTCTAGGAACAGGTCTAGACCTCCCTTATATATATATGGAGTACAGTCGATTTAGAACCTCCAAACATATTTCAATCGAACCAATTACTTTCTTTATCATTCTTTTATCATTTATGCCCTAAAATTAGATGTAGCATAGCTCTAGTTGTAGCTTTCCGCATATCCACATCCACCCCTATTCGACTCTACGTCGTCTAGATTTATCTTCGGTGGCCAACCGACCTCAAGACGACCCTATGATCTTACCCCTCCTGGGGGGCAAGATCTAGTTATCCACTTAAAATCTCTTCCTCGAATTGATCTATCAATTTCTAGGCGACTCTACGTCGTCTGAGAACGCTCCGGGCGACCTATCAACCCGGAGCGTCTTAAGATCTTGCTCCCAGGGGGCGAGATCTAGATTCCAGCGAAGAAGAATACGACTCTACGCCATCATAGACCGTCCGGTCCTGTGCGGGGACCATCTGGTGCGACGCGAGGAAGGCGCCGCTCCTGCGCCTAGGTCACGGACCATCCGGCCTAGAGCCATGGACTGTCCGCGCCGCCGCAGAGGACACCATCAGGTGGTACACCTCTAGTGATTGCCGCTATCCAGATCAATACCAACACTAGGTATCTGCGTCAAATGAACTTCGTAAACTTCTTCAAACGGTACTTGCGAACCAAGTAAAGTAGGGCGCCGAGAGTAAACATCTTGTATGACACGCATGTTTTCTCCAACCGAAGAAACTATAGCGCTAGACTAAGACCAGGTGCTCTGTAGCGCTAGACTAAGACCGGCTGTCCCTCCATAGTTTAACTAAAAACACTATTTTACAATATTCTGTACTGTAGATTGTACTGTTCGTAAAGTGAAGTTTAAATATAGATATGTGTATGATTAAGCTTTTGTAGATATAGTCTAACGCTATAGCCATGAATGTTATGTATCTATCATTATTGCACAGAATTCAATTATATTCCCAACCTTGAAGCTAGAAGAACAATAATGTAATGTGTTCTTGCACAAGTTATTCATAATAACTTATTCATTTCGTCATTCGTGTGCTAGTTTAGTTTATTTGTTTCTCACGTACGTGTCTCCTGGATCAACTATAGGTACGTCGTATGTTTGAGCAGCTCGATGGAGCTCATGGGCAGAAGACGACGTTGTAGTTGGTGCCGCCGGGGCAAGTGTAGGTGCTGGTGGCGTCGTCCTTGGGGTAGCTGTAGGCGTCCGGGCAGAGCCCCTTGAAGAACTTGGAGTAGTCGGTGGGCCCGCAGTTGTCCGCCGCCGAGCCGGTGCAGCAGTACTGGTCCGTCTTGAACACGGTGCAGGGGTTGTCGCATCCGCCGGGGGCCTGCAGCGCGGCGGGGCACTGCGACGTGACGTCGGCGTCGCAGCGCGGCCCGCCCTTGGGGCATCCGGAGCCGTCGCCGGCGGGCAGGAAGTCCATGGGCACGTTGAAGCCGTCCACCAGGGAGATGTCGAAGAAGTCGAGGCCGTCGAACTTGTTGAGCCCGAACTCGGCCAGCGTGTTGGGCGCCTGCCCGTACTGCGCGCACTGCAGCACGCCGCCGCAGTCGCCCGTCTGGCACTGCCCGTTGCCGCTGCCGTCGAAGGAGCAGCCCGTGCGCGCCCACACGCGCCCGCCCGTCGTGCCCGCCGGCACGTCGATGCTCCACGTCTGCCCGTTGTCCAGCTGCTGCCCGCCGCCCGGCACGGCGGCCGCCCACACGGTGTACGGGCAGTTGTTGGTCACGGTGAAGGTGGCCGCGTCGGCAGCGGCCGCAAGGAGGAGGACGACGACGAGCGGGGAGAGGTGGTGGAGGACGGAAGCCATTTCTGTCTGTCTGCTAGCTGATCCGAACCCCTCCAACTGTCTTCTCTGTCTTGCTGCTGAAGTGCTGTGTAGTCTATATAGCTGTGGTAGTGTGAAGAATTCAACATTTGCGTGCTACAGTTTTCTCGCCGAGTTTCTAAGCTTCCACGAGTTCGGCAAGGAAAAACGGATAGCGAGTCGTAGCTTTGTCTTGCTGGCATGGCATATATACGCTCGTCTGCAACTGCTAAATCCTAAATAGGAGTGCTATACGCAAATAATGCACTGGATCCGATTTACGCTGCCAAACTTGATGTGGATTTTGTTGATCGATAAAGCGTCCATTACTGCTTGGCCTTTCCACCAAAATGCGTGTCGAGAATGTACCTTGCGACTAAATACTAAATGTTGCTCGCTCCGTAATGCAACGTTCATTTCCACACAACTGCTAATGTAAAGATATCTTTGCATTCTGTAGTTCGTTAATAGACGAGCTTGGAATTCTGGGATACTCATTCGTTCCAAAATGTTCCAAGGCAAGCTTCTCTACAGTTTACTAAGCTCATAGATATTTACACTAACATCCAGAATACCTAATAAATACACTGTCAAGATATATGTTACTCCCTCCGTCACAAAATTAAATTCATTTTTGTCTTCTAATAGATTAATACGATAATTAATGTATGAATTCGTATATGTATCTAGATTTCTCATCATCAATTTGAATATAGATATAAAAAAACAAGTGCTACAACTACTACTAAATTAGGACAGAGGGAGCATGATATATGTAAAGAAGCTAATTTGGTGTTCCAGAATCCAGATGTTGGCGCATATAAGTTAGAGTCAGAGAAGTCTGATCCAGAACAAAACTATAACGACCTAGGGTATGCAACACAAACATATAGTATTATGGGAAGTAAAGTTCCCTCATGCATCAAACTTTGCTTGTGCGTAGTCTAATTTTTAACCTTAAACTACAAAACCGGGTAACAAACATCGTTCAATTATTAAAACCAGACAAATTTAGTCACCATGCTGGTTATAAAGATGGTTTATATATTTTATAAAATAATAATAATATGAATTATTGTATAAAATTTTAAGATTTATCTATTTCAAATCAAGAAAATATGAAGTAATACTGTTTTTCTAAAAATGTTATCTACCTGTTTATGATCTAGATGTAGGTGTTTAGAATCGGTTTAGGCCCATTTGGATCCTTCGGATCCTTTGAATCGAATTCTATTCTAATAACTATAATTTTTACACTTATCAATTAAGCTAATATAGTTTTATGTGTAAAATATTTGTATTGTTGTCTATACGAGAAATATATTTATGTGCTACATTTCTACTGTAAGGTAGCGATGCAAAGAACATGTCATAAGTTGTAGGGTAGAAACATAGTCGGGTGATGCATTAAATCATTTTTTATCATCCACCCTATAAATTTGAGATAGACTTGTATCTAAATTTTTGAAACTCATGGAATATCAAATTACAAGACAAATAACCTACTCAATTAAATAGATTCTAATTACTCTATTACTCTACTTTGGGAAGTAGATTTCTATTTCTGACGCTTTATTGCTCGTAGCCATTATTTATTTAAAATAAATTGAAAGTTGCCTAGAGGGGGGGTGAATAGGCAAGTTAAAACTTTTTCAACAAAAACTAGAAGCAAACTGGGTAAAACTGAATTAATCTCGAAATTCACCCAGTTAACTTTGGAAATGAGATGTTCTAAATGATCCACAGGGTTCAAAGTAGTAGATCTGAGAAGGGCACTTCTCAAAATCCACACACCAAAAAGATATAAACAAATCTTCCACGCAATGGTGAGAGAACGAAGAACACAAACAAACACAATGAGCAAGAACACAAGAGACACAAGATTTATCCCGAGGTTCGGTCACACCACCAAGGTGCCCTACTTCCTCGTTGAGGCGCCCACAAAGAGTCGGGTCTCTTTCAACCCTAATCCTCCCTTTGCCGACCACAAAGGTCAAGCTCACACACTAATCTTTGCTCAAACGAGCGGGTAATACAAACTTTCTTGTGGTCTTCCACAAGATTTGGAGACTCACAAGAGACACCTAGTCGTCTAGGAGCTAGAAGCTCCAAGAGTAATGAATCCACAAAGAACTCGATGTAGTACCAAAGCTCGAATCAAGAAGAAGAGCAAGAGAGATTTAGAGATGAAGCACAAAACCGCAGCTCTCAAGCTCACTCAAAGATTTCTCTCCAAAGATTTGAAATGGGAGAGGCAAGAGATGTGTGAGAGAGAGAGGGAGGTGTTTCTTGGGTTAGAAATGGAGTTCAAATCGTGCTCACTGCTGTGGGGAGAGAGGTAGGAGGGAGTATATATAGGTGGAGCTCAAAACTAGCCGTTTGACTAAAAAATCCGTTGAAAACCGGTTGAACCGCCCCCTAGGGCGGTTGAACCGCCCCTGGCAGGTCAGCCAGACTGTCTGCCAGTCTGACTGGCAGACTGACGCGCAGACTGACCGCAGACTGGTCAAGTTGACCAAAACCGGTTGAACCGCCCAGGGGGGGCGGTTGAACCGCCCCTGACACTTCTGGCGACCTGTTTGCCAGTCTGACTGGCAGACTGTTGGTCAGAGGTCAGAGGGGTCAGAGACCAGCTGAACTGCCCCTCAGGACCAGTTCAACCGGTCTTGACCAGAGAGTTTAGGAGAGAAAACCCCAGCTCAACTGCCCGGAGGCAAGTTCAGCTGGTGTATGGTCAAAGAGGTCCACAGCTGAAGTTGAGTTCAGCTAAAGTTCAGCCCAGCTGAAAAGCTCAGCTGCAGCTGAAGAAGCTCAACTCAGCTGAAGTTCAGCTCAGCTGAAAAGCTCAGCTGTAGCTGAAGAAGCTCAGCTCAGCTGAAGTCCAGCTCAGCTGAAAAGCTCAGCTGCAGCTGAAGGAGCTCAGCTCAGCTGAAAAGCTCAGCTGCAGCTGAACAAGTTCAGCTGCTTTTCAGCAAGAACACTCTAGGTTTCTCAAACCTAACCATGGTCAACCATAGAACGTTAAAGAGATTTTTGCTTTTCAAAAATAGCTTTTGAATAGAGAGGTTTGAGCTTTGGCAAACACCAACCTTCTTTTTGGATCCCCCTTTATAGTACGACGATTCCTATACTCAAGTTAAATAAAATATAATGAAGTAAACTCCTTGAGTCATTGGTGTCTCATGTGTGATTTCTCCATGGCATTGCTTCATAAGGATCACAAACATCTTTGTCTCACCTTTTGAAGCAAACTCAAATCAAACCGAGTGACTTGTACCATATCACCTTATATGAGTTCAAATCATGGCTTCAAGTCACCTTACTGATGCATCAACATGTTATAACTCTTCATAGCTGATTAGTTCATCGACATAGTGCAAGTACTCTCTTCTTCACCTTAGCCATGGTACCTCGGTCTACAAGCCGTCGCTTGACCTTCACCTTCGCTTAGTTCCTCGAAGCCCTTTCCTTGCTATCTTCACCCTATCAAGCCATTCTTGAGTCACATCAAATTGAGCATCCATTGAGAGAATCATTTCTTCAATATTGTGAACCTTGCTTGAATGTCTTCTAGATATAATTGTCAAGATCAATCAATCTCTAGTTTGATTCTCATAGAAGCATATATGGACTGACAGTAATATGGTCAAGCCAATTCACGATTCCTCATATCTTATTCTCTTTGGCTTGACCAATCCTCTAAATCACTTTGTCCTCTATTCTGGTCATATGTATGTAGTGATTTCTCAGGTCTTGTCCATATATTCAAACCAATATAGAGATCATATTATATCCATTTGCATTGTCTCATTGGTTATTTAACCTCGTGTTGAACCTTTGTTCACTGATCATTATACACTATTCAAGTATGTTCATCATACTGAATTTCCTGTTCAACACTTAGCAAACTCGTTAGACCTTTAAATGTGTTGTTATCCAAATCACCAAAACTCACAAAAGGGATGAATGCACTTTCAATCTCCCCTTTTTGGTGATTGATGACAACACATTTAAAGCTTACATAAGATTTGATAAATAAGATTTTAAATCCTATGATATAGTTTCCTCCCCCTAAATATGTGCATTTCAGAAAATAACACTTTTGTACTCAAATGCCAAAAGCACATATTTGGGTCAAAGTATGGAGACAACTTATATCATACTATTCATGGGGTGCAGTGTGTCATAAAATAAACATGATGCTCATGAAATAGTATGCACTCATCAACTTTCTACATCTTATGTTTTTCTTATGATTCCCCCTTTTGTTAATTATTTCTCCCCTTTTCAAAAATAAAGATAAGCTTTAATGCAAAATTTCTCCCCCTTTGTCATAAATCTCCAAAAAGGATACAAAGAATATAAAGGGTAGAAATTATGATTTAAGCAAGATGTGAACACACTATCATGAAAAGGATCCTTAGATGACAAAAAGTAATGTAGAAGTGACATGAAGTGATGTACCTTTGCGTTTTACCTTTTCAAGGGGGTGTTCCAAACTTGTGTTGGATTTAGAATTCATTTGCACGCTCTTGTTGGTATAGTTGTGACATAAGTCCAAGATATCAAATGAAGATTGTCATACTAAATGAAAGATAAATCTTGATACCTGGAGTCTAGATGTCACCTAGCATTTTCTTATCACAACAAGAGGCAACATAAAAATTGCACAAGTATGGATTATGCAACTAGTGATCATGTATGAAAAATATCAATTGAAAAACACCAATTGATACAATTTGATAGATAAATAGATCACTAATAGCATATTACACTAAGTTCTCCTCAAGTTTTAGTGCACACATATATATATGAATTCCATTGATATCTGTTGAGAGTACTTATTTGCAACTTAAAGTACCATTGGCATAAAAGGAGTATCAATTGAACATAATTATGCAACATAAGAAACATGTGCACTATTTAATCAATTAAGTTCTAGACAGGAGAATTTATAAGCTATGCTACTTCAGACATTTGCAATCCAAAAGGATGTGATACATATTTACCAATTTTAGATCATGTTGGAGTAGCATATAAAAGAGAAACTCATTCTCTTATGAAATGTATAAAAGATACATTTATTCGAGCAAAGAATCTTTGATACCCATCAAAATTTGCAGTGGAAGTGATTGTCTTTGCCCGAAGATTCCTTTCTAATTTGAGACTACACACATAAGAGACTTGGAAATGAAGTTAGTCTCAAAGATTCAAATTATAGACCATTCTCCCCCTAAATGTGTGCATACAAGTGATGAATACTTGTTTAGCTTATGCACTTTGACTTGTGAGGTCAGGGGATTAAGTTCTTTGTTCTACGCCACATGGTCTCCTTTCTAATCATGAATTTCCATCTTAGCTTTTGATAGGCTTGACATTTCAAAGAGAAACTTATCCTCTTCACACGATCAAGAGAAACTCATTCTCTTCAAAGAACTACACAAATTCACTAAAAGAAAATGTTAGTCTTGAAGGACACAAGATATAGAATGAGCTCCCCCTAAATGTATGCATCAAGTACTTGAATTACTTGTAACATGCACTTGATTCAATTAAGATTCTTAGAGGAGTTCATCATATATCTTGGTCAACGCATAATATATTTGAAACAATTGAATTTATGCTAGAGAACACATATCGTTCCCAATAGAACTAATCCATGGGGTGACATGTGGTAAATATTTGATCATTTCCTTGGAACCACTCATCCTCATTTGATGTTCTCCAAGGTGTGAGACCACACAACATGAACTTGAAAGAAATCATTAGTCTCACAAGATATAGGCTAAACTCTCCCTCAATTTGTGCATGCAAGAGTACACAAAGTACACTTATGCACATTAACAATGTGAGGTTAAAGGAGATGTTTGTACTATATCTTGGCTTAACATAACATGCTTTATATAGATGATGAAAATTAAACCAATTGAAGATTTAAGAACTGAAAGTATATCAATTGAAATCTTGAAGGGTAAAGCATGCTAATATGAACATCAAACCTCATAATGAAGGATATCATATAAATATGTCACTACATCTTCATTATTTGGTTGACAAAAAGTGTAACTCCCTTCTTGAATCACTGTGATTTCTTTTCTCTTTATGATTTCATCCAACCAGGCGATCTTGAACTTCATTCATCTTGGTTTGGTTCAATCATACTTGATATAAGACCCATTGAAACTCAATGATTGAAATAACCAAGACTCTTATATCCGTAGATTTTGAATCCATCTTGAAAACACTTGGAAGGACCTTATTGAAACACTTAGAAAAGAGAGCATTAGAAGCACAAGGGAGGGTTTCACAAATGATGATCCTTATATGTGGATGGCAAATGAATCATCATTCTTAGAACCCAAAAGGATAGATTAAATTCCTTTAAATTAGTGCACACATATAGTTGATGTCAAAGTTATATGCACTATTGAACATTTTATATTGCAAGGAATTTAACCTATACTATGGTACATCCCAATAAGGATAGAACACTAAAACAACCGAAGGAGAAGAAGTTTTCATACCTTGGCCTCTGATCAACTTCTTCTTACTTTAGTTGAATAATATCCTTTAAGCTTGTGATTTATCCAATTTAAAACAAGCACCATCTCTTAACATAGATTTTCTATGGATAAACTCAACACAAGAGATGGAATTAGTAGCACAAGCACTAGTTTCTTATTTAGCAACTCTTTTATATGTGGAAGATAAGCATGTTGCTAAAATAGAGAAACCTCATAATATGGACTAAATTTCCCTTGAGCCCTCATGCACAATATATTTTAAATGACATGAATAATATGCATGGTTGTTCAATGAAGTCTAAAGGGCTGACTTAATCCTTATTATGGTGAGTGTCTAATAAAGAAGAATCAAATCCAAATTAACTAGATAGAGAATACGTCACATAATTTTGGATTGTGCACCATATGATAATATTCATTCATCTTCCAATTAGACCTTTATTTCATAATCAACAATTGATGTATATCCTCAAGTGCTTCTTTTTCCTTAGTGGCTACACAAGTCACAAAAGAGATAAGATTTGAAAATAATATGCACTTGAGATTCAGTTGTTACCACCCTTGCTACTATCTCCAAATATGATTTATACATTCATTATCGAGCACCCAACTTGATCCATTGAAGGAGTGATCCTGCAAAACAAGTTTAAGCTTCGTATCTTGGTACCCAATTTGAATTGGGTCCTTTGAGATTAGTAGTAAGAGCCTTGGGTACCCACACATTTCTTATTGTGGCCTTTCTCTTTGTGTAGGCATTCACATATACTTGACAACCATCTTACATGGTTTCAAGTCAATATTTAATCACATAGATAAAAACTAGAGTTAAGAATATGAGCCTTTTCTCCTTTTCTTTATACATCATTGTGTTGCCTTCTTGATGATGAACCTAGCTTGACCTCGGGTGCACCTAGCTTATCAAGGTTAGTCGCATAAGCATTCATATCATAAAGACAAGTTATGCATGGAATTTACAACTTAGTGATCCAATTCAATGTGAAGCATATGGATACCGATTGAAGTAGATTTCTAAGATATCAAAATATGGGTTTCCAAAGTTTAGAGAGTATGGATCACTAATTGTACCTTTTACAGTTTAAAAATCATATCCATATTAGTGCATATGTATGAGATGAATATCAACAAAAAAGATTCTTATGCACTTTTAGATTTAACGATAAGGGAATTTTAAACTGCATCAAGAGTAGCTATTTAAAAAAAACAAAGATTACAATCCATATGAATGAGATACAAATTTACCATTTTGGATTGTCTTCGTATAGCTTACTCAAGGAAAACTTATTCTCTACGACACAAGATATATAATGTTCTCCCACTAGATATGTGCATCAAGTATTTGAATGACTTGCCACATGCACTTTCAATTCAGTTAAGAGTATCATGTGGAGTACATTACATATCATGGTCAAGGCATGACAAATTTGCAATGAATTAACTTATCCTTAAGAATACTTACCACCAAGTAGAGTGTACCATTTGTTATGCCAATTTGAAAGATCTTACTATCTATGGTGGTGTCACCTTAGTATTCTTCTTTTCATCATTTGTGGAGACTTCCTTCTTTGTTATCTCTTTTCCTTTTAAAACTAATCGATAAAACACTTTGAAAAGAGGTATTAGTAGTACAAGGAAGTATTTAATGAATGATTATATCTATATATGAATGGCAAACAAATCATCATCTATGACGCATAAAGGTATAAATTAAATTCCTTGTAAGTTAATGCACATGAAGGAGTGAATTAACAATATGCACTAATTTACAAATTTAAGCCAAAAGGAATTTAACCTTCATAATGACATTTCTTTCCATGGAATAGATTATTACCAATTGAAAGAATGTCACTTGAAAGGAACTACTATTGATCAACTACCAATTGAAGCAATTTGTTCCATACCTTTGCCTTGAGCATTCCTAATCTTTCTTTTAGGTGAAGATTAACCTTTAATGCTTGTGATTTTACCAATTGAAAGAGCACAATCTCTACTTATGAATTTCATGAAATAGCTTAAAAGAGATTGCATTAGAAACACAAGCAATAGTTTCCTATTTAGCAACTTCTATTATATGAATGACAAGAAGGTTACTAAATTAAGGAAACTTCATGATATGAACTAAATTACCCTTACAGGCATCATGCATAACATCAATTGAAACAAGATAAAAGTAGCATGATTGTTTAATTAAGTTTAGATGGCAAGTTTAATTCATAGCATGGTGAGTGATTAATGTAGAAGACTCAAAACCAATTTAAACAAGAATGAATACATCACATAGTATTGGTTTGATCTTCTTTGAATGTTGAATGGCACACTCCATTTGGGAAACACATTCTCATGTTGTGAGACTACATAAACACTTAGATAGAAACATTAGTCTCACAACTCTAGTCATATAGAGAATTTCCCTTTTTGGTAAGTGCTTTAAGAATTTGAATTTCTTACTTAGCACTCTATTCATTTAAGAACATGGGATAATCCTCTTTATATCTAGGTCATGGCAATAATACGATAATCAATTTGAAATATGCCACAAGATACATACAACCAATTTAAAGCATGTAGATTGTCATAATATAAAATATGAACTTGCAATCTACCATATAATTAGATCCTTTCCAAAGCAAGGTAAAATCTTTTAAGTTCATTCTCAAGTGCTTCATTTTTCCTATGTGGCTACAAAAGACACAAAGGAATATACCAATTAAAAACAATGTGCACTTAAGAATTAATTATTACCATCCTTTGGATATCACTTGGTTGTAGGCCTTTTGCTTGATTCCCACAAAGGTTAATCCTTATTCCCTACAACACAAGTTCTTGCTAGAGATGAATATGAAGTTAGTGATATAACAACTCAATTCATCTTTGGGTCAATCTTAAAGGATAGACAATGTAAGATTGATAGCTTGAGATAATAATTGAGTTAAACCGCTCAAGCACCCCAAAGCTTCATATCATCTGTGGGTACCTACAAAACATATTAAGTACATTTTGGTACCCATCTTTGGATGAGTCCACCAAGGTTAGCCAATAAGGACTTAGGCACCCAAATAGCCTTTGTGCTAGTTTTAGGTGAACTAATCACCTTTCTAGCACAAGAGTCATTTTTGGGTCTCCTA
Source organism: Zea luxurians (assembly GCA_029449295.1). NCBI lineage: Eukaryota > Viridiplantae > Streptophyta > Magnoliopsida > Poales > Poaceae > Zea > Zea luxurians. Next base: position 163,329,418 of record JAOPSE010000002.1, read on the forward strand.
AGCGAATATGAATGAATTGACATGGTAGGCTTAGGATACTTACTCATGGGACAATCCTTGCATAGGTGTCCCTTTCTTCGGCAAGTGTAGCAAATCTGATTTTTAATTTTGCAAGACTCCTTCTTGCCTTGCTTCTTGTTTGCTACATGGTTAGTGAGCCTCTTTCTTTCTAAAGTTAAGCCACTATCTTTTATGTAGGGACATGACTTAATCTCATGTCCCTTCTCATGACATTGATAACACTTTCTTGTGCATCTTCTCTTATTTGAAAGAGTGGCTTGTTTGTTACCTTGTGTGGAGCATGTGGAGGCATGGTTGAGGCACTTGTCATGAGCTTTAGCTTTATTCTCTTGATGTTTGCTCATGCCTTTCTTAGGAAACTTAGCATTCTTTTGAAGGGGGTTTGTGCATGCTACGATTGTCCCCTTTTCAAGCTTCTTCACCATGTTATCACGGTTATCTTGAGAAGGTTGAGCATGACATTTTCCCTTCAATTGAATCAAGCTCCTTCTTAGCCTCTCATTTTCTTCCTTGAGCTCATTGTTTTCTTTTGCATAGGAAACATTACTTGTTCCTGAAAATTCTAGCTCAATGGAAGATTGGCTTTCTTGAGAGCAACATTTGTTAGCACGTGATAATATAGTTTCTATTTGAGTACATGTGCATATGTGAGGTTGGTATGATTTCAAATTAGTTAACACAACCTCATGAGCCATTTCTAACATGATATGTGAATCCATAAATTTATTATGAGAGCACACAAGCATATCATGTTTTTCTTGCAAAGCTAGATTTTCAATGTTTAGCTTTTCTATCGTGTTCTTGAGCATAGTATTTTCTTTTTCTAATTGAGCAACGCAAGATAAAGCATTTGAAGTACTAGTTTGCTCAATTGAAATCTTTTCATACCTTTGGACCAAATCATCATGAGAGCACTTTAGCTTCTCATGCTCTTTGGTCAACTTCTCCAAGTCTTTGATTTTTTCGATGAGGATATCTTCTTGCTTATGAAGCATTTCCTTTTGTTCTTCCGCTCTTTTCATGAGTTTGAGCAAGCTCATCCGGTTCTTCTTACTTAGTTGAGCGAAGAATTTTTGAAGATCATCCTCATCTTCACTATCACTTTCATGCTCCTCCTCATCCTCACTTTCGCTTTCACTGTCACTCCCATTAGCAATAAAGCACATATGAGAAGTGGATTGGAAAGACGAACCTTGTGAAGAGGTGGATTCGTCATTTGGTCTCCATCGATCATTTTCTTCTTCAATTTTGTTTTTCGCCTCATCTTCCTTCATTTTGAGGAACATCCTTTCGGCGATTCTCATGGCAAGATCTATTGCCCTAGGATCAACATCTACACCAAAAGATAAAGTCGAGGCAACCTCAACTTTTTCAAGCTTAGAACCACTTTCGTTTCTTAGTCCCCCCGACATGATCTTTTCCTCACGCGGTTAAGCGTTAGAACGAGGATTAGGCTTTGATACCAATTGAAAGTTGCCTAGAGGGGGGGTGAATAGGCAAGTTAAAACTTTTTCAACAAAAACTAGAAGCAAACTGGGTAAAACTGAATTAATCTCGAAATTCACCCAGTTAACTTTGGAAATGAGATGTTCTAAATGATCCACAGGCTTCAAAGTAGTAGATCTGAGAAGGGCACTTCTCAAAATCCACACACCAAAAAGATATAAACAAATCTTCCACGCAATGGTGAGAGAACGAAGAACACAAACAAACACAATGAGCAAGAACACAAGAGACACAAGATTTATCCCAAGGTTCGGTCACACCACCAAGGTGCCCTACTTCCTCGTTGAGGCGCCCACAAAGAGCCGGGTCTCTTTCAACCCTAATCCTTCCTTTGCCGACCACAAAGGTCAAGCTCACACACTAATCTTTGCTCAAACGAGCGGGTAATACAAACTTTCTTGTGGTCTTCCACAAGATTTGGAGACTCACAAGAGACACCTAGTCGTCTAGGAGCTAGAAGCTCCAAGAGTAATGAATCCACAAAGAACTCGATGTAGTACCAAAGCTCGAATCAAGAAGAAGAGCAAGAGAGATTTAGAGATGAAGCACAAAACCGCAGCTCTCAAGCTCACTCAAAGATTTCTCTCCAAAGATTTGAAATGGGAGAGGCAAGAGATGTGTGAGAGAGAGAGGGAGGTGTTTCTTGGGTTAGAAATGGAGTTCAAATCGTGCTCACTGCTGTGGGGAGAGAGGTAGGAGGGAGTATATATAGGTGGAGCTCAAAACTAGCCGTTTGACTAAAAAATCCGTTGAAAACCGGTTGAACCGCCCCTGGCAGGTCAGCCAGACTGTCTGCCAGTCTGACTGGCAGACTGACGCGCAGACTGACCGCAGACTGGTCAAGTTGACCAAAACCGGTTGAACCGCCCAGGGGGGGGCGGTTGAACCGCCCCTGACACTTCTGGCGACCTGTTTGCCAGTCTGACTGGCAGACTGTTGGTCAGAGGTCAGAGGGGTCAGAGACCAGCTGAACTGCCCCTCAGGACCAGTTCAACCGGTCTTGACCAGAGAGTTTAGGAGAGAAAACCCTAGCTCAACTGCCCGGAGGCAAGTTCAGCTGGTGTATGGTCAAAGAGGTCCACAGCTGAAGTTGAGTTCAGCTGAAGTTCAGCCCAGCTGAAAAGCTCAGCTGCAGCTGAAGAAGCTCAACTCAGCTGAAGTTCAGCTCAGCTGAAAAGCTCAGCTGTAGCTGAAGAAGCTCAGCTCAGCTGAAAAGCTCAGCTGCAGCTGAAGGAGCTCAGCTCAGCTGAAGTCCAGCTCAGCTGAAAAGCTCAGCTGCAGCTGAACAAGTTCAGCTGCTTTTCAGCAAGAACACTCTAGGTTTCTCAAACCTAACCATGGTCAACCATAGAACGTTAAAGAGATTTTTGCTTTTCAAAAATAGCTTTTGAATAGAGAGGTTTGAGCTTTGGCAAACACCAACCTTCTTTTTGGATCCCCCTTTATAGTACGACGATTCCTATACTCAAGTTAAATAAAATATAATGAAGTAAACTCCTTGAGTCATTGGTGTCTCATGTGTGATTTCTCCATGGCATTGCTTCATAAGGATCACAAACATCTTTGTCTCACCTTTTGAAGCAAACTCAAATCAAACCCAGTGACTTGTACCATATCACCTTATATGAGTTCAAATCATGGCTTCAAGTCACCTTACTGATGCATCAACATGTTATAACTCTTCATAGCTGATTAGTTCATCGACATAGTGCAAGTACTCTCTTCTTCACCTTAGCCATGGTACCTCGGTCTACAAGCCGTCGCTTGACCTTCACCTTCGCTTAGTTCCTCGAAGCCCTTTCCTTGCTATCTTCACCCTATCAAGCCATTCTTGAGTCACATCAAATTGAGCATCCATTGAGAGAATCATTTCTTCAATATTGTGAACCTTGCTTGAATGTCTTCTAGATATAATTGTCAAGATCAATCAATCTCTAGTTTGATTCTCATAGAAGCATATATGGACTGACAGTAATATGGTCAAGCCAATTCACGATTCCTCATATCTTATTCTCTTTGGCTTGACCAATCCTCTAAATCACTTTGTCCTCTATTCTGGTCATATGTATGTAGTGATTTCTCAGGTCTTGTCCATATATTCAAACCAATATAGAGATCATATTATATCCATTTGCATTGTCTCATTGGTTATTTAACCTCGTGTTGAACCTTTGTTCACTGATCATTATACACTATTCAAGTATGTTCATCATACTGAATTTCCTGTTCAACACTTAGCAAACTCGTTAGACCTTTAAATGTGTTGTTATCCAAATCACCAAAACTCACAAAAGGGATGAATGCACTTTCATAAATAGGATCTAAATTTAGGATCTGTTTGTCAGGGCTCCATTGCAAAACTCTAAGAAAGAGCTGGTCAGAGCATGACAAACACCCTAACTCCAGAATTGTAAACTATATGGAGTTTTTGGAGCTATGGTACAATTTTTTATAGTACCTCTTTTGCTGCTCCGAAAACTCTAAAAAAAGCAACGTAGTCATGAAGCTTTGAGTTATTTATCTGTCACTGTCACCGGTTATGAGAAGTAATATAAACTCTAAAGCAGAGCTGCTCCACGCAGAGTTTTGGAGTAGAGCTGTTCTGGGTGGAGCAGAACCATGTCAAACACGCCCTTAGTACCAACAAAATAGCTGACACTTCTAGAAGAACACTACAGCTAGTTTTACTTTCTATAATTTAAAATAAATTAATTGTGAATTTTAGAGAAGAAACCAAATTTTTATTAACCACTTTAGAAATTGCAGCTAGGAGACTACATTGCAAGTCTTTACACAATTACCCTATACTGGTTGAAATGATAATATGTCGCTTCTTCCAGAAGTGAAGTGAAACTGCAAAGAAAAAATATGGGATAATGTTGGAATTAAATGAACTGTTTGCCGCGGGTACGTTGAATTTCCACACATGTTGACGAATCAGCACGAGTTGAATTTCCACACATGTTGACGAATCAGCACGAGTGCGAAAGACTTTTACACTGGACTTGTTGCGTCTGATGGTGTTATTTTGATTCATATATTTGTAACGTAAATAGTAACCGATAACGTTAAACTATATATGTTTAAAGTTCAACTATAATCAGATAATACACTAGAAATGGATACTATTCTATTCAAACTTATTACTGCATATAAATATAAATTATTATCATTTATGTTATATTTCGTGAACCAAACGTCAATTAAGGTTCCTCTAGAATTGCTTAATATTTGCGGCTGCATGTGCTCGGAGATTTCTGCCGAACAACAGCGTGCAGTAGACGTCAAATTGGTCCAGATATGGCTGAAACGGGTGCCACGTACGGATGACAGGCGCGCCAAATACATGGCCCCTTCCGATGATTAGACTGCCCGCAGCGCCGCACGCTACCGCGCGCTCCCTTGCATGGCGGCTACAGCGCGCGCTAAAGCCCGCAGCGCAGCACGCTATCGCGCACTCCACCGTGCGGTACTCTTCTCTCTCCCCTCAGCTGCAGCGCGCGCACTCTCCCTACCACTGTTCCTGTGGGCCCGCCTTCAATTAATAGTAGAAGAAAAATTGATAGTAGATGAAAAGTAGGTATAGAAAATGATATTTTATATTGTAGTGGGATATAGGGGAAGTATTTAGGGGAAACCACTGCGGGAGATGAAAAAGTAGAGGATACACTATTGATGATGTGACCCAGAAAAGCGATATAGGGGGAAAAATTTAGAGGGAACCGCTGCGGATAGCCTTATGGCGAGTGCGTCGCTGGCAACTGGCATGTCAAATTCATGATCTTTTGCCTTTGGAGCTTCAGAGTGATAAGAAAAAAGGTTTTACTTACCAAAACAAAGGGGGAAATATTACCTTTTCTGACAAAAAAATGTGCGATGGCCACCATGTATTTCATAATTTACGCTCTTGATTTTTTTTAAAAACGAAATGCTCTAGATTTTTCGCGATCTCCAAAGTTTCTAACTAATCTTCGTACTAGTAGGTAACCCCGCGCAAGATAAGGGGGTGTTTGGGAACAAAGTTTTTCTGCAGTTTTGGAAGAATACTGCAGTATTCTCAAATACTACAGTATTATATACATAATGGTGTTTGGCAAGCTGGGTAAAATCTCTGTTTTCAAAACTGAAGTATTGCAAATACTATAGTTGTTTTAAGTCATTCTAAACTTAGCTCTGGACCTCAGTTTTCAAAACTGCGGTATTATAAACTACGGTATTGTCATAACTAAAGTATAGTATAGTATTTCAAAAACTGTGGTTTTCAAAAACTTTGTTCCCAAACAGGGCCTAAGATTTCTTGACAAAGCCCGCATGTAAAATTATACTAGTCAGCCCGTACATACTATAATATTATAAGTAGGTTTTATTTTAATATTATGAGTAGGTGAGGGTAAATGTAGAGACAATAACAAAGATTCAAATGCCCACTTATACACAATTTTAGCTTATTTTTGTATAAAGTGAGAAGGTAACGTGGAGCGGCCATGGATCCGTGGAAACCAGAAAAACTGGCGTTTTATCTAGTAGAGATGAAGACCGCATTATAAATCCAAGGAATCGAGGCAAAAAAAAAACTGATTTGTTACCTAACAGGTAACCAAGACAAAGAAAACAATCAAAGAGCAAACATGGATGAACATGCAAAGAACAGCGTCCGTGCGCGCCGCAGGGACAACCAAGACCAAAAAATGGGAATGAACAATGAGAATAAAACAGTTTTTCCACCAGAAAAGTCTTCCACGAAATGGTGACATCATGAAATGGTCCTTTTCTTTCCTAATGCCTCACCAACCCAAAGTCTGCAACGAAACATTTCAACGGTGATAAGGTTGTGAAAGAAATATGTATGTAGGCAGCTATGCCTGCGGCCTGCCTTCTCGGTTGTGCCAGTTCTAGACAGAAAAAACAGTATGACCAGTACAAAGAGGACTGCAGGCCTAGACATCTGTCACATCTTAACATAGCAAATACTTATGTTTCACTCTTCATGGCTCTCTGACAGAGTACTAAAAAATAGAATACACCGCCGACATGTTTCAGCTTCTAGCCACTTTTGGACTGCTAGCTTTTAGGAGGTCCAAAAAGGTTTAGGGCCCGTTCGGTAGACATGGAATGGAGAACCGGAATTGTTCCTACCCGGATTGTTTCTCTAATTTGTATAAGTTTTGATCAACAGGAACAATTATTGGTGCATTCCGGTAGAAACGAACAGGCCCTTAAGCTCCCAGAAGACAAAAGCCTGCACCTTCCAAAAGCTAGCTGTGCAAAAAAAAAAGGCCAGAAGCACAGATCAGGTAAACATGGCCTAAGTTATTGACAGATCCTTAGGAGCAAGTAAAGCTACCAACATTCTGATGATACAGACATTTAAAAACTCGGTTTCCAGATGATAAAAGGAAACATAATAAAAGCATCTGAAATATTTTTAGTCGGGATTTTTTGTCAACTCAATAGAATTTCTTTACACAAGGTTCACACGAAACAAATGGGAATGAACAAAGAGCCCCAACTATATAATCACATATAAAAAGATTGCCAAACATTGATGCAAAAAAATATATATGTGCAGCGCTGTACAGCACAATAGATTGTTGAGCATTCAAAGAACTATTTGAGGCGCTGTAAGAAACACTAATGATAGAAGATACCTCAATGACATCAAATTAATGTTTTCACGTATTGATCGAGATGTTTATTGAAAAGTTCACACCTGCAAATAAGAGATGCTCATGAAATTAGTGAACTGGGCTCAAGAAGAGACAATGTGACCAGTAGAAAGAACACTATAAGTTACAGACAGCAAGATTAGGCGATAGCTTACCAATAACTCAGCTGAACATGCTCAAAATAAAGGTCAAACAGAAACGATCATGATGTTTGAAAATGACAAATTCATGAACAAACATGTGAGTTGAAGAAAGAGCAGTAAATAGTATCACTAAGTTCCACTATCACAATTTGAATGTTTAAGCTTAGATTTGAAGTTTCAGTATGTTTTGGGAGACTGAGGACTACTAGACCTGAAAATATTTAGCATCTGCTGCTGGCTACATCTATCATGGTATCTTACTTGCAGCATCAATATGCCTCCCAAGTATGTTATGCACTTATATATGTCTAACGTCTGCTCATTACTTAAGTCAAAATGCTCAAATATAGATTCTGGAACAAATCATGCCCTTCTACAAAGTCTCGAAAAAAAAAGATGGCATCCTTCTAAATGTTGTAATGTTAGCAATGCAAAAACAACAACATTGTAGCTAAACATGCAGTAAAAACAATGTTCCATTAACCGGTAAAACTTACTTGATTGGTGTTCCAGGAGCATACAGAGGATTTTTTACAACATATTCCACATATAGATTGTAGATATGCTTTAGCGAGTCTCGCTGATCACCAGTCCTTGGATGTGTAATTAGTATAAGCTACACCAAGAGGGTAGAGTAAGTCAGAGTATAGCTCTGGAGAAAAAAATAACTGTATATCTATCTGCTCGATCACTACCATGCTAAAATAAATGACCAAATAGAAAGAAAATTCAATTGGTACAACGCTGCAGAAAAAACAAAGATTACACTGATGTCTTTGATACTAAAATTGAAAATGTCACACCATACATTTAGTATATCAAAGGAAGGGAAATGGATTTAGCTTTTCAAATGAAAGAAAGCCTAATCTAGTAATCTAGTGTAACAATATATCACATCAGCAGCTTTACTGATAGAAGAATACTGACAGGACTAGGGCATTCTGGATGACAATTAATTGAAAATAGTCAGCACACACTAGGTAAACTAAAATCCATGGTATCCAGTGCCCTAAAACCTGTGGTGCACAGATACTTAAGAGTGCTCTGATACTGTCGAACAAGCATCAGATATTTTAGCATTTTTAAATTAAAATAATTCTGACATTGTCAATACTTCTTCGATTCTTTCATGGGACCACCAAACCCTAAGCTCTCACCATGCTCATAAAACCACCTTCTCCATGCTGCCCCCATCGGTCCTCACAATACAAAGGTACAACACATTGGTCACACCAGGCAAATTATTAAACCAATGGCGAAGCGATCTGGTAGTTCGGTAGCATTTAAAGCAATATTTATTTCTGCTGCACGTCATTGTAACCAATCAAATCCATCTGGCCCAAATACAAATGAATGTTGGTATACATAAAAAGGAACTTTGATCTTGATCCAAATATCCAAATTAGTTAAGGCAGCAGGGCAAGAACATATGCAATACTAACCTTTATACCAGAAGGGCTCTCCATGAAGTTCAGTTTGTATGTGTTTGTCTTGAAGCTATAAAACGAACAACCTTGGCCTGGCAGCAGTGGCACTCCAAGATTTCCCTTTTCAGCCCTGCATTTGATATGTGAAAAAAGGTCAAGAGGAAAATAAGAGAATTAAGCATCTTAAAGACTAAGAAAATTTGCCACTTGGTACACGATCTAGGTTCTCCAGTTATTTGTAATTGTAAGTATTAAATGATTGCCAGGCAATGCGCAGACTGGGAAAATATATAATAGAAAACTATTGCAAGTGGTGAGAAAATACAAAAAACATCAAGCTGTTTGCAAATCCAAGCGAAACATCAGTGGCTTAACATTTGAGCAATTGATCAACTTATATCACTTTTTTTACCTGTTGCCATATCATGTTAACACTCCAGTAATTATTGTGTTGAATCATCAAACCCCAGCCCTTTAAACTGTTACAAGCTCATGTAAACTAAACAGAAAGTCTATATGTAGTTATACAAAGATAGCTGGCAAGAAAGCACCAGCCTGTCCCTTTTAGCAATGTTCATATGGGATGGAGATACTTGTTGCATTACGATAAGCCTCTGTTACCTCTTCCAGCTCTCTTCTTCCATTTTCTCCGCTAAATTCTACTACAAAAGAGCATGAAATCTTCTCCAAACTCATCATGCTGTGAACAACTACTTATACTGATGATGGAACTCTTATTCATCTCTATAATACTAATCAAGAGCCAAGGTTTGGGTGGTGGATCAATCCACGTCGCTGTTAACCGTCAGATGCAGTAAGGATACCATGTAGACTGTTCAGTCTGGGCCATAGCAGGTCTATCGCTCATTGATCCGTAAAACTCATGCGCTCGTGGATCATCGGGAACCTGCACAATTCCTCCGCCTCTGCTCCTGCTACCATGCTCATCTCTCTCCTCTCGCTACCCTCCAACGTCCCCTGCTCTTCCCCTCTGCTGGGGTGCTGAAGAGACATAATCACCGTCGCTCCCAACCTCCCAGGCCTCCAGGGCTAGTCCTCCATCTCCTCATCTCCTGCCACTAAATCGCCACCTCCACCACGCTTGCCCTCCTCTCCTGCATGGCAGAGATGCGGAGCAAGGAGGTTGCCTCCTCCTAGGCAAGGAAGCCACAGCGAGCTGCTGAGCTGGAGGTGCAAGGACAAAGCAACCCCTGGGTAGAGACTCAGAGGCCACAATGAACCCATCGCTACGCTGCCACCCTCTCCCCCTGTCTTCTCTCCCTGGCACAGCATCACCCTAGTCACCACTCTTTTCCTGTTCCTCTCCCCTACCTACGCAGAGTGGAGACGGAGTAGCAATGTCGCAGCATGTGGAGGAGCAGAGCATGCATGGGTGGCGTAGGCACATGGCGCAAGAAGGATATGAAGCACAGATGTGCAGCAGGAGAGGTACTGGCATGGCGCTGATGGTGGGCTGGAGCTGCAAATGCTCAATGGATGCCCCATAGTGTTCGATAAAATGATCATTTGAAACGCCATGACCTGCCTGCAGCTCGGTCTCTTCCTCTAGCCCCTCCACTGTCGAATTGTCATGTCTAGCAAGGCCGCAAGGGTGTCTGGTGTTTGCTATCAACAGCACTGGAGATCGATCTGTCAGTGTGCTTCAACAGGGATTTGTTTGGAGGACAGACTGCCTTACTTTGCGAAACAGAATCATTTTTGTATGTAGTTTCTGATTCACAAGTAACCTCACAGTCATGCTATCAGTTTAGGCTGCTAAAAATTATTTTAGAGGTCCAGGCTCATTTTTGCAAGTAATTTTCTGACTCACTACTAATCTCATGCTATCAGTTTACGCTGCTAAAAAAATCATTTTATATGCTCATTTATTTCCAGGGACTAGTTTCAATGTTGTAAGTACATTAATTTTCGAAAGTACATCAAGAGGTCCTTGGAGGATGAATCCAAGAGTTCTTGGCATTAGGTGAGAAATGCAGATAGTTTACTTACTACTTTACCCATTTGTATCATCAGTTAATTTATCAGTCTGCCTTATGGGCTCCTGCTTTGGATGTCATGCTGTTCAATGTTTGTGCTGAGATATAGAATATTTTTATTTTCTGACCATATTCCATAAAACCATTGTGGGTTTGCTCTGCTTTCAAACTGAACTATCAGATCACACAAAAGTTAGAGCTGGCACTCCAAATATTCAGCCATTTGGTTAACATTCGTATGTGATTTAGCAAGACTGTCATGCTCTGCATAAACCGTACTAGATCATCCTACATACTAAGTAGTTACTAAGTGTACCAAAAACTAAATGTGTGGGCTGATCAGAACAGGCCCAATCTTAGCTTTCGCGGGGCAAGGTCGCACCTGCCTTTCTAGTCTAGTTTCTAACAGAAGGTTATACATTGGCCAGATGCAGAATCGATGAGAAATTATTTCCGAGTTCCGACTAACGGCCGTCCCAATAGATAATCGCTCACACGAGTGCTAGAAGATCGAGAAGTAGGACGTACGTGGTTGGGTCGATCTTGGCGGTGAAGGAGCGAAGGGAGAAGAGGAGTCCGAACATGAGCTTGTGGTCCTGGGTGGGGTCGAGCGTGCGGAGCGGGCGATGCCACTCGCGGTAGAGCAGGCAGACGCCGTTACGGTTGAAGACGTAGAGGACCTGCGCGCTGGCGCCCGTGCCCGTGCCGGGGGGCGCCGCCGGGGCTGGGGTCGCCTCCGGCGCGATCGACGTCAGCGACGAACCGCCGAAGAACTGCATCAGCCGCCGTTTGCCCGGATCTGTCGCGGAGACGCGAGTCGGATCTCCGGCCGGAAAGGGAGGCTGAAGCCTTGTGATGCGTTTTCCAGGAGAGTGTGGGTCTTCTTCCTCCCTTCTCGTCCTCCAGGCGCCGATGTGCAGACGTCTCTGCTAGGGCGGCGATGTGCAGGCGAGTGGCTAGGCGGTGGCGTGCAGACGGATGGCGCGCCGGGGAGCGACCATCAATGGAGTTTTTGTGTGCACTTTATATTCGAGAGATTCTGATATTTGCCATCAGCAAGAAACAGGTTTATAAAATTGTCATCAGCCCCACATTTTATAGACCCAGCTGGACCCACAATTCATAGACACAGTGGTAATTATAACAAGAAGACAACATTATGAGTGGCAAAAATCCAATTACCTCCTTTATATTCACTGATTTGCACTCGATAAGACTTTTCTGATTGATCATAAATCTCAATATTGCTTTAGACCAAACACATTTAACCTAAAGGTTCTTTCAAGATAGACTTTGAAAAAAGATACACCTTATTGATATTAATACTCTATTAATTTTATCAAGTCTTGGGCCAGGATATCACTATCCACCCCTTTGAAGGCCGACGTCCTCATCAGTCAACTCTAAGCCAGAAACCTCTGGCAACGTCTGTGTGTCTAGTGTCCTCATATATCATGACATGTGATCACTCCGGGCCCATATACACCAATGTGTCATATATCCAAACCCCTAGCCCACATAAGCACGTGGAACCACGAGGATCGACTCTGATATCATTTGTAACATCTCGTCCACTTCCAAACTGGTGGTACTTACTCCTGTCGGACCTCTAGAATCATAGACCATCCCCACAGACAAAACACGAATCTTTTATGCGCACTTTGTCCTCACTTATGCACGTTCGAGAAGACTTCTCGATCGGTCACCCATCTTATGATTGCTCTAGGCCAAGCACATTTAAACTAGAGGTTCTTTCAAGATAGGCTTCCGAAAAAAGATGTACCTTATTAATATGAGTACTCTATTAATTATATTAAACCTTGGGACAGGATATCACAAGGAAGCGGTGGCTGAGTGGAGGTAGCTCGGGAGGAGACGACGATGAGGGACTGAGGGGGTCGTCAGGGAGGTAATGCGGGCGGGCTCTCAAAAGGAGGCCACTGGAAGGAGAGGGCAATGAAAATTTGTAAAAGTAAATAAGAGGATGGCACGTGGGACCGACTAAGGGAGGTGAATCGAATGATCATGGGTATTCGATGGTTATTTATCCATTGCCATCTATACCCCATATCCATGAATCCATCCCCATGCATGTAGCTATACTTATCCCTATTCCTATATCCATACATAACTCCCATATCCATACACATCATGGGTATAAGATTCATCCCATACCCATCCCTATTTGGGTATCGGGTCTCAATGGATCCTCATCTCCTACAAAAAAGCATCATCACATAATATTTTATATTTTATATAGATAATTGTTATTACTAATGAAGTCACTTTATGTGTGAGAAAACTTCGTGTGCGCATGTATATGCGCATTCGGTTTTATCCATGACATATGCCTAGTGATTAGAAGTGAGGTTAGCCAAGCCCCTCAGTGCTTACATGCACCATATATTTATATCGGGAGGGGTTATAGTCTATGAGACCACACCAACTATGTTTATGGTATGGCTAGCACAGTGTACTAGAAGGAATGGGGCTTGCGATGTTTCAGTCGAAAACTCAATAATGGATGTGGTGGGAGCATCCGAGAGAGGCTAAAATCGGAGCCCACTTGTGTGTGGAGAAGTCCTAGGGCTATCTATGAGTTATCTGACTAGAATCTTGGCCATTGCATGGGCTCTTCTTGTGTAGGGCTGCAACAAGGACTAGCTAGAAGTTTGAGCACTTCTCGGCACCTTGGTAAAAACACGACGTGTCAATGGGAGTTGGTAACATTACTAACTAAATTAGACTAAGTTAGTAACTAGGCAACTAATGAACTAAGTTACTAACTAAACTGACCTACATGACAGCGGAGAGGACATGGGTGTACGTGGAATGAGGGTAGAGAGAGGGAGAGACGAGGAAGAAGATGGCATGGTTATAGAGCTATGCTCACGCCATAGTGGAGCCACCTCGACGCCAAGATTGTAGCATAGAGGTTAGTGTCAAGATCTACGCCAATGAGATGACTACCACACCAGCACTATATCATCACCGGTCAAGCAATCTTGACGCCATAGTGAAAGTCGCCTAGAGGGGGGGTGGATAGGGGAAACCTGAAAATTATAACTTTACACTCCAACTAGATCCCTTGATTAGTGGTTAGAACAAGATACACAATTATCGGAGTATAAAAACTAAGTCCTTTGCTTGTAAAGAGTATTGCTTTCAAATAATGTGGAATTGATAAATCAATACAACTAATAGGTCTATGAGAATAAAGCAAAAAATGCTTAGATAAGAAGAGCAATAACACAAGTTCTTTCTTGCAAGGTGTTGCTTCACTAAATGAGAATTTAATTTGAAGCAATACCAAATAATGTTAGCAAAGAATAGTGCAAGAAAAACTTAGTATGAGGGAAAGCAAACAAATCACAAGAAATGAACACAAGAGACACGAGTGATTTGTTTTACCGAGGTTCGGCCCTCGAAGGCCTAGTCCCGTTGAGGAGTCCACTAAGGACGGGTCTTTTTCAACCCTTTCCCTCTCTCCACCGATCACCAAAGACCGGCGAGCTCTTCTTCTTCTCAAGGATCACTTAAGACCCCGCAAGGATCACCACACTCTTTGGTGTCTCTTGCTAGCTTTACAAGCCTCCAAAACTTTGGAGGAAGTTCAATGGGAGTCAAAACTCCACGCACAAATGAACACAAGATGTAGCACACACTTTCTCTCAATGAATCTCACAAGGCACTAGTGCTAAACTCAAACGAGTAGCTCTCTCTTGCTTGCTCTCTCTTTTGTGGCACTTGTGTTGGTTGTAGTGGTCTAAATCTTGTGTATAGGATGGATCAATGAACAGAAGTGGTTGGGAGGGCTTGAATATGTCAACTATATGACTTGAAATGTTGCTTGGGCTCCCACACCTTGAAGTGGCCGGTTGGGGTGGTATTTATAGCCACCAATCAAATTGTAGCCGTTGTAGAAGGCTGCTGGTGATGGGTCCGGTGCGCCACCGGACAGTGTCCGATGTGCCGCCACGTCATCCTGTCGTTAGGGCTTGGAGTTGGTCGACCGTTGGAGGCTTTGTCCTCATGCGACACCGGACAGTCCGGTGCCCCTCTGACCTTCTACTCTGACATCTGAATTACACTATTCACTTTGCAGAGCCGACCATTGCGCGTAGATAGTCGTTGCTCCACTGGCACACCGGACAGTCCGGTGGTGCACCAGACAGTCCGGTGAATTATAGCGAAGCTGCGCTTGAGAAACCCGAAGCTGTAGAGTTCGGAGTGTACAGTCCCTGGTGCACGGTGCGCCAGACCAGGGCAGCCTTCGGTTTTCTTTGCTCCTTTGTTTTGAACCCTTTCTTTTAACTTTGTATTGGTTTGTTGTGAACCTTTGGCACCTGTAGAACATATAATCTAGAGCAAACTAGTTAGTCCAATTGTTTGTGTTGGGCAATTCAACCACCAAAATCATTTAGGAAAAGATTTGACCCTATTTCCCTTTTAATCTCCCCTTTTTGGTGATTGATGCCAACACAAACCAAAGCAAATGTATAAGTGCAAAATTGAACTAGTTTGCATAATGTAAGTGCAAAGGTTGCTTGGAATGAAACCAATATAATTATTTCAATAGATATGCATGGATTGTTTTCTTCTTATTTAAAATTTTGGACCACATTTACACCACGAGTTTTGTTTTTGCAAATTCTTTGGTAAATTCTTTTCAAAACCCTTTTTGCAAATAGTCAAAGGTATATGAATAAGATTGAAAGAAGCATTTTCAAAATTTGAAATTTTCTCCCTCCGTTTCAAATGCTTTGCTTTTGACTTAAAACAAAACTCCCCCTCAATGAAATTCTCCTCTTAGTGTTCAAGAGGGTTTTACAAATTTTTGAAGATACTAGAACTTTCTCC
This sequence comes from Zea luxurians, assembly GCA_029449295.1. Lineage (NCBI taxonomy): Eukaryota > Viridiplantae > Streptophyta > Magnoliopsida > Poales > Poaceae > Zea > Zea luxurians. Next base: position 163,345,038 of record JAOPSE010000002.1, read on the forward strand.
CCCTTTTGAAAACACATTAAGATACCAATTTGAAAACTTTAATTTTAAAATTCATTGGTGGTACGGTCCTTTTGCTCTGGGCTAATACTTTCTCCCCCTTTGGCATGAATCGCCAAAAACGAATACTTGTGAGTGAAATATAAGCCCTTTTTGAAAGTTCTCTCCCTTTGGCAAACAATATATGAGTGAAGATTATACCAATGTGAGAGATGGTGGAATATCGGCAGAAGGGTGGATAATACCGATGGTGTAGAGTGGAAGCGATGTCTTTGCCGAATACACCATTTCCCTTTCAATCTAAGACTTAATACACAATATACTTATGGAAACATATTAGTCTTAGCCTTGGCATAAGAGAGATAGGAAATATGCAAATGTACCAAAGGAAAGAGACATGGTTAAAAAGGATATGTCAATTAAGCTTATACAGTTCTATATAATATAGATTGCTCCCCCTAAATATGTGCCTTGAGAGGAATACAGATTTTGGCCTTAAATGCCAAGTGCACATAATTAGGTTAATGAGAACATATCTATATCATAGAGACTGTGAAGTGCAATGTGTCATAATAAAGGAGTGATGCTCACGACAGACTATGCACTTATAAAAGCATGTTATAAACATCTTAAGCATTTACCCTTAAGGATTTCAAAGAGGCTTAAGGACCATCCACCTTTGGAACAAAGGCAGCTTATCCTCGTTACAAGGTTAAGCTTTAAGCTCTTTGTCAATAAAATTACTTTATCTAGTTTTCACAAAGATGCATTAATGCAGGAGTGAGATTTTTGAGAAATTAGACTAGGTATGAAGCAGGGTTAATGCTTGGACATGCTTTCTCTTCCTTTTATACAAGATGTGCAAAGAAAGTAGAGAAAAAGGAAGATCTAGGTACATGTGTAAATGAGAGGAAGTAGTTTTACCCATTTGTACCTTCTCGTAGAGACGCTCTCTTCATTGTGCTTTGTCGTTAGTCTTAGTTGCTTAAGACCTATATTCAAGATAATGTATGGAAATATTTTGCACAAGAGAGAGTTCTACAACTAGTGATCCTTTTCTAAGTCATTGTCATCATATATCAAGTGGATCACAAGTTGCATAAATGTATCATGAATTCTCCTTTTAACTTAGTGCATAAGACCAATTGAAAGAATATGAGGCACAACTTATGCATTAAATTGACAAATAAGCTTAAAATAGGAGAATCCAGTAAATATGCTATTTTGACAATGAAAGCTACAATCCTTGAATTAAAGGTGACATTATTCTACCAAGTTGGATTGATTTGAAGTAGCATACTTCATGAGAAACTTATTTTCATAATTGAGACTATATGAGATTACTAAGATAAAGTGTTAGTCTCAATATAATCAAGATATAGACATAGGCTCCCCCTAAAGATATGCATCAATTATTTGAATGAATTGGTTAGATACACTCACTTTTAAAGACAAATAGGGAGAAGCATTATATATATCTTGATCAAGGCTTATAAAATTTACAATAAACAACTTAAGCCTGGTATTCTCACAATGAAAAAGATATAGAATGCTTACAACCACACCATTGATTGTTTTGAAGATCTTACAGTCCAAGTAGGTGTTGTTGTTCTTGATGTCATTCTCTTTCATGTGAGTGTACTCCCTTTGTAGTTGTCTCTTTTTCCTTCCAAACTTATTGAAAATACTCAAGAAAGATGTTAATAGCACAAGGGAGTATATGATGAAGGATGATTTCTTTAGATAGGAAATAAAAACAATTCATCATCCATAAGTCACATAGACATGAAGTAAACTCCTTAACATTAGTGCACATCATTAGGAAAAAGGAATATGCACCTTTTAAACATTTTGATCAATCATAGGAAATTTACTTCTTCATATTGAATTTATTAATCATTACTTAGAAGCAAATCAATATGAGAACATATATAGCAAAGGCATAAAATAGATTCTAATGGACTAGTGTATTTATGAGAACGAGATTGAATACACACTTAGCAAAAATTAAGTCCAATAAAGAATCTATTCTTCACATAGGTAGAATAAGATAGTTTAGAGTAAATAACCATTGATGGGAAAAAGAGTTCCCATACCTTTGCTTTTACCTTTCTTCCTTTGGGTGAAGAGTAACCCTAGAGGCTTGTGACTTAAACATGCACTTTTTCTTTTGTAGATTTCCATAAGTAAGCTCAAGAGATACGTTGTTAGTAACACAAGCACTAGTTTCCCTTTTTGTAATCATTTTGACAAGGAATGTAAAGTGGATTACTAAAGCATGGAAACTTTATAATATGAACTTAGATTATTCCATGATATTTGCTTAGTTTTAACTTATAAAACAAGCATAGTTAATTCCTTAAGATAATGGGAACAAATCTAATTCAATCATGGAGAGCGATGAATGTAGAAGAATCATATCCAATTTAAGCAAGAAGCACAACAACATAAGTCATTGGATTGATTTTTCTTTTTATGTTAGATTACGCACTTCCAAAGAGAAACTTATTCTCTACAAGTGAGACTACTTGGGTTACCTAGATAAAAGCATTAGTCTCACTATTCTAGTTATAGAGAGATTTTCCTTTTATAAGTGTCCTAAGGATTTGAATTCCTTACATGACACCTTATTCTTTTAAAACTTGGAATATCTCTCTATATCTAGAATCATGGCAATAATAAGATAATTAGTGAAAAACATGCCATGAGGTACTTGCAACAATTTAAAGCATGTAGATTGCCATAGGATAGAAATGATGAGTATGCAATCTACCATATGAGAGAAATTTCTCCAAAGAATGGTGACATATTTTTAAAGACATTTGAAGTGCTTATTTTTCTATGTGACTACACAAGACACATGAGAAATGATAATTTAAGATACTTGCACTTACAAACATAAGTGTTACCATCCTTTGGCTTTCCTCCATGTTGTAGGCCTTGATTTTTCCACACAGTATAATTCTTTATTTCCTACAACATCAATATCTTCCCTGAGATGATATGAGTTTTGGACATAATAAATTGAAATAACTTTGGGTCAATCTTGGATATATAGATCATTGAAGATTGATAGCTTGAGTTAATAAGAATTGAATTGACTCTCTCAAGCACCCCAAAGCTTCATATCATCTCCTTCTCCTGCAAAGCTTGTCAAGCATATTTTGGTACCCATCTCTTGATGGGTCCATCAAGGTTAGGCAACAAAGATTTAGGAACCCAAACGTCCTTTGTGTTAGCACTAGGTAAACTCATTACCTTTCTAGCACAAGTTGCAATTTTGGGTTGCCTAGTTACATGAGAATTAATTGACAAGCTAGGAGTGGGATAGTTACCAATGGGACAATCCTTGCATTGATGTCCCTTCTTTCGGCATATGTAGCATAGGCGATCTTCAAGTCTTGAAGATTTCTTTCTTCCTTATTTCTTGCTTGCTACATGGTTAGTGAATATTTTCTTTTCTAACATAATGTCTTTTTGTTTTAAATGGGGACAAGACCTAATTAAGTGTCCCTTCTTTGAGCATTTAAAACAAAGTTTATCATCCTTGTTAATAATCAAGTCATTTTTAATATAGGGACATGACCTAATCGAGTGCCCCTTTTCAAAGCATTCACTACACTTCTTACTTCTTTTAGTGTGAAGTGTGGCTTGATTATTACCTTGGATGTTACCTTGCATGGAGGCACGGTTGAGGCTTTTGGCAGAGGTATTGATTTTCTTCTTTTGTTCTTTCCCCTTGGCAATCCTCAAGTCCTTGACATTTTCTTCAAGGGATTTAGTGCATGCCACAATTGTTCCCATCTCAAGCTTTTTCACCATGTGATCACGGTTATCTTGAGAAGGTTGAGCGATGCACTTCCCTTTTAGTTGAGTCAAGCTCATCTTTAGCCTCTCATTTTCTTCTTTGAGCTTTTGATATTTATCATCTTTTGTTCCTGCAAATTCTAGCTCAAAGGAAGATTTGCTTGTCGATGGACAACAAGCATTAGCACATGGTAATGTAGTTTCAATTTGAATATATGTGCATGAGTGAGGTTATTGGGATTTTATGTTTTCTATCACAACCTCATGAGCAATGTTTAATATGATATGATCATCCATAAGATTTTCATTAGAATATCGAAGCATATCATATTTATCTTGAAAAGCTAGATTTTCAACTTTTAGCTTTTCTACTTGGTCCTTAAGCAAGACATTCCTATTTACTAATTGAGCGATACAAATTAAAGAGTTCTCTTGCTCAATTGAAATAGTTTCATACCTTTGGACCAAATCAACATGAGAGCACTTTAGCTCCTCATGTTCTTTAGTCAACTCATCAAAGCTTAGCATTTTTATGGAGAGAATATCTTCTAGCCTTTGACGAGCTTTGCTTTGCTCTCTCACTCTTTTTAGAAGTTTGAGCATGACCGCCTTATCTTCTTGACTTAGATGAGCGTAGAGTTGCATGAAGCTTCTTTCATCCTCCTCATCCTCATTTGTGCTTCCACTATCATTTCCATTAGCCACACAACATATGTGTGAATCGAAATTGGAAGACAAACCTTTTGGAGAGGTGGATTCATTGTTTGGTCTCCATCGTTCATTTTCTTTTTCTTCCTTCAAAGGGTTAGTTTCACAAGGAACAAAGGAAGTAGAAGCACAAAATGAACCATCATGTTTGGACTCATCAAATTTATTTTTAATTCTAGTCCAAATATCATGCGCATAACGAATAGATTCATTATAATTCATTATGAAGGTATGATAATCTTCTTTTCTAAGATAATTACTTAAGATGTCATAAGCTAGGTAGTTTAAGCGTATACATCTTTGATCTTCCTCGGAAATATTTTTTCTATTATAACTAGAGGGTATGATACTCTTGTCTAAAATTTGTTCTAATTGTGGATCTACGGTTCTAAAAGCATTTATGAAAGGGAAATAGGCTTACACCTTTTCCTAAATAGATTTTGGTGGTTGAATTGCCCAACACAAATAATTGGACTAACTAGTTTGCTCTAGTCTATAAGTTCTACAGGTGCCAAAGGTTCACAATAGACCAATAAAAAGAGCAAGAAAGGGTTCAAACAAAGAGAGCTTAAGAAATCCCAAAGGTACCCTGGTCTAGCGCACCGGACTGTCCGGTGTGCCACCGAACAGTGTCCGGTGCACCAGGGAACTCGGCGCTGAACTCCTCACCTTCGGGAAAATCAGAGGGCGCTCCGCTATAATTCACCGGACCGTCCGGTGAGGCACCGGACAGTGTCCGGTGACACACCGGACTGTCCGGTGTGCCAGCGGAGCAACGACTACTTCAAGCGCAATGGTCGACTGCAACACATTTAATGCGCGCCTGCGCGCGCAGAGGTCAGAATACACGCAGTTGGCGCACCGGACAGTCTACAGGACTTGTCCGGTGCACCACCGGACAGCCCAGAGGCCTCACAAGTCAGAGCTCCAACGGTCGAACCCCAACGGCTGGCTGACGTGGCTGGCGCACTGGACAGTGTCCGGTGGCGCACCGGACTGTCCGGTGTGCCATGCGACAGCAGGCTTCCAACAGCCACATTTTGGTGGTTGGGGCTATAAATACCCCAACCACCCCACATTCAATTGCATCCAAGTTTCCAACATTCTACACATTACAAGAGCTATAACATTCAATACAAGACACACCAAAGAGATCAAATCCTCTCCCAAGTCTCTAGTTCAATTCCAATCAATAGTGACTAGTGAGAGAGTGACTTGTGTTCATTTGAGCTCTTGCGCTTGGATTGCTTCTTTTCTTTCTCATTCTTCTTGTGATCAAACTCAATTGTAACCAAGGCAAGAGACACCAATTGTGTGGTGGTCCTTGCGGGGACATAGTGTCCCGTGTGATTGAGAAGAGAAGCTCACTCGGTCTAAGTGACTGTTTGAGAGAGGGAAAGGGTTGAAAGAGACCCGGTCTTTGTGACCACCTCAACGGGGAGTAGGTTTGCAAGAACCGAACCTCGGTAAAACAAATCCTTGTGTCTCATTCTTTATTTGCTTGCGATTTGTTTTTCACCCACTCTCTCGGACTCGATTATATTTCTAACGCTAACCCGGCTTGTAGTTGTGATTAACTTTGTAAGTTTTAGTTTCGCCCTATTCACCCCCCCCCTCTAGGCGACTTTCAATTGGTATCAGAGCCTAGTGCTTCATTAGAGCCTAACAGCTCGAAGTGATGTCGGGAGATCACGCCAAGAAGGAGATGGTGACCGGCGACAAGCCCGCTACAAGCCTCGGGAAGGCTCCATCGGGAGAGTCTCGCAACAAAGGAAAGGAGAAGGAATCCTCTTCCCACAAGTCGCATCGGAGTGGCGACAAGAAAAAGAAGATGCGGAAGGTGGTCTACTACGAGACCGATTCTTCATCGCCATCCACCTCCGGCTCCGACGCACCGTCCATTACTTCTAAGCGCCATGAGTGCAAGAAGTATAATAAGATTCCCCTACGCTACCCTCGTATTTCAAAGCGTACTCCTTTACTCTCCGTTCCATTAGGCAAACCACCGGTTTTTGACGGTGAAGATTATAATATGTGGAGTGACAAAATGAGGCATCATCTAACCTCACTCCACACAAGCATTTGTAATGTAGTTGAGTTTGGTGTACAGGTACCATCCGTAGGGGATGAAGACTATGACTCAGACGAAGTGGCCCAAATCCACCACTTCAACTCCCAAGCCACTACTATACTCCTCGCCTCTCTAAGTCGAGAGGAGTATAATAAGGTGCAAGGGTTGAAGAGTGCAAAGGAAATTTGGGACGTGCTCAAAACTGCGCACGAAGGAGACGAGGTGACCAAGATCACCAAGCGGGAGACGATCGAGGGGGAGCTCGGTCGCTTCATGCTTCACCAAGGGGAGGATCCGCAAGCTATGTACAACCGCTTAAATACCTTGGTGAACCAAGTGCGCAACCTCGGGAGCACAAAATGGGATGACCATGAGATGGTCAAGGTTATTCTTAGATCCCTCGTTTTTCTTAACCCTACACAAGTTCAATTAATTCGAGGTGATCCTAGATACAAGCTAATGTCTCCCGAGGAAGTTATAGGAAAGTTTGTGAGCTTTGAGCTAACGATTAAAGGCTCAAAGAAAATCATCGAGCAAGGCACCTCCTCCACGCCCGAAGCACAACCCGTCGCATTCAAGGCAACGGAGGAGAAGAAGGAAGAGTCTACACCAAGTAGGCTCCCCATCGACGCCTCAAAGCTCGATAATGAGGAGATGGCTTTAATCATCAAAAGCTTTTGACAAATCCTCAAGCAAAGGAGGGGGAAGGACTACAAGCCCCGCTCTAAGAAGGTTTGCTACAAGTGTGGTAAGCCTGGTCACTTTATTGCAAAATGTCCTATCTCTAGTGACAGTGACAGGGGCGACTACAAGAAGGGGAGAAGAAAGGAGAAGAAGAGGTACCACAAGAAGAAGGGCGGCGATGCCCATGTTTGCCGGGAGTGGGACTCCGACGAGAGCTCCACCGACTCCTCCTCCGACGAGGACGCCGCCAACATCGCCATCAACAAGGGACTTCTCTTCCCCAACATCGGCCACAAGTGCCTCATGGCAAAGGACGGCAAAAGGAAGAAGGTTAAATCTAAATTCTCCACTAAATATGCATCCTCTAGTGATGAAGACAATTCTAGTAATGAGGAGGATAATTTGTTTACTCTTTTTGCCAACCTTAACATGGAACAAAAGGAAAAGTTAAATGAATTGATTAGCGCTATTCATGATAAGGATGAACTCTTAGATAGCCAAGAGGACTTCTTAATTAAGGAAAATAAGAAGCATGTTAAGGTTAAGAATGCTTATGCTCTAGAGATGGAAAAATGTGAAAAATTAACTAGTGAGCTAAGCACTTGCCATGATTTGATTGCTAACCTTAGAAATAAAAATGCTAGATTAATTGCTAAGGTTGATTCAAATGTTTGCGATGATTCATATGTCAATCTTAGAAATGATCATGATATTTCTATTGCTAAGATTGAAAAATTGAATGCCTCTCTTGCTAGCCTTAGAATTGAAAATGAAAAATTAATTGCTAAGGCTAAAGACTTAGATGTTTGCAATGCTTCTATTTCCGATCTTAGAAGTGAAAATGATATTTTACATGCTAAGATTGTTGAACTAAAAACTTGCAAACCCTCTACATCTACCGTTGAGCATGTTTCTATTTGCACTAGATGTAGAGATGTTGATATTGATGCTATTCATGATCATATTGTCTTAATTAAACAACAAAATGATCATATAGCAAAATTAGATGCTAAAATTGCCGAGCATGAACTTGAAAATGAAAAATTTAAATTTGCTCGTAGTATGCCTTATAGTGGGAGACGCCCTGGCATCAAGGATGGCATTGGCTTCCAAAAGGGAGACAATGTCAAACTTAATGCCCCTCCTAAAAATTATCTAACTTTGTTAAGGGCAAGGCTCCCATGCCTCAGGATAACGAGGGTTACATTTTGTACCCTGCCGGTTATCCCGAGCATAAAATTAGGAGAATTCATTCTAGGAAGTCTCACGCTGGCCCTAATCATGCTTTTATGTATAAGGGTGAGACATCTAGCTCTAGGCAATCAACTCGTGCTAAATTGCCTAGAAAGAAAACTCCTAGTGCATCAAATGAACCTAGCATTTCATTTAAAACTTTTGATGCATCTTATGTTTTAACTAACAAATCCAGCAAAGTAGTTGCCAAGTATGTTGGGGACAAACACAAGGGAGCAAAGACTTGTGTTTGGGTACCCAAAGTTCTTGTATCTAATGTCAAAGGACCCAAAACTGTTTGGGTACCTAAAGTCAAGAACTAAATTTGTTTTGTAGGTTTATGCATCCGGGGGCTCAAGTTGGATCATCGATAGCGGGTGCACAAACCACATGATAGGGGAGAAAAGGATGTTCTCCTCCTACGAGAAAAATCAAGATCCCCAACGAGCTATCACATTCGGGGATGGAAACCAAGGTTTGGTCAAAGGTTTGGGTAAAATTGCTATATCACCTGACCATTCCATTTCCAATGTTTTTCTTGTAGATTCATTAGATTACAATTTGCTTTCCGTTTCTCAACTATGCAAAATGGGCTACAATTGTCTATTTACTGATGTAGGTGTCACTGTCTTTAGAAGAAGTGATGATTCAGTAGCATTTAAGGGAGTGTTAGAGGGTCAGCTATACTTAGTTGATTTCAATAGAGCTGAACTCGACACTTGCTTAATTGCTAAGACTAACATGGGTTGGCTCTGGCATCGCCGACTAGCCCATGTTGGGATGAAAAATCTTCACAAGCTTCTAAAGGGAGAACACATTTTAGGACTAACCAATGTTCATTTTGAGAAAGACAGGATTTGTAGCGCATGCCAAGCCGGGAAGCAAGTTGGCTCATCATCCACATAAGAACATCTTGACGACTGATAGGCCACTTGAGCTCCTACACATGGACCTATTCGGCCCGATCGCTTACATAAGCATCGGCGGGAGTAAGTGCTGTCTAGTTATTGTGGATGACTATTCTCGCTTCACTTGGGTGTTCTTTTTATAGGAAAAATCTCAAACCCAAGAGACTTTAAAGGGATTCTTGAGACGGGCTCAAAATGAGTTCGGCTTGAGGATCAAGAAAATAAGAAGCAATAATGGGACGGAGTTCAAGAATTCACAAATCGAAGGCTTCATTGAGGAGGAGGGCATCAAGCATGAGTTCTCTTCTCCCTACATGCCACAACAAAATGGTGTAGTGGAGAGAAAGAATAGAACTCTATTGGACATGGCAAGGACCATGCTTGATGAGTACAAGACTTCGGATCAGTTTTGGGCCGAGGCGGTCAACACCGCATGTTACGCCATCAACCGGTTGTATCTACACCGAATCCTCAAGAAGACATCCTATGAACTCCTCACTGGTAAAAAGCCCAATGTTTCATATTTTAGAGTCTTTGGTAGCAAATGCTTTATTCTTGTTAAAAGAGGGAGAAAATCAAAATTTGCTCCTAAGGCTGTAGAAGGCTTTTTACCAGGATATGATTCAAACACAAAGGCATATAGAGTCTTTAACAAGTCCACTGGACTAGTTGAAGTTTCTTGTGACATTGTGTTTGATGAGACTAACGGCTCTCAAGTAGAGCAAGTTGATCTTGATGAATTAGATGATGAAGAGGCTTCGTGCGTCGCGCTAAGGAACATGTCCATTGGGGATGTGTGTCCTAAGGAATCCAAAGAGCCCATTCAAGCACAAGATCAACCATCCTCCTCCATGCAAGCATCTCCACCAACCCAAGATGAGGATGAGGCTCAAGATGATGAAGAGGAAGATCAAGAAGATGAGCCACCTCAAGAAGACGGCAATGATCAAGGGGAGATGCAAATGATCAAGACAAGGAGGATGAGCAAGTTCCAAGGCCGCCACACCCAAGAGTCCACCAAGCAATTCAACGAGATCACCCCGTGAACACCATCCTCAGCGACATTCATAAGGGGGTAACCACTAGATCTCATGTTGCACATTTTTGTGAGCATTACTCTTTTGTTTCCTCTGTTGAGCCACATAGGGTAGAGGAAGCACTTCAAGATTCGGATTGGGTGATGGCGATGCAAGAGGAGCTCAACAACTTCACGAGGAATGAGGTATGGCATTTAGTTCCATGTCCTAACCAAAATGTTGTAGGAACCAAGTGGGTCTTCCGCAACAAACAAGACGAGCATGGTGTGGTGACTAGGAACAAAGCCCGACTTATGGCCAAGGGATATTCACAAGTTAAAGGTTTGGATTTCGGTGAAACCTATGCACCCGTAGCTAGGCTTGAGTCAATTCGCATTTTACTTGCCTATGCTACTTACCATGAATTCAAGCTTTATCAAATGGACGTGAAGAGTGCCTTCCTCAACGGACCCATCAAGGAAGAGGTCTATGTTGAGCAACCTCCCGGCTTTGAAGACAGTGAGTATCCTAACCACGTTTATAGACTCTCTAAGGTGCTTTATGGGCTCAAGCAAGCCCCAAGAGCATGGTATGAATGCCTAAGAGATTTTCTTATTGCTAATGGCTTCAAAGTCGGAAAAGTCGATCCTACTTTATTTACTAAAACACTTGCAAATGATTTGTTTGTATGCCAAATTGATGTTGATGATATTATATTTGGGTCTACTAGCGAATCTACATGTGAGGAATTTAGTAGGATCATGACACAAAAATTCGAGATGTCAATGATGGGGAAGTTGAAGTATTTTCTAGGATTCCAAGTCAAGCAACTCCAAGAGGGCACCTTCATTAGCCAAACAAAGTACATTCAAGATATTATAACCAAGTTTGGGATGAAGGACGCCAAACCCATCAAGACACCCATGGGAACAAATGGGCATCTCGACCTCGACACGGGAGGTAAATCCGTAGATCAAAAGGTATACCGATCGATGATAGGTTCTTTACTCTATTTATGTGCTTCACGACCGGATATTATGCTTTCCGTATGCATGTGTGCAAGATTCCAAGCCGATCCTAAGGAAGCTCACCTTAGGGCCGTAAAACGAATCTTGAGATATTTAGTTTATACTCCTAAGTTTGGCCTTTGGTACCCCAGGGGATCCACATTTGATTTAATTGGTTATTCCGATGCCGATTGGGAAGGGTGCAAAATTAATAGAAAGAGCACATCGGGGACTTGCCAGTTCTTGGGAAGATCTCTGGTGTCTTGGGCTTCAAAGAAGCAAAATTCTATGGCTCTATCAACCGCCGAAGCCGAGTATATTGCCGCAGGGCATTGTTGCGCGCAATTGCTTTGGATGAGGCAAACCCTTAGGGACTATGGTTACAAATTAACCAAAGTTTCTCTTCTATGTGATAATGAGAGTGCAATCCGCATGGCGGATAATCCCGTTGAGCATAGCCGCACTAAACACATAGCCATTCTGTATCATTTTCTAAGGGATTACCAACAAAAGGGGGATATCGAGATTGCATATGTTAGCACCAAAGAACAATTAGCCGATATCTTTACCAAGCCATTGGATGAACAAACCTTTACCAAACTTAGGCATGAGCTAAATATTCTTGATTCTAGGAACTTTTATTGATATTTTGCACACATAGTTCTTAGTATACCTTTGATCATCTCTTTCATGTGCTATGACTGATGTGTTCTTTCAAGTCCATTTCATGCTAAGTCATAGATTGAAAGGGAAAAGGAGTCCTCGGCGAAGACAAGGCGTCCACTCTGCTCCATCGAATCATTTATCCTTCGTCGTCGCTCCGCATCAACTCTCCAACTTTGGTATAATCTTCTCTTCTACTTCTATCCAAAGGGGGAGAGAGTAGTTTAAAAGGGTTTATATTTCACTCAAATATCCATTTTTGGCGATTCATGCCAAAGGGGGAGAGAGTATTAGCCCAAAGCAAAAGGACCGCACCACCACCAATTTCAAAAACACAGTCTTTTATTTGGTATGGAGTCTATTAATTGGTGAAGTTTTTTTTCAATTGGTATCTTATTTTGATACAATTTCAAATTCGTATACCCTCTTCAAAATCAATATCTAAAACCCTCTTGAACACTAAGAGGAGGATTTCATTAAGGGGGAGTTTTTGTTTAGTCAAAGGAAAAGCATTTGAAATAGGGGGAGAAATTTTCAAATCTTGAAAATGCTTTCTTCGATCTTATTCATTTACCTTTGACTATTTGCAAAAGAACTTTGAAAAGAATTTCCAAAACATTTTGCAAAACAAAACATGTGGTGCAAGCGTGGTCCAAAATGTTAATAAAAAGAAAAGACATCCATGCGCATCTAGTAAGTAATATTTATTGGTTTCATTCCAAGCAACCTTTGCACTTACATTATGCAAACTAGTTCAATTCTGCACTTCTATATTTGCTTTGGTTTGTGTTGGCATCAATCACCAAAAAGGGGGAGATTGAAAGGGAAATAGGCTTACACCTTTTCCTAAATAGATTTTGGTGGTTGAATTGCCCAACACAAATAATTGGACTAACTAGTTTGCTCTAGTCTATAAGTTCTACAGGTGCCAAAGGTTCACAATAGACCAATAAAAAGAGCAAGAAAGGGTTCAAACAAAGAGAGCTTAAGAAATCCCAAAGGCACCCTGGTCTGGCGCACCGGACTGTCCGGTGTGCCACCGGACAGTGTCCGGTGCACCACCGGACAGTGTCCGATGCACCAGGGAACTCGACGCTGAACTCCTCACCTTCAGGAAAATCAGAGGGTGCTCCGCTATAATTCACCGGACCATCGGTGAGGCACCGAACAGTGTCCGGTGACACACCGGACTGTCCGGTGTGCCAGCGGAGCAACGACTACTTCAAGCGCAACGGTCGACTGCAACGCATTTAATGCGCACCTGCGCGCGCAGAGGTCAGAACTCGCGCAGTTGGCGCACCGGACAGTCTACAGGACTTGTCCGGTGCACCACCGGACAGCCCAGAGGCCCCACAAGTCAGAGCTCCAACGGTCGAACCCCAATGGCTGGCTGACGTGGCTGGCGCACCAGACAGTGCGCCATGCGACAGCAGGCTTCCAACGGCCACATTTTGGTGGTTGGGGCTATAAATACCCCAACCACCCCACATTCAATTACATCCAAGTTTCCAACATTCTACACATTACAAGAGCTATAGCATTCAATACAAGACACACCAAAGAGATCAAATCCTCTCCCAAGTCTCTAGTTCAATTCCAATCAATAGTGACTAGTGAGAGAGTGACTTGTGTTCATTTGAGCTCTTACGCTTGGATTGCTTCTTTTCTTTCTCATTCTTCTTGTGATCAAACTCAATTGTAACCAAGGCAAGAGACACCAATTGTGTGGTGGTCCTTGCAAGGACTTAGTGTCCCGTGTGATTGAGAAGAGAAGCTCACTCGGTCTAACTGACCGTTTGAGAGAGGGAAAGGGTTGAAAGAGACCCGGTCTTTGTGACCACCTCAACGGGGAGTAGGTTTGCAAGAACCGAACCTCGGTAAAACAAATCCTTGTGTCTCATTCTTTATTTGCTTGCGATTTGTTTTTCACCCTCTCTCTCGGACTCGATTATATTTCTAACGCTAACCCGGCTTGTAGTTGTGATTAACTTTGTAAATTTCAGTTTCGCCCTATTCACCCCCCCTCTAGGCGACTTTCAATTTATTACCCTAGTAGACCATGAATCATAGTTAGAACAATCGGAAAGTAATATCTCAAGAGTTACCTCCTTGTTCTCCTTCGGAGTTGTCTTCTTGTTCTTTTGGGATCTTCTACGAGCCATCACTTCGAGTTGTTAGACTCAATATGAAGTGCCTAGCTCTGATACCAATTGAAAGTCGCCTAGAGGGGGGTGGATAGGCGAAACCTGAAAATTATAACTTTACACCCCAACTAGATCCCTTGATTAGTGGTTAGAACAAGATACACAATTATCGGAGTATAAAAACTAAGTCCTTTGCTTGTAAAGAGTATTGCTTTCAAATAATGTGGAATTGATAAATCAATACAACTAATAGGTCTATGAGAATAAAGCAAAAAGGGCTTAGATAAGAAGAGCAATAACACAAGTTCTTTCTTGCAAGGTGTTGCTTCACTAAATGAGAATTTAATTTGAAGCAATACCAAATAATGTTAGCAAAGAATAGTGCAAGAAAAACTTAGTATGAGGGAAAGCAAACAAATCACAAGAAAAGAACACAAGAGACACGGGTGATTTTTTTACCGAGGTTCGGCCCTCGAAGGCCTAGTCCCTGTTGAGGAGTCCACTAAGGATGGATCTTTTTCAACCCTTTCCCTCTCTCCACCGATCACCAAAGACCGGCGAGCTCTTCTTCTTCTCAAGGATCACTTAAGACCCCGCAAGGATCACCACACTCTTTGGTGTCTCTTGCTAGCTTTACAAGCCTCCAAAACTTTGGAGGAAGTTCAATGGGAGTCAAAACTCCACGCACAAATGAACACAAGATGTAGCACACACTTTCTCTCAATGAATCTCACAAGGCACTAGTGCTAAACTCAAATGAGTAGCTCTCTCTTGCTTGCTCTCTCTTTTGTGGCACTTGTGTTGGTTGTAGTGGTCTAAATCTTGTGTATAGGATGGATCAATGAACAGAAGTGGTTGGGAGGGCTTGAATATGTCAACTATATGACTTGGAATGTTGCTTGGGCTCCCACACCTTGAAGTGGCCGGTTGGTGTGATATTTATAGCCACCAACCAAATTGTAGCCGTTGGAGAAGGCTGTTGGTGATGGGCACATCGGACAGTCCGGTGCGCCACCGGACCGTGTCCGGTGCGCTGCCACGTCATCCTGCCGTTAGGGCTTGGAGCTGGTCGACCGTTGGAGGCTTTGTCCTCATGCGGCACCGGACTGTCCGGTAGCACCGGACAGTCCGGTGCCCCTCTGACCTTCTGCTCTGACATCTGAATTGCACTGTTCACTTTACAGAGTCGATCGTTGCGCCTAGATAGTCGTTGCCCCGCTGGCACAGCAGACAGTCCGGTGGTGCACCGGACAGTCCGTGAATTATAGCGAAGCTGCGCCTGAGAAACCCGAAGCTGTAGAGTTCGGAGTGTACGGTCCCTGGTGCACCGGACACTGTCCAGTGGTGCATCGGACACTGTCCGGTGGCACACCGGACAGTCCGGTGCGCCAGACCAGGGCAGCCTTCGGTTTTCTTTGCTCCTTTGTTTTGAACCCTTTCTTTTAACTTTGTATTGGTTTGTTATGAACCTTTGGCACCTGTAGAACATATAATCTAGAGCAAACTAGTTATTCCAATTGTTTGTGTTGGACAATTCAACCACCAAAATCATTTAGGAAAAGGTTTGACCCTATTTTCCTTTCACATAGGCCATAGCATCGAGCCATTTTACCTCAGTGTCATGGCTTACAACGATGACTCTAGGATTCAAATCTGAGTTTTTGAGCACAAGAGGTATAGACGAGGATGTTTGACAAAAGGATCAAGCTTTAAAAAATCAGCAACCACAGAGTGATGGTGATCCATACTCCCATGCAAAAATAAAAATAAAAGTTATACTCAAACAGCCTAAGAAATTCTAGGGAACAAAAACCAATTTTCATTAAATAGTTGCATAAATTTGGTTGATATTATATTGTTATTTGTCAACCAATCACGATTAATGAGATTGATGATAGCATTTTATTAGAAAATAAAGTAAGAGTACATGTTCTTTCTTGATTTGTTCTAAAATATCTAGAACACACTATATTACAAGAGCACATAGAGATAAATAAAATATATGGAGAAAATTTTTCCCTTAGCCATAGAAAAAGTTCCACTTCTTTCTTTGTCCCTTGTATTCCTGCAGTAACATATTTGACATAAAAAATTATCGGTGACACTTCCTAGTCGTCGAAAGATTTTACCCCTTGGAGCAGGCTTGCTTTGCTTACTTAAGAAACAAGTAAAAAATTTGGTTCCCTATTGTCGGGGTTTCGGACCCGGGGGGGTCCCTGGACCGACGAGTGAATTTGTCGCTGCGTGCCCCTGCCCAGATGGGTTGGTGCGAGATGGAACACAAGTGGGAGAATGAGCCTTGTATTATCCTGCACCAGGGTGCTCGTAGTAGGGGTTACAAGCGTTGCGAGAGGGCGAGAGCGAGAGGGCGAGTACAAGGGGGCGAGAGAGAGAGAGGGTCGGGCCTTGCTCGTCCTCTCCCTTCCCTTTGCCTTGCGTTCGTGTACACGTATCCTCGTATGTTCGTCTGTTCTTTGTGTTCGTGTGTTCGCGTGTTCACCCCCCCCCCCCCCTCCTCCTCCTCCCTTCGTGGGGCCCTAGACACCCCCTTTTACAGACGTAAGGAGATGCCCAGCTATACAATGGGGTGTAGCTGGGAGCTAACGTGGCTGTCAGGGAAGTGCCCTAAGCCCTGTACAGATAACAACGTGGCCGTCGGGGGGCCGTCACGAGCCCTGTAGAGGTAGTAACGTGGCCGTCGGAGAAGTGCCTTGAGCCCTGTAGCATTACAGCTGTTGGCGCTGTATGGATCCTGCTGACGTCTGCTTGCTTCCGTAGGGGGCTTGAGAACCACCGATGTCATGGTTGCATGCGGGGAACCATCATTGCCTATTACCGGGGTAAGCTTGATGGGACGTCGGTCTTGTTCCTTCGTAGCCTGAGCTAGCTAGGAGTAGGGTAATGATGCATCCCTTGTGGCGCGGTTGATTCGAGCCTGAGGTTGGGCAAGGCGGCGGCTCCTCCAAGGCCGAGGCTGGGGCCGAGGCCTAGGGTCGGGCGAGGATGTGACTCTTCCCGAGGCCGAGGTCGAGGCCGAGCCCTGGGGTCGGGCGAGGCGGAGATCTCCTCCCGAGGCCGAGGCCGAGGCCGAGCCCCGGGGTCGGGCGAGGCGGAGCTTCCTGTTGCGCCCGAGGCTTAACTTGACTGTTGTCGGTTTTGCCCGGGTGGTTGGCACAGCAGCTGGAGCGGGGCGGGCGGCGCTGTTTTTCTGTCAGATCGGTCAGTGAAAGGGCGAAGTGACTGCGGTCACTTCGACCTTGCCGACTGAGGCGCGCGTGTCAGGATAAGGTGTCAGGCGATCCCAGCATTAAATGCGCATGCGATACGGTCGGCTGGTAAGGCGATTTGGCCAAGGTCGCTTGCACGACAAGGCTTGCCTTTGGCTGAGCCGAGGGCACGCTCACTACCTGAGGAGACCCTCGGGCGAGACATGAACTCGTCCGGGACCACTGTTCCGCCCGAGGCCGGACTCGGGTCGAGGCGAGATTGCGTCCCTTGGTAGACGAAGCTTTGACTTTGACCCGAGCCGTAAGCCTTTATGGTTTGCTCTGAGGGTGTTTACCAGCCATGATTAGGAGTGTTGGGGGTACCCCTAATTACGGTACCCGACAGTAGCCCCCGAGCCTCGAAGGGAGTGCAGGCACTCGCTTGGAGGTTTTGTCGGATTTTTGCGAGGGGACCAGGCTTTCTTGGTTATATTTCGTTCCGGTGGGTGCGCGTGAGCGCACCCGCCGGGTGTAGCCCTCGAGGCCTCGGAGGAGTAGTTTGACTCCTCTGAGGTCTTAATTCTTGCTGTGATGCCTCGGTCGGCCTGGTTGTTCCCTCATGCAGCCTGGCCGCGGCCCGGGTGCATGGTCAGGCTCCGAGTTTTTGAGCCAGGTTGTTGACGCTGTCAACAGTTTTGGCCGTAGTCGGGTGCAAGGGCAGCCCCCGAGCCTCTGCACGGAGCGAGAGGACGATCAAGGACTGTCTCGATTTTTATTATATGCCCCTTCGTTGCCTTTTCGCAAGGAGGAAGGGGGGGGGGAAGCGCCATGTTACCCTCGGAGGGCACAGATCATGGTGTTTCCAGTGAGTTGCTAACGGGTGATCCAAGTGGACGCCCGTGCCCTGTTCATTAGGGGTCGGCTAGTGGCCCAGAGGCGCACTCCAAAAGTACCTGTAGGGGATTTGCTAGACTCGGACCCATTTCAATAGGGCCCAAGGGCTTGGTGCCTCCCTCCGGTGGGATTCCATTACAAATCGTTCCTGCTGGTCTCAGAAATGTCCAAGGGTACCTCGGGAGCGTAGCCCGAGCCTCGGCCATGTATCGGACGTACCCAGGGTCATCCCTCACTCTACGTGTTCTGGGGTGGCTGTCGAACCCTATCGAGGGGCCAGCCTTCGAACCCCTGATCAGTAATGGGCGCGGAGCCCGAGTGCTCTGGGGTGGCTGTCGAACCCTTCCGAGGGGCCAGCCTTCGAACCCCTGATCAGTAATGGGCGCGGAGCCTGGGTGCTCTCGGGTGGCTGGCGAACCCTTCCGAGGGGCCAGCCTTCGAACCCCTGATCAGTAGGAGGGCTCGGGGGGCCGAGTGCTCTGGGTGGCTGCTGGACCCCGCAGGGCGCAACCTTCGAACCCCTGATCAGTAGGAGGGCTCAGGGGCCCGAGTGCTCTGGGGCGGCTGCTGGACCCCGTAGGGCGCAACCTTCGAACCCCTGATCAGTAGGAGGGCTCGGGGGCCCGAGTGCTCTGGGGCGGATGCTGGACCCCGTAGGGCGCAACCTTCGAACCCCTGTTCAGTAGGAGGGCTCGGGGGCCCGAGTGCTCTGGGGCTGCTGCTGGACCCCGTAGGGCGCAACCTTCGAACCCCTGATCAGTAGGAGGGCTCGGGGGCCCGTTTCCTTCGCGGGGAAGGATCCTTTTCAAAATATCCCCTTTCTCGGTCCCTATGGTAAGAGAGAGAGAGGAAACGGAAAAGTATATGAATTTAAAAATCGAGGCGCACCTTTTTTTGACGTGGTCATCATGACAGAGGTGAAACGCCGCCTGCTTCGCTTGCCAACGGTGTCGCTGGCTCTGCCAAGGAGTTAATGCGATGGGATGGGCGATTCGTGGGGCGTCTGTTGCGTGTGCGCGGGCCGTTCGAGGAACAGAAAGACCGTTTCCCCTATGAGTTTGAATTTCGCGGCGGATTCGGGCGAAGTTTTGAATGATCCTCGCCCGGGCCTTTATATACCCGGAAGAGGGGCCGGCGGTGGTTCTTCACCCTGGCGTTTGCGCTCGCCTCCTGCTTCGGTTTCCGCAACCTAAGAGAGTAGCCAGAGGAGAGAAAACCGCACACCTTATCCCTTCCACCGCCACCGCTTCTGTCCGGCGATGGCTGACAAGGTGTCTGTTGTTTTGCCGCGCGACCCATGGCCATTCTCGACTATTTCTGTGGGGGACCTGGAGGCCCTTGTCGCCGATGGTTTGCTACGCCCCCTCTCCGGCAAGCCGCAGCCGGAGTGGATGGCCCCCGGGAGTGGGGTCGGCCCGACTCCGCCGTCGGGGTACGTGGTCAGCTTTATCCCCTTCCATGAGCGGGGGTTTGGCGTACCAGCGAGCCGCTTCATGCGGGCGCTCCTGCACTACTACAGGGTGGAGCTGCACAACCTCAACCCCAACTCTATTGCGCAAGCGGCCATCTTCGTGGCGGTTTGCGAGGGTTTTTTGGGGATTGACCCCCACTGGGATCTGTGGCTTCATCTCTTCACTGCAGAGTTCTTTGCCTTAACAACAGAGGCAAAGAAGGTCCATATGGCGGTGCGGGCCGGTGGCTGCACCCTTTAGCTGAGGCTGGGGCGCGTGCAGCAGTACATCCCCACCACCCTTGCGTCTTCTAACAAGGGGTGGCAGAACCAGTGGTTTTATCTCTGCAACGACGATGGGAGGCTTCCACCGTTTTCTCAACGAGTGGTGACCACCGCCGGCGTTAACTGGCGCTGGGGGGTCACGCGCGAGAAACAGGAGAAGCTCCAGCCTATTCTGCAGGCTTTGCAGAAATTACGAGATGGTGGCCTTACCGCTGCGGGGGTCGTCGCCGCTATCCATCGCCGGAGGGTGCTCCCTTTGGCAGAGCGGCCGTTGCGGCTTGCAGAGATGAAGCCGGGGGTTGATTTGGAGGGCTCGCAGATGTCCTCGACCTCCCTCTCCGCCGACGATCTCCTCAAGCTGGTAGCAAGTACGGTAGGGAAGCAGGATGCTGGCGTCCTTACCCAGCCCGCGATGCGCCTCGACCATGGGTATGTGTCCCTAGTAAGTGTCCCATCCTTCTTCTATTTTGTGCCGAGTTCTTCACGCCTCCGATCCTTACTTACTGGGGTTTTTGTTCGTCCCCAGGGGTTGAGGATTTATAAACCCGTCCGGCCACCGGTCCCGGAGGACGCGGTAGGCCGAGCCGCACGGAGAATCGCCGCGGAGAAGGAAAAGGAGAAGAAGGACGCAAAAAAGGCCCGGGCTCGTGAGCGGATGTGGGCTCGGGATGCCTTGGAGAAGCTTCGTCGGAGGCAGGCGAGGGAAGGGCTCCCGAGGGAGCCGTCGCCGGAGACGCCTGACGACGACGATGATGACGATGGTGACGAGGATGATGACATGGCAGCCCGCCTTGGCCTTTGCCCAGGCCCGAGGCCGGGCCAGGGGTCGCCGAGCCAGCCTCCTAGTGGGCTGGCACCATCAGAGCCTGGGGCCGGGACACCGAGGACCCAGTCCGAGGAGCGAAGTCAGGTCGAGGGGGTACTTGACCCCTTGGCCGAGGTAACGGGGGCGACTCCGGGGAGTCAGGCCGATCTGCCTGCCCTCCTGGAGCAAGTGCCCGCGCCGGCTGTACAGGAGGTTGGTCCCCTGGCCGCGACAACGCCTAGGCAGGACGCCCTTTCGGTGCCTCGGGCATCCGAGGCGGAAGCGGTGCCGAAGCCGGCGTCGGAGCAACCCTCGGTAGCGCCCGCGGGGGCTGGGGCTCGAGGGGCCTCCCCGCAGGCACGGCTAGCCTCGGTCCGGAGCGGGTAAGTATCTGAGAATACCTCTGTTTTGGTTTTTTTCCTGTGTGTCTTGATCTTGCTCTCCTTCTTTCAGTAAGCGGAGGTAGGGCTCGGCTGGTCTGGCCCCCAGGAAGGCCCTTAAGATGGGGCTGGCCTCCGCAGCCTGTGCTGCGGCGTGCCATGCCGGTTGGCTGGCTTCCGCACAAGACACCCTCGAGCAGGGGGCCCAGGCAGCACGAGCTGCTATGGGGCTAGCCTCCCAGGCCGGCCCCTCTGCCGGGACAGCCATCATGTCGGGGGAGGCTGCTGACGCGGCCTCGAGCCTGGCTGACTTGTTGCCGGTGCCGGCATCGACCCCTGCCGGGGCCGTTGCTGATTTACCCGTGGAGCCGTCCGTTGCCGCCGACATCGGGATGGCTAAGGCGCCGCCGCCCATGGCCATCCCCGACCTCCCCGTTCTCGGCTATGAGGAGGGGGTAGCCGTCGTCGCCGAGGTCGGCGATCGGAGGCCCGCTTCCTTAGCCGAGGAGAGGCCCAACACTTTGATTGCGGCGGTACCCGAAACGCTGGCCGCAGGGGGACCCGACGCTTTGGTCGAGGTGCGCGCAGAACCATGGCCCATCTTGGGGAGCAGCGGCCTTATCCACGCGTGGCTCAACCTCGATGAATGGTGTGGGCGGCCGCTCCGGTTCTGGAGCCATGCCATCTCGGACCCGGAGCCCCTCCTCTCCCTCGACGATGAGCTGGAGGAGAGAACTTAGGACAACTTCCGCGAGTATATCGAGGCGATGACGAGGTCGCTTCGGTCGGCCGTGGAGACCCTTTCCATGGACATTCCCAGGGTCTTTCAGGTAAGGGTTTCGGTGTAGGCCTTGCGTGGCTAGGGCACTCTTTGTAATGCCTTGTTTTCCTTTCTCAGAAACTTGCGGACGTGAGCACCGCCAAGTCATTGTTCCTCCGCCGCGAGAGAGACGTCTGGAATTCGCTGCGGTCCCAGAGGACCGTGCTTGCGGAGGCCAATGAGCGGCTCGCCCAATGGAGCACCGAGGTGGTGGATCTTCGGCTGCTCTGCAATGAGCTAAAGTCGGTGGCAGCGGCGGCGTGGGCAGAGGCTTCGTCGGTCTGGGAGCAGGTGGCTTCCCAGCCGAGGAGATGCAGCAACGGCGGCTAGAGCTCGGCCAGGTCCTCGGCGAGCTGGACCAATCTCAGAGCCAAGCTGCCGAGGCTGTGAGCCGGGCTGAGGCCCTTAAGGGTCAGCTGGCTGAGGCTGTGGGGCGGCTAGCCGAGGCGTCCGCTCGGGCCGAAGGTATGTGTCGCCCGCTTTGTAGCTTTGACTTAGCTTCGTTCTTCACCTCGTGTCTGAAGAGTATTGTTTGGTCGTCTGCAGGGTTGGAGACGGCTCTTAGTGAGTCCGTCAAGGATCACAAGGCGCTTGCCCAGGCGGCTGAGCAGAAGGAGGCCGACCGTGTGGCCATGTCCGAGGCTATCTCGGCCTTTTGCCGGGCCTTCGACCTCGATGACGTCCCCTCGGGTAGCTCCCCCCAGAGTCACCTGCGGGCCTTGGGCGGCCATGTGCGCGGTAGACTCCGTGGTGCGCTGCATCATGGCGTTAGGCAGGCCTTCGCCGTGCTCGCTTCCCACTATGACGTGGATCTAGAGCGGGTCAACGAGGGGTACTGCTTACCCGACGAGGATGAGGCCGCCTTAGTCAAGGTCTAGAGGCTTGACGCGGCCATCGCCGGCCCAAGCACGGTGCTGGCGTCCTCCTTTGAGGTGGAGATCCTCTCGCCCGAGCCGCCGTCTGAGGCCAGGCCAGATTCCACCAAGGGTGGAAACGTCGCCGAGGGCGCCGCTCCTCCTCCTGTCGATGCCTGAATCTTGTAGGAACAGTTTGTCCGAAGCATGCGTATGTTTTTTGCGGCTGCCGAGGCCTAAACATATTTAGCGTTCGGATTATAAAGCTGTGTTTTCTATCCTCTTGTTTCGAGCATTGGACTTGTTCGTCGGTAGCAGAACCGCTTTATCCGAGCTAGAGTCACTTTTTGCGGAAGGTGATGAGTGAGGTATCCGTATCCCAGAGGCGTAGGAGTCCCTCGGCTCGGTCGTCCTTGCTGCTTACGTGCTTTCTTACTCGTTTGTAGGATCCCGCTATCGATATAGTCGAAAGCATGAAAGTTGTTTTTGGTAGAAAACTTTTCCGAAGAAATTTTTTGACGCAGAGGGGGTTCCACCCTTCTAGCACCCGAGGGAGGGTCGGGCTTTGCTGAGGCAAGGCTGACCCTTCCTTGACGGTTAGACTTTATTTACGTATGTAAAGAAAAATGAGGAACATGAACTACTTGAAACATTTTAAGGGAAGAAGCGATGTAGCTGTTCGATGTTCCAAGCGTTGTTGTAGACCTTGCCTTGGTGGTTGGCTAGCTTGTATGTCCCGGGCTTCAGAATTTTGGCGATGATGAACGGCCCCTCCCAAGGAGGAGTAAGCTTGTGGCGCCCTCGGGCGTCTTGTCGCAGCCTAAGCACCAAGTCTCCCACTTGGAAGCCTCGGGGCCGAACCCTTCGGGCGTGGTAGCATCGTAGAGACTGCTGATACCGCGCCGAGTGTAGTAAGGCCACGTCTCGAGCCTCTTCGAGCTGGTCCAGCGAGTCCTCTCGGCTGATCTGGTTGCTTCGGTCGTCGTACGCCTTCGTCCTCGGGGAACCGTATTCTAATTCCATGGGGAGGACGACCTCGGCCCCATAGACTAGAAAGAACGGCGAGAAACCCGTGGCTCGGCTCGGCGTCATCCTCAGACTCCAGACCACCGAGGGTAGCTCTTTCATCCACCGCTTGCTGAATTTGTTGAGGTCGTTGTAGATCCTTGGTTTTAGTCCCTGCAAAATCATACCGTTGGCACGCTCCACCTGCCCATTCGTCATGGGGTGAGCTACGGCGGCCCAGTCCACACAGATGTGGTGGTCCTCGCGGAAGTCCAGGAACTTTTTCTGGTGAACTGCGTGCCATTGTCAGTGATGATGGAATTTGAGACTCCAAAGCGATGGATGATATTGGTGAGGAACGCCACCGCCTGCTCAGACCTGATACTGGTTAAGGGTCGGACCTCGATCCACTCGGAGAATTTGTCAATGGCGACCAGCAGGTGCGTGAAGCTCCCGGGTGCCTTCTGCAAGGGTCCGACGAGGTCCAGACCCCACACAGCAAACGACCAGGTGATGGGTATCGTCTGTAGGGCCTGAGCGGGCAGGTGTGTCTGCTTTGCGTAGAATTGACACCCTCGGCAGGAGCGTACAATCCTAGTGGCGTCGACCATCGCAGTTGGCTAGTAGAAACCTTGTCGGAAGGCATTTCCCACGAGGGCTCGAAGTGCTGCATGGTGGCCACAAGCCCCCGAGTGTATTTCTTGTAACAGCTCTTGTTCTTGGGTGATGGAGATGCATCGCTGGAGGATGCCCGAGGGACTGCGGTGATAGAGCGCCTTTTCATCACCCAGCAAGACGAACGACTTGGCGTGCCGAGCCAGTCGCCGAGCTTCGGCCTTGTCGAGGGGCAGCTCTCCTCGGAGGAGATATTCCAGGTATGGGGTCAGCCAGTTCGGGATCGGTGTGACCCCATTCCGCTCCTCTTTGACACGTAGGGCCTCACCCTCGGCGGCCGAGGGCACCTCGGGCTCGGCCGAGGCTTCCTCAGGCTTGGCCGAGGGTATCTCGGGCGTGTCATCGATCTTGATGGAGGGTTGATGTATATCCCTGGAGAAGACATCTGGGGGAACCGTTGTCCGCCCCGAGGCTATTTTAGCCAGCTCATCTGTAGTCTCGTTGTATCATTGAGCGACGTGGTTGAGTTCCAGCCCGTAGAACTTGTCCTCCAGGCGCCGAACTTTGTCGCGGTAGGCCTCCATTTTCCGATCGTAGCAGTGGGAGTTCTTCATGACTTGGTCAATGACAAGCTGCGAGTCGCCACGAGCGTCGAGGCGCCGAACCCCTAGCTCGACGGCGATGCATAGCCCGTTAACCAATGCTTCGTACTCGGCCACGTTGTTTGACACCGGAAAATCAAGGCGGATCACGTAGCGAAGATGTTTTCCGAGGGGTGAGATGAAGAGCAAGCCCGCGCCTGCTCCAGTTTTCATCAGCGACCCGTCGAAGTACATGGTCCAAAGCTCGACTGTATTGGAGTCGTCGATAACTGGGTGTCAGTCCACTCAGCCAGGAAGTCGGCCAAGACTTGGGATTTTATGGCCTTCCGAGGGGCGAATGAAAGTGTTTCGCCCATGAGTTCCACTGCCCATTTCGCTATCCTACCCGAGGCCTCTCGGGACTGGATGGTCTCTCCCAGGGGAAAGGATGACACCACAGTCACCGGGTGAGACTCGAAGTAGTGTCGCAGCTTCCGCCGTGTCAGAATCACTGCGTAGAGCAGCTTCTGGATCTGCGGGTAGCAGACTTTGGTCTCGGATAGCACTTCGCTGATGAAGTAGACTGGCCTCTGGATGAGCAGTGCATGCCCTTCTTCTCGTCTCTCGACTACGACCGCGGCGCTGACCACCTGAGTGGTTGCGGCTACGTAGATCAAGAGGGCTTCTCCTGCAGCGGGGGGCACCAAGATGGGCGCATTGGTGAGGAGCGCCTTAAGGTTTCTGAGGGCTTCTTCGGCCTCGGGGGTCCAAGTGAAGCGCTCGGTCTTCCTTAAGAGGTGGTACAGGGGCAATCCTTTTTCGCCAAGGCGTGAGATGAAAAGGCTCAGAGCTGCAAGGCACCCCATGACCCTCTGTACTCCTTTCAAATCCTTGATCGGTCCCATGTTGGTGATGGCCGCGATTTTCTCCGGATTGGCCTTGATGCCCTGCTCGGAGACGGCGAACCCTAGGAGCATGCCTCGGGGGACTCCAAAGACACACTTCTTAGGGTTGAGTTTCACGCCTTTCGCTCTCAGACACTTGAATGTCGTTTCAAGGTCAGGGAGGAGGTCAGAGGCTTTCTTTGTCTTGACAACGATGTCATCGACGTAAGCCTCGACCGTTCTGCCGATGCGTTCTCCGAACACATGGTTCATGCACCTCTGGTAGGTGGCGCCTGCATTCCTCAAACCAAATGGCATTGTAGTGTAACAATACATGCCAAAAGGTGTGATAAAAGAAGTCACGAGCTGGTCAGACTCTTTCATCTTGATTTGGTGATAGCCTGAGTAGGCATCGAGGAATGACAGGGTTTCGCACCCAGCAGTGGAGTCCACAATTTGATCGATGCGAGGCAGAGGGTAGGGAACCTTCAGACATGCTTTGTTTATACCAGTGTAGTCTACGCACATCCTCCATTTCCCATCCTTTTTCCTTACAAGAACAGGGTTAGCTAACCATTCGAGATGGAATACCTCTTTGATGAACCCTGCCGCGAGTAGCTTGTGGATCTCCTCGCCTATGGCTCTGCGCTTTTCTTCGTCAAAACAGCGCAGGGTCTGCTTCACGGGTCGGGCTCCAGCTCTGATGTCCAGTGAGTGCTCGGCGACATCCCTTGGTATGCCTGGCATGTCCGAGGGACTCCACGCAAAAACTTTAGCGTTTGCGTGGAGAAAGTCGACGAGCAATGCTTCCTATTTGGGGTCGAGCTCAGAGTCGATCCGGACTTTCTTGCTGGCGTCGTTGCTGGGGTCGAGAGAGACGGACATAACCGCCTCGACTGGTTCGAAGTTGCCGGCGTGCCGCTTCGCGTCGGGCGCCTCCTTGGAGAGGTGTTCCAGGTCGGCGATGAGGGCCTTGGACTCGGCGAGGGCCTCTGCGTACTCCACGCATTCCATGTCACATTCGTACGCGTGGCGGTACGTGGAGCCGACGGTGATGATCCCGTTGGGGCCTGGCATCTTGAGCTTGAGGTAGGTGTAGTTAGGGATGACCATGAACTTGGCGTAGCACGACCTTCCCAACACCTCGTGGTAGGTCCCTCAGAACCCGACCACCTCGAAGGTGAGGGTTTCCTTTCGAAAGTTGGAGGGAGTTCCGAAGCAGACGGGCAAGTCAATCCGCCCGAGGGGCAGGATACGCTTCCCGGGTGCGATCCCGTGGAAGGGTGCCGCACCGGCCCGGACCTCGGACCGATCCACCCCCAAGAGTTCCAGGATCTCGGCGTAGATGATGTTGAGGCTGCTGCCTCCGACCATGAGGACCTTGGAGAGCCTAACATTGCCGATGATTGGATCGACGACGAACGGGTACCTTCCTGGGCTTGGCACGAAGTCGGGGTGGTCGCCTCGGTCGAAAGTGATAGGCTTGTCGGACTAGTCTAAGTAGACTGGCGCTGTCACCTTTACCGAGCAGACCTCTCGGCGCTCTTGCTTGCGGTGCCGAGCCGAGGTGTTCGCCACCTGCCCACCGTAAATCATGAAGCAGTTGTGGATTTTCGGGAACTCCTCTTCCTTGCCGCCCTCCTTCTTGTTGTTGCCTTGGCCCTTGCCATCTTCCGCCGGGGGCCCGGCCTTATGGAAGTAGCGCCGGAGCATGACACATTCTTCAAGGGTGTGCTTGACGGGACCCTGGTGATAGGGGCACGGCTCCTTGAGCATCTTGTCGAACGCGCCGGCCCCTCCAGGAGGCTTCCGAGGGTTCCTGTGCTCAGCAGCAGCGACGAGATTCGCGTCAGCGGTGTTGCGCTTCGCTTGCGCCTTCTTCTTGGCCTTCTTCTTCGCGCCACGATGGGCGGACGCCTTCGGGGCGTCTTCCATCGGCTCCCCCTGAGGCTGCTTGTCTTTCTGAAAGATGGCCTCGACCGCCTCCTGACCCGAGGCGAACTTGGTGGCGACGTCCATCAATTCGCTGGCCTTGGTGGGAGTCTTGCACCCCAGTTTGCTCACCAGGTCTCGGCAAGTGGTGCCGGCGAGGAAAGCTCCGATGACATCCGAGTCGGTGACGTTAGGCAGCTCGGTGTGCTGCTTCGAAAACCGCCGGATGTATTCTTGGAGGGATTCCCCTGGCTGCTGGCGACAGCTTCGGAGATCCCATGAGTTCCCAGGGCGCACGTACGTGCCCTGGAAATTTCCCGTGAAAGCCTTGACCAGGTCATCCCAGTCGGAGATCTGTGCAGGAGGCAGGTGCTCCAGCCAGGCCCGGGCGATGTCGGAGAGGAAAAGGGGAAGATTGCGGATGATGAGGTTGTCGTCGTTCGCCCCTCCCAACTGGAATGCCAGTCGGTAGTCCGTGACCCACAACTCCGGCCTCGTCTCCCCCGAGTACTTGGTGATTGTAGTCGGGGCTTGGAAACGGGCGGGGAACGGCGCTCATCGTATGGCCCGGCTGAAGACTCGCGGACCAGATGGCTCGGGCGAGGGACTCTGATCCTCCTCGCTGTCGCAGCGTCCCCCGTGCCTAGGATGGTAGCCTCGGCGCACCTTCTCCTCGAGGCAGGCTCAATGGTCACGATGGTGATGCTCGTTGCCGGGGCGATCCCGGGCGGCGGGTGCGTCGTCCCACGTGCGCTCGGGATGGACCGAGGCCTCCCGCATGCGTCGGGAGGACGTCGCGTGATGCTCCGAGGGGTCAGCTCGCCTTCGGGAGGCAGAGCTCTCGGCTCGTCGAACTGCGGCACCTTCCAGGAGATCCTTGAGTTCGCCCTAGATACGCCGTCCCTCGGTGGTGGATGGCTCCGGCATGGTTCGAAGTAGCATCGCCGCTGCAGCTAGGTCCTGGCCGAACCCGCTGATGGCCAGGGGCAGCGCTGCCCTGGCATTGTCGACGATGCGGCGCTGGACGTCCTAGGCCGATGACGGGCTCCTCCGGCGAGTGTTCAGCCTGCTCACTCCTGCTCGATGTTCTGCCGGAGCTGCACAAGCCGGCCTGCTTCCTTGTCGACCTTGGCCTGCATCTCGTGGATTTGCTCGAGCTGTGTGTCCCGACCCCCCGCAGGGACTGGGACCACAACTAGCTCCCGCGGGATGTCAACGCGAGATGTGGGCCCAGGGGGATCGTCAACCTCCAGCATACCGAGGTGGTTGCCTTCGTCGTGATCTCCCTGGTCGACATGGAAACATTCGCGACTTGGGCCATAACCCTTGTCGTCAAGGCCGTGGCCATCGTCAGAGCAACCGGAGAGGTAGTGGTCACATGCGGACATGAAGTCCTGCATGGCGCCGGGATCACCGAGGCCAGAGAAATCCCAACCGAAGTCGGGGTCGTCCTCTTCCTCAGAACCCACCGGTCCAGAGGTTGAGACGGCTGTCAGTCGGTCCCAGGTTGACCACATATGGTACCCCGGAAGGTTTGGATATGCCCTTGCGAAAGCGCTCACCGTAGCAGGGTCGCTAGGTGGATCGAAACTAAATAGAAAGGGAACAGGGTGGAATACGGATGGTACCTCTTGGTCGATGGACGGTGGTGAAGTCACGTCGGGGACGGAACGCACCATCATTTCAGGTACGAGGGTGACGCCCAGCAGGTCCTTTGCGAGGGTGCTGGCGTCGTCAGTCCGCTCGGGGCTAGCACGTTGCGGAGAAGCGGCGCTCGTCGTTGTCTCAGGCGCGAGGACAACACCCGTCATGTCCCCCGGAGGAGTGCCGGCATTGTCGGCTCGCTCTGGTTCGACAGCCGATAAGGTACCGCCTCCTGCGTGGCCATGGTTGCCCCGTCTCTGCCTCCTCCGGCGAGGAGGGTGGCGGGGACGACCGGAGTGTTCCTCTTCCGCCGCGGGGAGATGCCGTCGTGGAGGTCGCCTCTGCCAGGCGAGCCGTTGACTGTTGTTGTTGTCGTGCTGCGAGGGAGGAGTACCATGTCATAGCTGCCGTCGAGGGACATGAACTCGAGACTCCCGAAGCGGAGCACCGTCCCGGGCTGAAGAGATTGCTGAAGTCTACCCATCTGGAACCCAATGGGAAAGTGTTTGTTAACACGCAGCAGGCCCCTACCTGGCACGCCAACTGTCGGGGTTTCGGACCCGGGGGGTCCCTGGACCGCGAGTGAATTTGTCGCTGCGTGCCCCTGCCCAGATGGGTTGGTGCGAGATAGAACACAAGTGGGGGAATGAGCCTTATATTATCCTGCACCAGGGTGCTCGTAGTTGGGTTACAAGCGTTGCGAGAGGGCGAGAGCGAGAGGGCGAGTACAAGGGGGCGAGAGAGAGTGAGAGAGAGGGTCAGGCCCTGCTCGTCCTCTCCCTTCCCTTTGCCTTGCGTTCGTGTACACGTATCCTCGTATGTTCGTCTGTTCTCTGTGTTCGCGTGTTCGCCCCCCTCCTCCTCCTCCCTTCGTGGGGCCCTAGACACCCCCTTTTATAGACGTAAGGAGATGCCCAGCTGTACAATGGGGTGTAGCTGGGAGCTAACGTGGCTGTCAGGGAAGTGCCCTGAGCCCTGTACAGATAACAACGTGGCCGTCGGGGGGTCTCGAGCCCTGTAGAGGTAGTAACGTGGCCGTCGGAGAAGTGCCTTGAGCCCTGTAGCAGTACAGCTGTTGGCGCTGCATAGATCCTGCTGACGTCTCCTTGCTTCCGTAGGGGGCTTGAGAACCACCGACGTCATGGTTGCATGCGGGGAACCATCATTGCCTGTTACCGGGGTAAGCTTGATGGGACGCCGGTCTTGTTCCTTTGTAGCCTGAGCTAGCTAGGAGTAGGGTAATGATGCATCCCTTGTGGCGCGGTTGATCCGAGCCTGAGGTCGGGCGAGGCGGCGGGTCCTCCGAGGCCGAGGCTGGGGCCGAGGCCCAGGGTCGGGCGAGGATGTGACTCTTCCCGAGGCCGAGGTCGAGGCCGAGCCCATGGGGTCGGGCGAGGCGGAGATCTCCTCCTGAGGCTGAGGCCGAGGCCGAGCCCCGGGGTCGGGCGAGGCGGAGCTTCCTGTTGCGCCCGAGGCTTAACTTGACCGTTGTCGGTTTCGCCCAGGTGGTTGGCACAGCAGCCGGAGCGGGGCGGGCGGCGCTGTTTTCCTGTCAGATCGGTCAGTGAAAGGGCGAAGTGAATGCGGTCACTTCGACCTTGCTGACTGAGGCGCGCGTGTCAGGATAAGGTGTCAGGCGATCCCAGCATTAAATGCGCATGCGATATGGTCAGCTGGTAAGGCGATTTGGCCAAGGTTGCTGTTGGAACTTGCTCTCTGCTGCAAGGGGATCCAACAAGGGTGAACAGTGATGACAACAGGGCACTCGCGCTAGATGGCAAAAGCTTTGTTAATCTGGCCTCTCACGGGCACTGTACAGGGGTATTTATAGGTACCTGAGCGCGCAGCACCTCGACCTAAGGACGCGTGTGCCCTCAGGTACCTAGGTTATCCCAAGAATATTCCCATAAAGCGGGGTTACAGACCATAATTACAGGAATGCTTTTACAAAATAGGCCCGTAACACAGGGCGGCCAAGTGGGGCCCGTTACGACGGGCCGGATTGCACGTGGGCCTCCGAGCTGGGCGAGGCCGCGCCGTGGGATGCCCTTCGTCGCCAGTCTTCGCCTGGAGCGGAAGAAGCGAAGAGTGTCCCCGCCTGTTTTGTTTCTATCAGTTCAGCTGCTGCAGCGAAGGCTTCGAGCGAAGGGTGGCGCCTTTGCCTTCGCCCCAACATTTGCCCTCCGAGGGACCAGTTCGACAAAGTCACCTGGTGCCGAAGACGTCGTTAGATGGCGGAGACGCTGCCCTCGCTCGAAGTGGTTCCGCGGGGGTTTTTGATGTGACCGTTGATTGACGGCGTACTGTTGGATTGCGGGTTTCCCGAAGCGCCGCGCCCTGTTGGATTGCGGGTTTCCCGAAGAGCCACGCCCTGTCTATAAAAGGGGGCGGGGGTCGGCGCTTTTTGAACTTCACCTTCCGCGCTCCGCGAAAACCCTAGCCGCCCTTTCCGCCGACTTGCTGCTCGTCTGCCTGCCGCGGTCTTGTTCGCCGGAGATCTGGCTCGAGTGAAGCAGACCGCCCGCCGCCGCCGACGGTACGTTGCGATGCCGTCCTCGTCTTCTTCCGCTGCCGCTACGCCGCCGGCCGTTCCCTCGCCGCCGGCCGCCGCCTCGTCTGAGGAGATGCTGAGTAGCTTAATGGTGGAGGAGTTGCACGCCGGCGACTCTGTTGATTTCGGCGTATCGCGGATGTCGTCGGCCCGCTTGCAAGATATGCAGTGGTTGGGTTACTTCGGCGGCGGAGTTGGTCGAGTCCCGGGGGCGGAGGAAGTCCCCGAGCCAGAGGGCGAGTTGGTCGTTTTCGAGGCGTTCTTCGCCGCCGGGCTCCGCTTGCCTGCGCACCGATTTGTTGGCGAAGTCCTGCGCAGGTTCAACGTTCAAATACACCAGCTGACACCGAATGCCATAGTGGCACTATCGAAGTATGTCTGGGCGACGACTTCGTACGGCGGACAGCCATCGGTCGAAGTTTTTGCGAAATATTATTGTTTGCATTGGCAGAAGAGGATGACTGGAGGCGAAGTCGCTCAGTTTGGATCCTGCACATTCACGCCGAAGACCGGCAAAACCACGATGCAGGTGGTCGAGTTGGTTCCTTGCGCCCGCAACAAGTGGGGCAACTGGAATGAATTTTGGTTTTACGTCGCTGAGGGTACCGTCGAAGGCCATGAGGGACTCCCCGTGTCCGCGATGTGTTCTCATTTTTACTCAGCGTATCCGCCCTTTGAAGTGGCGGAGGAGGATGAGGACGAAGGGGCTCTTCGGTGCGCCGCCGGCCTGAGCAGTGGGCGCGACTTGGTTGAAGAGTTTGTGGCGTACGGGGTGTGGCCATTGGCGCGTGGCTGGGCATTGGGCGAAGTATGCCCTCGCCAGATGCCTTTTCATGGTGGAAGGGTGGTGCGGAGTCCCGCCTTCGCCCTGAATCTGCAAAGTCGCGATCCGGCCGCCGTTGTGCGTGAGGCGGAGGATGGGGCGGTGCGGCTTGTTGGACGCTACGTGCCGAGGACAGAGGGCCAGCGCAGCTGGGATATCAGCGGGTCGAATGACCGCTTGAACAGGGTTTTTGAATTAAATCAATTGTCGTATGACGGCTACCCTGGTCAAGACGATGTGGACCGGCGGTGGAGACCGGAGACGACCCTGCGCCGGCGGCCGCCCCGTCCTCTAAAAAGAGAAAATTAGGTACTGCTATGGGAGGACTTGGGGTTTCTGATCGTTTTGCTAGAGAGTTGACGAAGACGTGCGCGGCCCCGGGGGAAAGGATGTCTTCGCCCGAGCTCCGGGAGTCTTCGGCTCGGATGCTGAGGGTTACCGGGGGTTGTTGGCCTAGGAATGTTCCTGTCCCCCGTGCGGCTGGCGAGGACTTTTTTACATCTCGCATGGTTCGTGAATGGAGGGTTTTTCCTTACGGGCGGAATATTGCTGTTGTTGTGTCAGCAGTGATGGACAAGGATCGCCAGGGAGCTGCACAAAAGCGCCAGGCGGCTATCAGGCTCGTTGAAGCCAGGCCGAAGAGGCAGCGGGGGACTGCGAAGGCTGCGGCCCCCGGCGGAGGCCGGCCGCCGCTGGCGGCGAAGTCGAGCGTCCCTGCATCTAGCAAGGCGCCGGAGGCAACGACAGGCGCCGAAGGCTCGAAGTCGGCGAAGGCGGTGCCGCCGTCCAGCGGAGTGGCGGAGGTCGCGAGGGTGGCCCGAGCGTTGCCGTTGGCGGGCAAACGTGTCGCCGATTTCGTCACCGATATTAGAGTGGACGACTATCTCGGTGGTAGGTCGTTGGCTTTTCTTTCTCTTTTTTTTTAATCGGTTCATTGGTACGCTGCAGGGCTGGGCGAAGGCCAACTTGCTGTGGTTGCGCCTAGTGCGGCGACCACGACGGCTGCCGCAGCGCCGAAGGCGAAGGGCGGGGCTCTTAGCGCCGGTGGCGAGGCGTCGGCCCTCGCGGTTGTCATGGATGAGGCGGGCGCTGCGTCCCGCCGGCTGGCGGAGGCGACGGAGGCGCTATGTCAGGTCCGCTGAGTTGGACCTCGTCCCCCCCCCCGTTTTTTTTAGGAGCGCAGTCTTACGATTGTTCTGCAGGTGGCTGACTTCGCTAGCCGCACTGCGTCGGGGGCCCTCACGGTAGCCGTGGCTGCCGAATTCGAAAGACTTCGAACGCAACACGCTGACGCCGTCCGCGAAAAATCGGCCGCCGACAGCAAGTGCCGCAAGCTGGCGGAGAAGGTGGCCACACAGGAGGACGAGAAGGCCGCCCTCCGTCGCCAGCTGGCGGGGGAAAGGAGGGAGACCAACGAAGCCCTTGTCAAGGCGCAGGCTGCGCAGGCGGAGGCCAACCTGGCACGGGCGGAGGGCAATCTTGCCAGGGAGCGTGCCGAGCAGTTGCAGGAGCGGCTCACCGCCCTGGAGAGCCGCGTGAAGGGGGCCGAGGCCGCGGCACGAGCGGAGGCAGAGCGGACGCGCCAACTGCTCGTAGATACATACCGTGGCCTGGGCGCGGGGACCGGTGAATTCGAAGTACCGGACCGAGAGCCCGGACTTCGGTGCCTGGAGTGGGTGCAGGAGGAGCTGCAGGCGCTCCCCTCTGTCGTGGAGGGGTTTATGGCGTATGCCTCCCTGGTCACCTGCGAGGGGGCGATGAACGCGCTCTCCCGCGAAGGGTGCCGGCACTTCGAGGTCTTCGACCAAGTCGAAGAGGACTTTGAGCGAGATATCTTCAAGGTCGAGGACCCCGTAGTGAAGGATTCTGCCGGGGCTATCTTCGACCGGCTATGGGGTCCACACGGGCGCGAGGTGGTCAGGAAGCGCGCCGAGACGGCGAGGGCTCAGGTAACGTTTTCGCTTGTTTGGTATTTGTTGGACGTGGGCTGTGTGCGTGTTTGATGAATTTTGTGTGTTTTGGCTTAGGTGGCGCGTGGCGAGAGGGTCGACGACTTCGGGGCGCTGAACAGCATGTTGGCTGACCCGGAGTCGGCCCCGGCGGAGGCTGTGTCCGAGGTCACCCTGGCGCCGACCCCGGCCGCATCCGCTGCGGCCGGCGAAGGCCCGCCCCCAGAGGTCGCCGAAGGCGCGCCTGATGCTTCTGCAGCTGCCGCGCCGAGTGCTGAGGATCCCGCAGCGGTAGCAGCGGAGATAACAGCGGAAGCAGCGGCAGAGCCAACAGCGGAGGCTCCCGCAACGTCAGGGCCGTCGCAGGTGGCGTAGTAGGTGTAGAGGGTTGGGGAAGTTTGTACATGTTACTGAATTTTGGTTGCTGCGCAGGTTCAAGATTTTGGGCCTGCGCACGCAACCGCTACTACTAAATTTTTGGCGGCTACGACCGCGGAAGATGGTAATGAATGTGGTGGTTCTTCGTCTGAGTTTTTTGATTGTGCTGACTCTGGGAGCTCGATTGAGTGGACGGAGTCGTCGGAGGACTTGGACTACTTCGCGGCCTTGGATGTGGCTGCGATGGAGGCCTCGCCGCACGCCGCGGATGCAGGAGATGTGCCAGGTCCTTGCACCGGGCGACGGCGGCGAAGGGCAGTTGCGAAACGTATGGTTAGTGGGGCGGAGGGGGCTCGGCTTCGTGTGAGTGGGGCTGGTCGGCAGGAATTGTTGTCTTTGCCGACCGTCGAGAATATAGGTGAAGGGGAACTGCGAAGTCTTTTTGCGAGTGAGGAGCTCAGGATAATGTTATTTAATTATAGGGAGATGGGAATTATTCCTAAGGTTGAGCCGATGTAGAGTGTGGTGCCCTCGCTTGTATATGTAGAGGCTTGTATGATGAAATTGTGTGCCCTCGCGTGCATATGTGTGTGCGAAGGCGTTGTGTACTTTGTCTGGTTTGTTTTGTTGCGCTGTGTTGGCGTGATTAAAGTTGGTCTTGGCGTGGACGGTTTGATGTTGTCGTTTCAGCCTTTGTTGTGCTAGTCCGGTTGTACCCTTAGGTGTCTTCTGCACAGATAGTCTTCGGTTTTTTCGCACTTGTTGTGCTAGCCCGGCTGCACCGTTAGGCGACTTCTGCGCGGATAGTCTTCGCGATAGACTTAGATTTTTTTCGGCACTTGTTGTGCTAATCCGGCTGCACCCTTAGGCGACTTCTGCGCGGATAGTCTTTGCGATAGACTTAGAATTTTTTTTCCCGCACTTGTTGTGCTAATCCGGCTGCACCCTTAGGCGACTTCTGCGCGGATAGTCTTCGCGATAGACTTAGATTTTTTTCCGCACTTGTTGTGCTAATCCGGCTGCACCCTTAGGCGACTTCTGCGCGGATAGTCTTCGCGATAGACTTAAATTTTTTTCGCACTTGTTGTGCTAATCCGGCTGCACCCTTAGGCGACTTCTGCGCGGATAGTCTTCGCGATAGATTTTTTTCGCACTTGTTGTGCTAATCCGGCTGCACCCTTAGGCGACTTCTGCGCGGATAGTCTTCGCGATAGACTTAGATTTTTTTCGCACTTGTTGTGCTAATCCGGCTGCACCCTTAGGCGACTTCTGCGCGGATAGTCTTCGCGATAGATTTTTTTCGCACTTGTTGTGCTAATCCGGCTGCACCCTTAGGCGACTTCTGCGGATTTGTCGCACGCGAGGGTAGCTAGCGCTTAGCCTCGCGGTGACCTCGTGGTGGTCGAATGTCGAAGACCGTTATCGCGGTCTTTTTCGACGCATGTCTTTGCGGGGGATTTTTCACGCATATATTACATGGCTCCGCCTCGTTAAAAACCTCACCCCCCGGGAGGAAAAGAGTGCAGGCCGGTGCAAGATTGTTTTTGCGAATTACAAGGGCGAAGACAGCCCTGAGGAATCAAACAAAAAATTTGCGGAGGTTGTCGATGTTCCAGGAGTGCTCCAGGTCCTCGTCGTTTGGCGTTGTGAGCCTGTAAGCGTTGGGGGAAGCTTTTGTCTTGACGATGAAAGGGCCCTCCCACCTGAGCTCCAGCTTGCCCTTGGACTCCGTCCGAGCTGTTCGAATGAGTACGAGGTCCCCCTCGCTGAACTCCCTCGGGATGACTGAGTGGTCGCGCCATGCTTTGGTCTGGGCTTGATATTTGTTCAGGGCCTGTAGGGCGAAAACACGGTCTCCGTCGATGAGATCCTTTGAAGTTGGCTCGTCCACATCAGGGACGGCTGATGGAACTGTTCGCGGGGACCCGTGCTTTATTTCTTGCGGGGTCATGGCCTCCGATCCGTATAGAAGACGGAAGGGAGTAAACTCGGTCGCCCTGCACTCAGTCGTGTTTAGTGCCCAGACTGCCTCAGGTAAGAAATCGGTCCATCTGCCCTTTTTTTCATCAAGGAGCATTTTCTTGATAGCTGTGAAGATTTTCCCGTTGGCGCGCTCCACGACCCCGTTGGACTGCGGATGATAGACTGAGGCGAAGGCAAGCTTGGTGCCAATGGAGAAACAAAAATCCTTGAAGTCTTGGTTATCAAACTGCTTGCCGTTGTCAACTATTAGTTCGGACGGTACTCCGAAGCGGCAAACGATGTTCTGCCAGAAGAATTTTTGGGCAGTCTTTGATGTTATTGTAGAAACAGCCCTTGCCTCGATCCATTTGGTGAAGTACTCGACCGCGACGAAGGCGAACTTAAGGTTCCCCTGAGCGGTGGGCAGGGGTCCGACAATGTCGAGACCCCAGCGCTGGAGAGGCCATGTATGGGCGATCAGCTTTGTATACTGCGAAGGGCCGCCTGACCGAGGAGAAAACTTCTGGCAGGCTTCGCAGGACCGAGTGACCCGATTTGCGACGCAGATCATTGCGAGCCAGTAAAAGCCCTGGCGGATCACCTTAGCAGCTAGGGCCCTCGGCCCCGCGTGTGAGCCGCACGTGCCACTGTGGACTTCACATAGAATCTGCATGCCTTCGGCCTCGGTGACGCACTTGAGCATTGGCTGACTGACCCCTTTTTTGTAGAGTTGGCCTTCAATCAGAGCGAAGTCTCGGCTTCGATGTCTGAGACGCTTGGCCTCACTGATGTCGGCTGGATGATAATACCCCTGCAGGAACAGGGTTATGGGTGCCCGCCAGTCTTCGGTCATGATGAGGTTGATTGTGCGGTGGCCCTCGCTGTCATTGGTTATTTGGAGCCCTTCGGGGCTCCGGACTGCTGGCGTGCCGATGACGTGAAAGAACACGTCGGAGGGCAGAGTTTCGCCCCTAGCCGCGGCCTTGGCCAATGCGTCGGCCTCCTCATTCTTGGCCCAATCCACATGCTGCAAGGTGAACCCCTTGAACTGCCTCTCGAGACTTCGGATGGCCGCGAGGTACTGCATGAGTGCGGGGTCCTTGGCTGCATAGTCTTTCTCGACTTGGCCGGCAACTACCTTGGAGTCTGTTTTGATGATGCAGGTGGTGACTCCGAGGGCCCTTAGCTTGCGGAGGCCGAGGATGACTGCTTCGTATTCTGCTATATTATTTGTGCATCTGTCGGATTCCAGATTGAAGCTGAGTCGTGCTGCGTATCTGTGCTTGACCCCGACTGGTGAGGTTATGACTGCAGCGACGCCTGCCCCCGCATGGCACCACGCGCCGTCGCAATGGATCGTCCAAGTCTTCTCTGCGGACGGATCTGGCTGTGTTGTTGGCCCAGTCCAGTCGACGACGAAGTCTGCCAGGACTTGAGACTTGATAGCTGTCCTGGGCTCGAAGCAGATGTGGTAGCCGGAGAGTTCGGCCGCCCACTTGGCAATCCTCACCGACGCCTCCGGGTTTCTGAATAATTCGCCGAGCCCCCTGTTTGAGGTGACTCGGACCTTGAATGCTTCGAAGTAATGGCGCAGTTTGCGCGACGACATGACGACTGCGTAGGCAATCTTCTCCAGCTCTGTCATGTTGCACTTGGACGGTGTCAGCACTTCGGAGACATAATACACGGGGCACTGCCGGACCACGCCCTCGACAGTCTGCTCCTGCACTAGTGCCGCGCTGACCGCATGTGGCGAAGCCGCGACGTAGAGCAGCAGGGGGAGCGAGGGGTTGGGGCTGGTAAGGACGGCCAACTCTGTCAGGTACTGTTTTAATGAGGCGAAGGCCGCCGCCTGCTCTGGTCCCCAGGCGAAGTCTTTTGCACCACGGAGTGTCTTGAGGAAGGGGAGACTTCGCTCGGCGGACCTGGATATGAATCTGTTGAGAGCGGCCAATCTGCCTGTCAGGCGCTGGACGTCCCTGACGGACTGCGGAGGCGTCATGTCCAAGATAGCCTGAATCTTGGTTGGGTTGGCCTCGATGCCGTGGTGTGATACCAGGTAGCCCAATATTTTGCCCTGGCGAACGCCAAAGACACACTTTTCCGGGTTTAGGCGGAGTTGTGCGTCCCGCATGTTCGCAAATGTTTCGGCGAGGTCGGCGAGGTGGTCCTCCTTACTCTTGCTGGCGACGACAATGTCGTCTACATATGTGAATATGTTTCTGCCAACCTGCCCCTCGAGCACTGTTTTGGTAAGCCTGGAGAAGGTGGACCCGGCGTTCTTGAGTCCCTCCGGCATTCTGATGAAGCAATATGTGCCGAAGGGTGTTATGAAGCTGGTGCTAGCCTTGTCCTCTTCCTTCATATATATCTGGTGGTAACCGGAGAAGCAATCGAGGAGGGACATGACCTCGCATCCGGCCGCGCTATCGACTATTTTGTCGATCCGTGGCAACGGGAAATTGTCCTTTGGTCAGGCTTTATTGAGACTGGTGAAGTCGATGCACATTCGCCACTTCCCGCTCTTTTTCTGCACCATTACGACATTGGAGAGCCATGTGGGGTAAGCCACCGGCTCGATGAATTTGGCCTCCAGGAGGCGGTGCACTTCTGCCTTGGCGGCCTCCGTCTTTTCGTCGGACATCTTGCGAAGCCGCTGCTTTCTCGGCCGTACCGAAGGGTCGATTCCCAGACTGTGCTCAATTATTGAACGGCTGACCCCGACCAGGTCGAGGGCCGACCAGGCGAAGACATCTTTGTTCTTGGACAGGCAGCAGAGGAGCTTTTCCTCTTCGTGCGAAGTAAGGTCTTCGCTGATAATAACTGTCTGCCTGGGCGTGGCCTGGTCGAGGGGGACGGTCTTGGTCCCGTCGTGGCTCTGCAGCTGCGCCTTGTCATGCTGCTTATTTGTTGGGCTGGCAGGCGCGGGGGCTTCGCGTTGGGCCGTGAGGCAGTGCACGTTTCTTTGACCGGGCACGAAGTCCCGCTCTATGTTACGCGCAGTCTGTTGATTGCCGAAGACTGTGATAACGCCTAACGGACCTGGTATCTTCATACATAGGTACAGTCCGTGAATGGCTGCTTCGAACTTATTGATGGAGCCCCGGCCCATGATGGCATTGTAAGGGTATACCATATCCACAATGTCAAAGGTTATTTGCTCGCTTCGGGCATTGGGTGCTACACCGAAGGAGAGAGGCAGCTCTATTTTGCCGACGGGGAAGGTGCCCTTGCCGCCGAAGCCATACAACGGGTTGTCCGAAGGCTTAAGCAGGCTGTGGCTTATGCCCATGCGATCGAAGGCGTGGAGGAAGATGATGTCCGCCTGGCTGCCGTTGTCAACGAGGACCTTGTGCAGGTCCCAGCCTGCCACGCTGCAATTGATAACCATGGCGTCCCAGTGGGGGGCGCTGCGCAAGTCGACGTCCCGTGCGTCGAAGGTTAGCGGTATGTGGGACCACTTTGTCTGCACGACTGGGCCCGTGACGGCGACATGGTTGATACTGCGGTAGTGGTCCCGCTTCTGCCGCTTGGTGTCGAAGTCGGTGCTGGACCCCCCAGTTATCATGTGGATGACTCCGCGATACGGTTGATCGGCGAAGTCTTCCTGCTTTGGGGCATGGGGATGTTTTGGTGTTGCTGGTGTGGTGGTGGGGGTGGAGGAGGTACGATTTGTACTTCCTGATGGTGTTGGTAAGCGTGGTGCGGTGGATGCGGGGCAGGAGCGTGGATATATGGCGGAGGGGGTTGCTGGTAGTTGTGCGCGACAATTCTGGGGTTGTCGGCTGGCTGCGCCCGTGCCATTCTGTCTCTGGTAGCCTTCGTCTCGGGGCAGTCTTTGGTTTGGTGGGCGCAGTCTTCGCCATGGAAGAGGCAGTAGAATCGGCGCGGCGGCTGCGCACGCCCTCGGCCCCTGCCACGAGTGCCGTTACCGCGGCCCTGGGGGGGGATATTCCTGGCAACGCGGGGGGTCGGCAGCGGGATGCTGGTTGGCGATGTTGTGCACCTACTGCTGATTGCGGCCGTCTCGACCGGAGTCTGGCTGCGGAGTCCTTGTCCACGTGCGGCTGGACTGTGGAGCATCTTTAGGCTTCCTCTGGGACTCAATCTTGCGCTGGTGGAGCTCTTCGGATCTGGCGTACTTTTCAAACAGCTGATATAACTCTTGGAGGTTCTTTGGCAGATCTCTGATGCAGTGGCTGTAAAGGACGCCGGCGCGAAGACCACTGATAGCATAGTGGATGGCAATCTGGTCATCGACTGAGGGTAGCTGTGACTTGAGTGTTAGAAATTTGCGGTAATACTCCCTCAGGGTCTCCTTTTCTAGCTGCTTGCAGAGCGAAAGTTCGGCCAGGGCGTCGGTGTCTGGGCGGTACCCTTGGAAGTTGAGCAGGAACTTGTCCCGGAGACTTCTCCAGGAATCAATGGACAACGGAGGCAACCTGGTGAACCAGGTGAGTGCGGGGCCCTCGAGGGCGATGATGAAAGACTTCGCCATTGTGGCGTCGTCCCCCCCCCCCGGACGATGCAACGGCGACCTGGTAACTCATTATGTATTGAGCCGGGTCGGTGCTGCCGTTGTACTTGGGATAGGTCCCTGCCCGGAAGTTAGCTGGCCACGGCGTCACTTGCAGGTGAGGCGCCAGGGGACTTCGCTCATCGAGATAGTTGACCCCTTGGAATGGCGCGGCGTGCGGGAAGGTGTGGTCGCGTTGAGGGAAACGTGGGTCCTCCGGTTGCGCGCGGTGTTGCAGGGGTGGCCCATGCTGCAGGCCGGGGTGGCCTTCGCGCGTGTCTTCGTCTTGTGCGCGCTGCTGGAGGGGTGGCTCGTGCTGCAGGCCGAGGTGGCCTTCGCGCTGCATCAGCGCAATCTCCCGCTCGAGTTCCTGGGCCTTGTGCTCTTCGTCGCGTATCATTTGCCGCACTTTGGCTAGTGCGGACACGCGTCGGCGCTTGGCCTCCAGTATCTCCTTCTGCCTCTGGAGATTGCGGTTCTTGAGGCGCAGGGCGCGCAACTGTAGCTGTTCTTCTGCTGAGACGCCGAGGACCTCACCGTCCTCGGCGAGGTCCGCGCCCTCCGGTGGTGCGAAGCCTGAGGGTGGCTGCGGTTGTCCCTCAGGGTCGCAGGTGCGGAGGGTGTCGTCTTCGTCTGCGCGAGGGACATCGTCTTCAGTGGCCTCTTGGTGGGTGGATTGGGTGAGGGCGAGGGCCTTGCCCTTTCTTGCGGCGAGCAGTGCTGCCTTCGCAGCCTCGTCAGCCTTTGGGTTAGCTCTTTTGGGTGCCATCGCGGGTGGTTTTCTCGTAGCACGAACGGTGGGCGCCAAATGTTGGAACTTGCTCTCTGCTGCAAGGGGATCCAACAAGGGTGAACAGTGATGACAACAGGGCACTCGCGCTAGATGGCAAAAGCTCTGTTAATCTGGCCTCTCACGGGCACTGTACAGGGGTATTTATAGGTACCTGAGCGCGCAGCACCTCGACCTAAGGACGCATGTGCCCTCAGGTACCTAGGTTATCCCAAGAATATTCCCATAAAGCGGGGTTACAGACCGTAATTACAGGAATGCTTTTACAAAATAGGCCCGTAACACAGGGCGGCCAAGCGGGGCCCGTTACGATGGGCCGGATTGCACGTGGGCCTCCGAGCTGGGCGAGGCCGCGCCGTGGGATGCCCTTCGTCGCCAGTCTTCGCCTGGAGCGGAAGAAGCGAAGGGTGTCCCCGCCTGTTTTGTTTCTGTCAGTTCAGCTGCTGCAGCGAAGGCTTCGAGCGAAGGGTGGCGCCTTTGCCTTCGCCCCAACAGTTGCTTGCACGACAAGGCTTGCCTTTGGCTGAGCCGAGGGCGCGCTCACTGTCTGAGGAGACCCTCGGGCGAGACGTGAACTCGTCCGGGACCACTGTTCCGCCCGAGGCCGGGCTCGGGTCGAGGCGAGATTGCGTCCCTTGGTAGACGAAGCTTTGACTTTGACCCGAGCCGTAAGCCTTTATGGTTTGCTCTGAGGGTGTTTACCAGCCGTGATTAGGAGTGTTGGGGGTACCCCTAATTACGGTACCCGACAACTATATGATGCTTTCATTAGTTTTGGGACTCAATGCTATTAAGTCGAAAGACATAATAATGACTTTATTATTGGGTGAAGAATGAATTAGTGTAGAGTTTAGTTTATCCATGTTTAGTTTTGAGCAATATTTCACATGCTTTCATGTTCAAAAAACAATATATTCCTTGCTTTGTATAATTATGACAACCTTAAACCATTTAAATTATAAAAAATCTGGCTTAAAATCATGTAGACACTAAACTCTGCACTAGGCGGTGTTTAAATGAACTAGAGCTAATAGTTAGTTGACTAAAAAATGCTAGTGGAATTAGGTAACTAACAAATAACCATCTAACTATTGGCTATTTTGCTAAAAATAATTGTTTGGATGTCTTCAGCTAATTTTGGCAGCTAACTATTAGCTATAGTACATTCAAACACCTTCTAACTCGTTTTAGATAGGAACAAAATTATCATTTTGCCCCTGACTTGTAGCACGGTTAAGTCCCAAAAATAATACAAGGGATTACGTTGGCTTGTCGGCTAACGAGATCTCAAGATGGGGACGTATGCAAGCTCATGTTATTTTAAAACCTTGGCAGACTTCAAAATGCTGTACACAGAAATTTGGGCCGATGGCGACCGACTGACTTGCCCGTTTGTTGATGGCGTCATGGAATGGGCCAGAAATCTGCGGCGCGAGGGCGGAGTGGAGCTGGGACGTCCTGGCCCGGCCCAAACCTGCGCCCGGCGGGGGTATCCACGCTCAGCAACACCCGTGTTCGTTCATGACTCTGCTGGAAAATAAATAAAGGAAAAGAGGATATTATCTCAACTACTTTAACACAGAGAATATTTTTTCAATACCATCAAAATCTATACCGAACATATGTATGCCATAAAAAATTATAAGTTTCATTCAATACTATCTATTTAGATTTTGAGCCCCTTCAATACCTCCACACGTCAGATGGCGCCAGCAATGACTGCTATGATATTGAAGGGACTCAAAATCTAAATTGATGGCACTGAAGGAAGCACATGATTTTTGATGGCATATATATACAGGGTGTTGGACACCAAAATGAGCGGACGGTCCGGGCCTTAGGGCCGGACGGTCCGCGTGTCCCGAGATAAGATTAACTCGGATATTTATCCTTATCTCGTGCGTGGTTATCCATCTAATCATGTGGGAGTTTGTTACTATCTCTTAGGAAAAGGTCCAGACCTCCTCCCCTATAAATATAAAGGGGTATGGCCGATTGAGAACCCCCGAACACATTCCAATCGAACCAATTACCTTATTTACTTTTT
The DNA here is from genome assembly GCA_029449295.1 of Zea luxurians. Taxonomy (NCBI): domain Eukaryota; kingdom Viridiplantae; phylum Streptophyta; class Magnoliopsida; order Poales; family Poaceae; genus Zea; species Zea luxurians. The sequence goes on from JAOPSE010000002.1 coordinate 163,389,647, forward strand.
CTGCCCTAGGAGTAGATGTAGCATAGTTCTAGTTGTAGCCTTCCGCATATCCACCTCCACCCCTATTCGACTCTACGTCGTCTAGATCCGTCTTAGGTGGCCTGCCGATCCCAAGATGACCCTAGGATCTCACCCCTCCCGGGGGGCAAGATCTAGTTGTCCACTCGAGACCTCTTCCTCGAATTGATCTCTTAATTCCTAGGCGACTCTACGTCGTCTGGGGACACCCCGGGTGACCTGTCGACCCGGAGCATCTTAAGATCTTTTCCCCCAGGGGACGAGATCTAGATTCCAGCAAGGAGGAGGAAGACGACCCTGTCGCCAGGTCGCGGACCGTCCGACCCAGAGCTGCGGACCGTCCGGTGTGACGCAGGGAAGACACCGCTCCTGCGTCCAGGTCGCGGACCGTCCGCGCCGCCGCAGAGGGCACTATCAGGCAACCCGGCGACCTGTCGCAGGCCGCCACCGCTGTTCACCTCGCGGAGCCGAACCCAAGGTATTGCTCATCACGAGAAGGTCATAGGGTTCGTTGCTATTTGGTCCCAAATAGGTGGTGACCATCATAGAGATGTTGTCCCATATTTAGGATAACCACTTTATTTGGCCCTACATCATCTAAAGGTGCCAAGTACCGCCAAGCGGTTCATTATAGTGTTTGGTGACCAAAAAGGCACCAACATACTTTTTGGCGACTCCGCTGGGGACGAAAGATCGGATCTATCAAATCCGATCCATTAGATCAGATCTATTAAATTAGACCTATCAGATCGGTCGCAATGGCCAATCCCAAAGATCACAACAATGTCGTCCTAGACATTAACACAAGGCTGACTAACTCGCCGGCCAATGAGGATGAGAAATTAGAAGACCACATGAAAAGGCTGGACGAGGAATTCCAACGACAACAGGCTCAGATAAGCAAGGTGGCGAAAAAGTGGTACCTCTCGCACTTCAAGGTAGATCACCACCAGAAGGTCGTCAAGAAGAGGGAAGTAAAGTACGATTCACTCTCAGTCTTGCTTCATCAGCTCCCCATTGTGAGTAACACCACGCCATTAGCCGATATTCAATCTGTTAAAATTTCTTTTGATAATCAGATTAAAATTATAATAGAGGATATAGAGAATATGACGCATGCATTAGAAAATACTCATACACCTGATTTTTTGTCACATAAATTGTGCACTAAAATAACTGCGTCAAAAACATCGGCGACAAATGGGGCTTCTCAGTCCCAACCATATTCTAGTATGCCGATGGACTCATATCCAGGACGACCGTCACCACCATCTTCGCTAAATGGTGAGTCAACTCTGAGCACGGCCGGACCGTCCGCACACAATCGCGGACCGTCCGGCCCTCCGTCAGACCGTCCGGCACCCTACGCCGGACAGTCCGAAGTTACACAGAGCCCACCACAAGGGTCACAGGTGTTGCCTGGCGTGACCGGATAGTCCGAGGATATTATCGGACCGTCGGATCCACCCGCAGACCGTCCGACTGTGCAGGTCGGACCATCCGGAGCACCAAAAGTCACCTGTGATCCGCCTAGTGCGGAAGGCCGACATAAATATAACCGGCCACCCAAGCCCCAAGAACCAAAAAGGTCACATGTCCCTGAGCTTGTTTGGCCCACTAAGGCCAAACCTTCTGTTCACTCTCACCCGCACTCGACACAGAAGGAAAAGGTTAAGTTTACATTTAATATTACTAAGTGTGATAAAATATTTGATGAGTTGCTTAAACATGGTAATATTAAATTATCACATATAATTCCTCCGGTGGAAGAATTAAAAGGGCGTATATATTGTAAATGGCATGGCTACTTTCTTCATAACACCAATGATTGTGCTGTCTTTCGTCGGCAAATACAATCGGCTATAAACGAAGATTGTGCTGTCTTTCGTCGGCAAATACAATCGGCTATAAACGAAGGCCGGTTGAGGTTTCAAAAGGAGGTGAGGATTGACAGGCCACCTGTCCCTGCCACCACATTAGAGCCGACAAGCAAAAAAGTCATAGTTCGGCCCTATGCGGCCGATAAAAACAAAGATAAAAATATCGTCATTGGTGATCCCCGCACACCAAATATGTCACACAGAATGGTTACTCGGAAGACTCCGGACAAAAGAAAGACCGAAGGCACCGGGGGGCAAGCACGATCGGACACCCGATCACGGTCACCTGTCCTGCGTACGCCGGACGATCCGGGTACTAAGGCTGAACAGTCCGAGACAGGAGCAGACAGTCCGGCTATAATGGTCGGACGGTCCACGGACAGTCAGAAGCAGCAACCTCAGACCACCGGACCACAAGGTTCCAAAACAAGTGTTAGGAAACAAAATAATACTAAGACGTCTAGACGACTCAGTAGAGTCGGCCCTACTTTTGGTCAGTTGCTTGCCAAATATACGAAGAAGACCGTTCCACACAACCGGCCAATAAAGCAGACGAAGTCAAAAGGGCGATCTGTGCGAAAGCAAAAGCCGACTAAACGGACCCAAAAGGTAGCACAACCAAGATCGTCTTGTCATCCTCCTTCGGGGATAGCATGGTGCGTCCCGTTCTACCCATCGCCGATGTGCTGTCCTGCTCATGTGTGGGGTGGTACGGCGATGAATTCATATTACTGGTCCAATCCGTTTGCTTATTTGGGCTGGGGGGCACCACAAGTTTTTGCCTATTGATAGGTTGATCAGGTAGACATGGCCGAAGAGGATGCGATCCGAAACGGCCTCTGTGCATTAAAGTTCCATCAAGTATTTATATTATCTGATCGCAAGAGCCGATGACTTACATCGAGCTGAGTCCTTGCTTCGGGAACAAAAGCTCATAAGGTCAATTGTTTCCGAAGTTTTCACTGATGCTTTTGGTTCGCCAAGCTCCACCAAAAGGCAGGGGGGCATATGTTGGACACCAAAATGAGCGGACGGTCCGGCCCTTAGGCCCGGACGGTCCGCGTGTCCCGAGATAAGATTAACTCGGATATTTATCCTTATCTCGTGCGTGGTTATCCATCTAATCACGTGGGAGTTTGTTGCTATCTCTTAGGAAAAGGTCCAGACCTCCTCCCCTATAAATATAAAGGGGTACGGCCGATTGAGAACCCCCGAACACATTCCAATCGAACCAATTACCTTATTTAGTTTTTCTGCCCTAGGAGTAGATGTAGCATAGTTCTAGTTGTAGCCTTCCGCATATCCACCTCCACCCCTATTCGACTCTACGTCGTCTAGATCCGTCTTGGGTGGCCTGCCGATCCCAAGACGACCCTAGGATCTCACCCCTCCCGGGGGGCAAGATCTAGTTGTTCACTCGAGACCTCTTCCTCGAATTGATCTCTTAATTCCTAGGCGACTCTACGTCGTCTGGGGACGCCCCGGGTGACCTGTCGACCCGGAGCATCTTAAGATCTTTTCCCCCCAGGGGACGAGATCTAGATTCCAGCAAGGAGGAGGAAGACGACCCTGTCGCCAGGTCGCGGACCGTCCGGCCCAGAGCTGCGGACCGTCCGGTGTGACGCAGGGAAGACACCGCTCCTGCGTCCAGGTCGCGGACCGTCCGGCCCAAGGTCGCGGACCGTCCGCGCCGCCGCAGAGGGCACTATCAGGCAACCCGGCGACCTGTCGCAGGCCGCCACCGCTGTTCACCTCGCGGAGCCGAACCCAAGGTATTGCTCATCACGAGAAGGTCATAGGGTTCGTTGCTATTTGGTCCCAAATAGGTGGTGACCATCATAGAGGTGTTGTCCCATATTTAGGATAACCACTTTATTTGGCACTATATCATCTAAAGGTGCCAAGTACCGCTAAGCGGTTTATTATAGTGTTTGGTGACAAAAAGGCACCAACACAGGGGTTTGGTATAGGTTTTGCTGGCATTGAGGGATTTTGCTCTCTGACATATACTGCATCCACAGTCGCAGCACAGCACATAATCAAGTGCATCGGCGCCAGTCATTATTCATGCGCATTCCCCTCCCCGCCCTGATCAGTAAATTCAGCATCAGCACAACAATAACCAGCCACACGCTCCGCCGAGGGGGGAGGAGAAAAGATGTCCATGGACAGGACGACGGAGCAGCGCGGTGGCTTTTTAGCTTTGGGCGGAGCCCTCTCCGGTCGTCATCACGCGACCGAGACGAGAGCCCAGCTGGCCCCTCTCTGACCGCCATGGCTCACAGGCAACGCGCACAGCACCTATACGGACGGCCGATCGCCAACCGTGGTAGGTAGGTCCGTGCCTCCGTGGGTAATGCAGGAAAACGACCTGACAGACCCCGCACAGTGGCATGCATAGTTTGACCTTTGAGACACGAACAGATTCAACCAGGCTAGCTGCGTCTGCGTATGCTCTGTCGTCACGCACAGTAACGTGCTTTGACCCTGCTGCGTCGATGTCACATGGGGCAACCATGCTGCACAACAGACTTTACGTATGCCGTCGTGTACGTACTGTGTGTACAACAGGTGAGCACCGAGGAAATGAGCAGTGAAACAAATTATACGGAGTGTACTGGCATGGAGTGGTTGGCCGTGCAAGACGTACGCTGCTGTGGAGTGTCGACTCGATCGATCCATATGAACCGAACGGCCGAGATGGCGTCTCTGCCCGAGTGCCCAGTGACGCGTGGCGCCCTGAGATCAAACCATTGCTCGCTGTGGCCCCGCGGGGTACGGTATATACTAAAGTCGGCATCATGCATGATGCGTTTATTGAAACGCTTTATTATGTTGTGGTTGCAGACTTGCTCTGCGCGTTGTTGCCAGCAGCACATTATGAAAAAACACGGTACGGTGGGGGCGGGTCGATCGGAGCCTGGCCTGTGGGAGAATCTATCTATTGATCAACAGCTAGGCATGCATGAGACGTCCATGTATGATGTATCACGACACGGTGCAAAAAAGTGCGTGGACGGCGACCGCAATGGAATGGAATGGAATACAGGCAGTCCGATCCATCGTTCACCGCGGCGATGCTGCGTCGTCGTCGACACGTCGCGCGCGCGGGGGGCGGGTCTCGCGAGCGCGCGCGTGCGTGCAGGTGGAGGTGGGTCGCCGCCCCCCGTCTCGGCAGGCGACGGTCGACGTCGACATGAAGGAGCCCGGCCCGCGCTGGAGCTGATGATATGAGTGAGGGGAGGAGTCACGCGCTGCACCTAAACGAACAAACATGATGGCCTCCCATGTGCTTCTCATTAATTGGCTAATTGCATCAGGTGCATGACGCTAATGTTCATGGAATGGAATGTTATCGCCCGCCGCTTTGTTCGTCTGTCTTCGTGTCCAAGTCTATGCTCTTTTTTTTTCTCGTCAAACAACGGGTGCCGCGGAATAAGAGGGGTATTTTTAGTTTAGGACGTGTTTGGTTTATATAGACTAATTGTTAGTCTTTCTATTTTATCTTATTTTAGTTCATAAATTACTAAATATGCAAACTACAATAAATTTAATAAACTACAAACTAAAATAGAATAAAATAAAGAAACTAAAAAGTATTTGTCCATAATAATGCCCTGGCGAAGTAAATCAGCGGTTACCATTGCGTTTGGAGCCCAATATTTTTTGTCTACATAATATATGTGTACATTGAATGCACATGATTCTAAGATCACTTTAGGCTTTCTCATCCTATCTTTTATCTCATTTTCTATTTCTAATTTCACTACGTGAACATTTTAATCTAATAATTGTTCTTTCTTTCTTTTTCCTCCTTTACTCTTACCTGATAGTACTTTTTTTTTATGTACAAGCTACCTTATTCCCATCTCCAGGATATAAAATGTTCCTTGGGAACCGGAAGTTGGGCCAGCGCGTCTCCGGAACAGATGTTCCTCCTCCCTCCTTTTGAGAAAGCAAGCAGGCATCGATTCTTTTATTTGTTTTCGTTTATATATTCACTCACACACAAGCACATCTGCACATGTGGTTGCAGCACTAGCTACGTTCAACAAGATGCCGCGCACAGGCACAGGATACAAGCAGCTTCCTTTACCCCGTGTACACTCAAGCAATTAAGGAAACAAAACAACTATCGCGCCCTGACGTCATGCCTGCTTTACGGCTTCAGCACTTCTTCTGCAACCCAAAATAGAATAAAATAAAGAAACTAAAAAGTATTTGTCCATAATAATGCCCTGACGAAGTAAATCAGCGGTTACCATTGCGTTTGGAGCCCAATATTTTTTGTCTACATAATATATGTGTACATTGAATGCACATGATTCTAAGATCACTTTAGGCTTTCTCGAGCAGCTTACTCATCCTATCTTTTATCTCATTTTCTATTTCTAATTTCACTACGTGAACATTTTAATCTAATAATTGTTCTTTCTTTCTTTTTCCTCCTTTGCTCTTACCTGATAGTACTTTTTTTTATGTACAAGCTACCTTATTCCCATCTCCAGGATATAAAATGTTCCTTGGGAACCGGAAGTTGGGCCAGCGCGTCTCCGGAACAGATGTTCCTCCTCCCTCCTTTTGAGAAAGCAAGCAGGCATCGATTCTTTTATTTGTTTTCGTTTATATATTCACTCACACACATGCACATGTGGTTGCAGCACTAGCTACGTACGTTCAAGATGCCGCGCACAGGCACAGGATACAAGCAGCTTCCTTTACCCCGTGTACACTAAAGCAATTAAGGAAACAAAACAACTATCGCGCCCCTGACATCATGCCTGCTTTACGGCTTCAGCACTTCTTCTGCAAACCAAGTCATGCATTATGGAGGCCCAATCCAATCAGATAATTCGGTCGCTCGATCGAACGGAACAATGGGTGTGCAAGCCACGTCGTTTCATTCTCCGACCAATGCTTCGCTTTGCCGGACTGGTCTCGCCAATGAGTAGCACCCACCGGTGCTCCAAGGGGCATCAAGTGCGATGCATGCATGGGCAGGAGCCAGGACGCCAGCAAAGCTCTGCCCTCCCCAGCTTGTGCTCTACGTCAGACTGGGTGTTACAGTTCTGTTGCTAGCCAAAGTCTCTGTCAATGTCAATGTCAATGTCCTAATAATAGGTTTATATTTCCGTCCGTCCGGAAGAAACTATTGAAAAGAAAAAAGGAAAAAAAAACCCTAAAAAAAGCTTGCTAATTAACCACATCTACTAGTATAATGATGATGATGATTGCGTTGTTCAGGCTGAGGCTTCAGTTCCAGACTTCCAGGTTGGGCAGTCAGTCTCAGACGCAGGCACTCGCTGATGTGGAAGCTTTAAACCAGCTAGGCGGCTCTCCTCCTCACATACATGCCACTGTGGCAGGAGGACAGAGCTTTCATTCACAGTTGCCGGGCCTCCGTCCCTCCCACACCCTTGTCTTCGCGAGCAAGATTCTCTTGCGTATTCGTGGACCCAACCCAACCATGCCAGGACATGGATGAGCGAGCTGGTTGCCCAGGAACTTGCTCTAGTCCGAGTAACATCAGCCATGGTTGAACCACTGGCGAGCTGTCTGCACGCAATCTAGTCATTTTTTTTATGTTTCATTTTAAATTTAGAAATAATCTAGTAAATCTGTGACAACATGTTTGTGTATCTATATAATAATCTAGTAAACCACAAAACGAAGAAAAAAAACGTTTTAATCGTACCATGAGTCCACAACGTCCTGCAAGCAAATTACAGTGCTAATACCAGCAATAGTCCACGTCCACATAACAGCCCCGAGACAGACACAGAGAGAGAAAGAATGGAGCGGCCATAGTTTGACCAAGGACACCTGCAACAGCCCCATTTTGACATATACATGCCTACCACATGCACAATGATCAAAGAGAGCAAGCAATACTCCAAGCACGAATACTGAATGAATATATCAACCCATAAAATTGTATCGGATCGGTTGATGAGCAAATCAGGCAAAGCACTAGGCGAAGGCGCACTCATGAGGGACAGATCATCGGCGCATCTTTATTAATGTGGTGTCCAATCCATGGTCCAACCTGTTTCTACTGTGCACACTAGTGCACCCACACACGCGCACCCCAAAGGTGGCGCGACATCTTCATTCTTAAGTGAGTGGAAGCTTCACCAAGGACATATTATTTCAGAACAATGTTTTTTAAATCACAGTTTATAATACTGTAGTTTATCGGATATCATGACATAACTATAGTATATTTTACATCAGTCCAACCCAGCACCTGTTATCTGGTACGACATCAAATAACCTTATCTAAATCTTCATGTCTGATATTGTCGGCGTTTCGAGACCGGGGGGTCCCTAAGCCGACGAGTGAAATGTCGCCTCGTGCCCCAGCCCAGATGGGTCGACGCGAGGCGAAACGCGAAGGGGGGAAAGTGAGGTGGCCGGAGATGGGCGAGAGAGAGGTGGAAATCTCGCGGCCTTCGTGTTCGTCCCGCGCCCAGGTCAGGTGCGCTTGCAGTAGGGGGTTACAAGCGTCCACACGGGGGAGGGAGCGAGCGGCCTTACGCGAGCGCCTGTCTCGTCCTCGTCCCCACGCGGCCAACCCTCTCTAAGAGGGCCTTGGTCCTTCCTTTTATAGGCGTAAGGAGAGGATTCAGGTGTACAATGGGGGGTGTAGCAGAGTGCTACGTGTCTAGCGGAGGAGAGCTAGCGCCCTAAGTACACGCCATCGTGGCGGCCGGAGAGATTTTGGCATCCGGTTTGTGTGATGTCGTGGCCGTCGGAGGAGCGCTGGAGCCTAGCGGAGGGACAACTATCGGGGCCGTCGAGTCCTTGCTGACGTCCTCTTGCTTCCGTAAGGGGGCCGAGAGCCGCCATCGTCAGGGAGCGTGCGGGGCGCCATCATTGCCTATCTGGCGGAGCGAGCCACATGGGACGCCGGTCTTGTTCCCCGTAGCCTGAGTCAGCTCGGAGTAGGGTAATGATGGCGCCTCCTGTTGACGTGGCCGGCCTGCGCCCTAGGTTGGGGCGATGTGGAGGCTCCTCCGAGGTCGGGGTCAAGTCCGTCTTCCGTGGCCGAGGTTGAGTCCGAGCCCCTAGGTCGGGCGGAACGGAGTTCCCCGTCTTACGGGACTTAGCCCGAGTCCGAGCCCTGGGTCGGGCGGAGCGGAGTTCGCCGTCTTCCGGGGCTTAGCCCGAGTCCGAGCCCTGGGTCGGGTGGAGCGGAGTTCGCCGTCTTCCGGGGCTTAGCCCGAGTCCGAGCCCTAGGTTGGGCGGAGCGGAGCTTCCTATGGTGCGTGCGGCCGGGCCTGACTGCCTGTCAGCCTCACTCTGCCAAGTGGCACCGCAGTCGGAGCGGCGCAGACGGCGCTGTCTTTCTGTCAGACCGGTCAGTGGAGCGGCGAAGTGACGGCGGTCACTTCGGCTCTGTCGGCTGAGGGGCGCGCGTCAGAGTAAAGGTGTGAGGCCACCTTTGCATTAAATGCTCCTGCGATTTGGTCGGTCAGTGCGGCGATTTGGTCAGGGTTGCTTCTTGGCGAAGACAGGGCCTCGGTGTGGAGAGAAAGAACAGGACGCTCATAGATATGGCGAGGACTATGCTTGGAGAATTCAAGACCCCCGAGTGCTTTTGGTCGGAAGCCGTGAACACGGCTTGCCACGCCATCAACAGGGTCTATCTTCATCACCTCCTCAAGAAGACGTCGTATGAGCTACTAACCGGTAACAAACCCAATGTATCTTACTTTCGTGTATTTGGGAGCAAGTGCTACATTCTAGTGAAGAAGGGTAGAAATTCTAAGTTTGCTCCCAAAGCTGTAGAAGGGTTTTTATTAGGTTATGATTCAAATACAAAGGCGTATAGGGTCTTCAACAAATCATCGGGTTTGGTTGAAGTCTCTAGCGACGTTGTATTTGATGAGACTAATGGCTCTCCAAGAGAGCAAGTTGTTGATTGTGATGATGTAGATGAAGAAGATGTTCCGACGGCCGCTATACGAACCATGGCGATTGGAGAAGTGCAGCCACAGGAACAAGATGAACGAGATCAACCTTCTTCCTCAACAACGGTGCATTCCCCAACTCAAGACGATGAACAGGCTCATCAAAAGGAGGCGTGTGATCAAGGCGGAGCACAAGATGATCACGTGATGGAGGAAGAAGTGCAACCGGCACCTCCAACCCAAGTTCGAGCGATGATTCAAAGGGATCATCCCGTCGACCAAATTCTGGGTGACATTAGCAAGGGAGTAACTACTCGGTCTCGACTAGTTAATTTTTGTGAACATTACTCTTTTGTCTCCTCTATTGAGCCTTTCAGGGTAGAGGAGGCCTTGCTAGATCCGGATTGGGTGTTGGCCATGCAGGAGGAACTTAACAACTTCAAGCGCAATGAAGTTTGGACGCTGGTGCCTCGTCCCAAGCAAAATGTTGTGGGAACCAAGTGGGTGTTCCGCAACAAACAAGACGAGCACGGAGTGGTGACAAGGAACAAGGCTCGACTTGTGGCAAAAGGTTATGCCCAAGTCGCAGGTTTGGACTTTGAGGAGACTTTTGCTCCTGTGGCTAGGCTAGAGTCCATTCGTATCTTGCTAGCGTATGCCGCTCACCATTCTTTCAGGTTGTACCAAATGGATGTGAAGAGCGCTTTCCTCAACGGGCCAATAAAAGAGGAGGTGTACGTGGAGCAACCCCCTGGCTTCGAGGATGAGCGGTACCCCGACCACGTGTGTAAGCTCTCTAAGGCGCTCTATGGACTTAAACAAGCCCCAAGAGCATGGTATGAATGCCTTAGAGATTTCTTAATTGCTAATGCTTTCAAGGTTGGGAAAGCCGATCCAACTCTTTTCACAAAGACATGTGATGGTGATTTGTTTGTGTGCCAAATTTATGTCGATGACATAATATTTGGTTCTACTAATCAAAAGTCTTGTGAAGAGTTTAGCAGGGTGATGACGCAGAAATTCGAGATGTCGATGATGGGCGAGTTGAACTACTTCCTTGGGTTCCAAGTGAAGCAACTCAAGGACGGCACCTTCATCTCCCAAACGAAGTACACGCAAGATCTGCTAAAGCGGTTTGGGATGAAGGACGCCAAGCCCGCAAAGACTCCGATGGGAACCGACGGACACACCGATCTCAACAAAGGAGGTAAGTCCGTTGATCAAAAAGCATACCGGTCAATGATAGGGTCTTTACTTTATTTATGTGCTAGTAGACCGGATATTATGCTTAGCGTATGCATGTGTGCTAGATTTCAATCCGATCCTAAGGAGTGTCACTTGGTGGCGGTGAAGCGAATCCTTAGATATTTAGTCGCTACGCCTTGCTTCGGGATCTGGTATCCAAAGGGGTCTAACTTTGACTTGATTGGGTACTCAGATTCCGACTATGCTGGATGTAAGGTCGATAGGAAGAGTACATCGGGGACGTGCCAATTCTTAGGAAGGTCCCTGGTGTCATGGAACTCTAAGAAACAAACCTCCGTTGCCCTATCCACCGCTGAGGCCGAGTATGTTGCCGCAGGACAGTGTTGTGTGCAACTACTTTGGATGAGGCAAACCCTCAGGGACTTTGGCTACAATCTGAGCAAAGTCCCACTCCTATGTGATAATGAGAGTGCTATCCGAATAGCGGAAAATCCTGTTGAGCACAGCCGCACAAAGCACATTGACATCCGGCATCACTTTTTGAGAGACCACCAGCAAAAGGGAGATATCGAAGTGTTTCATGTTAGCACCGAGAACCAGCTAGCCGATATCTTTACCAAGCCTCTAGATGAGAAGACCTTTTGCAGGCTGCGTAGTGAGCTCAATATCTTAGATTCGCGGAACTTGGATTGAAATGTAGCATACATGTACTTATGCCTTTGATCATGTTCATTCTGCATTTTGTTGCTTATTATGGTGCTCAAGTTGTACAAACACTCCCTGGACCTCACAAGTCCGTTGCAAAGTGATGCACATGTTTAGGGGGAGATGTGTTACAACTTGACCCCTTGAGACTAACCATATGCTTGAGTTTGCTTGTTTAGTCTCAACGGAAAATTGAAAGGGAAAAGGTGGACTTGGACCATGAAAGACTTCCACTGCAGAGGGTAACTTATTCCAAGTTCATCTCATGAACTCTTATTGCCATTTGCTCTTAATTGAAGATTTTGGTGAGGCAATGGGGTTATAGGGCCAAGATTGATCCCGTTTTGGTGCTTGATGCCAAAGGGGGAGAAAATAAAGGCCAAAGCGATAAATGGATCAACTACCACTTGAGAGATTTTGAAAATAGTAGAATAGAGCTTTTGGTTTGTCAAAACTCTTTTTGTCTCTCTTATCAAAAGTTGGCTTCTTGTGGGGAGAAGTGTTGATTATGGGAAAAAGGGGGAGTTTTTGAAATCTTTGATCAATCTCGTTTGGAATGACTCTCTTTATGTTTCAACATGTGTGTTTGACTTAGAGATAGAGATTTGAGTTTGATTTGCAAAAACAAACCAAGTGGTGGCAAAGGATGATCCATATATGCCAGAATTGAATCAAAATAAATTTGAGTTTTATTTGAAGTGAGTTTGCACTTGTTCTAGTTGCTTTATGTTGTGTTGGCATAAATCACCAAAAAGGGGGAGATTGAAAGGGAAATGTGCCCTTGGGCCATTTCTAAGTATTTTGGTGATTGAGTGCCAACACAAGTGCTTAAATGTGAATTTATGTCCATGGATGAACAAAGTGCAAATCATGAAGTAAAGGTATGTTTCTAAGCCTTAGTACATTGGTTTTGTGTACTAATATACTTGTCTAAGTGTTAGAAACAGAAAGAAGAAGAAAAGAAAAGAGGAGAAAAAGACTTGGCTGAGTGCAGCCAAGACTAAGCTCGGTCTGGCACACCGGACTGTCCGGTGGTGCACCGGACAGTGTCCGGTGCGCCAGGCTGGCTCGGCGTGAAGTAGCCGCTCTCAGGAATTCACCGACGGCGTACGGCTAAAATTCACCGGACTGTCCGGTGTGCACCGGACTGTCCGGTGAGCCAACGGTCGGCCGGGCCAACGGTCGGCCGCGCAATCTGCGCGGGACACGTGGCCGAGCCAACGGCTAGAAGACGGCACCGGACTGTCCGGTGTGCACCGGACATGTCCGGTGCACCAACGGCTCCCAGATCTGCAACGGTCGGCAACGGTCGGCAGCGCTGTTTAAGGAAAGAAATCGGGCACCGGACAGTGTCCGGTGCACCCGACGACAGAAGGCAAGGATGGCCTTCCAGATTTGCTCTCAACGGCTCCTAGCTGCCTTGGGGCTATAAAAGGGACCCCTAGGCGCATGGAGGAGACATCAAAGCAACCTTAGAGCATTCTTGATCATCCACACTCAGTCTTTGCGCATTCGTTTGTCATTCTAAGTGATTCGAGCTCCGTTCTAGTGAGAACTTTGAGATAGTCTTTTGAGCTCGATTCTTGGCCGTGTGTGTGTGCGCATTTTGCTGTGGATTTGTGTGTGTTGCTTCCCTCCCTTACTCTGTGCTTCTTTGTGATCATATACTTGTAAGGGCAAGAGACTCCAATTTGTGGAGATTCCTTGCAAACGGGATATTGAAAGGCAAAACAAAACACCGTGGTATTCAAGTTGGTCTTTGGACCGCTTGAGAGGGGTTGATTGCAACCCTCGTCCGTTGGGACGCCACAACGTGGAGTAGGCAAGCGTTGGTCTTGGCCGAACCACGGGATAAACCACTGTGTCATCTCTGTGTTTGATCTCTTGTGGTATTGTGTTTTGTTGAGACTCCTCTCTAGCCACTTGGCAATTATTGTGCTAACACTTAACAAGTTTTTGTGGCTATAAGTTTAAGTTTCACAGGATCACCTATTCACCCCCCTCTAGGTGCTCTCAGGCCTCCCGGCAGCAGCATCCGCCCTGAGGTCATCGCTGCCGCTGTTCGGCCCCCCGGAGCAGAAGTCGTCGTCGTCGCCGCTGCCGGAGCGGGTGGCGGCGCGCCGTTCGTCGGTCTTCTGTTGCTCCACAGGCCCCTCCCCCATCGAGTGGGGTCGTTCGTGCATGCGGAGGTGGAATCGGAGTTCCGTTTGTAATGGCACTTCGAATGCCAGTGTTTTTGTTCATTGTGGCTGTCGAGGCCCGAACATGTATGTAATTTCGGCATGGAGCCGTGTTGTTTCCTCACTTTCGAGCACTAAGACTCGCCTGTTGGTTGCCTGAACCGCTTCACCAAGCGTGAGTCGCCCCGTGTAAAGGTGACGAGTGAGGTATCTGTATCCCGGAGGCGTAGGAGTCCCTCGGCTCGGTCAGCCTTGTTGTCCGAGGCTTCCCTTGCTTAGTTAGAGGAACCCCTCGGCCGCTCTTCGATGAGCCGAGGCCAGGGGTAGCGGTGTCAGCGCGAACAGAGGCAGAGTTGGCTCAAAAAAAGAAAACCTGGTCGGCCGGAGCCTGGCCGGGTCGTCCGTTGGTGGGACCGACGCCGGAATTGATCAGCCGAGGCCTCGGGCCGGGCTGATGTCCTTGGGGGACAGCTGGCCGAGGCCCTGGGGTGATCGGCCGAGCCGCCTGCTCGGGCCGGATTCTCGGGGAAGACCCTGGTGGCGATGGCCCGGGCTCGGTGATGACGTTGTCCTTCAGAGCGGAGACCCTTGGACCGCGTCGCCGTACGAGGCTAGGTTGGACCTCGCCGAAGGTGTTGTCGACGCCGAGGGCGCTGCTGCTCCCTTTAGCCGTCAAGATCCGAGCCTGCAGGATCAGATTATCTTGTAGCGTGTGTTTTCTGTGGCCGCCGAGGCCGAAACACACCCTCGTCGTATTGTAAAGCCGCGTCTCCTTTCCTCCTGTTTCGAGTATCTAGACTTTTTTGTTGGTAACAGAACTATCTGTGCGAGCGAGAGTTGTTTCTCACGGAAGGTGATGAGTGAGGTATCCGTATCCCGGAGGCGTAGGAGTCCCTCGGCTCGGTTGGCCTTGCCGCTTACGCGCACTCTTACCCGTCCATGGGGTTTTGTCACCGACGCAGTCGAGAAGGCTCGAAGAATCGCTCCGGCAGAAGAGCTTCCGAACGTGAAGACTTGTTCGGTCCGCGGAATCACTTATCCGAACGTGAGTTACTTATGGCAGAAGGTGATGAGTGAGGTATCCGTATCCCGGAGGCGTAGGAGTCCCTCAGCTCGGTCAGCCTTGGCTGCTTTCGTGTACTCCGTCGTTTTCAGGATCCACTTTCGAAGTAGTCGAAAAGCACGGAAGACATTCTGGCAGAAAAGATCTTTTTTCGAGGAAAATTTCGACGCAGAGGGGTTCCCCCCTTTTTAGCCCCCGAGGGAGGGTCGGGCTCTGCCGAGGCAAGGCTGACCCTTCCTTGATGACTAAAACTTGCGTGGGGGCAAGGTGAGCGAACAACTTGAAAGCATCTTAAGGGTAGAGGCGACGTAGCTGTTAGACGTTCGAAGTGTTGGTGCAGACCTCGCCTTGACTGTCGGCCAGTTCGTTTGTTCCGGGCTTCAGAACTTTGGCGATGACAAGCGGCCCTTCCCAGGGGAGCGCGTAGCCCCCGGGTGTCTCCAACAAGGGCCCAAGGTGCGGTGGTGGAGCTCCTTCCCATCCCCCAGCAAGACGAACGACTTGGCGCGCCGCGCCAACCGCCGAGCTCTGGCTCGGTCGAGGGGTAGCTCTCCTCGGTGGAGATATTGCAGGTACGGGGTCTGCCAGCTTTGATTAGGCGTGACCCCGCTTCGCTCCTCCTCGACGCGCAGTGCCTTGCCCTCGGGTGCCGAGGGTGACTCGGGCCGAGCTGAGGGTGCCTCGGGCTCGGGCGTGTCGTCGATTTTGACGGAGGGTTGATGCAGGTTTCGGGAGCAGGCTTCCGGGGGAAACGTTATTCGCCCCGAGGCGATACAGAGGCAGGCCCCTTTTGCCGAGGTGCGGGATGAAAAGGCTGAGGGCCGCAAGACATCCCATGACTCTGTACGCCTTTCAAGTCCGTGATGGGCCCCATGCTGGCGACGGCTGCGATCTTCTCCAGGTTGGCTTCGACGCCCCGCTCGGAGACGATGAACCCCAAGAGCATGCCTTGGGGCACCCCGAAGACACATCTTTCGGGATTGAGCTTGGCGCCTTTCGCCTTGAGACATCAGAATGTCACTTCAAGGTCGGAGGCTTTCCTCGTCTTGACTACGATGTCATCGACGTAGGCCTTGACAGTGCGGCCAATGTGTTCGCCGAACACATGGTTCATGCACCGCTGGTACGTCGCGCCCGCATTCCTCAAGCCGAACGGCATGGTGACATAGCAGTACATGCCGAAGGGTGTGATGAAAGAGGTCGCGAGCTGGTCGGACTCTTTCATCCTGATTTGGTGATACCCTGAGTAGGCATCGAGGAAAGACAGGGTTTCGCACCCAGCAGTGGAATCCACGATTTGATCGATGCGAGGCAGAGGGTAGGGAACCTTTGGACATGCTTTGTTCAGACCAGTGTAGTCTACACACATCCGCCATTTCCCCCTTTCTTTCTCACAAGCACAGGGTTGGCAAGCCATTTGGGATGGAATACCTCTTTGATGAACCCCGCCGCCATTAGCTTGTGGATCTCCTCGCCTATGGCTCTACGCTTCTCCTCGTCGAATCGGCGCAGAGGCTGCTTGACGGGTCGGGCTCCGGCTCGGATGTCCAGCGAGTGCTCGGCGACATCCCTCAGTATGCCGGGCATGTCCGAGGGACTCCACGCGAAGACGTCGGCGTTCGCGCGGAGAAAGTCGACGAGCACTGCTTCCTATTTGGGATCGAGCCCGGAGCCGATCCGGACTTGTTTGGAGGCGTCGCTGCTGGGGTCATGGGGGACGGACTTAACCGTCTCCGCTGGCTCGAAGTTGCCGGCATGACGCTTCACGTCTGGCACCTCCTTAGAGAGGCTCTCCAGGTCGGCGATGAGGGCCTCGGACTCGATGAGGGCCTCGGCGTACTCCACGCACTCCACGTCGCATTCGAACGCGTGTTTGTACGTGGGGCCGACGGTGATAACCCCGTTGGGGCCCGGCATCTTGAGCTTGAGGTAGGTGTAGATGGGGACGGCCATGAACTTCGCGTAGCATGGCCTCCCCAATACCGCGTGGTAGGTTCCTCGGAACCCGACCACCTCGAACGTCAGGGTCTCCCTTCGGAAGTTGGAGGGTGTTCCGAAACAGACGGGAAGATCGAGCTATCCGAGGGGCTGGATGCGCTTCCCGGGGATGATCCCATGGAAAGGCGCAGCGCCTGCCCGGACCGAGGACAGATCGATACGCAGAAGCCCGAGGGTCTCGGTGTAGATGATGTTGAGGCTGCTGCCTCCGTCCATGAGGACCTTGGTGAGCCTGACGTCGCCGATGACGGGGTCGACGACGAGCGGGTATTTCCCCGGGCTCGACACATGGTCTGGGTGGTCGGCTTGGTCGAAGGTGATGGGCTTGTCGGACCAGTCCAGGTAGACTGGCGCCGCCACCTTCACTGAACAGACCTCCCAGCGCTCTTGCTTGCGGTGCCGAGCCGAGGCGTTCGCCGCTTGCCCGCCGTAGATCATGAAGCAGTCGCGGACCTCGGGGAACTCTCCTGCCTGGTGATCTTCCTTCTTGTCGTCGTCGCGGGCCCTGCCACCCTCCGCGGGTGGCCTGGCCCTGTGGAAGTGGCGCCGAAGCATGACACACTCCTCAAGGGTGTGCTTGACGGGCCCCTGGTGGTAGGGACACGACTCCTTGAGCATCTTGTCGAAGAGGTTGGCACCTCCGGGGGGGGTTCCGAGGGTTCTTGTACTCGGCGGCGGCGACAAGGTCCGCGTCGACGGCGTCGCGTTTCGCTTGCGACTTCTTCTTGCCCTTCTTCTTGGCACCGCGCTGAGTTGACGCCTCAGGGGCATCTTCCAATGGGCGGCCCTAGGGCTGCTTGTCCTTCCAGAAGATAGCCTCGACCGCCTCCTGGCCGGAGGCAAACTTGGTGGCGATGTCCATCAGCTCGCTCGCTCTGGTGGGGGTCTTGCGACCCAGCTTGCTCACCAGGTCGCGGCAGGTGGTGCCGGCGAGGAACGCGCCGATGACATCTGAGTCGGTGATGTTGGGCAGCTCGGTGCGCTGCTTCGAGAATCGCCGGATGTAGTCCCGGAGAGACTCTCCCGGCTGCTGTTGGCAGCTTCAGAGGTCCCAGGAATTCCCGGGGCGCACGTACGTGCCCTGGAAATTGCCGGCGAAAGCTTAGACTAGGTAGTCCCAGTTGGAGATCTGCCCCGGAGGCAGGTGCTCCAACCAGGCGCGAGCGGTGTGAAAGGGAATTAGGCTTACACCTAGTCCCTAATTAATTTTGGTGGTTGAATTGCCCAACACAAATATTTGGACTAACTAGTTTGCTCTAGTGTACAAGTTATACAGGTGCCAAAGGTTCACACTTAGCCAATAAAAAGACCAAGTATTGGGTTCAACATTAGAGCAAAGGGACAACCAAAGGCACCTCTGGTATGGCGCACCGGACTGTCCGGTGTGCCACCGGACATGTCCGGTGCACCAGAGGACTCCAGCGCAAACTCGTCGCTTTCGGGAAATTCCAGAGGCAACTCCACTATAATTCACCGGACTGTCCGGTGTACACCGGACATGTCCGGTGCTCCAAGGAAGGGTGGCCTCCGGAACTCGCCAGTCTCGGGAAGTCAGAACGCCTGCTCCGCTATAATTCACCGGACATGTCCGGTGTACACCGGACTGTCCGGTGTAACAGCAGGGCAACGGCTACTTCTGGCGCCAATGGCTACCTGCGACGCATTAAATGCGCGCCAACGCGCGCAGAGGTCAGGCACGCCCATGCTGGCGCACCGGACACTCTACAGTACATGTCCGGTGCGCCACCGGACATCCAGGCGGGCCCAGAAGTCAGAGCTCCAACGGTCGGAACCCAACGGCTTTGGTGACGTGGTTGGGGCACCGGACTGTCCGGTGCACCATACGACAGCCAGCCTGCACCAAACGGCTAGTTTGGTGGTTGGGGCTATAAATACCCCCAACCACCCCACATTCAAGGCATCCAAGTTTTCCACTTCTCAACTACTTACAAGAGCTCTAGCATTCAATTCTAGACACACCAAAAAGATCAAATCCTCTCCAAATTCCACACAACACCCTAGTGATTAGAGAGAGAGATTTGCTTGTGTTCTTTCGAGCTCTTGCGCTTGGATTGCTTTCTTCTTTCTTGATTCTTCATTGCGATCAAACTCACTTGTAATTGAGGCAAGAGACACCAATCTTGTGGTGATCCTTGTGGGAACTTTGTGTTCCAAGTGATTGAGAAGAGAAAGCTCACTCGGTCCGAGGGACCGTTTGAGAGAGGGTAAGGGTTGAAAGAGACCCGGCCTTTGTGGCCTCCTCAACGGGGAGTAGGTTTGCGAGAACCGAACCTCGGTAAAACAAATCCACGTGTCTCACTCTTTATTCGCTTGCGATTTGTTTTACACCCTCTCTCGCGGACTCTATTATATTTCTAACGCTAACCCGGCTTGTAGTTGTGATTATTTTTGAGAATTTCAGTTTCGCCCTATTCACCCCCCTCTAGGCGACTTTCAATTGGTATCAGAGCCTGGTGCTTCATTAGAGCCTAACCGCTCGAAGTGATGTCGGGAGATCACACCAAGAGGGAGATGGAGACCGGCGACAAGCCCACTACGAGCCACGGGAGCACTTCATCGGAAGAGTCCCGCACCAAGAGGAAGGAGAAGAAGAAGGACTCCTCCAAATGGAAGGAGAAAAGATCTTCTTCTTCACACCACAAAGAGAAGAAGGAAAAATCTTCTTCCCACAAGTCGCATCGGAAAGGCGACAAGCACAAGAGGATGAGGAAGGTGGTCTACTATGAGACCGACACTTCATCAACATCGACCTCCGACTCTGATGCGCCGTCCGTAACTTCTAAGCGCCAAGAGCGCAAGAAGTTTAGTAAGATCCCCTTACACTATCCTCGCACATCTAGACATACTCCATTACTTTTCGTTCCATTAGGCAAACCGCCAACTTTTGATGGCGAATATTACGCTAGGTGGAGTGATTTAATGAAATTTCATCTAACCTCACTCCACAAAAGTATATGGAATGTTGTTGAGTTTGGAGCACAGATACCATCCATAGGGGATGAAGATTATGATACGGACGAAGTGGCCCAAATCGAGCACTTCAACTCTCAAGCTACAACCATACTCCTCGCCTCTCTAAGTAAGGAGGAATACAACAAGGTGCAAGGGTTGAAGAATGCAAAGGAGATTTGGGACCTTCTCAAGACTGCGCACGAGGGTGATGAACTCACCAAGATCACCAAGCAGGAAACGATCGAGGGGGAGCTCGGTCGCTTCCGTCTTCGCCAAGGGGAGGAGCCACAAGATATGTACAACCGGCTCAAAACCTTGGTGAACCAAGTGCGCAACCTCGGGAGCAAGAAATGGGATGACCACGAGGTGGTTAAGGTTATTTTAAGATCACTTATTTTCCTTAACCCTACTCAAGTACAATTAATTCGTGGTAATCCAAGATATACACTAATGACTCCCAAGGAAGTAATCGGGAATTTTGTGAGCTTTGAATGTATGATCAAGGGCTCAAAGAAGATCAACGAGCTTGATGAACCCTCCACGTCCGAAGCACAACCAGTGGCATTCAAGGCGACGGAGGAGAAGAAGGAGGAGTCTACACCGAGTAGACAACCAATTGACGCCTCCAAGCTCGACAATGAGGAGATGGCTTTAATCATCAAAAGCTTTCACCAAATCCTCAAGCAACGGAAGGGGAAGGACTACAAATCCCGTTCTAAGAAAGTTTGCTACAAGTGTGGTAAGCCCGGTCACTTTATTGCTAAATGTCCATTATCAAGTGACAGTGACAGGGATAACGACAAGAAGGGAAAGAGGAGAGAAAAGAAGAAGTACCACAAGAAGAGGGGCGGCGATGCCCACGTGTGCCGCGAGTGGAACTCCGACGAGAGCTCCACCGACTCCTCCGACGACGACGAGGACGCCGCCAACATCGCCGTCACCAAGGGACTCCTCTTCCCCAACGTCAGCCACAAGTGCCTCATGGCAAAGGACGGCAAAAGGAAGAAGGTTAAATCTAAATCCTCCACTAAATATGAGTCTTCTAGTGATGATAATGCTAGTGATGAGGAGAATAATTTGCGTACCCTTTTTGCCGACCTAAACATGCAACAAAAGGAAAAATTAAATGAATTGATTAGTGCTATTCATGAGAAGGATGATCTCTTGGACTCTCAAGAGGACTTCCTTATTAAGGAAAACAAAAAACATGTTAAGGTTAAAAATGCTTATGCTCTACAAGTTGAAAAATGTGAGAAATTATCTAGTGAGCTAAGCACTTGCCATGAGACTATTGACAACCTTAGAAGTGAGAATGCTAAATTAATTGCTAAGGTTGATTCTCATGTTTGTATTGATTCAACTTCCAATCCTAGAAATGATAATGTTGATTTACTTGCTAGGATTGATGAGTTGAATGTCTCTATTGCTAGCCTTAGAAATGAGAATGAGAAATTGATTGCTAAGGCTAAAGAATTAGATGTTTGCAATACTACTATTTCTGACCTTAGAACTAAGAATGATATGTTGCATGCTAAGGTTGTAGAATTAAAATCTTGCAAACCCTCTACATCTACCGTTGAGCACACTTCTATTTGTACTAGATGTAGAGATGTTGATATCAATGCTATTCATGATCACATGGCTTTAATTAAACAACAAAATGATCATATAGCAATATTAGATGCTAAAATTGCCGAGCATAACTTAGAAAATGAAAAGTTTAAATTTGCTAGAAGTATGCTCTATAATGGGAGACGCCCTGGCATCAAGGATGGCATTGGCTTCCAAAGGGGAGACAATGTCAAACTTAATGCCCATCCTAAAAATTTGTCTAACTTTGTTAAGGGCAAGGCTCCCATGCCTCAGGATAACGAGGGTTACATTGTGTACCCTGCCGGTTATCCCGAGAGCAAAATTAGGGGAACTCATTCTAGGAAGTCTCACTCTGGCCCTATCTATGCTTTTATGTATAAGGGTGAGACATCTAGCTCTAGGCAACCAACCCGTGCTAAGTTGCCTAGAAAGAAAACTCCTAGTGCATCAAATGATCATGACATTTCATTTAAGACTTTTGATGCATCTTATGTGCTTACTAACAAATCCGGCAAGGTAGTTGCCAAGTTTGTTGGGGGCAAACACAAGGGCTCTAAGACTTGTGTTTGGGTACCCAAAGTTCTTGTTTCTAATGCCAAAGGACCCAAAACCGTTTGGGTACCTAAAGTCAAGAACTAAAATTGTTTTATAGGTTTATGCATCCGGGGGCTCAAGTTGGATACTCGACAGCGGGTGCACAAACCACATGACAGGGGAGAAGAAGATGTTCTCCTCATATGAGAAAAACCAAGATCCCCAACGAGCTATCACATTCGGGGATGGAAATCAAGGTTTGGTCAAAGGATTGGGTAAAATTGCTATATCACCTGACCATACTATTTCCAATGTTTTTCTTGTAGATTCTTTAGATTACAATTTGCTTTCCATTTCGCAACTATGTCAAATGGGCTACAACTATCTATTTACTGATGTAGGTGTCACTGTCTTTAGAAGAAGTGATGATTCAATAGCATTTAAGGGAGTGTTAGAGGGTCAGCTATACTTGGTAGATTTTGATAGAGCTGAACTCGACACTTGCTTAATTGCTAAGACTAACTTGGGATGGCTCTGGCACCGCCGACTAGCCCATGTTGGAATGAAGAATCTTCATAAGCTTCTAAAGGGAGAACACATTTTAGGACTAACAAATGTTCATTTTGAGAAAGATAGGATTTGTAGCGCATGCCAAGCCGGGAAGCAAGTTGGCACTCATCATCCACACAAGAACATCATGACAAGTGACAGGCCACTGGAGCTCCTACACATGGATTTATTCGGCCCGATCGCTTACATAAGCATCGGCGGGAGTAAGTACTATCTAGTTATTGTGGATGATTATTCTCGCTTCACTTGGGTGTTCTTTTTGCAGGAAAAATCTCATACCCAAGAGACCTTAAAGGGATTCTTGAGACGGGCTCAAAATGAGTTCGACTTAAGGATCAAGAAAATTAGAAGCGACAACGGGACGGAGTTCAAGAACTCTCAAATTGAAAGCTTTCTTGAGGAAGAGGGCATCAAGCATGAGTTCTCTTCTCCCTACACCCCACAACAAAATGGTGTAGTGGAGAGGAAGAATCGAACTCTATTGGACATGGCAAGAACCATGCTTGATGAGTACAAGACACCGGATCGGTTTTGGGCCGAGGCGATCAACACCGCCTGCTACGCCATCAACCGGTTATATCTACACCGAATCCTCAAGAAGACATCCTATGAACTCCTAACCGGTAAAAAGCCAAATATTTCATATTTTAGAGTTTTCGGTAGCAAATGTTTTATTCTTGTCAAAAGAGGTAGAAAATCTAAATTTGCTCCTAAAACTGTAGAAGGCTTTTTACTAGGATATGACTCAAACACAAGGGCATATAGAGTCTTTAACAAGTCCTCAGGACTTGTTGAAGTTTCTTGTGACGTTGTGTTTGATGAGACTAACGGCTCTCAAGTAGAGCAAGTTGATCTTGATGAGATAGGTGAAGAACAGGCTCCATGCATAGCGCTAAGGAACATGTCCATTGGGGATGTGTGTCCTAAGGAATCCGAAGAGCCTCCACATGCACAAGATCAACCATCCTCCTCCACGCAAGCATCTCCACCAACCCAAAATGAGGACGAGGCTCAAGTTGATGAAGGAGAAGATCAAAGAGATGAGCCTCCTCAAGATGACGGCAACGATCAAGGGGAGATGCAAATGATCAAGACAA
The DNA here is from genome assembly GCA_029449295.1 of Zea luxurians. NCBI lineage: Eukaryota > Viridiplantae > Streptophyta > Magnoliopsida > Poales > Poaceae > Zea > Zea luxurians. The sequence continues at coordinate 163,413,377 of JAOPSE010000002.1, forward strand.
GGAGGATGAAGAACCAAGGCCGCCACACCCAAGAGTCCGCCATGCAATCCAACGAGATCACCCCGTCGACACCATCCTCGGCGACATTCATAAGGGGGTAACCACTCGATCTCGTGTTGCACATTTTTGTGAGCATTACTCTTTTGTTTCCTCTATTGAGCCACACAGGGTAGAGGAAGCACTACAAGATTCGGATTGGGTGATGGCGATGCAAGAGGAGCTCAACAACTTCACGAGGAACGAGGTATGGCATTTAGTTCCACGTCCTAATCAAAATGTTGTAGGAACCAAGTGGGTCTTCCGCAACAAGCAAGACAAGCATGGTGTGGTGACAAAGAACAAGGCTCGACTTGTGGCCAAGGGATACTCCCAAGTCGAAGGTTTGGATTTCGGTGAAACCTAAGCACCCGTAGCTAGGCTTGAGTCAATTCGCATATTATTAGCCTATGCTACTTACCATGGCTTCAAGCTTTATCAAATGGACGTGAAGAGTGCCTTCCTCAACGGACCAATCAAGGAGGAGGTCTATGTTGAGCAACCTCCCGGCTTTGAAGATAGTGAGTACCCTAACCATGTCTATAGGCTCTCTAAGGCGCTTTATGGGCTCAAGCAAGCCCCAAGAGCATGGTATGAATGCCTTAGAGATTTCCTTATTGCTAATGGCTTCAAAGTCGGTAAGGCCGATCCTACTTTGTTCACTAAAACTCTTGACAATGATTTGTTCGTATGCCAAATTTATGTTGATGATATTATATTTGGGTCTACTAACGAATCTACATGTGAAGAATTTAGTAGGATCATGACACAAAAATTCGAGATGTCTATGATGGGGGAGTTGAAGTATTTTCTAGGATTCCAAGTCAAGCAACTCCAAGAGGGCACCTTCATTTGCCAAACTAAGTATACATAAGACATTCTAACCAAGTTTGGAATGAAGGATGCCAAGCCCATCAAGACACCCATGGGAACCAATGGGCATCTCGACCTCAACACGGGAGGTAAGTCCGTGGATCAAAAGGTATACTGGTCGATGATTGGTTCATTGCTTTATTTATGTGCATCTCGACCGGACATTATGCTTTCCGTTTGCATGTGTGCAAGATTCCAAGCCGACCCTAAGGAATCACACCTTACGACCGTAAAACGAATCTTGAGATATTTGGCTTATACTCCTAAGTTTGGGCTTTGGTACCCTCGGGAATCCACTTTTGATTTGATTGGTTATTCGGATGCCGATTGGGCAGGGTGTAAGATTAATAGAAAGAGCACATCGGGGACTTGCCAGTTCTTGGGAAGATCCTTGGTGTCTTGGGCTTCAAAGAAGCAAAATTCGGTTGCTCTTTCTACCGCCGAAGCCGAGTATATTGCCGCAGGCCATTGTTGCGCGCAATTGCTTTGGATGAGGCAAACCCTGTGGGACTATGGTTACAAATTAACCAAAGTTCCTCTTCTATGTGACAATGAGAGTGCAATCCGCATGGCGGATAATCCCGTTGAGCATAGCCGCACTAAACACATAGCCATTCGGTATCATTTTCTTCGGGATCACCAACAAAAGGGGGATATCGAGATTGCATACATTAATACTAAAGATCAATTAGCCGATATCTTTAACAAGCCACTAGATGAACAAACTTTTACCAAACTTAGGCATGAGCTCAATATTCTTGATTCTAGAAATTTCTTTTGCTAATTTGCACACATAGCTCATAAATATACCTTTGATCATGTCTCTTTGATATATGTTATGACTAATGTGTTTTCAAGTGTATTTCAAACCAAGTCATAGGTATATTGAAAGGGAATTGGAGTCTTCGGCGAAGACAAAGGCTTCCACTCCACTACACTACTCATCCTTCGCCATCGCTCCGCATCACTCTCCGTCTTTGGTATAATCTTCACTCATATGTTTTATTTGCCAAAGGGGAGAAAATAGTTAGCAAAGGGCTTATATTTCACTCATAGTATCCGTTTTTGGCGATTCATGCCAAAGGGGGAGAAAGTATGAGCCCAAAGCAAAAGGACCGCACCACCACCCTAATTTTAAAATTAATGGTTTTCAATTGGTAAATTTCAAATTGGTATCTCTTTGTGTTCTAAAGGGGGAGCAAGTAGTATTTTCAAAACTTGACATCTTAAAACCCTCTTGAACACTAAGAGGAGAATTTATTTGAGGGGGAGTTTTGTTTTAGTCAAGGAAAAGCATTTTAAGACAAAGGGAGAAAATTTCAAATCTTGAAAATGCTTCGCAAAAATCTTATTCATTTACCTTTGACTATGTTGCAAAAGGACTTTGAAAAGGATTTACAAAATGATTTTGCAAAAACAAAACATGTGGTGCAAGCGTGGTCCAAAATGTTAAAAATAAAGAAACAATCCATGCACATCTAGTAAGTAACATTTATTGGCTCAATTCCAAGCAACCTTTGCACTTACATTATGCAAACTAGTTCATTTATGCACTTTTATATTTGCTTTGTTTGTGTTGGCATCAATCACCAAAAAGGGGGAGATTGAAAGGGAATTAGGCTTACACCTAGTCCCTAATTAATTTTGGTGGTTGAATTGCCCAACACAAATATTTGGACTAACTAGTTTGCTCTAGTGTACAAGTTATACAGGTGCCAAAGGTTCACACTTAGCCAATAAAAAGACCAAGTATTGGGTTCAACATTAGAGCAAAGGGACAACCGAAGGCACCTCTGGTATGGCGCACCGGACTGTCCGGTGTGCCACCGGACATGTCCGGTGCACCAGAGGACTCCAGCGCAAACTCGTCGCTTTCGGGAAATTCCAGAGGCAACTCCACTATAATTCACCAGACTGTCCGGTGTACACCGGACATGTCCGGTGCTCCAAGGAAGGGTGGCCTCCGGAACTCGCCAGTCTCGGGAAGTCAGAACGCCTGCTCCGCTATAATTCACCGGACATGTCCGGTGTACACCGGACTGTCCGGTGTAATAGCAGGGCAACGGCTACTTCTGGCGCCAACGGCTACCTGCGACGCATTAAATGCGCGCCAGCGCGCGCAGAGGTCAGGCACGCCCATGCTGGTGCACCGGACACTCTACAGTACATGTCCGGTGCGCCACCGGACATCCAGGCGGGCCCAGAAGTCAGAGCTCCAACGGTCGGAACCCAACGGCTTTGGTGACGTGGTTGGGGCGCCGGACTGTCCGGTGCACCATACGACAGCCAGCCTGCACCAAACGGCTAGTTTGGTGGTTGGGGCTATAAATACCCCCAACCACCCCACATTCAAGGCATCCAAGTTTTCCACTTCTCAACTACTTACAAGAGCTCTAGCATTCAATTCTAGACACACCAAAAAGATCAAATCCTCTCCAAATTCCACACAACACCCTAGTGATTAGAGAGAGAGATTTGCTTGTGTTCTTTCGAGCTCTTGCGCTTGGATTGCTTTCTTCTTTCTTGATTCTTCATTGCGATCAAACTCACTTGTAATTGAGGCAAGAGACACCAATCTTGTGGTGATCCTTGTGGGAACTTTGTGTTCCAAGTGATTGAGAAGAGAAAGCTCACTCGGTCCGAGGGACCGTTTGAGAGAGGGTAAGGGTTGAAAGAGACCCGGCCTTTGTGGCCTCCTCAACGGGGAGTAGGTTTGCGAGAACCGAACCTCGGTAAAACAAATCCACGTGTCTCACTCTTTATTCGCTTGCGATTTGTTTTACACCCTCTCTCGCGGACTCTATTATATTTCTAACGCTAACCCGGCTTGTAGTTGTGATTATTTTTGAGAATTTCAGTTTCGCCCTATTCACCCCCCCTCTAGGCGACTTTCACGGTGTCGGAGAGGAACAGGGGGAGGTTGCGGATGATGAGGTTGTCATCGTCCGTTCCACCCAGTTGGCAGGCCAGACGGTAGTCCGCGAGCCACAGTTCCGGTCTCGTCTCCCCCGAGTACTTTGTGATAGTAGTCGGGGGTCGGAACCGGGTCGGGAACGGCGCCCGTCGTATGGCCCGGCTGAAGGCCTACGGACCGGGTGGTTCGGGCGAGGGACTCCGATCCTCCCCGCTGTCGTAGCGTCCCCCACGCCTGGGGTGGTAGCCTCGGCGCACCCTCTCGTCGAGGTGGGCCCAACAGTCGCAGTGATGGTGCTCGTTGCCGAGGCGACCCGGGGCCGCAGGCGCTGTATTGCGCGTGCGCCCGGTGTAGACCGAGGCTTCCCGCATGAATCGGGAAGTCGCGGCATGATGTTCCGAGGGGTACCCCTGCCTTCGGGAGGCGGAGCTCTCGGCCCGCCGGACCGCGGCGCCTTCCAGGAGATCCTTGAGCTCTCCCTGGATTCGCCGCCCCTCGGTGGTTGATGGCTCCGGCATCGCGCGGAGGAGCATTGCTGCTGCAGCCAGGTTCTGGCCGACCCCACTGGATGCGGGTGGCGACCTGACCCTGACATCGTCGGCGATGCGGTGCTGGAAGCCCTGGGGTAGATGACGCATTTCTCCGGCCAGAGGTTAGCCCGCCCATGCCGGCCCGACGTCCCGGCGGATTGGCTCAAGCGCTCCTGTTCCCTCGTCGAGCCTGGCCTGCACCCCGCGGATTTGCTCAAGCTGTGGGTCGTGACCCCCCGTCGGAACGGGGACCATAGCTAGCTCCCGTGGGATGTCAACGCGAGGCACCGGTGTCACACCCGGTTTTTAGAAGGTAAACCGAATGCAAACCATGTACGTGCCAGGATCAGTTATTCACGTACACAGCAGTTACATAACATGGACATCATCACACAGTGCTCAAATAGTATTAAAAGGGAAATAATAGTCAATTACATCATACGTCTGAGACGTCCATATAGTTCTTACAATAAATCAAAGTGCAAAACGAAACGTAGATAAACACGGCCTTCACAGGCAGCCGACTGGGGGTTGCCGCTAACCCACACCTAGAACTCGTCGTAGTCTTGGAACTCCTGGAAGTCTCCTTCCACAGCTTCATCTTCTCCTGAGCAGTGGTTGCAATGCTGACAACCTGGAGGGGGGGGGGGTTTGGTGTGTAGAGCAAGGGTGAGTACACATCAACATACTCAGCAAGCATCCCGTTTGGCTGTAGTGGACTAGCTTTATGTGGGGATAAGTCAAGCAGTTGCTTTTAGTTGGTCAGGTTATTACTTACTAGTAGAGAGCCAGGTTTTAACATTAACCCAAGTTATTAGCCCAATGTATCCTTTCCAAACGGAAAGAATACCACTTACCAATACCATAATCATAACCAGAATCATCAATCTCATTGCCACCTGTACCAAAATATCTCTGATCAAGTATCACTAATCTCTGGAGCTCCCTTGGCCGCTCATAACCGTGAGCACGGCTGATATATCAGTTTCATAACACTCTGCAGAGGTTGCGCACTTTACCCACAAGCCGTGATTCCCACTTGCCTCGGGCTGATCAAACCCTTAAACACTACCAAGGTGAATAGGCAGGGTCTCACTACGTAGCCTTTACAAAGATTCCCCGAGGCTGTAGCCGCCCGTTAGGTTTCCTAAATGTACCGCACTCCTCCCCAAGGGACAAATCAACCTTGGCAGAGCGAGCCGCATACACCGAGCCCCATTGACGGCACAACGGCTAAGCGAACTACACCCCGGTTCCTCCAATTATTCAGCTAAGGGCGTCCCATTCCACCCTCATGGTTGCACTGTTTTCCCGGGCGGTCATCCATTGAACAGGTCCTTACGGAGAGGCACTCGAGAAACCGCTCGAGTCCCCTTAAATGCCACAAGTATGATCATAAATAAGAAGGGGAAAACAGCGTATCATAGATAATCACATCATGTTCATTGATTAGAGTTGAGCAATAGCATCAAACTAAGCAGTAATAATCCGACCCAAATAGGTAAACAAGGACATGGATAACAAAAGCTAGTCAATCCTTAAGTATAAATGTGTAATGCGGGAGGTGAATTAAAGAATGAATAGGACAAAGATGGGTCAAAGGACACTTGCCTCCACCAACCGACTGCTGCTCAGGGGCTTCTCCTGCGAATTCCTCGGGCTCTTCGACCGGATCGTTCTCTATGCGGGCGCAAACATACATACATCCACATATTTAATACAAAAGAACAGTACACCATACAAGGGAACAGGTGAAATGAATATGCATCAAGTATGACATTTGACATCGCATTTGTTATGGTTAGAAAGAAACGGGAAAGGGTCTCGCAGGGGGGTTAAAGTTTATGCACTAATGATCAGTTACAATTGGTTCTTAACAAAAGAATTCTGTTATATATATATACTAATGGAAACCTAATCATTTTTAGTTGATCAACATTGCACGAGATAAACAATTAACTACGTGAATCAATAGCATAACGGAATTTTAAATTAAACTTCCTATTTTCCATAGCATGAACAATGATCAGTCTACCTAAAATAAAGTAATTATGATCACAGAAAGTAAATAAAATAAAATAAAAAAATAAATAAAAAAACAGAGGGGGGGGGGCGGTTGAACCGGCCCTAGGGCGGTTGAACCGGCCCTAGGCTGGGCGGCCGAGCTGGGCGGGCGCGCGGGGGAGGGCGGCCGAGCTGGGGGCCGGGGCGGCTGAGCCGGCCGGTTGAACCGGCGGCCAGGCGGGCGCGGGGGGGGGGTCGGGCTGGGCGGCCGAGCGGGCGGCCAGCGGCCGGCTGGGGCCGAGCAGGGGGCGGGCCAGGGCGCGGCTGGGCGCGGCCGGGGCCGGCCAGGGCGTGGCCAGGCGGCCGGCGGCGCGGCCAGGCGGCCGGGCGCGGCCAGGGCAGCCGGGCGGGGGAAAGAGGAGGGGAGGGAGAGAAGGGGAAAGGGGAGAGGGAGGGAGGAGAGAGGAGGGGGGGCGGCTCACCGGCGTTGGAGAACGACGGCGAGGGGCGGCCGGCGGCAGGGGGCGGCGCGGCTTAGGGCAGGGGCGGGTAGGGGCGGCGCTAGGGAGGGAGAGAGAGAAAATGAGAGGGAGAGGGAGAGGGTTTGGGGAAAAGGGAAAGAGGGGGGGCGGCTGGGCCTTATCCAGGCCCAAGAGGGGGGCGCGCAGGGGCCTGGGCCGGCCGGGGTCGGCCCACGGCGCGGGAGAGAGAGAAAAAGAGGAGAGAGAAAGAGAGAGAAAGAAAAAGAAAAGATTATTTCCCTGTTTTCGAAATCCGATCTTCCTACATGAATGCAATTGCACTTTCAAAGCAATCGAAAAATGCATGGTTCGGCATGGTGCATCAATCATAAAGTATTTTAGAGTTTTTCTTTACACGGGAAATCCAAACCGAATCCCGCTAGCTTTGGAAAAGATCAAGGTTTAGCGAGGGGAAAAGAAAAAGAAAAGGTAACGCCCGAATTTTAGCGAGTAAAGAAAAGAAAAAATTCAACTGCAAAATTCGGGGCGTTACAACCGGCCTAGGGAGATCACCGTCCTCTGGCATACCGAGATGGTTGCCTTCGGAGGGACCCCTAGATCGACGTGGAAACATTCACGGCTCGGGCCGCAGTCCTCGTCGCCGAGGCTACGGCTACCGTCGGAACAGTCGGAAAGGCAGTAGTCGCATGCGGTCATGAAGCCCCGCATGGCACTGGGGTTGCCAAGTCCGGAGAAATCCCAATAGAAGCTGGGCTCGTCGTCTTCCTCGGACCCAGAGGGCCCGTGGGTTGAGACGTCCGTTAGCCAGTCCCAAGGTGACCGCATACGAAACCCCAGAGGGTTCGGATTCACCTCTGCGAGAGCGTCTGCCAAAGCAGAGCCGCTAGGCGGGTCGAGGCTGAATTCGAAAGGCGTGGGATGGGAATCGGTCGGTACCTCTTGGTCGACGGGCGGTGATGAAGTCACGTCGGGGACTGACTGCACCGTCGTCTCAGGTACGAGGGCGACACCCAGCAAGCCTTTCGCGAGCGTGCTGGCGTCGTCCGTTTGCTCGGGATTGGCGTGTCGCGGGGAGACAGCGCTCGTCTTCGTCTCAAGTGCGAGGTCGATGCCCGGCGCGCCCCCCGTTGGAGTGCTGGCGTTGTCGACTCGCTCGACGGCCGACGAGGCGCCGCCTCCTGCTTGGCCTTGGTCGCCCCGCCTCCTCCTCCGTCGGCGGGGAAGAGGACGGGGCGAGCTCGAAGGTTGTTCTTCCACCACGCGGGGAAGACGTCGTCGATCCCGCCGCCGGCGGGCGGACTGTCGGCCGCCATTGTCGCTGTCGCCCGGCGGTGGAAAGAGTATCATGTCGTAGCTGCCGTCGAGGGACATGAACTCAAGGCTCCCGAAACGGAGCACCATCCCGGGCCGGAGAGGTTGCTGGAGACTACCCATCTGGAGCTTGACGGGAAGCTGTTCGTCAACACGCAGCAGGCCCCTACCTGGCGCGCCAACTGTCGGCATTTCGAGACCGGGGGGTCCCTAAGCCGACGAGTAAAATGTCGCCTCGTGCCCCAGCCCAGATGGGTCGACGCGAGGCGAAACGTGAAGGGGGGAAAGTGAGGTGGTCGGAGATGGGCGAGAGAGAGGTGGAAATCCCGCGGCCTTCGTGTTCGTCCCGCGCCCAGGTCGGGTGCGCTTGCAGTAGGGGGTTACAAGCGTCCACACGGGGGAGGGAGCGAGCGGCCTTACGCGAGCGCCTGTCTCGTCCTCGTCCCCGCGCGGCCAACCCTCTCTAAGAGGGCCCTGGTCCTTCCTTTTATATGCGTAAGGAGAGGATCCAGGTGTACAATGGGGGGTGTAGCAGAGTGCTACGTGTCTAGCGGAGGAGAGCTAGCGCCCTAAGTACACGCCATCGTGGCGGCCGGAGAGATTTTGGCGCCCGGTTTGTGTGATGTCGTGGCCGTCGGAGGAGCGCTGGAGCCTGGCGGAGGGACAACTGTCGGGGCCGTTGAGTCCTTGCTGACGTCCTCTTGCTTCCGTAAGGGGGCCGAGAGCCGCCATCGCCAGGGAGCGTGCGGGGCGCCATCATTGCCTATCTGGCGGAGCGAGCCAGATGGGACGCCGGTCTTGTTCCCCGTAGCCTGAGTCAGCTCGGAGTAGGGTAATGATGGCGCCTCCTGTTGACGTGGCTGGCCTGCGCCCTAGGTAGGGGCGATGTGGAGGCTCCTCCGAGGTCGGGGTCGAGTCCGTCTTCCGTGGCCGAGGTTGAGTCCGAGCCCCTAGGTCGGGCGGAACGGAGTTCGCCGTCTTCCGGGGCTTAGCCCGAGTCCGAGCCCTGGGTCGGGCGGAGCGGAGTTCGCCGTCTTCCGGGGCTTAGCCCGAGTCCGAGCCCTGGGTCGGGCGGAGCGGAGTTCGCCGTCTTCCGTGGCTTAGCCCGAGTCCGAGCCCTGGGTCGGGCGGAGCGGAGCTTCCTATGGTGCGTGCGGCCGGGCCTGACTGCCTGTCAGCCTCACTCTGCCAAGTGGCACCGCAGTCGGAGCGGCGTAGGCGGCGCTGTCTTTCTGTCAGACCGGTCAGTGGAGCGGCGAAGTGACGGCGGTCACTTCGTCTCTGTCGGCTGAGGGGCGCGTGTCAGGGTAAAGGTGTCAGGCCACCTTTGCATTAAATGCTCCTGCGATTTGGTCGGTCAGTGCGGCGATTTGGTCAGGGTTGCTTCTTGGCGAAGACAGGGCCTCGGGCGAGCCGGAAATATGTTCGCCGCTGGAGGGGGGCCTCGGGCGAGGCGGAGATCCTCTGGGGTCGGCTGCCCTTGTCCGAGGCTGGGCTCGGGCGAGGCGTGATCGAGTCCCTCGAATGGACTGGTCCCTGACTTAATCGCACCCATCAGGCCTTTGCAGCTTTATGCTGATGGGGGTTACCAGCTGAGAATTAGGAGCATTGAAGGTACCCCTAATTATGGTCCCCGACAGATATGTAGGGTAGATTATAAGCAATAGCCACCACCGTAGAGGACATATGGCATTATTTCGTAAGGAGAGCTCAAACTTATCTAAATCTTCATGTCTCACATGTATTTACCTTCAGTTCTCGATGATCTCGCGATCTACGCCCACAAATCCACTACCGAATAATCCATCATGCATGGACGGTTGGCAAGCGAGGTAGGAGGACACGCTAATTAATCACAGAATAGCCGAAGGAAGGCAGGCAGGCAGCTATGGTTGCCACTATAGATGGCCAAAAAGCACGAGGCCCGTGAGCCCGGTACGGCCCGTTTACCTCTAAGTCCGTTAAGCCCGTTTTTTTACACTAAAACGTGCTTATCGGCCCGTTTAGCCCGCTTTTCGGCCCGTTTTTTTTCGTGCTAAACAGGCCGGCCCGGCCCGTTTAGGCCCGCCGCGGGCCGGGCTTGGACAGAAAATTAAGCCCGCTGGCTCAGCAGGTCCGGCCCGGTTTTTGGCCGGGCTTCACCGGGCCCATCTCTAGTTGCCACACTAGGAGAAATGTCAACTTTCGATGCCTCGAGATACGTTGCTTGTTCTGTGCGAGATCTTCGAGCTCATCTCGCAACCACTGACAACTTCGGTACTCCTTCGTCAGCTGTATGTTACAAGATCCATCCTATACTTTGGCGAATCCAAGATGATCCGATCCCTCGACGACGACGACTTAAACTCAAACTCCATCGCAGCATCAACTTAGACTCGGCTACGAGTCCAAAATGAATTTGACTCCATCTACAAACCGACCCAGATACATTACTCATGCCCTGAAGATGATGGACAAAGGACCCATATGGATCAACACGCTGGCACTCAAGCGGTCACGTGGTCGAGTCCCCTCTAGCCTGAGCCTCCGGCGACCCAACTCGAAGCAGCTCAGGGCTTCGGTCAAACAAGATCTGCACCAACCTTTCAGAATTGTAAGCAGGAAGGAAAACCAAAATGACGTGTTCGCCTATATATACAGTAACAGAGTAACAGACCTAAGCGTTACAATCCCAAAACGAAATTTGATCACCAGAAGTATAAATATGAATCTTTTTTATGTATAAAAAAGATTAAATTTTAAAAAAATCAGTTCAGGGCGCTGGGCTGCTGCTTTACCAGCAGCTAGCTCGTCTTGATGATGCGGCGGCCCCCCCCCCCCCCCCCCAAGCTGCTGCGCCCCGCTCGAAAGGGCGATCATTGTTCACAGTGGCGCCCCAGCCCAGCAGAGGCGCGCGCAATCATGCCCTGCACCAAACTCCGGAGCTGGGAAAGAAAAGAGGCGCCGCGTGCGCGTCCCGACCGACGGGCCTCTGGCGCGCGGCGCGGTGTGGGGTGGGGGGTGGCGAGTTCGGCGGTCGCCGTCCTTGGCCGGCGCGCGCGGCGAATCAACTCAACGGGTACGGGACCGCGCGGAAGGTGTAGCCGCGCCGCTGCGGTCCGCGCCGGCGCCCCTCTCCATTTATTATCAAAGCTCCCCGGCCGGTCCCCTCCCAGGCTCCCAGCTGAGCTGCCTGCGCGCAGCCCATGATGCGCATGTAACGACAGCAACGCGGCACGCACACAAGCACAGGCAACGACTGCACTCGCACGCCACCGTGCGATCAGATCAGCGACGCGACTGTGTGCCGGCCGCGCTCGTCGTACAGCTACCGAAGTGACTGTCCGTTCCCAGCAGGGTGCAGGGTGCAGGATGCTTGCGGGCGTAGGCCGCCTGGCGCCAGGGCCCCAAAGGCTGGGGGGGCAGTGATGGAACGGCTTGCGACCCCCTTTTGCCCGGCGTGTCCCGTGAGCGCTCGGCACGCCACCGGGCGTGGCTGGCCGGTGTGTGTCCCGGAGGGAACACGGGCTAGGCGCGTAGGCCAGGTAACCCACCCAGGCTACTTTGCATCTGATCACATTCCCAGGCAGGAGCAGGAGCACGAGCCCTATACAGTACGCTCGCTCTGTGCACTATCCCTCCGGCTCCGCTCGTCGTAGGCCAGTTCTGTACGCACTCCCACAGTCCCACTCCAACAGATTGTTGGTCATTTGCTGCTGCTATAGGCTATAGCTACCCCCGCTGAAAACACACCGCTGCATGTTGCTCCAGCCGCAACAGAGGCAGCGCCGACCTCTGTGACTTTGTCTTTGACACGGGTCTACGTGAACGGATCTCCACAAAAGCAGAGCCGCGCGCGGATCTCAAAGATTTACCACTGCCACTGTTCTGCGTCGAGTCGCGGCGAGAGCGCGCTTGGGGGTGGTGGGGCCGTGGGGGAGATCCGGAAAGCGCGCAACAAAAGAGGATCCCATATTGGTTTCTTTTTCCATCCAAAACTCGACTTTAAAAAAAATATGTGTTTCTTCAATCTTGATAGAAGTAGTGGTAGGACGGTCCATATTGCATGACAACGAAAGCAACAAATGGAAGTGGCGCCATATGGTTGGTACTTGTGCGCCCATGCAATGCAATTCACTAGTAGTACCTAGGAGTACTAGCTAGTTCGCGTTTAGTAGCAATGAGAGGATATATATATATATATATATATATATATATATATATATATATATATATATATATATATATATATATATATATTAATATATTGTTGTTCCATGGAGTTCCTCTTTTTGGGGCGAGCGGTAGTGCAGTACTATCCATGTTTCCAGATTGCATTGCTTTTCTCTTTTACGCGGACATGGGCTCTTCTCGCCGTCGTTTTGCTTTTGTATCTTTTGCACGGTGCACGGATTTTGACGCTGCCAAACCACGTACCAGTAAGAGTCAAGTCAGTCTTGTTGTCAGAGGCCGTCCAACATGACAAGAGAAGTACCAACCCATAAGACACTGATGATACGTTTGGTTCCATTAGTCCTATGACTAAAGTTTAATCTAGAGACTAAACTGTAGTCCATATACTGTTTGGTGGTAGAAACTAAACATATATTTTAAATACATTAGATATAACACATAAAGACCAAAATACCTCTTTTATTGTTTCATGACAGTTTTCTGCACAAGGGCAATTAGAGTAAATGTTACACTTTAGTCCCTTTTAACACTCATGTGAGGGACTAGAGACTAAAGTCAATTATTTCCTACTTTACTCGTTCCGTTTGGCAAAATAGAGACTAAACGGGACTAAAAAGCAGGGATTAAAGATTATTCCTTCTGACCAAACGGGTCTAAAAAGCAGGGATTAAAGATTATTCCTTCTGACCAAACGGGTCTAATCATAATTTATTTATCCTCCACGTCATCTAGAAACTATTGCTAGACACTACATCTCCGATGTAAACATCAATATTACTTAACTGGATTTAATACTTCTTTTTCTCTGACTGTGTCTTGGATATCGTGTTGAAACCAAGTCTGATGCAAGACCCAGTTTCTTACTCTTTCTTTCATTTAATTGTTTGCCACATCATCTTACGTGGCAACTGAACTAATGCTATAGAAACTGGATAACATGGAGGGTTGAGACTACTCTAATAAGCGATGTTTTCATAACATACTTAAAGTCCTTATGTTATGGCTCCGATTTAAGCTCTAATTATGTCTCCAGGCGATCTATATATAGTCGAGACTATTTATAGAATATAGTTTAAAATAGGAGGTATGATAGGAGATAAGATAAGATAAATGCCTGAGACATTCTAAAAAGAAAGACATAAATATTAAATAGTGATATTCCACGAAAACTAGCGCATATAGAACACTAGCGTGCTCTATAAATGGTTGGGGGGTACTATTGGAAGCTCAATACAATTAATAAATATCAGTGATTGGACAGAAAACTGCACATCCTTGTGGCATTTGCTGCTCCACTCGTGCGAGTTTGATGGGGACAAGAGGATTACGAAGACATGCTGTCGTCGATGTAGCACCAGACGGACGGACGGGACTACACGGTGGCCCTGGCCCCCCATCTGAGGGTGTGGTCAGCATGGCGCCGTCTGTATAGGTTTGAGGGGGAGGAGGGAAAAAGGCGTTCCGTGGATCATCCAGGAAAACAGAGAGATTCCAATAATTATTGTCGTGATGGCTGCAAGAAAACGGAGATTTGTTTGACACGAAGGCGCCTAGGTGATTGGTTGGATACCGATGTATCCAGCTTAATCCATGTGTGGTAGCTTCAACACCGTGCAGACACTGACAGTGCTCCGCGTAAAGAATCCTTCGCAAAGCTGATCTGGTTTGGGTTGCAACGCTGGCCGGGATGTACAGATACGGACAGCCTCGGTGGCATGGGTACACACTACACACAGCTGCCCCTGCCCTACACCGATACACGCGCACGCACACGTAGCGTAGGGAGGGACACCATCCCAGATACTGCCTTGGTTCTTTTCTTCCACGGCGAGGAAGATACTCAGAGGCAGCAGCGGCGGGGGGCAGGCAGACCGGAGAACGTATCATATGCACATAGGCGGGTTTGTGCACATATACACATCTGTGATCCTGACTCTTCAATGTCGATCAGACGTGTAAAAGGAGCTGGGGTGTTTTTGCAAAAGATACTCGTACCAAAGGACTACTGCGGGGGGGATTAAAATGTAAAAATCGTGGTGGCCATTTGATCAACATTGAAGGGTCAGGATCGCAGATGAGTATATGTGCATAGGCCCACCTATGTGCATACGTGATACGATACGGCCTCGGCAGACCGCCAACACCGCGCCCGCGCTGGCGCTGCCCACTGCCCGTTTCAGCAAGACAGCACGCGACGGGCGCGCGAGGGCAACACAAGTCTTTATTTTTATTTTACGATGAGGCCCGAGGATCCCAGTAACAGCAGAGATGCCTCTGAGGAGTGAGGACCGACTGGTCAGTGCGCTCAAGTTCCGTGTATCGAGGGGATCGTCGTACTGTAGAATCGGTAGCATTTTTTTTAGAAAAAGGAATAACCTGATTATTGCAGCCTCTGCATGACAATATGCATATAGCTGTCCAGCAGGGCCGGTCCTACGAGTACGCAGGGTATACGACCGCTCAGGACCCCTAAGTTAGGTATGGCCCTATTTATTCAGCTTATGTCCAAATACATATACGTTACATATAATCTCTATTTTCGTTCATCTGTTACATCTCTTTGATTTTATAGGTCGTGCAACAGTCTATTTGATAACGAATACTAAATATTGATTGGTGTGGGAAGGACAAAAGGTGTTGTACACCTGTGACTGTCGCGTTTCTTAATTCTCGGCTATCGGAGGGTCGACCCTAATAACCTACGTTGCTTAATCTCAGTTTAGTTTGCTGAATTTTGTTTTCAGAAAATTTGCTCAATGTATTTAGATTTAGTTTACTGTGCATTTTAAGTTTTAGGCTAGTTTGACAAATTAAAAGTAAAATACTCGCTCTCAAAACAAATGCAGAGTTATATTACATAATCTGTAGAATTTTACGACTCGTAAAATATTGTGATACTGTTTTCAGTCATATCGTTTGGAATAAAATTATATAAATCATCAACTTCTTTTATTCTTCAGATATTATTTAAAAATTTTAAAAAATAGCAGACTTAAACCTTCGTATAGGGTCTCTATATATATTTTCGCTTAGGGCCCTCGAATTGTCAGGACCGGCCCTGCTGTCCAGTACATCAAATATTCTGGGTTCAAAGAGGAACATAACCATACTCGAAACATAGATGCCACCACTACATTACAGATTACAAGCACAATCGATTACTAAAGTTTCAACCATTTTTAGCAAAGATTTGCATCATTGCAACTTCAAGCAGCCTGCATCCCTGCTTTACTTGTAATCAGTCTTCTTCCTTTAGCAGCAGCATTCATTGTCTCATCCAGTATGTGCCCCTGAAAAGTACCTGCATAGGGCCAGGAACTTGTACATTGTTAAAAAACACGTCATTTCGACAAAGCCATATCGCCCAACATATAGCACTCGCTCCAAACCAAATTTCGTTGCTAAGTTTCATATCAAACCCATAAAGCCACTATGTAAATAAATGATCAATGCTCCTAGGAGGTGAAATATTAAACGCAACTTGAATACAACGCCAAACACATTTAGCAATATGGCAGTCGAAGAACAGATGTTGAATGGATTCATTTAACGTACATGCTACACATCGTAGGCAGCCTTTCCATTGTTTCTTCACTAAATTATCAGTTGTTAGTACTAAATTATTTATAAGGTACCACATAAAGTTTTTAATCTTGAGAGGAATTTTGATTTTTCAAACGGGATGATTTTTTGAAACCACTTGTGGCCTAACCAGAGACCTATACATAGAACACACTGTGAACTTCTCATGCTGATGTAAGGACCAAATAAAAATATCCCTTTGATCGCTTAGTTGAGTATTGATAATCAAGGCTATGAGCTGCTGCCAAGCCATAAGATTATTATCCACCAAGGATCGACGAAAGGCCACATTTATTGTATTTGATCTTAAAACAGAAGCAACAGAAGCTCTCTTTTTGCGCACTATATCATAGAGTCCAGGGAAAAGTTCCTTAAACGTTGTGTTACCACGCCATTTGTCCTCCCCAAAACGAACTTGAGTCCCATCCCCAATTTTGAAAAGGCCTAGGCGAAAAAAGATATCCTTAACACCTAACGACAGGCCTGCCAAAAAATGTGAATATCCAGGCATGTGTTCTACCTGGGTGATTGTTTTATTTATCAGGTACTTATCACGAAGAATTGATTGCCACATACCCTCTTCATTAATTAACTTGAAAAGCCATTTACTTAGTAGACATTTATTTTGAAGATCAAAGTCTATAATTCCTAACCCTTCCATGTCTTTTGGTGTGCAAACTATACTCCACTTAGTTAATCGGTAGCATAGCAGCACGAGATATATGACACGGCCACAGCAAGTCAGAATACTACGTCCTACTGTCTCTTTTATTAGAGCAACGGAAATAAACACAGCACGCGATGACCGTCTCTACTTGCATCGGGGCCCCGTTTGGTTGCCTAGCTAGTTGCATCGGGGCCTCGCCTGCCAGATCTGTTTTTATTTTGACCCTGTTACCTTATAGAAGCGTGGTGTAGTAACTGCGGTAGCCAACCAAACACTCCCCAAGCTGAGTGGCGAGTCAACAGTTGTACTCAATGATTATTTTATGTACGGCTAGCGTAGCTAAAGACCGAGAAAACCCTTGGCCTATTATGCGTTGGATTTAATATGAAACATGAGCTATTTTATCTAGCTTAACTAAATAAAATTTTAAGACCATATTAGATACTGGATGAATAATTAAGATAGTGAACTAGATATAACTGATGACTGAATTTGTAACGGTGTCATAGGTATGATGGCTACGGTTACTGGTACATGGTCCGCTATTTTGAGGAAGACGACTAGTATGACGTAATTTCTCTGCAGTTACGTTCGGTGGATGACATGTGGGATTAGAACACGATCGCCCCCACACGTTAGCCGCCCAGCTGCGTACCTTCGGATGACCCTGCATGTGACTGGTGTGTATGAAGCCACCAGTGTCTTGAGTCATGCATGAATCACTTTGCCGTTTTGCCAGACTTAAGGGTGTGTTTGGTTTGACTTTTGGCTTTGGCTTTTGCCCCCTTAAAAGCCAAAAGCCAACCAAAGGGCTGGACCCAGGAAGCAGCTTTTTCTAAAAGCTGACTTTCTTGTAGTGCAAATCTGAAAGCACCCCTGGACCTGCTTTTAGTGGCTTTTCGGATGGAACTACGAAAACATATATCGAAGAATTTTTAATGACTTTTAGTGGTTTCCACCAAACGGTTTTTAGCTTTTTAACAGCTTACAGCCTACAGCAGCTTTTTCCACAGCTCACAGCCCACAGCAACTTTTTCACAGCCACAGCCCAACCAAACAGACCCTTATTTATAGCCTTTGTGCTTTTATATTCAACAAGACATTTGTGTTGTTAACGATCAGTATTGTTCATTATGGTTGCCCCCGTAGCGTTTATTTGTAGGTCACACATGTTTATATATGTATTGTCATGAATTTACTACTATTTTTTTATTAAGTCAAATATAGAAAATCCTAAATTCATAACAATACAAAAGTATATTAGTAGACAGTTTCTTTGTTATTATTGGTTTCATTGCCGCGTTGAAGCCAGGTGCATCTGATGGGTTAAACTATATGAGGTGACATGATAAAATGATCCTATATGGTTGGCAGGCAGACAGATATGAGAAAAACAGATATGAGCTGCTATCACACCGCATGGGAAAAATTCGGACATTTTACTCCTGATGAGGAGAAAGCTTTCGAGGTTACCCATAACCTATCTGGAGGCACCCTGATTAGCGTTCTTGCTGAGAAATATACGGACGGACATACACAACTGTTAAAGAATTATGGGTTGCACTTAAGGCAAAATTTAATGTTTCTGATGTTGGTAGCGAATTGCAGAATGGCTGATAATCGTTGGATAGTGGGTCATGCTCATGAGACATATGCACTAGCTAGGGAACTCAAGCAATTTCTATGTGTTGCTTGACAAGTTTGTGGCCGATGCTATTATCACTATGTTAGCATTTTTGAGAGATTTTGCTATTTCTCTAAAATATAGGAGGGTCTCGGTAGTGTTTGGTTATGGAATATGGTGGGATAAAGCCGCTCCAATCTAGATTTGTTATTGTTTGGATTGGTTTTATATATGACATAGTTGTTCTAAAAAATATGCTTAAATGTTAAACCATCTGACTCCTCAAAATCTTTCGGACGACAATTGAATCCACGCTATTCATGCCTCTGAAAAACATCACCTGAGCTAGTTTGACAACTCCATTTTCTCAGACGATTTTCATTTTTCCGGAAAATGAACCAATTTCTTTTGGTAAAATAGAAAACTCTTGAAAAAATGAAGTTACTAAACTAGCTCTTAAGTTAATGAACTAACCGTGCAGCGATCTAGTACTCCAGTATTTTCGGTTGTACATGACATGGATGATTTGTCCAGATACTTCCATCTAGTCATTGACCAACCAAGCACCGTTTTTTCTCCCCTCCAAGGGTACCAGTGTACTACCCTGCTGCTGCTTAAAACGATCACCGTCTCCCGGTACTGTTAACAAGGAACATTCTAGAGATCCCAGAAGTCAACGATTATGAAGTTCAACTGGAGATTTTCTTTCGGCTTGTTGAGTTCTCAGTTGTTTGAAAGCGATTGAGTTGATTGGCCTTGAGAAGAAAAAAATACTGCATCCGTTCTATTGAACGATGAACTGTGATTTTGTACCAAGACATACCAGTATAAGACTGTCCAAGTATTTTAAGAGGCAAATAATAGAATACTCTCTCTGTTATGAAATAAATCAATTTAACTTAGGACCCATATTTTTAAACAATGGATCTAAGGGTGCTCACTTGATTCGTATTTTTTTCAGAAAAAAAAATTGAACAGGCTTAGAAGATTTTCATTTGAAACAAACTCAGAATCAGAACCACCTGTATTGGAGGACAGGGGGGAGTAGTCTATATTCTAACCGCTAGTATTATACATTTGCTAACTAGTAACAGCAGCATTGGGTGCTGCAGTGGTTCAGGACTCAGGAGTACTACTGCCAAGGTGTTTGTTGAGCACCAATGAGCTAAAACCTGTGGTGGGGTTTGACATGATTTATACGAAAAGATCTATTAATACCAATGCCGAATTTTACAATCTGGCGATCTTGGTAGGAAGAGAAACGTTCCGAAGCGTGAAACGTTACAAAGGTCACAATCTCGCCTTGGTTTTGGAGCTAAAGAGCAAAGGCTATATTGTAGGAGGACTAGAACCGTAGAAGGGAAAAAGAAAGGGGCCCAACGCCTTTGCCTTTATTCCCTTCATATATTTCTCAGCTCCTTTGCCCCCTCCCTCTCACTGCCCACTGCCGCCGCTGCTCTCCCACTCCTCTACCCTCCCTCTCCTCTGCTTCTCTGCCGCCCAGCCCAGCTCGCCTTCTCGAACAGCGCGAGCGCGCAGGCGAGGAGCAGCGTGTCCGTCCGTCCTTGCACTCTCTGTAGCCTCCCTCTCTCTCTCTCTACACCGCCCATCTCCCTCCCCAGGCCTTCAAATCCGCGGCCGCGCCACCCGCTGAGCTGCTGTCCCGGTCCTTGCATTGCTCGACTCGAGGCGCCCCAGCGCTGGTCGCCTCCGTGCCTTCCGCGGTGTTCCTGGGCGCGGCTCCTAGGCTCGCTCATTTTACTTCTGCTGCTCCTGTGCTGCCTCTGGGGGGCGTTCCTTTACGGCCCGGAGCAGCGCCTAGCTGCTTCCGCCATTGATCCGGCGACCCCAGCTCTGGGTTTGCTTTGCTCTCGTGTGTGGTAGCGATTCTGGTGTTGGGGGGTGCCACCACCAGGTACAGGTTGTCGCCACGCCGAGGGTGTCGTCCTGCGTTCCTTTTTTATCTTCTCTCCGTGATCTCTCTAGTTGCATCCTTATTCCTTGCCCCCCCCCCCCCCCCCCCCCCCCCCCTTCGCTCCTTGCTTTCTTCTCTGCGCTGCCTTTGGAATGTTGCCAGATAGCTCCCGGGACTTCACCGGTTCGCTAACCGGCACCGGCCCATAGTCTGCGGACAAACAGGGGCCAGTTCGGCCTATTTCATTTCACAAAAGGGGGCAAAAATTAGGCGGCGGAATCCTGTTCTTTCCCGATTCCTTTTGGACATACTGCTCGAGAGGAAGTGAAAGCGCGCAACTTTGGAGGTTCCGAGGAGGGAGGAACACATCCCTTGCAGCTGCATGAGGAGGCAGGCATTGAGACAATGAGAGATGACGGTTCAAGCAAGAACAAGGTAAGCGTACGTGTTTCCAGATCGGCTGCTCCATCTTCTTCGTACCCACGTCTCTGTGTCCGTCTCTGATCCTGTTTCGGTCGTGATTGGTGCGCAAAAAAGCTGTCCTGGTCCAAGACCCTTGTTAGGAAGTGGTTCAACATCAAAACAAAGGCGAAGGACTTCCATTCGGATTATGCAGCCGAGGAAGGTACATTAACATTCATCTAGCAGCACCCCACCACGTCTTTTCTCACTATCTGATTCTGATCTAACAGCTAAGAGTCTGCACATAAAATTCGGCATGGTTTCTGTTATTAAACGTCTTGTTTTACCACAGTAGGTTGCAGTAGGATCAGAATGCCTGTTCTTTTCATGTGCAAATTGGCCTCGTACTTCCTGTTCTCTTCAGTCAACCTTTCCCCCCTACGGTTGTAGACGCGAGCAGAATGTGCTAGCGACCTACAATAAACTAGGATTCTCTTTTTAGTTTTTTTAGTATCTGTGCTAAAAATTCTCTCTGAAAATTTCAGTCGGAGTGCAGTGGAGGACCAGCAGCTTCTCTGATAGAGATGCATGTAAATCCAAGAAAAGTAGGACAGGTACATTTTGCTGCCCTCTGACAGTAACTGTGGTATCTTCAGTTTATTTATTTATTTATTTATTTATTTATTTATTTATTTATTTATTTATTTCGTGCTAAACAACAAACGCCATGATCTACTTTATGTTTGCATACATAGAGAGGTTGCCTAAGAGGAATGTGGAGCGAGATGGTAGAGTAGGGAACGGATTTGATGGTGCCTACATTACAAACACACAAGACTACAGGTAAACTGGATTGTTCCGTTTATAAGACTTCTTGACCAAGCCACTAATCATTGGTTTAAGGGAACTCCTGTGGCATGACAGTCCATATATTCGTGTGCATAGGGTCTTCGTTGGTACATGGAACGTGGGCGGAAGGTCACCATCTAGTCATTTGAATCTGGAAGACTGGCTTCACACTTCTCCCGCTGCTGATATATATGTGATAGGGTACAATTCTGTATTTTGCTAAACCAGATTGCTTCTCTCAGAACTAAGAAGCATCTCTAAAAACTAAGAACTCAAATAGAAAAAAGGGAGATCTAATTCAGGTTGCTGTGCCAGGTTTCAGGAAATTGTTCCGTTGAATGCTGGTAATGTTCTATTGACTGAAGACAACGGTCCAGCGAGGAAATGGGTCTCTCTTGTTAGAAAAACTCTGAATAGTCTTGATCAGCAAGGCTCTGGTGTCTATAATTACCACACCCCCTCACCAGCTCCGGATCCAATCGTGGAGCTCAATGTTGACTTCGAGCGATCGTCAAGAAGACAAAGGAACTCGTCGTTTTTCCATCGGCGTTCGTTCCAGTCCTTCAACCGTAGCTCAAGGATCGACACGATGGATCCACACTCGTTAGTGGACCGTCGATTCAGTGTCTGCGACAGGATTAGCTTCGGGAGCAGGCCGAGTGATGTTGACACTAGCATGAGGTGTGGTGGGTCGTCTGATGATGAGAACATTGACGAGGAATCACCTAGCGGTATATTCTTCCCACCGATGCCATGTGCATATGGTGCTCCACAATGCACTGGTTCTAGGTAAGTAACTGAAGATAAATATCTAATATTTCCTCGAAGTTAATTTGCTTTCTGAGCAGGCAGTTCCCTGTTATAGATTAGTATTTCACTGAAAACTTCCCATCATTGTATTCCGCTGAGCTGAAATTAAGACTTGGAATGACAAATCAGGTATTGCTTAGTTGCCAGCAAGCAAATGGTTGGAATTTTCCTCATGGTGTGGGTACGAAGCGATATAAGGGAGCATGTGAAGAACTTGAAGGTTTCATGTGTCGGTAGAGGTCTGATGGGTTACCTTGGGAACAAGGTATCATTTGCTAACTTTTTCATTTCTGCTACCAAACTTCGCATGTGCACTGTAACTTTTTTTTTCCCTACTATCATGTAAGGTCTTAGCTTTATATGCATCCATTCTATTGAACTTTTCTTTGGGTGAGCCCTGTTCCTGATTTCAGCCCCCCCCCCTTTTTTTCTCCAGGGATCCATATCAATCAGTATGTCTCTGCATCAGACAAGCTTCTGCTTCGTTTGCACCCACTTAACGTCAGGCCAAAAGGACGGAGATCAACTTAGACGAAATGCGGATGTGGTGGAAATCCTGAGGAAGACCAGATTCCCGCATGTCCATGGGGCAGGCGACAGGAAGTCACCAGAGACGATTCTGGATCATGAGTGAGTAGCGCTTCTCGATCTCGATCTCTGCTGTTTCCAGACCGGCTAAACAAAACGCTTCATAGCTACCCCAAAAAAAAATCCAAGAAATAAACCGATCTAAGATCTTGTTCCTTTTCAGTCGTATTATTTGGCTCGGGGACCTGAACTACCGGATAGCTCTTTCGTATCGCTCAGTGAAGGCTTTAGTTGAGATGCACAGCTGGAAACAGTTGCTGGAGAAGGACCAGGTTAGCTATTGCCATGTGAAACTTATCGCCTCTTGTTATTGGAGATGCGCCTTTGTTTGGTGATCTGATGATTGAAATTTCTGCTGCAGCTTCGCATAGAGCAGAGATTTGGTCGGGTCTTTGCAGGCTGGAAAGAAGGAAGGATTTACTTTCCTCCCACCTACAAGTACTCATACAACTCCGATAGATACGCTGGCGACGACATGCACCCGAACGAGAAGCGAAGGACTCCAGCATGGTAAAATTCCCACACACACACACACACACACACAAAACTGAACTTTTTTTTTGTCATAATAGTCACATTTGATCGCTCGCATGGAAAAATGTTCACCTCCTGATACGTGTTGCTTTCTGAAGGTGTGACCGGATTCTATGGTACGGGCGAGGCCTGTCCCAGCTATGCTACGTGCGGGGCGAGTCTCGGTTCTCGGATCACAGGCCTGTGTACAGCATATTCACGGCGGAGGTTGAGATTCCGAGCCAGGCAGCTCAGTTCGGCGGCATCACTCGTTCCGCGTCCCTCCTGGGGCTGGACGAGCTGCCACCATACCCGACTTATCCACGCAGTTACATGGACATAAACTTCTACTGACCGGTCATCGTCTCGACGGGGAGGACGGGGGGGCCAGCCGCCAGCCAAGGTTTGTACTCTGCACTGCTGCTAGCTGGGCACCGGCAGCATCCTAGTGTGGTAGTACGTAGTAGTGACTAGTGAGTGTTGTTTAAGCCTCCGTGCTCTGAACTCCATGTGGAGGCATCCCCTTCCCTTCTGCTCATCATAACCCCACATGTGGTGTGGTTGCTCAGTGTGCAGAGTTGCAGACAGACATTCCTCGCTACCTGATGAGTGGGCAGGGCAGGCCTTCTGACGACCGACCGACTGACTGACCGACTGGGGGTTCGTTTTCTCCCAAGGTTCAGTTCCATCGGTCGGAAATCGGAATGTTTGGTAGCTAGCAGGTGACTCCTTTCGCCATGCGTTTCTGTGCACCTGGCGCCTGGACTCTTGCTGCTGCTGTCCTGCATGCCATTGACGCCCCCAACTCCTACGCCGTCTTCCGCGTGCAGATAGATACTCGAGGAGATCAATGCTTTCCGACCGTGAGATTGTTGCTAGGTATGTTCTGCTGAAACACGTCAAGGGACCATTCGTACGCATCTGATCTGAAGCAAGGCAAGCAGTGCGACTAACGCATGCTTTTCTCTTCTTTACCGTCAATGGACAGGAACATTTGCACAGCTCGTTTTGTTGAATCTAACCATCTGCGAGTCTCGATTTACTACGGGAGAAAGAAGAAAAAAAAGGAGTTTGGTTCTTGCTTTTGGTGTCCTGATGTAATGTAACGAGGGCCGCGCCATGGGCTCATTCAAATGTTTTTTTTTTGTTTTAATAGTCCGAGGAATGAAATGATGGCTTTGTACAGCAAACTGTTCCAGTAACCCGGCCTCGGCTCTGTTCATGCTCGCGGCGAAATGATCACCTGAACAGCATGCATGCAGGGGTGTCATCTCGTTCCTGAACGCTTGTGCGCGAAGCGACCGTGCTGATGAAGACGCACAGGCTGCCGGCTGCCGCCTCAGTCAGTCCTCATTGTGCTGGCTGGCCTCTGCCTCTGCTGCGGGCCGCTAGCTGCGCTAGGTTTCGCTTTGCTCCGTCTCTTTTCTTTGCCTTCTCGAGGAGAAGAAAATATACGTACTCCTACACTATTATACTAGGCGAAGAGAAAGCAACAAGGGGTGTGGGCCCGCCAGGGGACACATGAAGGCAGGCAGCGGTAGGGGTGGGCACATTTTTACCATAAACCGAAAACCAAACCGAACCGTACCGAACCGAATCGAAATTTTGGTTTTTTTGGTAGTTCGGTTCGGTTTCGGTTTTTGTATCTAAGAAGTTCGGTTTTCGGTATCGTAATCGGTTTTCACCATATACCGAACCGAAAAAACCGAATACCAAACTTTATCAATTCTCAAATTTGACTATTCGATTATGTGAACTAATTGTGTGATACAATTAAATTATTATTCACTTATTTGTATGTGATGTATGATGTATATCTAAATATTTGTACCTATATAATTTTTACTTTTTAAAATTATGTGTAATCTATCATGTAAACTTGTTGTATGTATTGTCTTGATTATAAGTTTGGTATTCGGTTTTTACCGAAAAACCGAAGTAAAAAACCGAAACCGAACTTCTCGGTTTTTCATTTTCTAGAAAACCGATCGGTTTCTAATGTTTGAAAAACCAAAATTTTTTAAAACCGAAAAACCGAACCGAAGTTTAGAAAAAAACCGAATGCCCAGCCCTAGGCAGCGGGGACCCAGACCAAAAGGAGGGCACGGACTCATCTCACCGGAGCAGAGGGGTGCATGGCATGGCATTCACAATGCCGATGCCATGCCGAGCAGACACAGACAGGCATGCACACTGTAGTACTACTGGTCTACTTGTGGTAGCACCACCCCTGGTTGCTTTATCAAAAGAATAGAAAAAAAAAACAAGCCGCCCCAAAGCGAGCGACTCCTGACGAGCATCTCACAGTCTTGGTAGGCAGGGAGGACCACTCTCCGTTCCTTTGTTTCCTTCACTTTTTCCCGTGCCCTAGGCTGGTTTTGCAAACACCACCGGTACTAGTTACTGCTTCAATGCTGGCTAAAGAGATGTTTCTAAAACACCCGAATTATATAACAAATTTAATATTTTAAAATAGAATTTAGTGTAGCACCAAAAATACAATTCTAAATAATTTTTTGTTTGCATTGTTTTTATTTCTACAACAAACAAAAAGGTAAAAAAAATACAATCCACACCCGAATTTTATACCGGTTATTTAAAAAGATACAGAATGAATTTAAAGTTTATTTTTTATGAATATTAATAAGGTCGATGCTAAAGATAAGAATATAAATTTACATAACAAATTATATACTATTTGTTCGCAATCGAAGAAAGAAGATAAAAAAAAATTAACAACCCTGCATATGACATGAATATCCGACTTCAAAGTTCACACAAGGTCCAACACTTCCAACCTCTCTGTCAAAGGTATTGTGCCCGACGTGTCATGTGTCTGTGTGGACGCGCGGTGGAAGGCGCAACCCATGTCCTCCTCCGTTCGCCCGGTTCTTCTAGTTCTAGCAACTCATCGGCGTTGGCATGGCCGACGCTGCACCGCATACGCCTCCCCTCCTCATGCACCGGGAGTTCAACACCTTCGTGCTTCTTTGCTGTTGGCTTTTGTAGAAATGGAGAAATGTTGTGTTCAACAGGGATCACCCCATCGTCGACGCCTGGTGTTGTTCGGCGGTAGCTGCCCAATCGACGCTTTGATTCACACCCCCTCTTCTATCTATGTGTCTATCTATGCTTCAAAAGCCTTAGGGTGTGTACAACCCTAAGACCATGGACCAATTTTCTAAGTACAAGAGGCAACTAAGATACTGTGCAATACAATGGGTTGTCTCTTGTGTTGTCTCTTATTTATTATTGCATGTGCAGTTTAATTAAATGGTGTAGGATCTGTTGTGCATGGGTCTGTATTGATGCCGAGCACAAAGTAGCTACTGGACGTATGGTTTGCACTTGCTAGTCCAATTGCCATTATAAATTTAAAATTATGGCGTTATCTCGTCATTACAAATTTGAAATGGTTGATAATCCACTTGCTATTGTAAACTCCAAGACTACCAGAACAACGTCACTGTCCATGTCTAATGGGTTAACATTAAATCCCTCAGACATGTGTACTGAAGAAAGAAAAATAAGCAAATTGAGACCCACAGGAAACTAAATTTAGTAATCAGAAGCACAGGAACTGAAACATCGTTTGTGCCAGCCCTTGTTAGAAAGGGAAAGGGGGATCAGGATGTACTCACACGACCTTTCGCTGCGGAGGCGGATGTTGGCGCATTCGATTGGCCACGCTTCCGTTACCCTTTGCTCATCTCTCTTCTGCAATAGCTCGACGTAGAAGAAGTACCGTCATAAGGTGAGGTTGGGCTCGACGTCAAGATACCCCTCACATAGGGCGATGAAGGCAGACATATGCTAGATCTCGTTTGGGTTCAGAAAATGGAGTTGCACCCGCAAATACTTGAAGAGAGTCATGTCAAAGGGATGAAGGGGGACAACGAGACCTCGCTCATGGAAACTGTTGGGGACTTGTTCTCAAATGCTAAGAGTTAAGAACAAGGCAACATAAAAAGTGTTAAGTGTTAAAGTCCTTCGTCCTTTGAAACATTATGTCCCTTCGGGAAATAATGAGTTTCGGACGAAGGTCATAAGAAACATACCTTCGTAAATATAACAACTAATGACGAAGGATTCATATAAAGCATGAAATATGGACATCATCATGGAATCATTTCTATTTTATTAACATGGAGAAATAGAAATGATTTCAAATTACAAGTGTACCTTCGGTCCTGAGAGAAGGTAAAAAGTACAAGTGTGACGCAAAAGCAAATGTCAAGTCAGCGTGAACAGTACGGGAGTACTGTTCATCTATTTATAGACGCGGGACGCAACCCACGTAAAATTACATTCATGACCATTACATTTGCTAATGACTTATGAAAATCTGTCAAGGCCCAAGTAGTCTTTTCATCTTTAAGTCGGTTCCCTTCCCTGCTATCGCGACGAAGCTTCCCTGCGCACAGCTTCGGCTGTGCACCATCCTTCGTGGAGCCTGGTAATCAGCCCGTCCTCCATTTTAATCCCCCTTCGTCTGGTTCAGGCTTCGTCCTGACCGCACTTCATGTCCATAATTCTGAGTCCGAAGATACCTGTTCACATAATCCACTTGGAAAACATTATCAAATCATGTTTTTGAGGACCTTCGGAGGACGAAGGCCCCCAACAGTAGCCCCTCGCAATATTAATTTGTTAATGATAAATTCAGATTGCGATATGGACGAAGGCCTTGAGCCGAAGGTCCGAAAAAACACCTTCCCTTTGCTAGAATAGCAACATTCACTGACAAGCGGGGTCTTTCAATTTTCAACGCCCTGGGGGTATAAATAAGATCATACCGCAAACTTATTTGGTACGCACACTTGCCATCTGCTTCGGCTCACTAAATTTCTAGCTCTTGTGCACTAAGATTTGCTGATCTTTTTGATTTTGAAGCTTCGGCCCTGAAAACAGTTTTTTAGCGTTTCCGAAGATGTCTGAAGGTAAGAAGTTCCCTGCCGAGACGAAGCTGAGCCTCGACGAAGAGAAGAACTTGGGGTTCCTTATAGCGATGGCGGAGACCAATACGGAGAAAATCACCAAGGAGATTCTTGAAGGTTTGTCCGAAGATACTGGTGATAGCGACAGTTACGACGTAGAAAGTGGTGGGGAAGAGTCCGAAGATCGACCATGGCGGCCAAGTCACACGGTTTTCGGGAAAAGCACTATTAAGCAGAGTCATATTGATAATATGAGGGGGCGGTATTTTCGAGATATATCTATTGTGAGGGCTGACGCTGGAGAAAAAACTTCTCCCACCCCCGAGGAAGATGAAGTCGTAATCTTCCGAAGCTTTCTCAAGGCTGGGCTTCGATTCCCCCTAAGCAACTTTGTTGTTGAGGTACTGAAAACATTTCAAGTCTACCTGCATCAAATTACTCCCGAAGCTATCATAAGAATGGGGATGTTTGTCTGGGCTGCGAGAAGCCAAGGTTTAGAACCAAATGCTAAAAGCTTTTGCAACATTCATGAGTTGTTATACGAGACGAAGCCCTGGGGGAAAGAACAATATCACAACAACTTTGGGTGCTACAGCTTCGGTGCCCGCTCCGGGTCAAGCCGCCTTGTGCCAACTTTTCGGAAGAGGTGGCCCGGAGCCTGGATGACTGAATGGTTCTATGTAAAGAATGACTTAACGGCGCAAGAAGATGTCAAGAGTATCATTATGCGCCCCATCTGGCAACGTTTCGGACTTCGAAGGCCGAAGGTTGAAATGGATGAAGCAGCCGAGGAATGCCAAAGAGCCTTCGGCGTGGTCTGCTCTTTCATTGGGACAAGGGACTTGGTCCAAGAGCATATTGCCTTCAGAGTATGGCCACTTACAGGAAAGTGGGAAATGCCGAAAGAAACCATCAAAGAATCCGACGAAGGTGGACTAGTCAGACTGAAATACACATTCAAATACGGAGATAAGTTTGTTGAACCTGATGATGACTGGCTGAAAAGCATTGAAACACTAAGTGACGAACTGCTTGGGGCATATTCGAAGGCCGAGAATACTGCGTTATCAGCAGCCTTCGGAGGCCGAAAGAAGAAAAGGCTCAACCGGGTATTTGACGCAGTCGGGTTTGTCTACCCTGACTATCACTATCCGGTACTGGGTCGCAAAAGAAAAATTACTTCTCCTGCGATAGAAGCTACCACGAGTGCCACTAATGAGCCAGCTCCGCAAAGGAAAAAGATGAAGGTGCTCACCCACCGAGCGCGCTTTATTGAGCCGGCCATAGTGCCAAAATTTATTGGTGAAGTCTCTTTGGCCTCTGAAGCTACAGAACCAGCTCCAGTGCCGAAGATAGAAAAGAAAACTGAAGCACCTTCGGCCGAAAAAGCAGAAAAACCGAAGATTGAAGAGCAAAAAATATCGGAAATCTTAAGTCCTTCAACAAATGTTGAAACAATAAAAAATCAAAAGGGCCCGTCGGTGACCCCGAGAAGAAAAAGAATGGTGAACGTGTTAGATGTTTTGGAGACAATTAAGTCTTCAAGCACAACTCCAAAGGGGACTATTGAAGTTGCTGAAGTGTCTACCGAAGCTGAAGTTGCTGAAGCTTCGAAGCAACAACCTGAAGCCGAAGCTGGGCCTTCAGAGCCCACCAAGGAACAATCTTTGGAGACCGAGAAAATATCAGAACCAGCTTTGGTTAAAGAAATTGACACTGCCGCCCCCGAAGCTCCTTCCAGCATACACGATTACATCGTACGACATGCTTCGGGGAAGAAATTATCCGAAGAGGAAACTTACGAAGCTAACTACTATGCCAGAGAGCTAAAATATCCGAAGGGGCAGTAGTGTTTAACGGGACTAATGAAGATGACTTCCTGTACTGCCTTCCTGATAATAAAGAACTATCTGTCTGCCGAGAGATGGCTAGAAGTATGGGATTCCCGAAGCTCGAAGCTGGATTATGCGCTATGACGAAGGAAGATCTCGCGGATAGTCTTGCATATAATAGCCTGAAGGTATGGGAATTAGACGTTTGAAAAAATTTTACAACACGTAATTTATTCGTTTATCCTTATATGGATTCTTTTTTGTATAGGGTTTAATCCTGAGCAACGCATTAAGAGCGCAAAAGAGTGCCGAAGATGAAAGCTATGAAATTGCGTTCAACAATTTACGATCAGAAGTTATTAAACTGAGAAATGAAGCTGTAGAAAAAGATAAAATTCTGGTTACATTAGTAGACAAGATAAAAAAGGACGAAGTTGCTGCAAAGATTCAAACCGAAGCTCAGAAACGCGAAATTAAAGATCTTCAGAAGCAATTGGTCCGGGCGAAAGAAGAACGCGTACTTGAAGAGACAAGACGGGAATGCAGCGACCAATGGGCTGATCATTTGGAAGCAACCGTGGAAGAGCTTCGGTCTTCTAAGAAAAAATGCTACGAAAAATCCATGGAATGCGTAAAGAAAATTAAAACCAGCTTCGCCAGCGTGGGCGCATTTTCCAGTGAGGAGAATTTTTCAAGAGGCAATCCCGAAGGTCCAATAGAATGGATCATCCACGAAGCAGAGGCCTTCGAGGAAATCCTGAGTAGCCGCGGTGACATTTGCGCTTTTTCGGGCGCCAGGGGAGTTGCTTCTGTCTTGGAGAAGAAAGGTTGCGGGCATGTAAAATCTTTAGCTCAGTCCGAAGCTGCCTTATCCTCCGAAGACATCAAAGACCCCTCGGCCGAAGCAAGCATGGTTGGTGGTAAATTCTTTACTGATGTCTGGAACAACGGTGGCCGAGAAATGGCGCAAGAAATTATTCAAAGGAGTGAAAAAGGCATCCATGATGCTAGGAAAGTGACAGAAGTTGCCGAGGGGCAAATAGGTATTAATTAGTCGCTCTTATTGTGTTGTGATTTTTATTTCAAACTTTGCCCGCGGTTTGTAATAGTAATGCAAAAATATTCTGTTTCCTCAGAACCTGCTGGATCGTCTGGTGACCCTCTCACAAAAGGCGATGACGGAATTAAACAAATGGCCGAAGCTATCATGGATAAAGTTGTTGAACAACTTCTAAATGAGGCTGCCGAAGTAGTATTAAGAGAAGACTAGGTGTTATTAGAAAAAACATTTGAAGTGTGATCTATGTAATATTTTATACATTTGAATGTAATATACAAGTCTCTTTTCATTATTCAATTCTTTACGATGCATGAAATTCTACATACATACCATTTTTGAGCCTTCGGCGAAAAAACACCTTCCCTTCTTTTCATGCTTCGTGAAGAAGACATTCTCCGTTAAAACTATTCTGATGAATCACGTCCACGCTTCGTGAAAACATTCTCCGAAGCTTTACAATTTCGATATTGCTCTGATGAAACTCGTCCATGCTTCGTAAAAACATTCTCCGAAGCTGTATTCCGAAGATTATCATTGTATTCCCTCGTGACTTTACACAATTTTCACTTTCTCAAAGCGTCCATTCGAAGGTTGATACTGTGTCCCCTTCTTTTGCCAAATGCAACATGATGTATGATGCTTATGCTATGCAAAATGATGTGATGATGTTATGTTATGCAAATGACATTTGTTCCGAAGATACACACAATATATTTGTAAGCTCTGCATTCCCTTAGGAACGTCTTTGGAGCTTCTTCGCCTTTTACTTAGACGGTATAAGCTCTGCATTCCCTTAGGAACGTCTTTGGAGCTTCTTCGCCTTTTACTTAGACGGTATAAGCTCTGCATTCCCTTAGGAACGTCTTTGGAGCTTCTTCGCCTTTTACTTAGGCGGTATAAGCTCTGCATTCCCTTAGGAACGTCTTTGGAGCAAAAAACTTACATTGCGCTCCCTTTGGAACGGCTTTTTGTAACTTCGACAACTTACTCTGCGTTCCTTAGAACGACTTTTTGTTGCTTCGAAGGAATTTTGATAATTCGAAGGTCCTCCTTGTTACCGCAAACTTTTAAGCTTCAGCAACTTAAGCCTGTGGAGAAGATAGATTTTCCTCATAACCAACCACGAAACTATTATATGAAAACTGAAATGTTCTTTATTACACAGAAAATAGAACTTAAACGGAAAAGACTGCTATCAAAGTAGGATATTTGTCAATAAATGTGCTTCGACTCTGGCACAGTACTATTGACTGTGCGAGCTTCAGATTGCTCTCTGAGATCCCTTTGGTGAGGAACATATTGGCTCCCTTCTGGCTGTTGGCCTTGTTGCAACGGAGGTGGAGGCGGGAGCTGTTGCCATGAAGCTTGAGGCTGACTCGCCGAAGCTACGGAAACTGCAGGGTGGTTGCCCACGTATTCCGGGATGTAAGGCTGATGGTACGAAGCAGTATGCATGACCTGCTTCGGCTGACCCTGTTGCGCTGCAGCTTCTGCTAGCTCCTTTTGTTTCTGGATGGTGACATGACACATCCTGGTGGTATGGCCCTTGTTTTCACCACAGAATAAGCAAAATATCCTCCTTGGTTGATCTCCAAATCTTCCGCCGAAGCCCCTGGCGCCTCTGCCTCTTGGAGCTGGTGGCCGGAAGAAAGTTTGCTGTTGCCCCGAAGCCTGTGAAGAGCACTGCGGCCTGTTCTGCTGACTCCCCTTATCATCATTTTGAGTGGAGTTGTGGATGGACCTGACATGCCTCGGATAGAATCTTCCTCCGAAGCCCCTGGTCATCTCAGAAAATCTGAAGGCCTCCTCCCTTCTTTGGCG
This sequence comes from Zea luxurians, assembly GCA_029449295.1. Lineage (NCBI taxonomy): Eukaryota > Viridiplantae > Streptophyta > Magnoliopsida > Poales > Poaceae > Zea > Zea luxurians. The sequence goes on from JAOPSE010000002.1 coordinate 163,446,300, forward strand.
AAAGTCATTATCGGCACGAATGTACTCGTCCATCTTTTGGAGCAGCTTCTCCAGAGTCTGAGGAGGCTTCCTAGCAAAGTATTGAGCTGCAGGTCCAGGACGAAGCCCCTTGATCATGGCTTCGATGACAATTTCATTGGGCACCGTTGGTGCCTGTGCCCTCAAACGCAAGAACCTTCTGACATACGCCTGAAGGTATTCTTCATGATCCTGAGTGCACTGGAACAAGGCTTGAGCAGTGACCGGCTTCGTCTGAAATCCTTGGAAGCTGGTTAACAACATATCCTTCAGCTTCTGCCATGAAGTGATCGTTCCTGGTCGAAGGGAGGAATACCAGGTCTGAGCAACACTCCTGACGGCCATAACGAAAGACTTCGCCATAACTGCAGCATTGCCACCATACGAAGACACTGTTGCTTCGTAGCTCATCAAGAACTGCTTCGGGTCTGAGTGGCCGTCGAACATGGGAAGCTGGGGTGGCTTATAGGACGGAGGCCAGGGTGTAGCCTGCAGCTCAGCGGACAGAGGAGAGGCATCATCGAAAACAAAATTTCCATGATGGAAATTGTCATACCAGTCATCTTCGTTGAAGAAGCCCTCCTGACGAAGGTCTTTTTGTTGAGGCCTTCGGTTCTGCTCATCGTGGGTAAGATGACGAACTTCTTCAGAAGCTTCGTCTATCTGCCTTTGCAGCTCAGCTAGCCTGGCCATCTTTTCCTTTTTCCTCTGCACCTGTTGATGAAGCATCTCCATATCCCTGATCTCTTGGTCTAGTTCATCCTCCTGAAGCGTCGGGCTGACGGCCTTCCTCTTCTGGATTCGGGCCTCCCGAAGAGAGACGGTCTCCTGGTTGGGATCCAGCGGTTGCAGTGCTGCAGCTCCAGTCGCTGAAGCTTTCTTCGGCGCCATAGCGAAGGTCTATAGCTTCCGAAGGTGTTCAAAAAACTCGAAGTGGAAGTGAGTTCACCGGAGGTGGGCGCCAATGTTGGGGACTTGTTCTCAAATGCTAAGAGTTAAGAACAAGGCAACATAAAAAGTGTTAAGTGTTAAAGTCCTTCGTCCTTTGAAACATTATGTCCCTTCGGGAAATAATGAGTTTCGGACGAAGGTCATAAGAAACATACCTTCGTAAATATAACAACTAATGACGAAGGATTCATATAAAGCATGAAATATGGACATCATCATGGAATCATTTCTATTTTATTAACATGGAGAAATAGAAATGATTTCAAATTACAAGTGTACCTTCGGTCCTGAGAGAAGGTAAAAAGTACAAGCGTGACGCAAAAGCAAATGTCAAGTCAGCGTGAACAGTACGGGAGTACTGTTCATCTATTTATAGACGCGGGACGCAACCCACGTAAAATTACATTCATGACCATTACATTTGCTAATGACTTATGAAAATCTGTCAAGGCCCAAGTAGTCTTTTCATCTTTAAGTCGGTTCCCTTCCCTGCTATCGCGACGAAGCTTCCCTGCGCACAGCTTCAGCTGTGCACCATCCTTCGTGGAGCCTGGTAATCAGCCCGTCCTCCATTTTAATCCCCCTTCGTCTGGTTCAGGCTTCGTCCTGACCGCACTTCATGTCCATAATTCTGAGTCCGAAGATACCTGTTCACATAATCCACTTGGAAAACATTGTCAAATCATGTTTTTGAGGACCTTCGGAGGACGAAGGCCCCCAACAGAAACGAACAAATGAAACCATATAGCCAGGAGGCGGGGTTGGGGCTTCCTCAGCACCCGGAATCAACCACCCGCCTTCATCCATTAAACCACGCCCAACGAGGGCTCGAAGGTTCTCCTGACTTGTTAGGGATCGACGCCAGTCCGTCATGGGAGGAGCGACAGAAGACCCGAACAAAATAAGGACGGGCCAAGTGAAGAAGACGAAGGTTTGAGGAAGCGAAAGCAAGGTGGACAAGATAGGGTGAGTGGCACGATTAAATAAAGGCCATCCTGCAAAACCCTGCTGCTTGGGATCGACGAAAAAGATCGCTGGACGAGGAAGCAAGCCTGGCCCACCAGCATGTTAGGCCACATGTCACGCCACCTCCCGAATGAAGACCCGGCGTAAGTATTCATTTGCGCAAAGAAGGACGTCGGGATGAAAACTGTACATTAGAACAAGATCTCCCTAGGATTACATCATTCTTTACTTAAAGGGGGGCCCGAGTCTCCCATAAACTACAATTCTAGACTCTGGGTTGGGCGTAAAACCTAACATCCAAAAAACGAAACAGAAACCAACGACTAAGAAAGGTGGGAAGCCTGATTGTCCCCCTATCTCCTGCCCCGATGACCGGCACAGCGATGAGGGCGGCTACCCGTGCCGGGAAACCAAAAGACGAACGATGGAGAAGAGCCCTAGGGAGCCCACTAGATTAGGTCCTCCGCTAACACGGCGCCAGCCACCTCGCAAGTGGCCTCGTCATACCCTTGGATAAGGTTCTCGAAGACCACAGACGGGGCGGCCTAAGAAAGCATCACCAGGGCACGAAGGTCAGTCCTAGTGCAAAACTGGGCAACGACCAGGGCAATAGCGGCCCCACGTTGGATGTTGAGGCCCACAACATTCCAAACGTGGCTGGAAATGTCGAGCAGGCATTGTAGGCGAGTTGCTCCAAGTGCACAGATGCTCCAGGTCACTGAATCGACCTCCCAGGGTAGCTCGGCCAACTCGGCCTCCTGCCCTGCTCAGAAGAAAAAGACTTTGCTGATTCCACTCGACAACGGCAAGTGACAAAAAGGAATACGACAATGTCCGACTCACCTCATGACCCGTTATCAGCCTTCGAAGGGAGACACTCTGAAAGTCGCCTAGAGGGGGGTGGATAGGCGAAACCTGAAAATTAAAACTTTATCCCCCAACTAGATCCCTTGATTAGTGGTTAGAACAAGATATAATTATTGGAGTATAAAAACTAAGTCCTTGCTTGTAAAGAGTATTGCTTTCAAATAATGCGGAATTGATAAAGCAATACAACTAATAGGTCTATGGGAATAAAGCAAAGAGCATAAATAAGAAGAGCAATGACACAAGTTGTTTCTTGCAATGTGTTGCTTTACTAAATGAGAATTTAACTTAAAGCAACACTAAATAATGTTAGCAACGAATAGTGCAAGAAAAACTTGGAAAGGGAGAGAACAAATAAATCACAAGCAATAAGCACACGAGACACGGGTGATTTGTTTTACCGAGGTTCGACCCTCGAAGGCCTAGTCCCCGTTGAGGAGTCCACTAAGGACGGGTCTCTTTCAACCCTTTCTCTCTCTCCACCGATCACCAAAGACCGGCGAGCTCTTCTTCTTCTCAAGGATCACTTAAGACCCCGCAAGGACCACCACACTCTTTGGTGTCTCTTGCTAGCTTTACAAGCCTCCAAAACTTCGGAGGAAGTTCAATGGGAGTCAAAACTCCACGCGCAAATGAACACAAAGATGTAGTGCACACTATCTCTCAATGAATCTCACAAGGCACTAGAGCTAAATCACATGAGAGGCTTTCTTTTGCTTGCTCTCGCTTTTGTGGCACTTGTGTGGGTTGTAGTGGTCTAAATCTTGTGTATAGGATGGATCAATGAATATATGTGGTTGGGAGGGCTTGAGTATGTCAACTAGATGACTTGGAATGTTGCTTGGGCTCCCTCTCTTGAAGTGGCCAGTTGGGGTGATATTTATAGCCACCAACCAAATTGTAGCCGTTGGAGAAGGCTACTGGCGATGGGCGCACCGGAGTGTCCGGTGCGCCGCCACGTCATCCTCCCGTTAGGGCTTGGAGCTGGTCGACCGTTGGAGGCTTTGTCCTCATGTGGAACCGGACAGTCCGGTGCGACACCGAACAGTCCAGTGCCCCTCTGACTGTCTGCTCTAACATCTGATTTGCACTGTTCACTTTGCAGAGTCGATCGTTGCGTGCAGATAGCCGTTGCTCCGCTGGCCCACCGGACAGTCCGGTGGCCCACCGGACAGTCCGGTGAATTATAGCGGAGCTGCGCCTGGGAAACCCGAAGCTGAAGAGTTTGAAGTCAATCCTCCATGGTGCACCGGACACTGTCCGGTGGCACACCGGACAGTCCGGTGCGCCAGACCAGAGAGCACTTCGGTTTCCTTTGCTCCTTTCTTCTTGAACCCTTTTTGATCTTTGTATTGGCTTTGAGTTGAACCTTTGGCACCTGTAGAACATATACTCTAGAGCAAACTAGTTAGTCCAATTATTTGTGTTGGGTATTTCAACCACCAAAATCATTTAGGAAAAGGTTTAAGGTCTATTTCCCTTTCAATCTCCCCCTTTTTGGTGATTGATGCCAACACAAACCAAAGCAAATATATAAGTGAATAATTGAATTAGTTTGCATAAGGTAAGTGCAAAGGTTGCTTAGAATTGAAACCAATATTATTTCTTTTACCAGATATGCATGGTTTGCTTTTCTTCTTGTTTAATGTTTTGGACCACACTTGCACCACTAGTTTTGTTTTTGCAAATTCCTTGTAAAATTCTTTTCAAAATCTTTTTGCGAATAGTCAAAGGTACATGAATAAGATTGAAAGAAGCATTTTCAAGATTTTGAAATTTTCTCCCCCTGTTTCAAATGTTTTTCCTTCGACTTAAACAAAACTCCCCCTGAATGAAATTCTCATCTTAGTGTTCAAGAGGGTTTTAAAAATTTTGAAGATGCTAGAACTTTCTCCCCCTTTTTTGAACATAATAAGATATCAATTTGAAAAACTTCATTTTTAAAATTCGCAATTTGAAAAACTTCATTTTTAAAATTCGGTGGTGGTGCGGTCCTTTTGCTTTGGGCTCATACTTTCTCCCCCTTTGGCATGAATCGCCAAAAACGGATGCTTGTGAGTGAAATATAAGCCCTTTGTTCTTTCTCCCCAATGGCAAACAATTAAATATGAGTGAAGATAATACCAAAGTGAAGAATTATGCGGAATACCGACAAAGAGTGGATAATACCGAAGGAGTTGAGTGGAAGCGTCGTCTTTGCCGAATACTCCATTTACCTTTCAATTCTATGCCTAAGCACGGGAATATATTTGAAAACACATTAGTCATAGACATAAAAGAGATATGATCAAAGGATATATCAAATTAAGCATGATCATAGTTATATATAACATAGATTGCTCCCCCTAAGAATGTGCATGTAGAGGAACACATATTTTGACCTTAAATGCCAATTGCACATAATTAGGTTAATGAGAACATATCTATATCATATAGAATGTGTAGTGCATTGTGTCATAGTATAAGTGTGATGCTCATGACAGTTTATGCACTTATGAAAGCATGTTGTAAACATTTTAAGCATTTTCACTTAAGGATTTCAAGGAGGCTTAAGGACCATCCACCTTTGGAACAAAGGCAGCTTATCCTCGTTACAAGGTTAAGCTTTGAGCTCTTTGACAATAAAATCACTTCACCCAGCTTTTAACAAAGATGCATAAATTCAGGAATGAAATATTTGAGAAGTTAAACTAGGTATGAAGCAGGGCTAATGCATGGACATGCTTTCTCTCCCTTTTATACAAGATATGCAAAGAATGTATAGTGAAGGAAGATTTAGGTACAAGTTTAAATGAAAGGAAGTGGTTTTACCCTTTTGTACCTTCACATAGAGACACTCTCTTCATTGTGCATTGTCCTTAGTCTTAGATGCTTAAGACCGATACTCAAGACAATATATGGAAATATTTTGCACAAGAAAGAGTTCTACAACTAGTGATCCTTTTCTAAGACATTGTTAGCATATATCAAATGGATCACAAATTGCATAATTGTATCAAGAATTCTCCTTTTAACTTAGTGCATATCAAGAGAGATATTGATTGATAGTATATGAGGCACTAAGCAATATAAATATTAATTGAAGTTATTCAATGATCAAACAAATAACAGATGTGACCAAAAGAACAACATAGGCATTTAGATCATTAAACAAGCTTAAAACAGGAGAATCCAGTAAATATGCTACTTTAACAATGGAAGCTACAATCCTTGATAAAGGTGACAATATTTTACCAAGTTGAATTGAAATGTAGTAGCATACTTCATGAGAAAATTGTTCTCATACATGAGACTATATGAGATTACTAAGATAAAGTGTTAGTCTCAATATAATCAAGATATAGAAATAGGCTCCCCCTAAAGATATGCATCAAGAATTTGAATGAATTGAATAGATGCATTCATTTTTAAAGACAAATAGGGAGAAGCATTATTCATCTTGATTGAGGCTTATAATATTTGTAATAAACAATCTAAGCCTAGTATTCTCACAATGAAAAAGATTTAGAATGCTTACAACCACACCATTGATCGTTTTGAAGATCTCATTATCCAAGTAGATGTTGTTGCTCTTGATGTCTCCCTTTTTCATTTGAGTGTCCTCCCTTTGTAGTTGATTCTTTTTCTTTCCAAAATTATTGAAAATACTCAAGAGAGATGTTAATAGCACAAGGGAGTATATGATGAAGAATGATTTCTTTTAGATAAGGAATATAAACAATTCATCATTCACAAGTCACACAGACATGAAGTAAAATCCTTAACATTAGTGCACATCATTAGAAAAGAGGAACATGCACCTTTTAAACATTTTGATAAATTGTAGGAAATTTACTTCTTCATATTGATTTTGTTATTACAACTTAAAAGCATATCAATATGAGGATAGATATAGCAAAGGCATGAATTAGATTCTAATGGACAAGTGCATTTATGAGAATGAGATTGAATGCACATCTAGCTGACTTAAGTCCAATAAAGAATCTATTCCTCACAAGGGTAGAATATGATAATTTAGACTAAATAGCTATTGAGATGGGAACTATATTTGATTAAGAAGATGGGTTCCCATATCTTTGCTCTTACCTTTCTTCCTTTGAGTGAAGAGCAACCCTTGAGGCTTGTGGCTTTAAACATGTACTTACTCTCTTGTAGATTTCAATAAGTATGCTCAAGAGATATGTCATTAGTAACACAAGCACTCATTTCCCTTTTTGTAATCATTTTGATAAGGAATGAAAAGTGGATTACTAAAGCATGGAAACTTTATAATATGAACTAGATTATTCCATGATGTATGCTAAGTTTTAACTCATAAAACAAGCATGGTTAATTCTTCAAGATTATGGGAATAAATCTAATTCATAACATGAAGAGTGATAAATATAGAAGAATCATATCCGATTTAAGCAATAGGCAAAACAACATAAATCATTGGATTGACTTTTCTTTTCATGTTAGATTACGCATCTCCATAGAGAAACTCATTCTCTACATGTGAGACTACTTAGGTTATTTAGACAAAAACATTAGTCTCACGATTTCTAGATATAAAGAGAGATTCCTTTTATAAGTGTCCTAAGGATTTGGATTCCTTACATGACACCTTATTCTTTTAGGAACTTGGAATATCTCCCTATATCTAGAACATGGCAATGATAGGATAAATAATGTAAAGCATGCCATGAGATACTTACAATAATTAAAAGCATGTAGATTGCCATGGTATAGTAATGATGAATATACAATCTACCATATGAGAGGAATTTCTTCAAAGAATGGTGTCGGGGACCGTAATTAGGGGTACCCCCAAGGCTCCTAATCTCAGCTGGTAACCCCCATCAGCACAAAGCTGCAAAGGCCTGATGGGCGCAATTCCGGTTAAGGCTCTGCCCACTCGAGGGACTCGATCTCGCCTCGCCCGAGCCCAGCCTCGGGCAGGAACAGAAGACCAAGGCAGATTCACGCCTCGCCCGAGGGTCTCCTCAAGCAACGGGCGCACCTTCGACTCGCCTGAGGCCCAGCTCGAGTAGGATTCACGGAGAAGCAACCTTGGCCAGATCGCCTCGCCCGCCGACCGGATCGTAGGAGCATTCAATGCAAGGATCGCCTGACATCTTATCCTGACGCGCGCTTTCCAGTCGACAAGGCCGAAGTGACCGCAGTCACTTCGCCCCTCCACTGACTGACCTGACAAGAAAACGGCACCGCCTGCGCTGCTCCGACTGTTGTGCCACCCGCCAGGGTGAGGCTGACAGCAACCAAGCCCAGCCTCGGGCGCCATAGAAATCTCCGCCTCGCCCGACCCCCGGGCTCGGACTCGACCTCAACTCGGACGACGATCTCCGCCTCGCCCGACCCCTGGGCTCGGACTCGACCTCAACTCGGACGACGATCTCCGCCTCGCCCGACCCCCGGGCTCGGACTCGACCTCAACTCGGACGACGATCTCCGCCTCGCCCGACCCTCGGGCTCGGACTCGACGTCGACTCTGGAAGACGGTCTCCGCCTCGCCCGACCCCAGGGCTCGGACTCAACCTCGACTTCGGAAGAAGGTCTCCGCCTCGCCCGACCCCAGGGCTCGGACTCGACCTCGACCTCGGAGGAGTCACCAACTCGCTCAGGCTGACCACGCCACAAGGGGAGGCCATCATTACCCTACCCCTAGCTAGCCCAGGCTACGGAGAACAAGACCGGCGTCCCATCTGGCTCGCCCCGGTAAAACAAGTAATGATGGCACCCCGCGTGCTCCATGACAACGGTGGTTCTCAGCCCCCTATGGAAGCAAGGATACGTCAGCAAGGATCCGACAGCCCCGACAGCTGTGCTTCTACAGGGCTCAAGCACTCCTCCGACGGTCACGACGCCACATGAACAGGGCTCCAACACCTCTCCGACAGCCACGTCGGCACGTACATAGGGCTCTAGCTCCTCTCTGCTAGACACGTTAGCACACTGCTACACCCCCCGTTGTACACCTGGACCCTCTCCTTACGTCTATAAAAGGAAGGTCTAGGGCTCTCATACGAAGGAGGTGGCCGCGCGGGAGAACGGGCAGCCTAACGCCCCTTGTCTCTCTCTCCCTCGCGAACGCTTGTAACCCCCTACTGCAAGCGCATCCGTCCTGGGCGCAGGACAACACGAGGCCGCGGGTTTCCCCTCACTGTTCTTCCCCCTTGTGTCTTCGTCTCGCGCCGACCCATCTAGGCTGGGACACGCAGCGACAATTTACTCGTCGGTCCAGGGACCCCCCGGGGTCGAAACGCCGACAGTTGGCGCGCCAGGTAGGGGCCTGCTGCGTGTTGACGAACAGCTTTCCGTCAAGCTCCAGATGGGGAGTCTCTAGCAACCTCTTCAACCCGGGATGAAGCTCCGTTTCGGGAGTCTCGAGTTCATGTCCCTCGACGGCAGCTACGACATGATACTCCTTCCTCCGCCGCGCGACAACGACAATGGCGGCCATCAGCCCGCCCGCCGACGGCGGAATCGACGACGTCTTCCCCGCGTGGCAGAAGAGCGACATCCGGGTCTGTCCCGTCACCTTCCCCACCGACAGAGGAGGAGACGGGGTAGGCATGGCCAAGCTGGAGGCGGCACCTCATCGGCTGTTGAGCGAGTCGACGGCACCGGCGCCCCAACGGGGGATACGTCGGGCGTTGACCTCGCGCCTGAGACGAAGACGAGCGTCGTTTCCCCGCAACACGCCAACCCCATGCATACGACGGGCGACGCCAGCACGCTCGCGAAGGACTTGTTGGGCGTCAGCCTTGTACCTGAGATAACGGTGCAGTCCGTCCCCGACACGACTCCGTCACCGTCTGTCGATCAAGAGGTACCGTCCGTTTCCCATCCAGTGCCTTTTAGATTCAGCTTCGACCCACCAGGCGACCCCGCTTCGGTGGACGCTTTCATAAAGGCATATCCAAACCTCCCGGGGTACCATATGTGGTCAACCTGGGACAGATTGACGACCGTCTCGACCTACGGGCCCCCGGGTTCCGAGGAAGACGACGAGCCCGACTCTGGTTGGGATTTCTCCGGGCTCGGTAACTCTAGTGCCATGCGGGACTTCATGACCGCATGTGACTACTGCCTCTCCGATTACTCCGATGATAGCCACAGCCTCGGCGACGAGGACTGTGGCCCAAGTCACGAATGTTTCCACGTCGATCTAGAGGGTCTCGACGAAGGCAACCACCTTGGTATGCCAGAGGACGGCGATCCCTCTAGGCCTGCACCTCACGTTGACATCCTTCGGGAGCTAGCTGTGGTCCCAGTCCCTGCGGGGGGTCAGGACACACAGCTCGAGCAAATCCGCGCGATGCATGCCAGGCTCGACGAGGAAGCAGGACAACTTGTGCAGCTCCGGCAGAACATCGGGCAGGAGCGGGCAGGCCAAGCACCGGCCGGAGAAGTGTGTCATCTGGCCCAGGATGTCCAGCGCCGCATCGCCGACGATGCCAGGGCAAGGCTACCCCCCGGCTTCCAGTGGGGTCGGCCAGAACCTGGCTGCAGCAGCAATACTGCTCTGAGCGATGCCAGAACCATCCACCACCGAGGGGCGGCATATCTAGGGAGAATTCAGGAATCTCCTGGAGGATGCCGCGGTCCGACGGGCCGAAAGCTCTGCCTGCCGAAGGCAGAGATACCCCCCGGAGCATCGCGCCGCGACTTCCCGATTCATGCGGGAGGCCTCGGTCCACACCGGGCACACGCGGGACACAGCGCCTGCGGCCCCGGGCCGCCTCGGCAACGAGCACCATCGCCGCAACCGTCGAGCCCACCTCGACGAGAGGGTGCGCCGAGGCTACCACCCCAGGCATGGGGGACATTACGACAGCGGGGAGGATCGGAGCCCTTCGCCCGAACCACCCGGTCCGCAAGCTTTCAGCCGGGCCATACGACGGGCGTCGTTCCCGACCCGGTTCCGGGCCCCGACTACCATCACCAAGTACTTGGGGGAAATGAGGCCTGAACTGTGGCTCGCGGACTATCGGCTGGCCTGCCAGCTGGGTGGAACGGACGATGACAACCTCATCATCCACAACCTCCCCCTGTTTCTCTCCGACGCCGCCCGAGCCTGGCTGGAGCATCTGCCTCCTGCGCAGATCTCCAACTGGGACGACCTGGTCAAAGCCTTCGCTGGTAACTTCCAGGGCACATACGTGCGCCCTGGGAAATCCTGGGACCTCCGAAGCTGCCGCCAGCAGCCGGGAGAATCCCTGCGGGACTACATCCGGCGATTTTCGAAGCAGCGCATCGAGCTGCCCAACATCAACGACTCCGATGTCATCGGCGCGTTCCTCGCCGGCACCACTTGCCGCGACCTGGTGAGCAAGCTGGGTCGCAAGACTCCCACCAGGGCGAGCGAGCTGATGGACATCGCCACCAAGTTCGCCTCTGGCCAGGAGGCGGTCGAGGCCATCTTCTGGAAGGACAAGCAGCCTCAGGGACGCCAGCCGGATGATGCCCCCGAAGCGTCCGCTCAGCGCGGCCCGAAGAAGAAGGGCAAGAAGAAGTCGCAAGCGAAACGTGACGCCGCCGACGCAGACCTTGTCGCCGCCGCTGAGCACAAGAACCCTCGGAAACCTCCTGGAGGCACCAACTTGTTCGACGAGATGCTCAAGGAGTCATGCCCCTATCATCAGGGTCCCGTCAAGCACACCCTTGAGGAGTGCGTCATGCTTCGGCGCTACTTCCACACGGCCGGGCCACCGACGGAAGGTGGCAGGGCCCCCGACAACGACAAGAGGGAAGCTCACAAGGCAGAGGAGTTCCCCGAGGTCCATGACTGCTTCATGATCTACGGTGGGCGGGTGGCGAACTCCTCGGCTCAGCACCGCAAGCAAGAGCGCCGGAAGGTCTGCTCGGTAAAGGTGGCGGCGCCAGTCTATCTAGACTGGTCCGACAAGCCCATCACCTTCGACCAAGACGACCACCCCGACCGCGTGCCGAGCCGGGGAAGTACCCGCTCGTTGTTGATTCCGTCATTGGCAACGTCAGGCTTACCAAGGTCCTCATGGACGGAGGCAGCAGCCTCAACATCATCTACGCCAACACCCTCGGGCTCTTACAGATCGATATGTCCTCGATCCGGGCCGGTGCGGCGCCCTTTCATGGGATCATTCCCGGGAAGCGTGTCCAGCCCCTTGGACAACTCGATTTGCTCGTCTGCTTCGGGACTCCCTCCAACTTCCGAAAGGAAACCCTCACGTTCGAGGTGGTCGGGTTCCAAGGAACCTACCACGCAGTGCTGGGGAGACCATGTTACGCCAAGTTCATGGCCGTCCCCAACTACACCTTCCTCAAGCTCAAGATGCCGGGCCCCAACGGGTCATCACCGTCGGCCCCACGTACCGACACGCGTACGAATGCGACGTGGAGTGCGTGGAGTACACCGAGGTCCTCGCCGAATCCGAGGCCCTCATCGCCGACATGGAAAACCTCTCCAAGGAGGTGCCAGATGCGAAGCGCCACGCTGGCAACTTCGAACCAGTAGAGGCGGTTAAGTCCGTCCCTCTCGACCCCAGCAACGACGCCTCCAAGCAGATCCGGATCGGCTCCGAGCTCGACCCCAAATAGGAAGAAGTGCTCGTCGACTTTCTCCGCGCAAACGCCGAGGTTTTTGCGTGGAGTCCCTCGGACATGCCTGGCATACCGAGGGAAGTCGCCGAGCACTCACTGGATATCCGAGCTGGAGCCCGACCCGTGAAGCAGCCTCTGCGCCGATTCGACGAAGAAAAGCGTAGAGCCATAGGCGAGGAGATCCACAAGCTGATGGCTGCAGGGTTCATCAAAGAGGTATTCCATCCTGAATGGCTAGCCAACCCTGTGCTTGTGAAAAAGAAAGGAGGGAAATGGCGGATGTGTGTAGACTACACCGGTCTAAACAAAGCATGTCCGAAAGTTCCCTACCCTCTGCCTCGCATCGATCAAATCGTGGATTTCACTGCTGGGTGCGAAACCCTGTCTTTCCTCGATGCCTACTCAAGGTATCACCAAATCAGGATGAAAGAGTCCGACCAGCTCGCAACTTCTTTCATCACACCCTTTGGCATGTACTGCTACGTTACCATGCCATTCGGTTTGAGAAATGCGGGTGCGACATACCAAAGGTGCATGAACCACGTGTTCGGAGAACACATTGGTCGAACGGTCGAGGCCTACGTCGATGACATCGTAGTCAAGACGAGGAAATCCTCCGATCTCCTCTCTGACCTTGAAACGACATTCAAGTGTCTCAAAGCGAAAGGCGTAAAACTCAATCTCGAGAAGTGTGTCTTCGGAGTCCCCCGAGGCATGCTCCTGGGTTTTCATCGTCTCCGAGTGGGGCATCGAGGCTAACCCAGAGAAAATCGCGGCCATCACCAACATGGGGCTTATCAAGGACTTGAAAGGAGTACAGAGGGTCATGGGATGCCTTGCGGCTCTGAGCCGCTTCATCTCACGCCTCGGCGAAAGAGGCCTGCCTCTGTATCGCCTCTTAAGGAAAACCGAGTGGTTTACTTGGACCCCGAGGCCGAGGAAGCCCTCGGAAACTTGAAGACGCTCCTTACAAGCGCGCCCATCCTGGTGCCCCCCCGCTACCGGAGAAGCCCTCTTGATCTACGTCGCCGCCACCACTCAGGTGGTCAGCGCCGCGATCGTGGTCGAGAGACGAGAAGAAGGGCACGCACTGCCCGTCCAGAGGCCGGTTTACTTCATCAGTGAGGTACTGTCCAAGACCAAGATCCGCTACCCGCAGATTCAGAAGCTGCTGTACGCGGTGATTCTGACACGGAGAAAGTTGCGACACTACTTCGAGTCTCATCCGGTGACTGTGGTGTCATCCTTCCCCCTGGGGGAGATCATCCAATGCCGAGAGGCCTCGGGTAGGGTTGCAAAGTGGGCGGTGGAGATCATGGGCGAGACAATCTCGTTCGCCCCTCGGAAGGCCATCAAGTCCCAAGTCTTGGCGGACTTTGTGGCTGAATGGGTCGACACCCAGCTTCCAGCGGCTCCGATCCAACCGGAACTCTGGACCATGTTTTTCGACGGGTCGCTGATGAAAACAGGAGCGGGCGCGGGCCTGCTCTTCATCTCACCCCTCGGGAAGCACCTCCGCTACGTGCTACGTCTCCATTTCCCGGCGTCCAACAACGTGGCCGAATATGAGGCTCTGGTTAACGGGTTGCGCATCGCCATCGAGCTAGGGGTCCGACGCCTTGACGCTCGTGGTGACTTGCAGCTTGTCATCGACCAAGTCATGAAGAACTCCCACTGCCGCGACCCGAAGATGGAAGCCTACTGCGACGAGGTTCGGCGCCTGGAGGACAAGTTCTACGGGCTCGAGCTCAACCACGTCGCTCGACGATACAACGAGACTGCGGACGAGCTGGCTAAGATAGCCTCGGGGCGGACAACGGTTCCTCCGGACGTCTTCTCCCGAGACCTACATCAACCCTCCGTCAAGACCGACGACACGCCCGAGCCCGAGAAGGCCTCAGCTCTGCCTGAGGCGCCCTCGGCCCAGCCCGAGGCGCCCTCGGCTCAGCCCGAGACAGCCTCGGTCTCGCCCGAGGCACCCTCGTCCCCCGAGGGTGAGGCACTGCGCGTCGAGGAAGAGCGGAACGGGGTCACGCCTAATCGAGACTGGCAGACCCCATACCTGCAATATCTCCACCGAGGAGAGCTACCCCTCGACAGAGCCGAAGCTCGCCGACTGGCGCGGCGCGCCAAGTCATTCATCTTGCTGGGTGACAAAAAGGAGCTCTACCATCGTAGCCCCTTAGGCATCCTCCAACGATGCATATCCATCGCCGAAGGTCAAGAGTTATTGCAAGAAATACACTCGGGGGCTTGCGGTCATCACGCAGCACCTCGGGCCCTCGTGGGAAACGCCTTCCGACAGGGATTCTACTGGCCGACCGCGGTGGCCGACGCCACTAGGATTGTACGCACCTGCCAAGGGTGTCAATTCTACGCAAAGCAGACCCACCTGCCCGCTCAGGCTCTGCAAACAATACCCATCACCTGGTCGTTTGCTGTGTGGGGTCTGGACCTCGTCGGTCCCTTGCAGAAGGCACCCGGGGGATTCACGCACCTGCTGGTCGCCATCGACAAATTCTCCAAGTGGATTGAGGTCCGACCCCTAAACAGCATCAGGTTCGAACAGGCGGTGGCGTTCTTCACCAACATCATCCATCGCTTCGGGGTACCGAACTCCATCATCACCGACAATGGTACCAAGTTCACCGGAAGAAAGTCCCTGGACTTCTGTAAGGACCACCACATCCGGGTGGACTGGGCCGCCGTAGCTCACCCCATGACGAATGTGCTGGTAGAGCGTGCCAACGGCATGATTCTACAGGGGCTCAAGCCGAGGATCTACAACGACCTCAACAAGTTTGGCAGGCGATGGATGAAGGAACTCCCCTCGGTGGTCTGGAGTCTGAGGACAACGCCGAGCCAAGCCACGGGCTTCACGTCGTTCTTTCTAGTCTATGGGGCCGAGGCTATCCTGCCCACAGACTTAGAATATGGTTCCCCGAGGACGAGGGCGTACGACGATCGAAGCAATCGAACCAACCGAGAAGACTCACTGGACCAGCTGGAAGAGGCTCGGGACATAGCCTTACTACACTCGGCGCGATATCAGCAGTCCCTGCGACGCTACCACGCCCGAGGGGTTCGGTCCCGAGACCTCCAGGTGGGCGACTTGGTGCTTCGGCTACGACAAGACGCTCGAGGGTGCCACAAGCTCACGCCTCCTTGGGAAGGGCCGTTCATCATCGCCAAGATTCTGAAGCCTGAAACATACAAGCTAGCCAACAGTCAAGGCGAGGTCTACAACAACGCTTGGAACATCCGACAGCTACATCGCTTCTACCCTTAAGATGTTTTCAAGTCGTTCATGTACCTCGTTTACATACACAAGCAAAGTCTAATCTTCAAGGAAGGGTCAGCCTTGCCTCGGCAAAACCTGACCCTCCCTCGGGGGCTAGAAGGGGGGAACCCCCTCTGCGTCAAAATTTTCTTCGGAAAAAGTCTTTCTGCCAGAACATCTTTCGTGCTTTTCGACTACTTCGATAGTGAAGTCCTGAAAACGACAGAGTACACATAAGCAGGCAAGGCCGACCGAGCCGAGGGACTCCTATGCCTCCGGGATACGGATACCTCACTCATCACCTTCTGCGATAAGTAACTCACGCTCGGATAAGGGATTCCGCTGTCTGAGCAAGTCTTAACGTTCGAAAACTTCTTCTGCTGAAATGATTTTTCGTGCTGTCTCGACTATATCGATAACAAAATCCTACGGACGAGTAAGAGTACACGTAAGCAGGCAAGGCCGACCGAGCCGAGGGACTCCTACGCCTCCGGGATACGGATACCTCACTCATCACCTTCTGCGATAAGTAACTCACGCTCGAATAAACGATTCTGTTACCGACGAACAAGTCCTGATACTCGAAACAAGGGGAAAAGAAACGCAGCTTTACAACACGACGACGGTATGTTTTGGCCTCGGCGGCCGCAAAAAACATACGCACGCTACAGACAAACTGTTCCTGCAGGATCAGACGTCAGCAGGGGGAGCAGCAGCACCCTCGGCATCGACTCCACCCTCGGCGGAATCCGACCCGGCCTCGAACGAGCAACATGGTCAGAGGATCTCTACCTCGAAGGAAGATGTCAGCACCGCGCCTGGGCCATCGCCGCCAGGGTCTCCTCCACGAACCCGGCCCAAGCAGACGGCCGGACCGGCCGCTCCGTAGCCTCAGCCAGCTGTCCCCTGAGGACACCAGCCCGGCTCATGGCCTCGGTAGCCCGACTCTAGGGTTGGTCCCGCCAGCGGACGACCTGGCCAGGTCCCAGCCGCCACTGCGACGCCTCGTCGGCCTGGGAAGCCCCCTACTCCTGGGCCGATGAAGTTTCTTCTCCAGCCAACTCCGCCTCTGTCCATGCTGACGCCGCTGCCTCCGGCTTCGGCTCATCATAGAGCAGCCGAGGTTTCCTTCGCTAAGCAAGAGGAGCCTCGAGCGGCAAGGCCGACCGAGCCGAGGGACTCCTACTGTCCTACGCCTCCGGGATACGAATACCTCACTCGTCACCTTCCGCACAGGGCGACTCACGCTTGGTTAAGCGGTCCAGCTAGCCGATAGGCGAGTTCTGGTGCGCAAAATGGAGAAGAAACACGGCTTTACGCCCAAATACACAAATGTTCAGGCCTCGACAGCCACAATGAACATACGCCAGCACTCAAGGTGCCATTACAAACGGGACTCCGGTTCCGTTCCCGCGGGTATGAACAACCTCCATACCAGGAGGCCCGCAGGACGACGAACTCCAAGCGGCTCACCGCCGCCCGCTCTGACAGCAGCGACAACAACCTCCATCCCGGGCGACAAGACAGCTACAGCAACGGCTTCCGGGCTGACGCTGCTGCAGAAAGGCTCTCGCCCGCAAAGGACGAGAACCAGCCATTCAAGCCAGGGAAATGGAGGTCCAGGGGTGCGGGCGGAGTCGGCGACCTCGTCGGCAGAGAAACCTTCTCCGACTGCTGCCACCTCAACACCGCAACAGCGGGCGCCGGCCGCCCCAAAGCGCAC
Source organism: Zea luxurians (assembly GCA_029449295.1). Taxonomy (NCBI): domain Eukaryota; kingdom Viridiplantae; phylum Streptophyta; class Magnoliopsida; order Poales; family Poaceae; genus Zea; species Zea luxurians. The sequence continues at coordinate 163,463,690 of JAOPSE010000002.1, forward strand.
CGGCAGGTCCTCGCTCCCACCCTCGCCGAGGCCGCCCCAGAACATGAGCACCGCCCTCGCGGCGCACGACGTGCTGGGCAACCCTCTGGCACGGCTGTCGGCGCGAGGAAGACCTGGACATGGCCGGCCCGTACGCGGCGCGACCATCGCCCGGACAGAGGACGAAATGCTGCACCCTGGCTAGGCAGCAACAGTTCGCCTTCCCCGACATGGCTGAAGGAAGCCTCCGCGGGGCTGGAGGATGCCTTTCCCCCCCAAACGCTGGGGAAGAAAAGGGTTACCGACCCACGCGGAGGCAACCCCCCACTCGATGCGCTCCTCTGCCTCAGTCCGGATGACGAAAATCCTTAAAGCTGAGGGCGGGGCGGAGGCCGCAGCCCGGCTCGCTTCTCTCCACCAAATTGCCCATTGGTGGGGGAAGGCGGCCGGGCTGCCTGACGAAAATCCTTGAAGCCGAGCGATGGCTGAAAGGTACCAACCTCCACAAGGTTGCGCTCCTTCCACAACAAGACGAAAAGCGACGCAAGCGCTCCCCATCCGGGGGCTCGGAAGGTGGAAGGACGCGATGCATGAAGGGAGTGCGAAGACATGGTTGCCATCCAAGGGGGGTCACCCTCCTTTTAAAGGCGACTCTCCCCACTTGCGTCCTCAGCCGTCGCGGACGGAGTCTTCACCAACACGCTCCAAGGTCTTCCCCCTACGACACGGGGGGTGGGTCCCACGCGTCATGCAAAGCTGCCCCAGGACAGAAGAAGCCAAACCGCCGCGCGTGGAGCGTGTAACCGCCCAGCGGTTACAAGCATTCCTCCGTCTTCGCCCAAACCAGCGGATGAAAGGGCGGACCGCCATGCAGGCGGCATGCAACTGCACCAAGGGGGCGCACCCTTTCGACTTCGACGCATCCAGCATGGAGGCCCAGGCCCACACGTCATGTAACCGGCGCGCCGGTTACTACGTGCAAAAAACTGCAGCGCCACTTGCGCTAGCGCCGCGCCTTCTCGACTATGGAACCGGTGCCGCGACTCGAGGCAACCCTGTGCACGGCCCAGCAGTGCCAACCAGGCACGTCGGTCACGGGTCATTCAGCCGCGGGAGAAGGCGCGACGGTCAACATGGCCAAAAGTGGGCCGATAGTAATGGCGGTGGCAGGCGGGCGGAAGCAGCAGTCAAATCGTCTGCAGGCTCACGTCCCCTCCTGGAACAGCGAGAGAGCCCTCTCCCACGGCGTGAAGACGACGCGCCCGTGTTCCATTCCTCGAACGGCTCGCGCATGCACGACGGCTGCCCCGCGAATCACTCGTCCAGTCGCATTAAATCTGCGGCAGGACAGGCGACACCTTTGGCAGGCGAAGCGGGCGACGCTTCACCTCCGCCATAATGACCGCGTCAAAAAAGGTGCGCCACGTCGTTCAATTTCGTATCCTTTTCCTCTTCCCCTTTCTCTCTCTTGCTACAGGGACCAAGAAAGGGGATACTCCGAAAGGGATCCTTCTCCGCGAAGGAAGCGGGCCCCGAGCCCCCTACTGATCAGAGGTTCGGAGGCTGACCCCTCGGAAGGGTTCGACAGCCGCCTCAGAGCACTAGGGCTCCGCGCCCACTACTGATCAGAGGTTCAAAGGCTGGCCCCTCGGAAGGGTTCGACAGCCGCCTCAGGCCACTCGGGCTCCGCGCCCATTACTGATCAGGGGTTCGTAGGCTGGCCCCCCGATGGGTTCGACAGTCGCCCCAGAGCACGCAGAGTGAGTGATGACTCTGGGTACGTTTGATACATAACCAAGGCTCGGGCTACGCTCCCGAGGTACCCTAGGACATTTCCGAGACCAGCAGGAACGATTCTGTAACGAAATCCCATCAGAGGGAGGCATCGAGCCCTTGGACCCTATCGAACAGGACCGGGTCCGGCAAATCAGCTGCAAGTACTTTTGGAGCGCGCCTCTGAGCCACTAGACGACCCTTATCGAACGGGGCACGGGCGTCCACTCGGATCACCTGTTAGCAGCTCACTGGAGACACCATGTTCGGCGCCCACCGAGGGCAACATGCCGCTTTCCCCCCTCCTCCTTGCGGAAAGGCGACGCAGGAGCGTATGAAAAAAGCCGAGTCTGCCCTTGACCGTCCTCTCGCCCTGTGCAGAGGCTCAGGGGCTGCTCTCGCAAACCCGGCTCCGGCCAAACCGTTAACAACGTCAACATACCAGCCCGAGAACTTGGAACCTGACTATGCACCCGAGCAACAACCAGTTCGCATGAGGGAACGACCAGACCGGCCGAGCCATCACTCGATCCTAGGGCTCGGACTCGACCTCGACTTCGGAAGAAGGTCTCCGCCTCGCCCGACCCCAGGGCTCGGACTCGACCTCGACCTCGGAGGAGTCACCACCTCGCTCGGGCCGACCACGCCACAAGGGGAGGCCATCATTACCCTACCCCTAGCTAGCCCAGGCTACAGAGAACAAGACCGGCGTTCCATCTGGCTCGCCCCGGTAAAACATGTAATGATGGCACCCCGCGTGCTCCATGACAACGGTGGTTCTCAGCCCCCTACGGAAGCAAGGATACGTCAGCAAGGATCCGACAGCCCCGACAGCTGTGCTTCTACAGGGCTCAAGCACTCCTCCGACGGCCACGACGCCACATGAACAGGGCTCCAACACCTCTCCGACAGCCACGTCGGCACGTACATAGGGCTCTAGCTCCTCTCTGCTAGACACGTTAGCACACTGCTACACCCCCCATTGTACACCTGGACCCTCTCCTTATGTCTATAAAAGGAAGGTCCAGGGCTCTCATACGAAGGAGGTGGCCGCACGGGAGAACGGGCAGCCTAACGCCCCCTGTCTCTCTCTCTCCCTCGCGAATGCTTGTAACCCCCTACTGCAAGCGCATCCGCCCTGGGCGCAGGACAACACGAGGCCGTGGGTTTCCCCTCACTGTTCTCCCCCCCTTGTATCTCTGTCTCGCACCGACCCATTTGGGCTGGGACACGCAGCGACAATTTACTCGTCGGTCCAGGGACCCCCTGGGGTCGAAACGCCGACAAATGTTGACATAATTTAAAAACATTTGAAGTGCTTTCCTTTTCTATGTGACTACACAAGACACATAAGAAATGATAACTAAAGATACTTGCACTTAAAAACATAAATGTTACCATCCTTTGGCTTTCCTCCATGTTGTAGGCCTTGACTTTTCGGCATAGGATTAATTCTTTATTTCCTACAACATCAATATCTTCCCCGAGATGATATGAGTTTTGGATATAATAATTGAAAATAACTTTGGGTCAATCTTGGATATATAGATAATTGAAGATTGATAGCTTGAGTTAATAAAAATTGAATTGACTCTCTCAAGCACCCCAAAGCTTCATATCATCTCCTTCTCCTGCAAAGCTTGTCAAGTATATTTTGGTACCCATCGCTTGATGGGTCCATCATGGTTAGTCAACAAAGATCTAGGAACCCAAACGTCCTTTGTGTTAGCACTAGGTAAACTCATTACCTTTCTAGCACAAGTTGCAATTTTGGGTTGCCTAGTTACATGATAATTAATTGACAAGCTAGGAGTGGGATTGTTACCAATGGGACAATCCTTGCATTGATGTCCCTTCTTTCGGCATATGTAGCATAGACAATCTTCAAGTCTTGAAGATTTATTCCTTTCTTGTTTCTTGCTTGCTACATGGTTAGTGAATATTTTCTTTTCTAACATAATGCCTTTTTGTTTTAAATGGGGACAAGACCTAATTAAGTGTCTCTTCTTTGAGCATTTAAAACAAAGTTTATCATCTTTGTTAATAATCAAGTCATTTTTAATATAGGGACAAGACCTAATCGAGTGTCCCTTTTCAAAGCATTCACTACACTTCTTACTTCTCTTAGTGTGAAGTGTGACTTGATTATTACCTTGGATGTTACCTTTTATGGAGGCGTGGTTGAGGCTTTTGGAAGAGGTATTGGTTTTCTTCTTTTGTTCCTTCCTCTTGGCAATCCTCAAGTCCTTGACATTTTCTTCAAGGGATTTAGTGCATGCCACGATTGTTCCCGTCTCAAGCTTCTTCACCATGTGATTACGGTTATCTTGAGAAGGTTGAGCAATGCACTTCCCTTTAAGTTGTGTCAAGCTCATTTTAGCCTCTCATTTTCTTCTTTGAGCTCTTGATATGTCTCATTTTTCGTTCCTGCAAATTCTAGCTCAAAGGAAGATTTGCTTGTCGACGGACAACAAGCATTAGCACATGGTAATGTAGTTTTAATTTGAATACATGTACATGAGTGAGGTTGTTGGAATTTTAAGTTTTCTATCACAACCTCATGAGCAATATTTAATATGATATGATCATCCATAAGATTTTCATGAGAACATAGAAGCATATCATATTTTTCTTGAAAAGCTAGATTTTCAAATTTTAGCTTTTCTACTTGGTCCTTAAGTAAGGCATTCCTATTTACCAATTGAGCGATACAATGTAAAGAGTTATCTTGCTCAATTGAAATAGTTTCATACCTTTGGACCAAATCAACATGAGAGCACTTTAGCTCCTCATGTTCTTTAGTCAACTCGTCAAAGCTTAGCATTTTTATGGAGAGAATATCTTCTAGCCTTTGACGAGCTTCGCTTTGCTCTCTTGCTCTTTTTAGAAGTTTGAGCATGACCGCCTTATCTTCTTGGCTTATGCTAGCGTAGAGTTGCAAGAAGCTTCTTTCCTCCTCCTCATCCTCATTTGTGCTTCCGCTATCATTTTCATTAGCCACACAACATATGTGGGAATCGAAATGGGAAGACAAACCTTTTGGAGAGGTGGATTCATCGTTTGATCTCCATCGTTCATTTCTTCTTCTTCCTTCAAAGGGTTAGTTTCACAAGGACCAAAAAGGAAGTAGAAGCACAAAATGAACCATCATATTTGGACTCATCAAATTTATTTTTAATTCTAGTCCAAATGTCATGCGCATCACGAATAGATTCATCATAATTCATTATGAAGGCATGATAATCTTCTTTGCTAAGAGAATTACTTAAGATGTCATAAGCTAGGTAGTTTAAGCAAATACATCTTTGATCTTCTTTGGAAGCATTTTTCCTATCATAACTAGGAGGAATAATACTCTTGTCTAAAATTTGTTCTAATTGTGGATCTATGGTTCTAAAAGCATTTATCACTCTAGTGGACCATGAATCATAATTAGAACAATCGGAAAGTAATATCTCAAGAGTTACCTCCTTGTTCTCCCGGGTCTTCTTGTTCTTTTGGGATCTTCTACGAGCCATCACTTCGAGTTGTTAGGCTCAAGATGAAGTGTCTAGCTCTGATACCAATTGAAAGTCGCCTAGAGGGGGGGTGGATAGGCGAAACCTGAAAATTAAACTTTATCCCCCAACTAGATCCCTTAATTAGTGGTTAGAACAAGATATAATTATTGGAGTATAAAAACTAAGTCCTTGCTTGTAAAGAGTATTGCTTTCAAATAATGCGGAATTGATAAAGCAATACAACTAATAGGTCTATGGGAATAAAGCAAAGAGCATAAATAAGAAGAGCAATGACACAAGTTGTTTCTTGCAATGTGTTGCTTTACTAAATGAGAATTTAACTTAAAGCAACACTAAATAATGTTAGCAACGAATAGTGCAAGAAAAACTTGGAAAGGGAGAGAACAAACAAATCACAAGCAATAAGCACACGAGACATGGGTGATTTGTTTTACCGAGGTTCGGCCCTCGAAGGCCTAGTCCCTGTTGAGGAGTCCACTAAGGACGGGTCTCTTTCAACCCTTTCCCTCTCTCCACCGATCACCAAAGACCGGCGAGCTCTTCTTCTTCTCAAGGATCACTTAAGACCCCGCAAGGACCACCACACTCTTTGGTGTCTCTTGCTAGCTTTACAAGCCTCCAAAACTTAGGAGGAAGTTCAATGGGAGTCAAAACTCCACGCGCAAATGAACACAAAGATGTAGTGCACACTATCTCTCAATGAATCTCACAAGGCACTAGAGCTAAATCACACAAGAGGCTTTCTTTTGCTTGCTCTCGCTTTTGTGGCACTTGTGTGGGTTGTAGTGGTCTAAATCTTGTGTATAGGATGGATCAATGAATATATGTGGTTGGGAGGGCTTGAGTATGTCAACTAGATGACTTGGAATGTTGCTTGGGCTCCCTCTCTTGAAGTGGCCAGTTGGGGTGATATTTATAGCCACCAACCAAATTGTAGCCGTTGGAGAAGGCTGCTGGCGATGGGCGCACCGGACAGTCCGGTGCGCCGCCATGTCATCCTCTTGTTAGGGCTTGGAGCTGGTCGACCGTTGGAGGCTTTGTGCTCATGTGGCACTAGACAGTCCGGTGTGACACCGGACAGTCCGGTGCTCCTCTGACCGTCTGCTCTGACATCTGATTTGCACTGTTCACTTTGCAGAGTCGACCGTTGCGCAGATAGCCGTTGCTCCGCCGGCACATCGGACAGTCCGGTGGCCCACCGGACAGTCCGATGAATTATAGCGGAGCTGCGCCTGGGAAACCCGAAGCTAAAGAGTTTGAAGTCAATCCTCCATGGTGCACCGGACAGTCCGGTGCGCCAGACTAGAGAGCACTTCGGTTTCCTTTGCTCCTTTCTTCTTGAACCCTTTTTAATCTTTGTATTGGCTTTGAGTTGAACCTTTGGCACCTGTAGAACATATACTCTAGAGCAAACTAGTTAGTCCAATTATTTGTGTTGGGCATTTCAACCACCAAAATCATTTAGGAAAAGGTTTAAGGCCTATTTCCCTTTCACACTCCCCTCGGGGGCTCAGGGGCTATTGTCAGGGAAATGATCACTAGTCCCTCGGACCCACCGGTCCATGAGTGCACTGAGGAAAGAGCCCCTGATCCCTGGGGATCGTTAGTCAGTCGAAAGAGGTAGGTGTGCCGGCCCTGGAAGGACCCGCCCCTAGTTGCACCCCGTGGCACCGAGCCTGGGGTCGGGCGTGACGAAGCCTGACAAAGGAGGACGGGCATGTCGGAAGGGAACCACTCGAGTGGATCCTCGTGTCGGCCCCAAACTAACCCGCCATAAATGACTGGCCGCATTAACCACACCTGGCATCGAGCCACAGCGTGGGCGCTGGTCTGCTTCCTATTCATGACCTATGGACCCTTCGGGCCACATAGCGCTCATGACCTACGAGCCCCAGACTGTGGCGATTTAATGCCCCGCACGTCCCTCGGCTTGCGGCGCACTTATGGCCTACCGGACTAGGTCTGAGTACACAGACCTCCTGCAAGGCACTACACGACGGCTCGCGCTGAGCCTTAGGCTACGAAAGACAAGGGTCAGTGTAGCCAGAATGATGGCGCATGGGACCATCACCACCCTCACGTCATCCACCATGATAAATACGCGAGACAGCCCTAGGCGCAATGAGTACGCGTGGCCTCACCCGGGGGTACCCCTACCTTATGACTCCTTCCTAGAGAAGCCACCGCTGGCCAACCCTCTCCCAGCCTATAAAAGGGAGAGGGTCACCTCAAGGCAGGGAGATCGGACAGAGGGACAACCAGACGCCTTCAAACGGTGACAAACCCACACGGATTTACAAGAGGAGGAGCACCGACGAGGTGCAGGAGGCTGGAGCCCCGCTAAGCCAAGACTTAGCTAGGACTCCACCTTACAGCTTCTAAGATCCACTTCTACCTTGATAAGAGATCTAGGAGCCTCTCCTCCCTCTCTAGACTGCTTGTAACCCCTACTACGAATTTAATCATCAATGGTGTCAGTAGCGCAAGCCACTGATGACTAGAAGTAGGGACATTCTACCCGAACCAGTATAAATCTTGCGCCTGAAAGGGAAATAGGCTTTAAACCTTTTCCTAAATAATTTTGGTGGTTGAAATGCCCAACACAAATAATTGGACTAACTAGTTTGCCCTAGAGTATATGTTCTACAGGTGCCAAAGGTTCAACTCAAAGCCAATACAAAGATTAAAAAGGGTTCAAGAAGAAAGGAGCAAAGGAAACCGAAGTGCTCCGTGGTCTGGCGCATCGAACTGTCCGGTGCACCAGGGAAGATCGACTTCAAACTCTTCACCTTCGGGTTTTCCAGGCGCACCTCCTCTATAATTCACTGGACTGTCTGGTGCGCCACCAGACTGTCTGGTGTGCCAGCGGAGCAACGACTATCTGCGCGCAACGGTCGACTCTGCAAAGTGAACAGTGCAATTCAGATGTCAGAGCAGACGGTCAGAGGGGCACCAGACTGTCCGGTGTCGCACCGGACTGTCCGGTGCCACATGAGGACAAAGCCTCCAACGGTCGACCAGCTCCAAGCCCTAATGGGAGGATGACGTGGCGGCACACCGGACACTGTCCGGTGCGCCCATCGCCAGCAGCCATCTCCAACGGCTACAATTTGGTTGGTGGCTATAAATACCACCCCAACCGGCCACTTCAAGGTGTGGGAGCCCAAGCAACATTCCAAGTCATCTAATTGACATACTCAAGCCCTCCCAACCACATATATTCATTGATCCATCCTATACACAAGATTTAGACCACTACAACCCACACAAGTGCCACAAAAGCGAGAGCAAGCAAAAGAAAGCCTCTCGTGTGATTTAGCTCTAGTGCCTTGTGAGATTCATTGAGAGATAGTGTGCACTACATCTTTGTGTTCATTTGCGCGTGGAGTTTTGACTCCCATTGAACTTCCTCCAAAGTTTTGGAGGCTTGTAAAGCTAGCAAGAGACACCAAAGAGTGGTGATCCTTGTGGGGTCTTAAGTGATCCTTGAGAAGAAGAAGAGCTCTCCGGTCTTTGGTGATCGGTGGAGAAAGAGGGAAAGGGTTGAAAGAGACCCGTCCTAAGTGGACTCCTCAACGGGGACTAGGCCTTCGAGGGCCGAACCTCGGTAAAACAAATCACCCGTGTCTCGTGTGCTTATTGATTGTGATTTGTTTGTTCTTTCCCTTTCTAAGTTTCTTCTTGCACTATTCTTTGCTAATACTTTTTGGTGTTGCTTTAAGTTAAATTCTCATTTGGTGAAGCAACTCTTTGCAAGAAAGAACTTGTGTTATTGCTCTTCTTATCTAAGCCCTCTTGCTTTGTTCTCATAGACTTATATTGATTTATCAATTCCGCATTAGTTGAAAGCAATACTCGTTTCAAGCAAGGACTTAGTTTTTATACTCCGATAATTGTATATCTTGTTCTAACCACTAATCAAGGGGTCTAGTTGGGGGATAAAGTTTTAATTTCCAGGTTTCGCCTATTCACCCCCCCCTTCTAGGTGACTTTCAATTGGTATCGGAGCTAGGCACTTCATCTTGAGTCTAACAACTCGAAGTGATGGCTCGTAGAAGATCCCAAAAGAACAAGAAGACCCGGGAGAACAAGGAGGTAACTCTTGAGATATTACTTTCCGATTGTTCTAATTATGATTCATGGTCCACTAGAGTGATAAATGCTTTTAGAACCATAGATCCACAATTAGAATAAATTTTAGACAAGAGTATCATTCCTTCTAATTATGCTAGGGAAAATGCCTCCGAAGAAGATTTAAGATGTATACGCTTAAACTATCTAGCTTATGACATCTTAAGTAAATCCCTTAGCAAAGAAGATTATCATGCCTTCATAATAAAATATGATAAACCTATTTGTGATGTGCATGATATTTGGACTAGAATTAAAAGCAAATTTAATGAGTCCAAACACGATAGTTCATTTTGTGCCTCTACTTCCTCTGGTATTTGTGAAACTAACCCTTTGAAGGAAGAAGAAGAAAATGAACGATGGAGACCAAATGATGAATCCACCTCTCCAAAAGGTTTGTCTTCCCATTTCAATTCCCACATATGTTGTATGGCTAATGAAAATGATAGCGGAAGCACAAATGAGGATGAGGAGGAAGAAAGAAGCTTCTTGCAACTCTACGCTCGCCTAAGCCAAGAAGATAAGGCGGTCATGCTCAAACTTCTAAAAAGAGCGAGAGAGCAAAGCGAAGCTCGTCAAATGCTAGAAGATATTCTCTCCATAAAATGCTAAGCTTTGGCGAGTTGACTAAAGAACATGAGGAGCTAAAGTGCTCTCATGTTGATTTGGTCCAAAGGTATGAAACTATTTCAATTGAGCAAGATAACGCTTTACATTGTATCGCTCAATTAGTAAATAGGAATGCCTTGCTTAAGGACCAAGTAGAAAAGCTAAAAGATGAAAATCTAGCTTTTCAAGAAAAATGTGATATGCTCCAATGTTCTCATAAAAATCTTATGGATGATCATATCATATTAAATATTGCTCATGAGGTTGTGATAGAAAACTTAAAATCCCAACAACCTCACTTATGCACATGTACTCAAATTGAAACTACATTACCATGTGCTAATGCTTGTTGTCCGTCGACAAGCAAATCTTCCTTTGAGCTAGAATTTGCAGGAACAAATGATGATATACATCAAAAGCTCAAAGAAGAAAATGAGAGGCTAAAAATGAGCTTGACACAACTAAAAGGGAAGTGCAATGCTCAACCTTCTCAAGATAACCGTGATCACATGGTGAAGAAGCTTGAGACGGGAACAACCGTGGCATGCACTAAATCCCTTGAAGAAAATGTCAAGGACTCGAGGATTGCCAAGAGGAAGGAACAAAAGAAGAAAATCAATACCTCCTCCAAAAGCCTCAACCACGCCTCTATAAAAGGTAACATCCAAGGTAATAATCAAGTCTCACTTCACATTAAGAAAAGTAAGAAGTGTAGTGAATGCTTTGAAAAGGGACACTCGATTAGGTCATGTCCCTATATTAAAAATGACTTGATTATTGACAAGGATGATAAAGTTTGTTTTAAATGCTCCAAGAAGGGACACTTATTTAGATCTTGTCCCCATTTAAAACAAAAAGGCATAATGTTAGAAAAGAAAATATTCACTAACCATGTAGCAAGCAAGAAACAAGGAAGGAAGAAATCTTTAAGGCTTGAAGATCGCCTATGCTACATATGCCGAAAGAAGGGACATCAATGCAAAGATTGTCCCAATGGTAACAATCCCTCTCCTAGCTTGTCAATTAATTCTCATATAACTAGGCAACCCAAAATTGCAACTTGTGCTAGAAAGGTAATGAGTTTACCTAGTGCTAACACAAAGGACTTTTGGGTTCCTAGATCCTTGTTGACTAACCGTGATGGACCCATCAAGCGATAGGTACCAAAATATGCTTGACAAGCTTTGCAGGAGAAAGAGATGATATGAAGCTTTGGGGTGCTTGAGAGAGTCCATTCAATTCTTATCAACTCAAGCTATCAATCTTCAATGATCTATATCAGTGATTGACCTAAGGTTATTCTTCAAATTACTATGTCTTAAACTCATATCATCTCGAGGAAGACATTGATGTTGTAGGAAATAAAAGAATTATCATGTGTGAAAAATCAAGGCCTACAACATGGAGGAAAGTCAAAGGATGGTAACTTCTATGCTTTTAAGTGCAAGTATTTTAAATTATCATTTCTTATGTGTCTTGTGTAGTCACATAAAAATGTGTAGCACTTAAAATGTCTTTAAATTTATATTACCATTCTTTGAAAAATTTCCTCTCATATGGTAGATTGCATACTCATCATTTCCATCCTATGGTAATCTACATGCTTTAAATTGTTGCAAGTCTCATGGCATGTTTTTTTCGCTAGTCATTCTATTATTGCCATGATTCTAGATATAGAGAGATATTTCAAGTTCTTAAAAGAATAAGGTGTCATGTAAGGAATTCAAATCCTTAGGACACTTATAAAAGGAAAACTCTCTCTATAACTAGAATAGTGAGACTAATGATTTTATCTAAGTAACCCAAGTAGTCTCACTTGTAGAGAATAAGTTTCTCTTTGGAAGCGTGTAATCTAACATAAAAAGAAAAATCAATCCAATGATTTATGATGTATTTCTACTTGCTTAAATTGGATATGATTCTTTCACATTTGTCGCTTTCCATATCATGAATTAGATTTATTCCCGTAATCTTAAAGGATTATTTATGCTTATTTTATGAGTTAAAATTGAGCATAACATCATCTATAGGATAATCTAGTTCATGCTATGAAGTTTCCATGTTTTAGTAATCTAGCTTTTCATTCCTTATCAAAATGATTACAAAAATAGAAACTAGTGCTTGTGTTACTAACAACATATCTCTTGAGCCTACTTATAAATATCTACAAAAGAGAAAGTGCACAAGCCTCAAGGGTTGCTCTTCACCCAAGGGAAGAAAGGTAAAAGCAAAGGTATGGGAACTCTCTTTCCCATCATTAGTTATTTACTCAAAATTATGATATTCTATCCATATGAAGATTAGATTCTTTATTAGACTTAAATTGAATGGGTGTACATTCAATCTCATTCTCATAAATGCACATGTCCATTAGAATCTAATTCATGCCTTTGCAATATATATGTTATCATATTGATTTACTTCCAAGTAATGATTACTAAATTCAATATGAAGAAGTAAAATTCCTATGATTAATCAAAATGTTTAAAAGGTGCATATTCCTCTTTCCCAATGGAATGCACTAATGATAAGGATTTTACTTCATATCTATGTGTCTTATGGATGATGAATTGTTTTTATTTTCTAACTAAAGAAATCATCCATCATCATTTGCTCCCTTGTGCAATTAACATCTCTCTTGAGTATTTTCAATAAGTTTGGAAGGAAAAAGAGACTACAAAGGGAAGGACACTCAAATGAAAGAGGACATCAAGAATAACAACACCTACTTGGATAGTAAGATCTTCAAAACAATCAATGGTGTGGTTGTAAGCATTTTTAACCTTTTTCATTGTGAGAATACCAGGCTTAAGTTGTTTATTGCAAATTTTTATAAGCCTTGATCAAGATGTATAATGCTTCTCCCTATTTGTCTTTAAAGTAAAGTCATTCATTCAAATTCTTGATGCATATCTCTAGGGGGAGTCTATTTCTATATCTTGATTATGTGAGACTATCGCTTTTTCTGAGTAATCTCATATAGTCTCTTGCATGAGAATAAGTTTCTCATGATGTATGCTACTACATATCAATCCATCTTGTTGGAATAATGTCATCTTTATCAAGGATTGTAGCTTTATTTACGAAAGTAGCATATCTACTGGATTCTCCTATCTTGTCGAATGCATATGTTGTTCTTTTGATCACACCTGTTATTTGTTTGATCATTGAATAACTTCAATTAACTCTTATGTTTCTTAGTGCCTTATATACTACCAATCAATATCTCTTGATATGCACTAAGTTAAAAGGAGAATTAATGATACATTTATGCAATTTGTGATCCATTTGCCATATGCTAACAATAACTTTGAAAATGATCACTAGTTGTAGAACTCTCTATTGTGCAAAATATTTCCATATATTGTCTTGAGTACAGGTCTTAAGCATCTAAGACTAAGGACAATGCACAATGAAGAGAGCGTCTCTATGAGAAGGTACATAACGGTAAAACTACTTCCACTCATTTACTCATGTACCTAAAAATCTTCCTTTTTCTATACGTTCTTTGCATATCTTATATAAAAGGAAGAGAAAGCATGTCCATGCATTATCCCTGCTTCATATCTAGTTTAACCTCTCAAAAAATTCATTCCAGCTTTAATGCATCTTTTGTTAAAACTAGATGAAGTGATTTTATTGTCAAAGAGCTTAAAGCTTAACCTTGTAACGAGGATAAGCTACCTTTGTTCCAAAGGTGGATGGTCCTTAAGCCTCTTTGAAATCCTTAAGGGTAAATGCTTGAGATGTTTATAACATGCTTTCATAAGTGCATAAACTGTCATGAGCATCACACCTATGCTACGACACAAATGCACTTCACATTCTGTATGATATAGATATGTTCTCATTAACCTAATTATGTGCAATTGGCATTTAAGGACAAAATATGTGTTCCTCTCCATGCACACATTTAAGGAGAGCAATCTATATTATATAGAACTATGATCATGCTTAATTTGACATATCCTTTGATCATATCTCTTTTATGTTTATGACTAATGTGTTTTTAAGTGTACTCTCATGCTTAGTCATAGAATTGAAAGGAAAATGGAGTATTCGGCAAAGACGACGCTTCCACTCAACTCCATCGGTATTATCCACTCTTTGCCGGTATTCCGCATAGTTCTCCACTTTGGTATAATCTTTACTCATATTTATTTGCTTGCCATTGGGGAGAAATTAAAAGGGCTTATATTTCACTCACGACTATCTGTTTTTGGCGATTCATGCCAAAGGGGGAGATAGTATTAGCCCAAAGCAAAAGGACCGCACCACCACCAATTTCAAAAATGTAGTCTTTTAATTAGTGTTAAAAGAAGTTTTTCAATTAGTATCTTATTTTTGATATAATTTCAAATTGGTATACCCTCTTCAAAATTAATATCTAAAACTCTCTTGAACTCTAAGAGGAGGATTTCATTAAGTGGGAGTTTTGTTTAGTCAAAGGAAAAGCATTTGAAACAGGGGGAGAAAATTTCAAATCTTGAAAATGCTTCTCAAAATCTTATTCATTTACCTTTGACTATTTGCAAAAGGACATTTTTAAAAAAAAAATTACAAAAGAGTTTGCAAAAACAAAACAAGTGGTGCAAGCGTGGTCCAAAATTTTAAATAAGAAGAAAAACCATCCATGCATATCTATTGAAATAAGTATATTGGTTTAACTCCAAGCAACCTTTGCACTTACTTTATGCAAACTAGTTCAATTCTGCACTTATATATTTGCTTTGGTTTGTGTTGGCATCAATCACCAAAAAGGGGAAGATTGAAAGGGAAATAGGCTTTAAACCTTTTCCTAAATAATTTTGGTGGTTGAAATGCCCAACACAAATAATTGGACTAACTAGTTTGCCCTAGAGTATATGTTCTACAGGTGCCAAAGGTTCAACTCAAAGCCAATACAAAGATTAAAAAGGGTTCAAGAAGAAAGGAGCAAAGGAAACCGAAGTGCTCCATGGTCTGGCGCACCGGACTGTCCGGTGTGCCACCGGACAGTGTCTGGTGCACCAGGGAAGATCGACTTCAAACTCTTCACCTTCGGGTTTTCTAGGCGCACCTCCGCTATAATTCACCGGACTGTCCGGTGCGCCACCGGACTGTCCGTGTGCCAGCGGAGCAACGACTATCTGCGCGCAACGGTCGACTCTGCAAAGTGAACAATGCAATTTAGATGTCAGAGCAGACGATTAGAGGGGCACCGGACTGTCCGGTGTCGCATCGGACTGTCCGGTGCCACATGAGGACAAAGCCTCCAACGGTCGACCAGCTCCAAGCCCTAACAGGAGGATGACGTGGTGGCCCACCGGACACTGTCCGGTGCGCCCATCGCCAGCAGCCATCTCCAACGGCTATAATTTGGTTGGTGGCTATAAATACCACCCCAACCGGCCACTTCAAGGTGTGGGAGCCCAAGCAACATTCCAAGTCATGTAATTGACATATTCAAGCCCTCCCAACCACATATATTCATTGATCCATCCTATACACAAGATTTAGACCACTACAACCCACACAAGTGCCACAAAAGCGAGAGCAAGCAAAAGAAAGCCTCTCGTGTGATTTAGCTCTAGTGCATTGTGAGATTCATTGAGAGATAGTGTGCACTACATCTTTGTGTTCATTTGCGCGTGGAGTTTTGACTCCCATTGAACTTTTTCCAAAGTTTTGGAGGCTTGTAAAGCTAGCAAGAGACACCAAAGAGTGTGGTGATCCTTGTGGGGTCTTAAGTGATCCTTGAGAAGAAGAAGAAGAGCTCTCCGGTCTTTGGTGATCGGTGGAGAAAGAGGGAAAGGGTTGAAAGAGACCCGTCCTAAGTGGACTCCTCAACGGGGATTAGGCCTTCGAGGGCCGAACCTCGGTAAAACAAATCACCCGTGTCTCGTGTGCTTATTGATTGTGATTTGTTTGTTCTTTCCCTTTCTAAGTTTCTTCTTGCACTATTCTTTGTTAATACTTTTTGGTGTTGCTTTAAGTTAAATTCTCATTTGGTGAAGCAACTCTTTGCAAGAAAGAACTTGTGTTATTGCTCTTCTTATCTAAGCCCTCTTGCTTTATTCTCATAGACTTATATTGATTTATCAATTTCACATTATTTGAAAGCAATACTCGTTTCAAGCAAGGACTTAGTTTTTATACTCCGATAATTGTATATCTTGTTCTAACCACTAATCAAGGGGTCTAGTTGGGGGATAAAGTTTTAATTTTCAGGTTTCGCCTATTCACCCCCTTCTAGGCGACTTTCAGCGCCCTCTGCACACACACCCTGTAAAGCCCGGAACACGCACAATAAATTTACTTGTAGGAGTGAGGTACGAAACACCGACACATGGTTCATCACACAATCTAAAACATGGTTGACAATCTGTCTGAAACATAGCTCATCACACAGTCTGTCCATGAAAATAAAAAGGATCTGAAAACATGGTTCACAATTTGAAACACAATAGATACTTCATCACAAGCCTATACTTGATCACAAAAGACATGGTTCATACAAAGCCATACATCTAACATTACTTCGGATACACAGATTCCTACAGTTCTTAGGATCCAACATTTCACATTGTCAGACACCGTTACAACATGATCCAAGATACAAAAGAGACATACTTCTTAAACCATAAGACCTCATACAAGATATTCTTCAACCTAGTCCGAGTAACTAGGCATCTGATCCGAGTCGTATTCAACGCCCTCGAATTTTTCAAAGTGCTCTTCAATGGACATGAAGTCGTCAGGTGTGGTTCACGTGGAGATTGTGGCCAAGTGAAACTAGACACCGAGCTGAAATCATCCTCCACATCAACCTTATTGGCAGCATCCAACTCTATTTGGCAGAATCAAGAGTATTGGTCCAATTCTCCAACAGCAAATTCGAGCCCTTCTCGGAGTGCCCTAATCTCAAAAACATTTAGTGGCTTCCCCAAAGGTAGCTTCTCCTGTCATATACTCAGGACACGCTTAGCAGACTCCTGCATGATTGATATTGCCTTGTCAGCAACATCGATCTTCTGCACCATCTATGGAAAGACAAACAATGAAGTATATAAGAAGAAACTGAGATATATAATTTAGGGTTTAGTTCACCAAAAGCTTTTGAGGTATACAAGAAAACAAAGCCTTTGACGCATCAATACAACTATTAACAGGAAGAAACTGAGATATATAAGAAACTGAGTTCCACTTTAATATTATGTACAATTTTCTCGTTCAGGGTTCAATTCACTAGAAGCACACAAATATTAAATGATTAAGCATATTGTCGACGCGAAGATGAACCTCAAGCACACAACTATTAACAGAAAGAACATCAGGGCGAGGTTTAATAACCTGTTGAACCCTAATCTGCATACCTAATCCCTAAACAATACCAGCCAAAAACTTTGCCATCACCGCATTGAGAGTGCAAAAGACGACCAAGGTGATGAGAACTAACTAGGACGGAGTGAGGAACTCAATCGATGACGATGACGGTGGCAGCACTGGAGGGTGGAGGTGGAGGTGGAGGCGGCTTGAAGCGAGGTCACGAAGAATGGCCGAAACGGGGTAACTGACCTATTTTCACGAACTGAACGAGACGAATGACTACCCAGTGCCGGTAGAGCGGCAGGAGCACAACGATCCTCTCTAGAGATGGCAATGGGTACCCGCGACCCGATACCCGATGGGTATTTACTCTATTAGGGTATGTATGTGGGCTAAATATTCTACCCGTGGATCTGTTATTGGGCAAAAATCTTCACCCAATGGGTAAACGGGTATTAGAACGTTCTGCCTTCACCCATACCCATTAACCCGTGGGTATAAAATACCCAATATAAACTTATCTGAAGCATGAACTTGGACTTTAGTCATCCAACTTTTTTACTATTTAACAACAATTTAATGACCATATAATGGAACATGTAATGTGCTATGTAGTACTATCATAGTGTTACTACTTTATCCAATTATCTTTGGTGTGTTGAATGGATGGTTAAATGATGCTAGAAAAATTTGTAATGGTATTTATATGGATATACTTGACATTTGTATAGTATAATATTTTGATAGTTGTTTAATTTTTGTGGGTACGGGTGACCCGATGGGTGACCCATACCCACATGGGTATGGGTATGGAGGTAAATCCATACCCGCCAGTGTATATGGGTCACTCGGTGGGGTTATTTTTGTGTCGTGGGTATGGGTATGGGGTAGTAATACCCGGTGGGTATTTACCCATTGCCATCTCTAATCCTCTCCTTTCCGTGGGTCCCACCCACCCGGCCCCTGTCGCGTTTCCGTAGTTCCTGTCCGCGAGCCGCGTCAGCGTCAGTGCGTCACCGGCCTGCCGTCCGTCGCCGCCGCCGGGGGCCCATCCACATCCGACGCCGCGGGCCCGTCCTTCCACCACAACGCCGCCATCCGCGGCCGAAGGCGCTCCCCCGTCCGCCCGCCACCACGCCACCGCCTCGCCCCTGTCCGCTGCCGCGCCGCCGTCAGCTCGGCCCCGTCCGCAACCGTGGCCCCATCTACATCTGTCGTCACCGCCGCCCTCCCATCACACGCCGCCATCCGTCCCCTTCCGAAGCAGTGAAGTGCCTGCGCATCCTCTACCTCTCTTTGGTAAAACTGGGCTTGGGCCCGCTCCACCACGAAGGAACAAGGGAAGGGAAAGGAAGCAGCAAGCGCTCCGCCGCCCTCCCCGGTCGCCGCACCGCTTCCCTCCCACGTCGCAGACGCCGCGCCCGTCGCCCGACTCGGAAGAACGGTCCTGGCCCGGTGCTCGCTCGCCCGCCGTTAGCTTGTACCCCTCCTGCTCGGATCCAAGAACGATTCCGGTATCCACGGCGGCGGCGGTGTTCCTGTTGTCACCGGCGCGTTTCATCTCGTGCTTCTCGTTCTGTAACTGGAAAAACAGCCGCATCATTTTCTTTTTTTACTCTTAGTTATTTCTGATTATTTGGGTCCTGCTCTTTCTCATCTTGTTTTGGGGCCTGTTCCCGGGTTCTTGAGTTGTTAATGTCAAGTGAGAAACCGACTATACCCAGACATTGTTTTAATCCCCCACCGTCCGGTTCTTTTTTGCACATGCCGTTGATTCAATAGTTGTCCTTCACTCTGACACCCGGAGGAAAATAAAAGGAAAGGAAAAATAAGTGTTGAGACAGTGAAGGGCAAAAAGATCAAATTTTAGTTTAGCGAAGGTAGCTGTGTGAGAATTTGTAATTCTGAAGTTGGGTGTTAGGAGAGTTTGTGAGGGCTGTGGAATGTCGAAGGTAAAGAACAATAATGGTTATCATGGAGTCACTGAGCCAATCTCGCTGAGTGGACCGACTGCGAAGGACCTTATGCAGACAGCTGAGGTTGAAAAGGTTGGGGATTTGTATATCTGATAAACCAAAAGATCTTCCACATTTTTTTATTTTCCTCAGATTCATGCTATTTGTTTTAACAGCGTGGTTTTATTTGTGTTGATCAGTACCTTTCAGATGCTGGACTCTATGAGAGGCAAGATGAGGCTATCTTGCGAGAAGAGGTTTTAGGCAAGCTGGACCAGGTTGAACAATATCCATGGATGCCCTTCCATTTTGGATTTCATTCGCTTAGGCATATACTGATTTGAAGATGTTGGATGCTGTGGCAGACTGTGAAAGCTTGGATTAAGAAGGCTACTAGGATCAGCGGGTATGGGGAGCAATTTGTGCATGAAGCAAATGCAAAGATCTTTACATTTGGTTCATACCGTCTAGGGGTAATCCACCTTACTGTTTATCAAATATCTTTATATATATTTTATAAAAAACTATAAACTATTATTGTACACTGTAGTCACATTTGGTTGCTGCCTTTCCGTGCTCTGCCAAATAGTTGGCTGACCAAATTAAGGCGACCCAGGAATCGGCTGGGCATCAGCCTGAAATGAACTGCGCATTGGCCATGCGATGTTGGGCAAACCAAAACGCGGCTTGGATCCAAGCTTCTATTCCGCCTACGGTCAATGACCAATTTTTGACTGGGCAGGCGTGGGTGTCAATCCAAACAGACCCTATACACGATTATTTTCATCATCTCATTCTAGATTACTTATTAGGTTATATATATATATGCAGACTCTGAATGAGGCAAGTGTGTGGTAGAAAAGTACTTTATCGGATTCGAACCAATGACTTCTGTCTTACCAAGGCATTATTCTACCACTAAGCGAAAAGCCCTTTATCGGATTTGAACCGATGACTTATGCCTTACCATGGCATTACTCTACCACTGAGTTAAAAGGGCTTTTTATTCAATAATTAGCCACTTTCATTTACCATTATGGGTCTACTGCATAATGTACATATTACATGTATATATTAAACATTGTGTGTATGGATTTTATGTTTCATTTTCCCTTACGATCTTAAAATTTCAGTTAGGTACAGATCTTTGATTATTGCTTCTATCATGCTGTTTATCACAGTGTCTTAAAGGAACTGCTTTGAATATGTTGTGTAATCTATTGTACAGGTACACGGCCCTGGTGCCGACATTGACACCCTATGTGTTGGTCCGAGACATGCAACTCGAAACGTAAGAGGGGCTCCCTTTGAAATCCCAGAATTATTGTATCACTATGATGCCAAATGAACCTTTTAATTTTTCCCTCCATAGGAGTACTTCTTCAGATGGCTTCATGATATCCTAGCTGAGATGCCAGAAGTTTCTGAGTTACATCCAGTACCAGATGCTCATGTGCCTGTTCTGGGATTCAAAATTAATGGGGTCTCAATTGATCTTTTGTATGCTAATCTTGCTCATGCAGTGATTCCTGAGGTAAGTTTGTCTTACTGCACTGCTGTTTGAACAATCTTTCTATATTGCATACCATACTATCCATTCTGAAAAACAAGTCAATAATTGCCCATTTTAAGTAATTAATTAAAGGGTTGCTTGAATGCAACTTAATATTTAACACATTTGTTTTTGTTGGCATATGCTTGGTAAGTGAATTATTCCATTATTTATGGCATTTGATATACTCGTATTTTTTGTACATATTTGATATCAGGACCTAGATCTTTCTCAGGACTCTATACTGCATAATGTCGATGAACAGACTGTTCGTAGTCTAAATGGGTGTCGAGTTACTGATCAAATTCTAAGATTGGTTCCAAACATTTTGGTTTGTATTCTTACTATACCTATTTTGAAGTAAATGTTCACAGTGTTTTCGTTGCTGGATTAATACAGTTTGTTTTCTCCATCCAGAGTTTTCGCACAACCTTAAGATTCATAAGGTATTGGGGAAAGCGCCGTGGGGTTTACTCAAATGTATGAGTCTCTTCTGATTTTTCTTGTTGCAGGAGTATGCTTTACAGTGTTAACAACTTAACATGATATATTCATAAATTCTGTACACATTTTATACAAATGCTTTGTGACCCTTTCCAGGTTATGGGATTTCTGGGTGGTATAAACTGGGCAATTCTTGTGGGTCGCATCTGTCAATTGTACCCAAATGCATCACCAAGCATGTTGATATCCCGTTTTTTCCGAGTCTACAGCAAATGGAAGTGGCCTAATCCTGTTATGCTTTGCCATATTGAGGAAGGTTATCTTGGTCTCCCTGTTTGGGATCCAAGAAGAAATTACAGAGACAGGGGCCATCAAATGCCTATTATTACACCTGCTTACCCTTGCATGAATTCGAGCTACAATGTATCTGTTAGTACTAGGTATGTGATGGTCCAAGAATTCACGCAAGCATTTGCGATTTGTCAGGTACCACATTCTTTCAGATCTTTTTTATTTCAATCCTCAAATCACAAATAGAAAAAATAGCTGGAGTTTAGGTTAGCTATACGTTTTTGTATACTCATATGTAAGAACTGAGTGTAACTCAGTGCAAACATTAGGTTAAAATGTCAAATGATAGTTGCCAGTGTAGGATACCTTTTGTCATCTTGATTTGATCTGGTGCATATTGCTCATGTTGCAAAATTGTTTTACTTTATTATATTCTATTGTAGCATTTGCTAACTTTATTATGTCATACAGTAACACATTACTTATGCAGCACCTTCGAAATAATTGTCGACTTCAATATTTCCCCAGCATCTTATCTTCACCGTCCATACCTTCATTATTACACAGTTAGATCCTTTAATATTTGGTGCATGGCTGATTTTTGTCACTCATTACCTAGATCAACTCACTTGACTCTGGCATCTAATTATGTTAGGAATGATTTGTCCCCTTTAAATAATTGGCGATGGAAGCATTTTCTTGTATTTATTATACATAGTCAGTGTTGTGTAGAGTTAAAGGGGAAGTTATGATATAACTGTATCAACTAACAATGTCCTGTTATTGGTCTGCTCTGTACTCTGCATCAAATTTACTGGAAAACCAATTGTAGGCCATAGATGAAGGAAAAGCAGACTGGGATGCATTGTTTGAGCCATATCCATTTTTTGAATCATATAAAAATTATCTAGAAGTTAATATCACAGCGAGAAATGAAGATGGCCTCAGGAATTGGAAAGGATGGGTGGAATCTCGCCTTCGCACTCTTGTATTAAAGGTGAATAATAGATACATTTCATTATTTTCATGAATGTGCACTGTCTCCTAAAATGCACCTTTTGCTGCTGATGCAGATTGAGCGTTATTCACATGAGATGATCCTTGCACACCCATATCCCAAAGATTTCTCAGATAAATCCAGGCCCTTACATTGCTTTTACTTCATGGGTCTTTGGAGAAAACAAACTACCCAAGCTCAAGAAACTGAGCAATTCGACATCAGGGGAATTGTAAATGAGTTTAAGAATACTATTTGTGCATACCAACACCGGAAAGAAGGAATGGACATTGAAGTGTCCCATGTAAAAAGAAAAGAAATCCCTTTGTTTGTTTTTCCTGGTGGAGTGCGTCCTTCTCGTACTTCTAGAACAACACACAAGAACAGCCGTGCCATTCCAACACGTGATGTTTCAGCTGATGATCAAGTGGGAAACCTATTGGGTGTTGCCAGTTGTAATGATGCTCAACATGTACCATGTAAAGGCAGCTATATGAAACAACCAGAACCAGATTTTTCTGGAGGCTTTCAGTTGCCAGGAAGTATTTCTCTGTTGCCCCCTAGCTTACCCAATAAAGTAGTTCTGAATGGGTCTGCTAATTTTCATGCAGAATCTATTGAGCGTGAACATCCAGAACACTATCAGGAAAATAAGATTGCGACTGTGCAGAATGCTGTGTGCCTTGTAGTCAAGCAACCTAACAGTTTGCTCCCAAATTCAAACAACGATTCACAATTGTATGGATCTGATTCCTCTCTTAACAGTTCAAAAAGGGAATGTGCAGGCAGTGCTGCAAACAACTTGCTGAAGTTATCCCCAGCTATTCCAGCCACACCTGATGAACTTGATGAGCTGGTATCCTATCAAACTAATCAGAAAGCTGTAAATGCTGAAAATAACTTGGAGATCGGTTCTGAAAATAACTTGGAATGCAGTCTGAGGCCCCAAGAATCTAATAATAATCTGAAGCGTAAAGCCAATCAAGAGCTCGAGGTATGATATTCTCTGACAAACCAATACCTGATTTGTCTCTGCCCTTCCCTATGAGCTGTGACCTTGCATTTTTTCTATAGTTTCAGCTAGAATGCGCAGTTACTGTGATATAGTGGCAATTAATAAAATGTAAATACAATCTGTTTACATTGTTTCATTTTTCAATTACATGCATACCTACATATTACTATTACAGCTCTAAAGAACATTTTGTTGGTGCATAACTGCAGCAGATACTTTTGTTGAAGCAGTCATCTAATTCCTTATAATGTTGAATTAGTGTGTTTGTGAATCTATCCGTTGGAACTTCATCACAGTGCTTCATAGATTTGTGGACCCTATATCTAGTTTGCTACTTTATGGACCCAAATCAACCCAATTAGCAAGTTGGTGTAATTGTTGCAATTAACTTTTCCCTGGAAAAACAAAACATAAAACTTTCAGTTATATTTTCTGGTATTATTTCCTTTGTATTTTCTTATTAATGCTATGTCCAACCATTTGTTTTGGTGCTCACAAAAGCCACTTGAGCTTGCCGCCCCATCCACTGGTGCTGCGCCGCAATCGACAGGAACTGCCCCAAGAAAACCACTCAGGTAGGTACTTATAGCGTGTTTGGTTTGAGGAATGTGGTAGTTCATTATCTTTTCACTCCTTACTTTTTTGTTTGGTTTGTAGAGTGGAATGGATTGATCTATGACCATGTCATTCCTCATAGGCTAATAATTAGTAATAATATGTGGAATGAACTCATTCCACTAAATTTGTGGAATGGACTCATGTCTCATCTAGAATGGACTGATTCTTCAAACCCAATACCCCTTAGTGCACTATCTGAGTTATCATTTATTCTGGCCTGCTGTTTGTTAGTGTGATATTACACGTTTAAAGTGGGAATTCCTTGTTGATTTCTTTCGAAGGTTGAGGTTAACGACTTTGGGGAAACCGAAGCCAGCTGAAGGAACTTCCTGAATCGAATTGCCCAGGAGCCAACATACCTAGAGCTTGTTTTTCCTTGTATTGAAGCAAGGATATGTGGCAGCGCTCGGCACATAGCCTGCTTTGGCACTGCGAGTTGAAACGAAATGGAAAACGGAGGCCACCTGACGTAAATGAGTGCGATTGTAATAAATTGTATGTAGTTCATAGCTGGGTTGGTACCAGAGTTCACCATTTCGTTTTTACTGTAGCGAATTTCGTTTTTTTAACCAAAGTTTGACTCTTATATTTTTGAATTTGGAACCAAAATCCATAAAAAACCTGACCGAAATTCGCATCTCGGTCAACAGCGAGCAGCGAAAATTGGAATTTTCACCAAAATTCGGTGATTTCCGAGAAACGAATCCGTGGTTGGGCATAGATGTACGCAGCGGTACATTTTCTCGACGACTTAACTATGCTTGTAATTGCAATGATGTTCAAACGGAAGTGGATAAGCATTATGATGTTCTCTATGTAAGCTACCGATCTGCCTTGACAAGCTTCATGGCGTATTTCGATTCCATGGGCTAATAACGAAAAGCTAAAATTTAGCTCTAGTTTATTTAAACGGGAGGAAGTCTTTAACTAAATTCTTGGCTAGCTGTTAGTCCATTAACTACAAATAGTTAAGGGATGATAGTTTATTGCTAGAAACTCATGCAATTATTAACCATAGATCCAAATGTACTTGAGACTGTCTCCTGTCTCAAGGTGCGCTGAAGCGCCCTGTCCAGTAAATTTAGAGTTCCATACGTCCTTTATCCTCTCCCACAATGCGAAGCGTCGTTGTAAAAATATTTATTAATAAGAATATAAAAATAATTTACAATCTACACAATCTACAAACTACTCATATATTTTGTAAAAAATAAGTTTTTAAAATTTCTGAAAAATGTAATGGATGAGATATACATTATAAAATCTAGAGGATGCTATGGTAAAGATATAGATGATGAAATTTTTTAGAGCGTGCTATAAAGAAAAAAATATTTCTTGAAAAGATGAAATTTAAGGATGTTACTAGAAACAGCCTAGGGTGGAAAAAAACAAGGAGAAAAGGCATCTCCTTGAAATATACGAGAGAAACAAATTATACAAGAGGAACTCCAACAGGCATGGTAAGTTAAAAAAAAAGAAAAATCTTAGGTAAAACTCCTTCCAACAACCTCTTCTTTAACCTCGCTACTTCATCTCACTCCTATCATGTCCCCTTCGCTAGGCATCTTTGCCAACTCGTCATCCCTCGCCCTCCTGCCCTTCCGCGCGCTCTCCCGTCCTCCCGGTCCCGCTCCCGCGCTGGCCTGTTTGGTTCAGCTTTTTTCTGACCAGCTTTTCTGAAAATCTGGCTGTAGCGAGAATCTGACTGTGGGGAGAATCTAAATATCATTATGATTATGTGTAAAGAAAGATAAAGTTATTCATAAGGCTCAGGATCTAGAAAGTGACAGATTCCTACTATTACAACGACTCAACCGATTATGTGTTTATCTTGATTTTGGATGGTTTTTGTCCCAACGAATTTTATAGAAGCTGGCTGAAAATCTGAGCGTTTGGCAGTCTGCAGCAGCTTTTGGTGGCCAGAAGCTGCTAGAAGCCGACGTCCCGCTATGTTTCATATTGGAAGATGCCTTTCCTGATTTGCATTTGTGTTCTTGTCATGCATTCTGAAGCCTGCTACGTTTCATTGTAGGTTTTACTGCATTTTTTTGAAGTAAGGTTTCACTGCATTCCTTGCTTGCAAGCTCAGATTTGTTTTTTTTTATTTGTTGCCATATTTTTGCCAACTCCCTGCCATGGGTTCTTGCGAACCACAGGCTTCAAACTTGAAATTTGCAGTACAATCTGCCCAGCCACACATGTTGTTTCCTTGCTTTCTGCCCATTCTGGTGGCATGGAAGTGATGAAACAATCTGGATGTGTTCTGTCAGATGCATTTATCTGTTCTGGCAGACGCATTTCCCCTGTTACTTTTATCTTGTAAAAAAAAAGAGCCGGTACCTTGACAAACATATCAGACTATTTTTCTCCAAAATTTAGATCCTCAAAATCTCTATGTCTACAGACTAAATTCAGATTCTCAGAACCCCTTTTTTTGTTGGTTAATGGGAATGCACCAGATTGGAGCTAAATTTGTTTAGTTTAATTTCAGGTTAAATGTCCATTTTTTGTGCCGCCTGCTGCGTAGCATTCTAAATGGGCCCACCGTAGAATGCCACGGTCGATGAGCCTGGTGATTCTTCTCACAAAACAAATTAACCTCACCTGCCAGCAGGAGTTCAGAATTCTTTTATGAATAATAATAATGCATATCTGTGCATTACTACCTGGGATACAAGGGCTTCTCAGCCATAACAAATTGAGTTGCGATGCTGAGAACGAACGGTGAAGAAAGCAAGCGCCGCCAAAAAAGACGAATATGTACGTCGGCTATAGCAGATGAAAGTTCATGCGCCAATGAAAAGGGAACGATATGCGTTGGGTAGTTGGGATATTTAAATTTGGAGAGTTTATTGGATACACTAATTCATTAGAAACTTGTCTATCTTTTTTACAGTCCTTAATACTCAATTTAGCCATGATTTATACCTAGTGTGTTGACGACAGATAGTTACGAAGCACGAAAGCCCGGTCTAAAGCGCGTTTTTTTTTTTGTCCGGTACGAGCCTGCTTTTATACGGGTCTGACCGGCCTGACACGAATAAGTGGGTCAGGCTTGAACAGGAAACTAAGTACGATGGGCTACCCGACCCGACCCATTTATCTCTAAGCCTGTTAAACATATTTTTTTTGTACTAAATCGTGCTTACCGACCCGTTTAGCCTGTTTTTACCTGTTTTTTCCGTGCTTACGAGACCAACTCAACCTGTTTAGACCCACAGCAGGCTGGACTCGAACAGAGAAACGAGCCGTAAACTTAGACAACCTGGTCTAGTTTTCTAACCGTGCCCAGCGAGTTGGACCCAAAACGGGCCGAACGGCCCGTTTGAGCATCTCTAGTTGGAGTTGCTTTTAGAGTAACTACCTCTCCGTTTCGTTTTTATTTTGACGTTGATTAGCACAAAGTTTCGTTTTTATTTGACGGTGATTAGCACAAAATTAAACTCGGTGACGAGGTAGTAAAAAATACTTGGAGATTTTTGACTCAAAATTATCTTCTAATTTTAAAAGCTATATATTAAAAATACTTCGAGATCATTGCTTGCAATGAGCAGGGTTAATAGCTTTTGTTAGGAACGGGCTATAAGACTATAGCCAGTAGATTACATATCTCCACACGGCCATACCTAACTAACAGCGCATGTACACTGTAGAACAGTGGATAAACTATATAAACTACACGTAGACTGCTGTGCTGCAGACGAACAGTTCATTGGTAGGATGTACACTCCTATTAATTTATGTATCGTCTGAAACATGTAGGGGCTAATAGTTAGATAATGGGTCAGAATTTCATACAAGAACTCAAGTGGTTCGTCTGCTGTGTCTGTTCTGTTCTCAGTGTAACGGCATCAATGGATGCCAACTCCGCAAGGGGACAATGAAGAAGCGAAGAGATTATATAAAACACGCACGTGTCATTATTTATTTATGGACTTGCCTCAGTAGCTTACAGCATCGTACCCGCACGTACATACTACAGAGCCACACTTATTGCACTGCCTGCCGCTTACGTACATAGTTAACACGCAGAGAGGTATATACATACACGTCGAACGTCTCCACTCAGGCTCATGCTACGTACGCACGTCGGTCGCGCGCCATCCTCTCGTTGCTTCCTGCTCGTTTTGGCGAGCGCGGCGACCTCACATCCTGGCGGTCACCATCCTCAGGAGCGTCTCCGCGACCTCCTCTCGGCGCCCGCGGCCGTGGCGTTCCTCCTCCTCCCGCTCCTTACGGCCGCCGTGGCGTCCTTCGCGTTCCTCCTCCTCTTTCTCCCGCTCCTCACGTCCGTGGTGTTCCCCCTCCCCACGGCCGCCGTGGCGTTCTTCGCGTTCCTCCTCCTCTTGCTCCCGCTCCTCGTGGCCGCCGCCGCTCTCCTCGGGGCCAGGAAGGAATCCTTTCTCGCGCCGCGAGCCGAGCACCTCGTCCACCTCCTCCGCCTTGGCGGCGAACGACAGCGCCTTGGCGACCCGGTCCAGCTTCTGCAGCACGTTGTCGGCGCCGGCCAGGAACACCTTCTCGTTCCTGTCGGCGTGGACCTCGAAGCACACGATCTGGAGGTTGCTGTCCCGGGACGCCACCGCGACGAACGGGTGGCCCGCGGGCACCACGAACGCCGTGCCCGGTGACAGCCGCGCCCGGATGGTGTGGTACCCCTGCCCGGCTTCCTCCTGCTCCTCAGACGATTCTTCTTCTTCTTCTTCGCTCCTCCTGCCCTTGCCGCGCTCGCTCTCGCTCTCGCCGCCCTGCGACTGGCGGTGCGGGCACACGATCTCGGCGTAGCCCTTGCCGTTCGGCACGTAGGCGATCTTGAACGAACGGGTGTTGAACAATGGCGCGCTCATGGACCCCTGCCACGTGTGTATATACATCAAATCAAAATATGTCGCCATTATCTATCGTGCACGTGCTAGCTAGGTAGCTAGCGAGCGTTAGTTGAGAGGGGGCGCGGCGGCGGCGCACGCACCGCGGTGATGTTGGCGAAGGAGACGCTGACGTCGTGCTCGGCGAGGTCGTGGAAGCTGCGCGCGTCGGCCTCGTAGAGCTGCCCGTGCTGGTTGGCGATGCTGGGCCGCTGGTCCAGGAGGCTGTAGGGGCCGCGCGACTCGCTGAACGGCGGCAGGGGCCAGTGCGGGCCGTGGCCACCCTCCGAGGCGTGGCGCCGCAGCTCGCGGGTCTGCTCCTCCGTGGCGCGCACGATGATCCCCTTGTCCTGCCCATGCCTCCCGAACAGCCTCTCCAGCCGGTCGCTCGAGGTCTGCACGCGCAACGCGATCGATGTGAGCACACACACAGGACGGCAATACGTTGCAGCAGCAGCAGCACACGTAAACACGTGTGTTGTACCTTGTACGCAGCTCTCTGGATGCTCTTGCTGAAGCTCGACAGGAACGATTCCGGGTTCCTCCCGCCGGGGCCGAAGAAGAACTGCCAAAGGAACGAAGGACACGTTCAATGGGGGCGGCGGCTATAGTACGGTGAGCAACAGAGATGCCTCGTTTAGAGCTTCATAATAATAATGACCTGGAACTCGCCAGGCACGGAGATGGTATGGAGGATCTTGGCGATGACCAGTTTCTTCCGGCCGTCGGTGTTGGCCAGGTAGGTGATCGCCCCGGCCGGCGCCACGAAGACGTGGCCTTGCTTGATGGTGTACGACCGCCTCTCGCCGTTCTCGATCGTCGTCACCACTCCCTCGCCTAGACACGAATGGAATCCAAACACAACAACAGATCAGCTAACGTTCACGGCTGGCGTCGCCCTCGATCTATGGTCTCACGGACCGGACGGACGTACCTTTCGCCACGTAGCAGATGCAGTGCGCGTCAGTGTGGCTGGGCACCACGAACGAGCGCGGGTTCGCCTCCAGGACCGCCACGCGGTAGTCCCGGATGCCGCGGAGGAGCCTGGACACCTCGTCGAACGGCCGGAGCACCCTCAGGGACCCCTGCTCGCTCCGGACCACGCGACGGAAGCTGCGCCGGTCGAACACGTACGGCCGCCGGTCCTTCTGCTTCTCCTCCTTCTCCTGCTCTCGCTCATCCTCCGACGAGCCCTCGCCGCTGCGGTCGTCGGCCTCGTGCCTGCTCCGCTCTTGCCGCTTCTCCCGCTCCTCCTCCCTGCACTGCTCCAGGCACCGGGGGCGCTGGTGCCAGGGCCGGTCCTCGCATCGCCGCACGCATCGCCCGGACTTGTGGCCCCCGTGGTGGTGGTGGTTGTCGTCCTCCCAGGACGACGCGACTGCGGCGGCAGCGCATAGGAGGGTGGCGAGGAGGAGAACGATTCTGGCGCTCACCATCGTGTAGTGTCTGTCACTGTGATATGCTCGGGTGTGTGTTGGGTTGGCTGTATGCAGAACTAAAGCGGAGGTGGCGCGCATTTATACCAGCGCCGGGCCCTGGTACGTGGCGCGGCCGCGTGGCTACGTGGAGGAAGGCTGCGTGGCAGCAGACACACGGGTCGCCACGTCCCCCCGTACTCTCCTTACCGTGCTTATCCTGGCTCCGGCTCGGTGCACGCCAGGGTGTGGCCGCCTCTGAGCAGACTTTGTCGTGTTACACAGTGGTGTCGTGTTCCGGGGACTCCGATCCGCGGCGACCGACCGAGCTTGTAAAATAGTTCCTACTAGGTACGTTCATTGTATCTGGACGACGGGCAGCGGACAAATTGCTGTAAAAGAGGGGCGGTTTCATTTTTTTAAGAAAAACAGAGAATTCCGTTGAGCTAAATGTAATTCAACTAATAAGCTATTAATTGGTTTTAGCTTACATTAAAGTAGCTAACAACTAATAGCTACAATATTTTTATTGAATGTGGATTGTATGTATAGTTCTAAGGTAACAGAAAGGAAGGAGAGTGTTACTATGTTACAAAGTGTTGTATCCAGTTTCTACTTTTATATCATGTCTCGAGCTTAATCCGGTAGCAGATGTAGTTTATTTTAGTCTTGAACATTTTCTTGCAGACCGCCACCGTTGTCAGTGTGTTTTTGAACATCCAATTATTTCGACATTTCCATATGCACCATGACATGGTTAAAGTACCTTCCATTCTCCACGACATTGTTAGTCTTGCTCTAATATGTAGCACTGCAAGCGCCAGATCCAACGTTCGGGGCAGAGTGATTCCAACAGTGAGCCTCGGGCAAAGTTACACCGCAGGAAGAGGTGAGACAACGTTTCTTCCAACTGTAAGATGCAGTTTTCGCATGTGTAGGAGTCCAGACGCATGCCCCGACATCTTAGGAGAGATCTAGTGTTCAATCTATCTGTTAGTAGCAACCAGAAAAAACCTTTTACTTTGGTTGACATTTTGTGTTCCAAGTCCAAGAGTACATACAGGATACGTTCATGCCTCTCTAGCTGTAAACCCTGAATAATGCCTTAAAGAAGTTTTAGCTAGTTCTTTATTATTTTATAGGAATAATAGTAGAGATTTGTACGATTTTAGTTATTCAAGAAATAGTATTAAAGTTATTTTTAGTATGTGTCTTATTCTGGAGGCATATCTCCTTTAAATAAAGAGGATGGTAAATTATGTTACCTAAATTATTCCTATTAGGTTATATAATAACGTGAGTTCCTTGCTTATTGAGTTTCATACATGAAAATAACTATTTTGAGCAAAGTATAAAAGAAAAGTGAATAAATAAACATAAAATATATTTGCATTCATGCTGGTATTTTGGTTGTGCATTTTGAAATTGAACTCTAAATCCAAACTGGAATTTAAATTCAAAATAGAAATCTAAAATCTGGATTTGAAAGATTGAGAATTGAAACCTAGGAAGAATGAGTAAACAATATGAGGTAGAATAAAAAATATTAAAAGTAACCGTAGGGGTTACCTTATCTTAGAATTTTACTGTACAATTTATAAGCTGGAATTCAAAACTCGAATTTGAATTTAGTTTGAAAGCCTGAAAAATAAAAGAAAGGAAAATAGAAAAGGAAGGGAAAGGAAAAAAAGAAAGAAAAAGAGAACCTAGTCAGACCTGAGTTATCAATTTCAGCTCATCTACCCTTTCCTACCATGCTGGCCCACTCAATTCACCCCCACCCCGCGCCGCCCGGGTACTACACTACTGAATTATTGTTTCTTACTAGGTCAGTGCCCGTGCGTTGCAACGAAATCATATAATACCACGATAACTTATGAATAAATGTGTATTATACTGTGATGAGATGGAGGATGGCGTTCTCAAGCTGTTCGGGATGATGTCGAAGCGAAACTCGAGCCACGGTCGAGCACCAAGCCCGCGATGTGAGGTCGCCCGTCTGCGAGGCACGCGAGGTGGAGGGGGGCAGTCTCGGGGAGGGGTCAATCTCCGGGATATGGTAGTGGAGTGGCGGCGCGCGGTCGAGAAGGTGTACGTGAGAGCCAGTGGAGGGATGACGCAACGGGCGGTAGAGAAACGTCAGGGTAATTTTTCCATCCAATCCAATAGAGCCATGGAATTCCCGAGCCGTTGTGGCTGTACCTGTACTGCAGGAATACGAAAACTCGCTATTCACTCAGTTTATTTTCCATAATAAGATTATGTAGGAGAGATGGCCGAGCGGTTCAAGGCGTAGCATTGGAACTGCTATGTAGACTTTTGTTTACCGAGGGTTTGAATCCCTCTCTTTCCGTTTCTCTTAATTCATCAATGTTAGCGATCACAATGTATCAAATTAAATAACAATTTATTCCAACAATAATACCTTTAATTAATAGAAATTCTCTATAGCAAATTACTGTGGTATGTAAAATACACATCGAGGAAATAACAAAAAAGAAAAAAAGTATCTTAGGGTTAATCTATTTCTGCTAGGTGAACGGGAAAATACGAATTAAGAGCCTTAGAATGTAATTCAATTTCAATAATCAAACAGGACGTAAAAGTTTCGGAAGCAGTTGGCAGTCCAATATTTACTTACTTCCTGATTCCCATAATATTCGAACGTGTGGTAAGCCCAGACCGCACTTTAAAAAAAAGATACTCTCTACGTCCCTATTCAACCCCTCGTAGGCTCGTAGCTAAATATAGATCACCAGACAAAAAACAAAATAAGACACCTACTAAATTCTTAAAATTTAGGTGGACACTCAAATTCTACCTCCAGCCTTTATATTTCTTGAGAAAGCCATCATGTCACGCAGCGCGCTCGTCGATGCAGTCAAGCAAGTTTCGGCTCCGTCTTCTCTCTACCGGTGGTGGCACTTGATGTCCTTTCTTTTGGCCGAGTAGTTTTGGCCTTGTGCAACTCTATGACGAGCAGGTCCTACTTATCAACCCTGAGTCAATGAATTCGAGGGCACTTTTGAAAGCCACTGTTAAAACAGAGACCACAAAATAGTTGAAACCTGGCCCTGTTTTAAGGAAATCCACATAACACAGAAGAGAACGTAACAGCTTAGAAAGCATCGACCATCCAAAAGCTCACATAACGGGAGGATGGAATAAACATGATAAACGAGTTCCATATTACGACATTATTATGGTTTGCATATTGTCAAAACTCAAAACACAAGACAATGGTAATCAGGCAGGTTGCGATACACACAAGTAATAGCATAAACAAAGATTTACAGGCTATGATCTCCTCAGCAGAGTGAGCCGAGATTGGCCGTTAGCTCAACCAGTTGGGAGCATACAGCAGTCGATGCAGATTGTTCCAAGCACCGTGCTTACAAGAAATACCAGCCAAGGTCGGCTTGGTTCAGAAGAGCAACAGACGATTTCATGAGCCCAGGCATGACATCAATGACGTCCTTGACGTTCAGGGTGGATAGAGTTGTAGCAACAGCAAGCTGCAACACCGAAGCAGTCCAGACAAGTTCAAGCACAAAAAGAGCATGTATAAACATACGTACCTCCATGACAAATGGTGACCAATCATGAGAAAGGGAACTGCATGGCTGGGTCCAAGTAGTTGGCTGGATCATCTGTTGCGAGGACTCCATTATTGGGAGGAAAAACATCGAAAATGCTAGGCATTGTTGGCTCCGAAGGACCTGACAGATCATAATGTCCATTGTACTGAGCAAGAGGATGCTGCATATATTGATTGTCCTGAGCAGAAAATTCACTGGAGAAGCTTGGGTCAAGAGCAAGGAGATCGTTTAGTTCCATGTAATCATTAGCCGACAGTTCTCTGTCAGGTGGCAACATGAGGTAATCTGTAGTTTCCACATTGCTGGTGTTTAAGTTGTTATCCTCACCTCCTAACTCAACAAGCTCTGATAATTCATTGTAGAGGCCAAAAGAGTTGACTTCAAAAGCATGAGCCTCAGCTTCAGACATCGGAGGAAGACCAGAGCACTGTGAAAGACATCAAAGCTAAATAGTGAGCATCTGGAAAGGAATTTCTAATCTAAAGCAGAAGCATAAAAACAATGTGCTGTCAAGGAAACTTCTCGTTCTGAATTTCTAATCTAAAGCAGAAGCAATCCAGTATTTACTGTTGATCAGGAAGTCCCAAGCTTTACTTGGCAAAGTGAGTGATTTAGTTGATAAAGTTTGTACATACTTTGTACAAACTCTTTTTATTCCATGGTCTTCCTCCGATGTCTGAATCATAGAGTCTGTGGCACACATGTTTATTTACCAGCAATTCACTTGTGACACACATGTTTATTTACCGTTTCTTGAGTCTGTGTGCTTGTCTTTTCAGTTGGATGCCCGTGCGTTGCAACGGCATACAAAATATTAAATAAAATTTTAGTGCACAACGATTATTGTTTAAATCATCTAAATAGTGTTTAGACATAATAAGATGGTTTAGAAAACATGACAATGCCATAATCTATTCTTAAGTTCTCAATATCGCAATAAGAGCAAAACAATTTTGGTGGTTATAAAAAGAAAATGCAAAGCTTTAGAAACATTACTATTAGTTCACAGGTAACACAAATTAAGATGGCATACAACAATGCGCATATGACACATAAATCAATAGTACAGTCAGATCTGAGAAATAAAAGCACTATTGATTTTCTAGACATATAACAATGTCAAATCATATTCCAGAAATATTATTTATTACAGAAAGTAACAATTATGTCTACTATAGTAAAACAAAAAAAAGTATTAGCAGATAAATTATCTCTTCAGCAAGTTTTAGTAGCAAATGTTTAGGGAAAAAGTCAAAGACATGTGCTGAAGACGATGTCCAAAACGGAAGGTGTGAACAATAAAAAATCTTTCTATTGAAGAAGAGTTGCCAGAATCTACCAAAAGTGCATGACTCGTAAATCTACCATAATTCCATAAATAATGTACAGAATCTGGCCATGTTTACCATCCCTCTCGCGCCTTCGTCGCTTCCCCTCCTCCCATGACTATGATGCTTCCTGCGAAAAAGCAAGGCTTGTTAACCCCTCCAGTGTGCTTCAAGCAAAGATTGTGTATAAGGTGTCAAGTTTCCATACTACATGAACCAGCACAAGACAAAAACAAGATTGTGCATGAAATTATAAGGGGAGAAAAAAATCTCAACCTCTAGTGCACCGATCAACACAAAAGGAGGGAGGAAAGTAATGGCTGTAACAATCCAAGTTTTAGCGTATGAAAGCGACATGGATATGCTCGTCGCTGTAGCAAAGCATATGCTGCTGTTGAGTGTACCCTTGCCTGGACAGGAGCTCAGGTGCTTTCATCACGAGATCCTCATTCGTCACCTTCCCGTGCTCATT
This sequence comes from Zea luxurians, assembly GCA_029449295.1. NCBI lineage: Eukaryota > Viridiplantae > Streptophyta > Magnoliopsida > Poales > Poaceae > Zea > Zea luxurians. The sequence goes on from JAOPSE010000002.1 coordinate 163,499,562, forward strand.
TGCAAGAATGGTCTGTATAGAATTACTCAGAGCACCGAAGGAGACACCCAGTGGTGTAGTTGCATCGGCTGTTGTTTGGTTAGTCTGGCATCCACTGATCAGAATGCCATTATTTGGCGCCCAAGCCTTAGTCACGGCATACACCTCGTCGACACTGTGAACCTCTTGCTCCATTACCTGCTCTAGCACTCATAGAACCTATACAATAGAGTGAAAACAATGCACCTACCCTTAAAATTTAATGGCGTCAGATTACGACGATATGCAAAATTCAGTAACCTTATGTACTGATACACAAATTACCCCAATCAAACTCTGAATGTCATGGCACATAAATCATCTCAATCAAGCTCTGAAACTCGTGACACACAAAACAGGAACTGAAAATGCCACGTGGTAGACTGGAGGCTACTGCATACACACAAGCCCCCCACGCCTTGTTCTTCGGACGAGGATTCTGATTAAAACAGTGGGCGACTGTAGGGGCACAAATCGACCCACCTGATCCAGCCCCGATCGATGAGACCTAGTGTTCTTAGACCTCTAAATCATCCAAACATCTAGTGCAATAACAAATTTTAGAGGTAGGGTCTTAAGCCCCAGGTCGCTTACCCCTTACTTGCTGGGGATGGTGTAGTGCCAGATCATCAGGTTCATTGTCCTGTCAGGCGGCTTCGCAATGAAACACTGCGCCAGCACCATAGCAGCAAAACAGATCAAGCACCCCGACCGCCTGGTGAGGCGAGAGCAGAGCGGAACCAAGGGAGAATTGTGAGGCGCGTACGTGCGAGGCGGTCGTGGGCGATTCTGCCATACATGGAGGCGGCAACTCTTCCTCCCAGGCTCACCCCCGCTGGGGAGTTTGGGGCTGGACTTTTTTCCAAGCGCGCGCGACGGAAGGGCTGAAGGGGAGCGAGGCGGTCACGGATGGTTCTGCCATACATGGCGGCGACGGCTCTTCCTCCCAGGCTCGCCCCCGCTGGGGAGTTTGGGGGCTAGACTTTTTTTCGAGTGCGCGTGAGGGAATGGCCAGAGGGGAGGGAGGCGAGCATGGCGAGCGTCCGACGCGTGCGCGGAGGAGGGCGAGGATGGCAGGGTGCGTGTAGTCAGCGTGGGGGAGCAGGGGCGGCGAGCATCGCGGATGACGAATAGGGAGGGGATAGCGACGACTGTTGCGTGGGGGAGCGAGGGCGGCCAGGGTCGATGGCGTGGTGGCAGCCGAAATCGATGGCGATTGGGGAGCGACTCTCAGGGGCACTCCTCATGAATCGCCTTCACCACCATTTGGTCCTCTACTATCGCCGAGATCAGGTTGGATGGAACGGATCTGGCTGATGCGCCGGTGGTTGGATGAGGGCGACATTCACGGCGAATGGAAGGGGAGCGAGGCACGGGGGGCGACTATGGCCGAAGATTTTGGGCATGGATTTGCAGAGTTTCCAAGCTGGGTGGGGGCATGGATGGAGGCGCGACGTGTGGATGGAAGGGGAGATGTGAGCACCAATGGAAGGGCAGTTGGGGGCGCAACGCATGGATGGGGTGTCAATGGAAAGGGAAGATGCGGTCGTCCTGTAATGGCGTCTGTCGAGGCTCGGGATCGCAGGAGCAAAGTTCGCAGGAGCGGAGGCACCAGGGCTGTGGACGCCCTCCTTAGACTCTTAATAGAGTAAAGTAATAGACTAGGTGAATGCCCGTGCGTTGCAACGAGAACATATAATATCACGATAACTTATGTACAAATATATTTTATACTGTTACGAGAAGGTTTCATAATTCATTTGTGATCCTAGCCATACATAATTTTTGTTATTTTAATCTAGTTATTTCCACACTCAAAAGTTGCAACACAATCATTTATGACTAAACTAATTATCCACATTCCAGCATCACACTTACTCTAACCAATTAGAACAAATTGGAATTCCCTAAAATCTAAATTATCTATCAAGGTTGATACATGTAATCGATCAACATGTTAGGAGGGTGAAAACACGATTCCCTTGGTCAGTGCAACACCCGAGTACAAACCTGGAACACCCAGGCTTTAGTTTTTGTCCAAAGGGCTAGTAACAGGTTTTTCAGCAACAGGATGACTGCTGGAACTCTATGGATATGTTTTTACAACAGGCACCTCTACTTATGAATATGGTACTTGATAAACTCTGTCCAAAATGGCCAGATGTTTCGGATTCGCGTACCTTTCCTCTGCAGGGGAGAATAATGAGGATTAAACTCATCCTATTCTTAGAAAGCAAAGAGAAAAAGGATATACCTCAATGCTGCCATCAATGCTGATGAGAGGAATCTAGTCTAGGAAACAAAACAAATCATCTAATGTTGGCGTACTACGATTACCCATTTACAAATTCCATATTACGATTACTAATTTACAATGCTTACTAATTTACAAAGGCATGTGCAGTAGTAGTAGTACAAACTTGAACGAAATACATTACACATGTCAGTGGTCCCTGTCACGCCACTGCAACTCTGCTAACATGACATCCATTCGCACAATGGCTATGAAGGATCTAAGTGAAAAGACAACCAACATCGATGAATATATTTCCAGTTATTTACCTTCCACAGTTAATCTCTCCCGCATCCACTAAAAACTTTAACCTTCTTTTATGTCCTCTCTGCAATAAGGGCGTCACAACCTAGCAGCATGCTCAAATCAACTGTCATAAGTTTCTAATAAAAAGTCACCAAAAAAACCCTTAGGACTGACCATTAGTGGTAATTATAGTACCTTCCAACAAGCAAAAAAATATGATGGAATGTTGACAACATAATAGGTATGTCTTTTCAAGGTAATTTAGATCATCAACCGTTGATATGGAAGTCAACATTTGTCCATAGTATTAAAACTATATTGAGAAAATAACATGCCGTAATGGATACCCAAAAGCAACACAAGTAATGCATACAACACGTAAATCTGTTTTTATAAAACATGGGATAAGTGAATTATTATTCTCTGAACTTTAGTGTCAACACTTTGCTTGAATCACATATAGAGATGAACTGAATAGTGACAACTTAAAGTTCAAGGGATAAGCTATTCCTCTTGAACACAGGAGGCTATATAAAGCTAACCCCAATATTCTATTTACCCCTAGATAATTAATAAAAAGGAAATGCATATTCTAACAAAATTATTATTATAAATGTTCAAACAAGAGTACTAACTCATTAATGTATAGTCTAATGGAAAAAAGATAAATAGTCATACATGTACCTTTATTTGGCTCAGTGCTAATAGCTTCAAACCAGTCATAATCTAGAACTTGATAAAGCCATCCTGTTGGCATTATAAATGAATGGCCTGGTGAGAATTCACAAGATGCAGCCATGACTAAATCCCTAGGAGGCAGTTCAGCTACAAAACGTGCAGTTTGATTCACTGACAGCTGAGTTACACATTATTCAAGCTGATTACTAACAGCACCCGTCCCAATCTCAAACTCAAACTCATTGTGGCTCTCCAACAAATATGTTTTTGCTTTATCCTTCGTCACAAGGGAAGCAGTATAACTTATACAAGTCAATGATCCGTGGGACGGGAAAACACCAGAGTCTGGACCTTCAATGTGTGTTAACTTTGCAGTGCTTTCAAGGTGCTTCTTTTGTGTATCAATAGAAAATGGTCCAACTGCACTGCACATTGCTGAATCACTGCCTCCATTCTTGCCATAAACAGATAGACACATTGCAAACTCTTGAAGAAAAATATTTGAATGTACCTTGACATCAGCAGTAGACTCAGAAAGATATAGCTTGCCTGTTTTTGAGGTTAGTCTCTTAAAATAATTATTGAACCAAATCAAGACCTTCAATGAAGAATTCTGAATAGCATCAGATTCCTTGCTCCAAGTGTCAGCTATAGAATACTCTAGTAAAATTTCTTGCTTCCGTGAACGTATGTTCACTTCACATTTAAAAAGATCTGGTTTTTCCTTGTTGATCCTGACATCATTGGTGTACGGATTTTCTGCGCTGCCTGCTGGTGCTCCTCTTTCTTCAGAGCTCACAGCCAACATTAATGTATCACAAGAAACCCTACTGACAGCAAAATGGGGCTCTGGCAACCTCTGAAGGCGACAAAATGAGCAAAGGAGATCTCGTGGAGAGAGGCCTTTCCAACTAAAACGAGAGTATGCAGATGGAAGCTCCGCTGCAAGAATCGAATCCCTAGACATCTTACAATTTCCATCAGGTAACTTGCCTAGAAGTATCCTGAGGCAAAAGCATGTCAGTGTTTCACTCTGAAGAACTATAGGAAGTTTGGTGCTTAAATAATAGATAAAAGCAGCACAGACATGAAAGACAAACAGAACACAAGCCAACCTCTGCAGCTTGAATCATGTGATGATTCCTGAGAAAAAAATGACCATATCTACTAACAATATAAAATGGAATGCATCTTGATTCATTGATTAGCAAGCGAGATTGTATTTAACAATGCCGTTGTAGTGAAATGTTCAATAAAGCTTTACCTGTAATAGGAACATAGATTGACATCTTCAGTGTGAAGTTCCGAATCTCTCCTTATGTATCCAATATTTGCCAAGAGTGCATCTCCATAAATTGTTTGGCCACAAATGTAGGAAGCTCGCTTATTTACTTGCCAGTTGATGTCACCATCTCCAAGAGAATCAAGTGCATGTTTTGATATATCAGAAACAGCATGTATATTTGCGGCTGCAAAATACAGTCTTATCTCGGATGATGCTTTTCCAATTATTCTGCAGTGAGATCAATGTTTCAAAATTGTCATGCACAACAAGAATAATGGAAAAGGCTCAGAAGTCAGGAATTTACTGCTTAGTTTTTCTTTGCCTACCTTGATACAAGAACATGAGAGGAATCAATTGCTGAGAGCTCTGCTGCAACATAACTCATATAATGTTCATTATATCGTAGATTAATTCCTACTGTCTTTAATTCATCCTCCAATATGTAGGGAACAAGAACTGCCTCTACTTCTACGGGATCTGTTGTACCAGACCAACGCTCAAGTGCCGAGTCAACAGCCTCCGGAGAATAAGGCTTTTCACTCTGAATCCAGAAGTTGCTGTCACTAACAGAGACTCCAGGAGATTGTTTTGCAGCATTGTACAATAATGACAAGACCAATAGAGGATCAAATTCTGCCCTATGGTCGATCAATTTACACAATGTATTGACCTTCACATCACACGCAGCAATAGCCGACAAAGGTAACCTCCCAATGAGGTCTCCAGTTCTCCGGAGAGACACACACAAATGGCCAATAAGAGGATGGGTAGATGACAGAAAGTTCTGAAATGAAGTACAGTGGTATGGTGATGTTAGAAGAGGTAACTGGATTTTTTAATTATTTTGTAATTTTAAAAGTGCAACGAAGCTCAAATATGACATGAATAGCATGCATTTTGACATGGTTTTTAAAGCGGTAAGGCGGTCCAAGGCGTTGGAGCACCGCCTGGACGCCTAGGCGGGCAAGGCACCTAGGCGTTAGACCACCGCCCGGACGTCTAGGCGACACCTTAAGAGCAGAGTTTTTGAGTGACCAGCAGAATGGTTCATGCTTTGTGAATTGTACTACCAATAATCTTACACAGGTATTGACATTGTAGGGAACCAAATTAGATTATATTACAGCTACAAAATATTATCATAAGAAAATGCCAAAATAAAAATGGAACCTTATGTTTGATCAGTCTTTGGTGCTTATTAAAAGTTGTCACTTACAGTGCTATAGGGTCCTCGTTCTTAAGTTTTGAGGAATGACTCACAAGAGTTAAATGCATTATAAATGAATTACCTGAGAAGCCGATGCAGCATTTCGCACTGCTACTACTGTATTAATTACTGTCTAAACAAAGAAAGAAAGAAGAAATGAATGAACCCATGACCTGGGAGCCGATGAGATCGCGCCGCGGTGCAGGAAGAGGGTGAAGCGGCTGGTGAGGTTGAAGCTGCCCGTGAGCCACCTCCCGAGGGGCACGTCGAGCCTGGCCCCTCCCCTACCGGTGGCCCTCGCGCCCAGCTCCGCGACGGCGCGCTGGAACGCCGCGGTGTTGGGCATGGTGCCGTCGCCCACGGCCCCGAACTCCTCGACGGACGCCCATACCTCGCGCGTTTGCCCCGCGCCCACGTAGAACCCCGTGCAGCTGTCTCCGGGATCGAGGGGGCGAGAGCGAGGGGCGATCGGGAGGGCTACAGATCATTTAGAACACCGACTTGTCCTTCACCTCTCCGAGATCCGGCGCTAGGAAATGCTCTAGATCTACACCGTCTTGGTACGACACGACGGAGGAGGACAAGAGCTTGCTGGGGATGGTGGGGATCTGGACGTACGCGACCTCTGCGGGGCTGGGGCGGGCGCCGATGCGAGATTGCTGTGGCGCTCGCGTCCACCACCGCGCCCCGGCCATGGCGCTCGCGTCCACCTCCGCCACCGCGCCCACTGCCGTGCTCAAGACCCCGTTCCTCGGTGCCAGGCGTGCGCTCGCCAATGCCGCTGCGCCCAAGCCCGCGCCCAAGCCCGCGTCACGCGCTCCTCGCCATCGCCGCAGCCACCGCCAAGAAGTTGTGGATCCGCTGAGTTCATCAACCCACCCTGGCTCGACGGATCGTAAGTCTTTACAGAGACGAGGAGGGGGGATGGAGCTCGAAGCTGACCGTGACGCCGCCGCCGCCGCGACTTTGCAGGCTCCCTAGCGACTTCGGGTTCGATCCGCTGGGGCTGGGCAAGGACCCGACGTTCCTCAAGTGGTACCGGAAGGCGGAGCTGATCCACGGGCGGTGGGCGATGGCAGCCGTGCTGGGCATCTTCATGGGCCAGCCGCGAGCGGAGTAGGAGGCTTATTTATTGACGGCGGGTGCGCGATTTGGGGACTGCGGACGCGCGGTAATGGGGAGAGGAGGAGAAGGAGGTGGCTTAGGGGCTGTGGACGCGTGGACCTTCCATTGATGCGGATGCGGGATTTAGGGGCGCAGGGCGCGGACCTTCCATCTGCGCGTTCGAGGAGGCGCCGGCGATGGCAGGCGGGGCAGCGCGTGGAGAAGAAAGCGCGGCGTGGAGAAAGACAGAAAGCGCGGGGACACGGTTTTGGCAGAACCGTGCACCATCTGCATCTGTGTACGTCTACACTACACACTTATGTAGTAGTATTTCTTATATATGTTTTCAAGCATATTATTACAAATAAAATAAAATAATGCATAAATTGTTTTATGTATTATTTACTCCCTACAACAAAAAATTGAAAAAAATACTGAATTTGTTTCCAAATCTATACTGAATTTTATATCTATCATTTGAGAAAATATATGATGAATTTGATGTTTACCCTTTATGTATTTTTACAAGATCAATGTTAAAAACAATAATACAAATTTGGATAGTAGATTGTATATCCTATATATTCACAATCAAAGAAAAAGATGAAAAAGCTAATTACAGAATAAATACCGTTCTCGACCATTTTTATCCCAAGTACAAAAAAATTGGATAGTAGATTCTATATCCTATGTATTCACAATCAAAGAAAAGCGATAAAAAACCGATTACCGAATAAATGCCGTTTTCAACCATTTTTATCCCTCTAACAACCGAGTGCTACGATTATGTGGAGCAACAAAAATACGAAGAACACTCCTAACAACATAATGCAACGTACCCTTCTATTCTTTTTTATTTATCTTGTTTTAGTATAAAAATGAACTAGCGGGTGACAAATATTCGAGAACTGAGATAGTATATAGAGTACAATTTGTATTTTTTTATTTATCACGTTTTAGTATAAAAATGAACTAACAAACGATAAATATATTAAGAACGGAGTTAGTACATAGATAGAGTACTACTTGTATTGTACCGTGGACGTTGAGTAGTCATGACAACAACGCTATCTGCGTCTAATATATTAGGCTGCCCGCAGTGGGATCTGGAAAGGCTGCGCTAAAATTTTAGCGTGGAGTGGAGGGCTGCAGTGGGGAGCTGGATACGCTACTCTATTGTCTCTCTCCAATTCTAGAACCCCAAATCCAGCGTCGACGCAAACATGCGCTAAACTGACCATAGGAACAGGTGTCGGGAGTGGAGCGTGGAGGGCAGTGCTCGGTCCAATCAGGCTCCGGCTTTTTATATGCTGGCCCCACCTCGTTGCGAATCTGGAGAATGGACGCGTGCATACTGTGGACGGCAGGATGTGGTAGTTGGTATAGGGTAGATATATAGAGTAATTGTGACCGCGGAGAATTATTGGATAGAGTAGAAAACCTCGCTGACCAGGATGGAATATTCCTTTTAGGGTAGAGAAATAGGGTAGTATGAGTGCGGATAGCCTTATACCTAGCTTCCTGATGGAGACATGGAAGCGCACGGAGAACGAAGCACGCGAAATGATACAACAGCCAGCTATATAGCCCATAGGAGGTAGATGCAGCGATGCAGTCTTGCAGATAGCTAGAGTGCAGGCAGTGTTGGTGTAACACTACTGTGTCACGTCGTCTCAGATACGAATACGATCACGCCCACTTGGCCATGATGGACATGCCGCCGGCGCCGAGGAGGACGGCGAGGAAGCAGAGGAGCTGGAGCCTGACGCTGCTCTGCAGCTTGGGCCCCATAAAGTCGGAGGCCAGGAGCTCCACGAGCGCCATGTAGTGGAGCAGCCCCGCCGAGGCCGCGTTGAGCAGGCCCACCACGATGAGCGCCGTGGGGCTGTTCTCCCTGTACACCTTGGTGAGCGCCAGCCCCAGCGCGATCCCGAACGGCGTCGTCGTGGAGAAGAAGAACACCAGCCCCGCCTTCATCCTCGCGCCGTACTCCGCCTGCAGGATGCAGCCGCCGAGTCCCATGCCCTCGAAGAGCTGGTGGAAGCACATCGCCGTCACCAGCGGCCGGATGGTGCACACGTTCTGCGACGCTCCCATGCCCAGCCCGATCACCACCGAGTGCACGACGATGCCCATCTCCAGGACCTGCGCGTGCATATCAATGCAAGGACTGTTAGCTAGTTTCAATGCCCATGACCATGAGTCATGCATGGCCGTACGAACTGCGATATGACACGCATATTACCACATGGTTTTGCTAATATTTATTCTGATTTAGTTTATCATATAATTTACTTTAACTATGAATTGAATATTTTTAAATATATATCTCTAGCTATTTCTATTTCTCCAGGTCTCTCTTTCTTGTTTTCTGTCTCTTTCTTATTTTCCGTGTATGTCCAATCCAAACTTACGTCAGCTATTTGACTTTGCTACACACAGGAGTAATTTATTTATAGACATGAACGTGCGTACGGCCAAGACATACGGAGGACACGGTTGCTTTTGAGAACCATGTGTTAAAAAATGTCGCAGCCAAGCCAACGATAGGCCAACGAAAAGTTGCAGTCCGTACGTTACTAGTACTTGTGCTGCTAGATCGAGTGGGCAGAAGAATCGGAACGAATACCTGAACGACAACGCGGTTCCGGCGGAGCTGCACCTGGCTGGCCTCATCGTCCTCGGGCTTGTCAGCCACCACGATGCCCCCAGCATGTCCATGTCCATGGCCGTGGCTGTGCCAGTGGTGCTCATGCGCCGGGCTCTCGTGGTCGGCGACCGCGCCGCTAGTGCGTCGGCCAGAGGTGTTGCCACCCTTTTTCCGGTTGTAGAAGCTGAGCATGAGCGAGTCCACCATGAGCGTGAACAGGGCGGCGAGCATGGCGACGAAGGTGGTGAAGGAGAAATCGGCCCACGGCTTCCGCGGCAGGCACGGCGAGGTGAGGTTGCTGAAGGAGTCCGGGAGCACGTGCATGTAGCCCGTCGCGAGGATGACGCCTGAGGCGAAGGCCTTGACGATGACGAAGAGGTTGCGGTCGGGGCGGAGCTCGGGCACGGAGCGGGACAAGAGCGGCAGGCACACGCCGATCACGCTGGAGACGAGGATCGTCGGGATGGCGATCAGCTTCAGGCGCAGCGCCTTCGGGACGTTGCGGCACGCCCCTTCCACGGCGGTGTCGGCGCAGGTGTCGGCGGCGGCCGTTGGGTCTGCTGGAGGCGCCGGCTGCGCATTGGCTTGGTAGGGAGCTGCGGTGATGAGGAGGATGACGGCGAGAAGGAGAAACGCACGTAGCTGGTTTCGCCGCCAAGACATCTTTGCTCTCAGCTTAGCTATGGTCTGACTACGGCTGTTGCAGGGGTTGCACATATATATAGGGCCTGGAGCAACTTTGATGGTCTTTCACTTTCAGCACACGTTACGCTTGGGACAAATTATTTTATTCAGTAGCGTTAACCGGTATTCACTTATATAAGAGATGAAGAACTCACTTATTTCCACACTCTTTTTCATGTGAAGGCTGATCTGCGTCTTTAATACCATATTAAGTTGTGCATGTCTTGATGGCTCTCATAGACGTACGAGAGCTTGATCATATAGTTCGTTGACTGAAATTGGCTCTTTTCTTGCGTTTATAGATGAGTGAGACTACTGGGGTATATATAGTTAGCATCAATGATATTACAAATATATAAGAATAACTTTATTATCAAGTGTTTTAGGCTAGTGAAAGGATTAGATGCCCAAGAGAGGGTGGATTCAGATAATCTAAAATTTCTCACAACAATTAAAACCTATTAGATAGCCCACTTCACCCTTTGTGTCTAAGTGTGTTTAATTATATTCTATCACAAAAGTTATGCACCTAGGTTCTAACCTTATTCTAGAATAACAATTCTAATAAAGTAAAGACAGGGATTGAAAATTTCAAATATGCATAAAATAAAGAAGAATTAGAAACACATTGATATTTCCCAAGGTATCATAGAGCCAACACTCCCCATTACTCTAATCCATACAAGAGTGTTGCTCCCTCTTAATCTAAGAAAGGATCAAATGCTCTTTATGCATATGGGTTGATTCTTCACCACCCTGGTATAATGAATCACCCATAACCATTTACACTTTGAGTTGGGCCACTCACAATCTCTATTGAAAGATCACCAAATTACTGATCGTCACTAAGTCGTCTAGGTGATGTCGATCACCAAAAAGCAGCAAGAACAAACTTTCACTAGACCTAACCAAGTTTAACGAGAATGGTGGATGAACACTTGATACACTTAATATACTGTTGAAGTCGCTAATCTTTCAATTACCAGATATCAATCATCTTACTAGGCAAAGGCTTTCTCTTCACTCCAATAGAATTCTTCAGTTGAACAAATGGGCAAGAGACTTCAGATTGAGGGGATGGAGGGGCATCTATAAGTCCCAAGGCATGAAACTAGTTGTTTCCCCCTTAACTCAACTTTCACGGGTGGATCGAACACGTCCGGTTCATGCCGAAATGGCTAGTTCAGAAAATAGCCCTTGTTGTACTATTATCTGGTGCTATGACTGGGTGACTCACGGAACATGACCGATGAGTATAACGCTCAAGGGCATACTTGTAGACCTCTAAGAGTGCCATGTCTGGTGCCTCACCAGACACGTCCGATTAGTACTATGCCTCTCACACTTATGCAACTCTCACTATGTCCCCTATATATTGTCGTATCTAGTGCAACCCACACCGTACCTTGGCGATAATGAGCGCACTTTTTATCTTGATTTATTTTCACTCACATGTAGTTGATAACTCTTATCCTTTGAAATTCTACAATTAGTTAAGTCCTATCCTCCAAATTCCTGCAGCAACGTACAGGGACTTCATCTAGTGTTTAGAAATTTGGTTATTCCAAGCAGCTTCATGCTCATGGTGTGCAGTTTCATGATGCTCAACACACGTCGTAGCAGGTAGAGTAGCTGCCAAATTTGTGGATAAGTTAATTAGTGGCTAAGTCCCCAGCTTCATGTTGGTGAACAGACGCAGAAGGTAGTTGATGGGTTTTTATAAGAGCTAATCTAAAGTTGACATTGAGACACCAATTGATAAATGATAACATTGTGCTGGAGTCAGATGTGCACCGTACAGCAACTGTACGTCAGGTTAGTCGTTAGCGCAAAAAAAATATCGGTGCACTGTATGTGGCTGTACGGTCGTTGTACTGTGTGTGTGCAATTAAGCGTCGACCTGTCGGCAGAAAGATGAGATTTTCTTTTTGTTGATGCAATGCGACAGTCAGAGAAGGAAGTTTGATTCAAGTACATGTATTTTTGTCATTAATTAGCTTGGAGCTTGATTATTCCAATCCAAAGTGATTGGTTCTCCGATGGATATGCATCGCTGCTGATCAGCTGACCTGGTAGCCGTGCCATATGCACTCTGGTTCTCACGTTTTTCGCGATGAATTTGGTCACAAGGATAGAAGCCCTTCTTACTGCAAACTGCAGCGGTTCGACAACAACTTTGGATAGAAGGGGCTGCTTTGGTCTTCTTCATGACCGAAGACGGTCAGCGAGTTTGCTCCGTCTAAACCGTTAGAACTGTGTGCATGGTTGCAAACCGCCAGGTTCGACTCTTTTACTGCTTGGATTGGGTTTAATCCAAAAAGCATAATATAATGAGCGGGTTTCACCGACTAGGCTAGGGCTGAAAAAACAATCCCAAAACGGTTCGGTGCTTAGAACGAGTCCGAGCTGAACATGTTTCTCGTGTCTCGACCAAACAACAATTTTGTTACACAAAATCCTACTCAACAATATAATATATGTACTAAATAGATGATTAGCTTATATTTTTGAGATTATTGTACAAAATTAACCTATTTTCTATATTATATTAGTAATATATTTATTTTACTAAACTAAAATATGTTTTTAAGTTATTTTTGAGATTTTATATTATATTTTGGAGCACTTATGGTCAAGATCGCTAACCCACCTAGATGAGCGAGCAACCGAGCCACAATCGAGCTCTTTTCCACCCCTAATATCCCTAGACAACACCACATCAGTGAGTTTTACTACTATATTACTTGTGTGCCCATTTGGACACACAAGTAATATAAGTAGTAAAACTCAATGATGTGGTATTGTTGGGCACACAAGTAATATAGTAGTAAAACTTACTAATGTGGTGTTGTCTGGGGACATATTAACAATTTAAAGCTAGTTTAGGAGGCAAAAAACACAGAGGATTGAAGCGGCTAAAATCTCCTTACGGTTTTGTTTGATTACTCTACCATTCACCCCATCCATGTATATTATGGTGAATTTATGTGTAAATTAAACTAATTTACACCCAAATACATTGTCGGTACCCTGAAACAGGGGTACCTGAGAGCACCTAGAGGGGGGTGAATAGGTGATCCTGTAACACTCAATACTTAGGCCACAAAAACTTGGTTAAGTGTTAGCGCAATAACCGCCAAGTGGCTAGAGAGGAATCTTCAACAAAACACAATAACCAACAAGAGATCAATCACAGAGATGGCACGGTGGTTATCCCGTGGTTTGGCCAAGACCAACGCTTGCCTACTCCACGTTGTGGCGTCCCAACGGACGAGGGTTGCAATCAACCCCTCTCAAGCGGTCCAAAGACCCACTTGAATACCACGGTGTTTTGCTTGCTTTTCTTAATCCCATTTGCGAGGAATCTCCATAACTTGGAGCCTCTCGCCCTTACACTTGAAGTTCACAAAGAAGCACGGAGCAAGGGAGGGATTAGCAACGCACACAAGACACAAAAATCAGAGTGTCACCACGCACACAAGTCGCAACAAGAGCTCGCAACACAACCCAATGAGTTCACAACTCCACTAGAGCTCTATATGCTATCACAAAGAAACAAATGCGCGGAATCGAGGTCTTGGTGCTTAGGAATGTTGTAAGAATGCTTGGTGTTATCCTCCATGCGCCTAGGGGTCCCTTTTATAGCCCCAAGGCAGCTAGGAGCCGTTGAGAACATTCCTGAAAGGCAGATCTTGCCTTCTGTCGACTGGCGCACCGGACAGTCCGGTGCACCACCGGACATCCACTGTTCACTGTCCGGTGCAGATTGCTTTCCTTATTTGTCGAAGCCGACCGTTGGAGTCTGAGAGCCGTTGGCGCACCGGACACTGTCCGGTGCACACCGGACAGTCCGGTGCACCAATGTGACCGTTGGCTCGGCCACGCGTCACGCGCGGAATCCTCGGCCGACCGTTGCCCCGGCTGACTGTTGGCTCACCGGACAGTCCGGTGCACCACCGGACAGACCGGTGAATTTTAGTCGTACGCCGTTAATCATCTCCCGAGAGCGACGAGTTCGCCTGTGAACGGCTCACCGGACAGTCCGGTGCACCACCTGAAAGTCGCCTAGAGGGGGGGGGGGGTGAATAGGGCGAAACTGAAATTCTCAAAAATAAACACAACTACAAGCCGGGTTAGCGTTAGAAATATAATAGAGTCCGCGAGAGAGGGCGCAAAACAAATCGCAAGCGAATAATGAAGTGAGACACGCGGATTTGTTTTACCGAGGTTCGGTTCTCTCAAACCTACTCCCCGTTGAGGAGGCCACAAAGGCCGGGTCTCTTTCAACCCTTACCCTCTCTCAAACGGTCCCTCGGACCGAGTGAGCTTTCTCTTTTCAATCGCTTGGAACACAAAGTTCCCGCAAGGACCACCACACGATTGGTGTCTCTTGCCTCAATTACAAGTGAGTGTTTGATCACAAGAAAGAATCAAGAAAGAAGAAAGCAATCCAAGCGCAAGAGCTCGAAAGAACACAAGCAAATCACTCTCTCTAATCGCTAGAGCGTTGTGTGGAATTTGGAGAGGATTTGATCTCTTTGGTGTGTCTAGAATTGAATGCTAGAGCTCTTGTAAGTAGTTGGGAAGTGGAAAACTTGGATGACTTGAATGTGGGGTGGTTGGGGGTATTTATAGCCCCAACCACCAAACTAGCCGTTTGGTGGAGGCTGTCTGTTCGATGGTGCACCGGACAGTCCGGTGCACACCGGACATTTCCGGTGCGACAGCCACGTCACCAAAGCCGTTGGGTTCCGACCGTTGGAGCTCTGTCTTCTGGGCCCGCCTGGATGTCCGGTGGCGCACCGGACATGCACTGTAGATTGTCCGGTGCGCCAGCATGGGCGTGCCTGACCTCTGCGCGCGCAGCGCGCGCATTTAATGCGTCGCAGGTAGCCGTTGGCGCCGAAATAGCCGTTGCCCCGCTGTTACACCGGACAGTCCGGTGTACACCGGACAGTCCGGTGAATTATAGCGGAGCAGCTTCAATGAATTCCCGAGGCTGGCGAGTTCTGGAGGCCGCTCTTCCTTGGAGCACCGGACATGTCCGGTGTACACCGGATAGTCCGGTGAATTATAGCGGAGACGCCTCTGGAATTTCCCGAAGGTGACGAGTTTGAAGTCGAAGTCCTCTGGTGCACCGGACATGTCCGGTGGCACACCGGACAGTCCGGTGCGCCAGACCAGAGGTGCCTTCGGTTGTCCCTTTGCTCTTTGGTTGAACCCAATACTCGGTCTTTTTATTGGCTAAGTGTGAACCTTTGGCACCTGTATAACTTATACACTAGAGCAAACTAGTTAGTCCAAATATTTGTGTTGGGCTATTCAACCACCAAAATTAATTAGGGACTAGGTGAAAGCCTAATTCCCTTTCAATCTCCCCCTTTTTGGTGATTGATGCCAACACAAACCAAAGCAAATATAAAAGTGCATAATTGAACTAGTTTGCATAATGTAAGTGCAAAGGTTGCTTGGAATTGAGCCAATAGAAATACTTACATGATGTACATGGATTGTTTATTTGTTTTTAACATATTGGACCACATTTGCACCACATGTTTTGTTTTGCAAATTCTTTTGTAAATTCTTTTCAAAATCCTTTTGCAAGATAGTCAAAGGTAAATGAATAAGATTTTTGCAAAGCATTTTCAAGTTTTGAAATTTTCTCTCTTTGATCCAAATGCTTTTCCTTTGACTAAACAAAAACTCCCCCTCAAATAAATTCTCCTCTTAGTGTTCAAGAGGGTTTTAAGATATCAAGTTTTGAAAATACTACTTGCTCCCCCTTTAGAACACAAAGAGATACCAATTTGAAATTTTCCAATTGAAAATCATTAATTTTGAAAATTAGGGTGGTGGTGCGGTCCTTTTGCTTTGGGCTCATACTTTCTCCCCCTTTGGCATGAATCGCCAAAAACGGATACTTTGAGTGAGATATAAGCCCTTTTCCTAACTACTTTCTCCCCTTTGGCAAATAAAACATATGAGTGAAGATTATACCAAAGATGGAGAGTGATGCGGAGCGACGGCGAAGGATGAGTAGTAGAGTGGAGTGGAAGCCTTTGTCTTCGCCGAAGACTCCAATTCCCTTTCAATATACCTATGACTTGGTTTGAGATACACTTGAAAACACATTAGTCATAGCATATATAAAAGAGACATGATCAAAGGTATACTTATGAGCTATGTGTGCAAATTAGCAAAAGAAGTTCCTAGAATCAAGAATATTGAGCTCATGCCTAAGTTTGGTAAAAGATTGTTCATCAAGTGGCTTGGTAAAGATATCGGCTAATTGATCTTTAGTGTTAATGTATGCAATCTCGATATCCCCCTTTTGTTGGTGATCCCTAAGAAAATGATACCGAATGGCTATGTGTTTAGTGCGGCTATGCTCAACGGGATTATCCGCCATGCGGATTGCACTCTCATTATCACATAGAAGAGGGACTTTGGTTAATTTGTAACCATAGTCCCGCAGGGTTTGCCTCATCCAAAGTAATTGCACGCAACAATGGCCTGCGGCAATATACTTGGCTTCGGCGGTAGAAAGGGCGACCGAATTTTGCTTCTTTGAAGCCCAAGACACCAAGGATCTTCCCAAGAACTGGCAAGTCCCCGATATGCTCTTTCTATTAATCTTACACCCCGCCCAATCGGCATCCGAATAACCAATCAAATCAAATGTGGATCCCCGAGGGTACCAAAGCCCAAACTTAGGTGTATAAGCCAAATATCTTAAGATTCGTTTTACGGCCGTAAGGTGTGATTCCTTAGGGTCGGCTTGGAATCTTGCACACATGCATACGGAAAGCATAATGTCCGGATGAGATGCACATAAATAAAGCAATGAACCAATCATCGACCGATATACCTTTTGATTCACGGACTTACCTCCCGTGTCGAGGTCGAGATGCCCATTGGTTGCCATGGGTGTCTTGATGGGCTTGGCATCCTTCATTCCAAACTTGGTTAGAATGTCTTGAGTGTACTTCGTTTGACTAATGAAGGTGCCCTCTTGGAGTTGCTTCACTTGAAATCCTAAGAAATACTTCAACTCCCCCATCATAGACATCTCGAATTTTTGTGTCATGATCCTACTAAATTCTTCACATGTAGATTCGTTAGTAGACCCAAATATGATATCATCAACATAAATTTGGCATACAAACAAATCATTGTCAAGAGTTTTAGTGAATAAAGTAGGATCGGCCTTGCCGACTTTGAAGCCATTTGCAATAAGGAAATCTCTAAGGCATTCATACCACGCTCTTGGGGCTTGCTTGAGCCCATAAAGCGCCTTAGAGAGCCTATAGACATGGTTAGGATACTCACTATCTTCAAAGCCGGGAGGTTGCTCAACATAGACCTCCTCCTTGATTGGTCCGTTGAGGAAGGCACTCTTCACGTCCATTTGGTAGAGCTTGAAGCCATGGTAAGTAGCATAGGCCAATAATATACGAATTGACTCAAGCCTAGCTACGGGTGCATAGGTTTCACCAAAATCCAAACCTTCGACTTGTGAATACCCCTTGGCCACGAGTCGAGCTTTGTTCCTTGTCACCACACCATGCTCGTCTTGCTTGTTGCGGAAGACCCACTTGGTTCCTACAACATTTTGGTTAGGACGTGGAACTAAGTGCCATACCTCGTTCCTTGTGAAATTGTTGAGCTCCTCTTGCATCGCCATCACCCAATCCGAATCTTGAAGTGCTTCCTCTACCCTGTGTGGCTCAATAGAGGAAACAAAAGAGTAATGCTCACAAAAATGTGCAACACGAGATCGAGTGGTTACCCCCTTATGAATGTCGCCGAGGATGGTGTCGACGGGGTGATCTCGTTGTATTGCTTGGTGGACTCTTGGGTGTGGCGGCCTTGGTTGTTCATCCTCCTTGTCTTGATCATTTGCATCTCCCCCTTGATCGTTGCCGTCATCTTGAGGAGGCTCATCTCTTTGATCTTCTCCTTCATCAACTTGGGCCTCGTCCTCATTTTGGGTTGGCGGAGATGCTTGCGTGGAGGAGGATGGTTGATCTTGTGCATGTGGAGGCTCTTCGGATTCCTTGGGACACACATCCCCAATGGACATGTTCCTTAGCGCGATGCACGGAGCCTGTTCTTCACCTATCTCATCAAGATCAACTTGCTCTACTTGAGAGTCGTTAGTCTCATCAAACACAACGTCACAAGAAACTTCAACAAGTCCTGAGGACTTGTTAAAGACTCTATATGCCCTTGTGTTTGAGTCATATCCTAGTAAAAAACCTTCTATAGTTTTAGGAGCAAATTTAGATTTTCTACCTCTCTTAACAAGAATAAAACATTTGCTACCAAAAACTCTAAAATATGAAATATTTGGCTTTTTACCGGTTAGGAGTTCATAGGATGTCTTCTTGAGGATTCGGTGTAGATATAACCGGTTGATGGCGTAGCAGGCAGTGTTGACCGCCTCGGCCCAAAACCGATCCGGTGTCTTGTACTCATCAAGCATGGTCCTAGCCATGTCCAAAAGAGTTCGATTCTTCCTCTCCACTACACCATTTTGTTATGGGGTGTAGGGAGAAGAGAACTCATGCTTAATGCCCTCCTCCTCAAGGAAGCCTTCAATTTGAGAGTTCTTGAACTCCGTCCCATTATCGCTTCTAATTTTCTTGATCCTTAAGCCGAACTCATTTTGAGCTCGTCTCAAGAATCCCTTTAAGGTCTCTTGAGTATGAGATTTTTCCTGCAAAAAGAACACCCAAGTGAAGCGAGAATAATCATCCACAATAACTAGACAGTACTTACTCCCGCCGATGCTTATGTAAGCGATCGGGCCGAATAGGTCCATGTGTAGGAGCTCCAGTGGCCTGTCACTAGTCATGATGTTCTTGTGTGGATGATGAGTGCCAACTTGCTTCCCGGCTTGGCATGCGCTACAAATCCTGTCTTTCTCAAAATGAACATTGGTTAGTCCTAAAATGTGTTCTCCCTTTAGAAGCTTATGAAGATTCTTCATTCCAACATGGGCTAGTCGGCGGTGCCAGAGCCAACCCAAGTTAGTCTTAGCAACCAAGCAAGTGTCGAGTTCAGCTCTGTCAAAATCTACCAAGTATAGCTGACCCTCTAACACTCCCTTAAATGCTATTGAATCATCACTTCTTATAAAGACAGTAACACCTACATCAGTAAATAGACAGTTGTAGCCCATTTGACATAATTGGGATACGGAAAGCAAATTGTAATCTAATGAATCTACAAGAAAAACATTGGAAATAGTATGGTCAGGTGATATAGCAATTTTACCCAATCCTTTGACCAAACCTTGATTTCCATCCCCAAATGTGATAGCTCGTTGGGGATCTTGGTTTTTCTCATATGAGGAGAACATCTTCTTCTCCCCTGTCATGTGGTTTGTGCACCCGCTGTCGAGTATCCAACTTGATCCCCCGGATGCATAAACCTACAAAACAATTTTAGTTCTTGACTTTAGGTACCCAAACGGTTTTGGGTCCTTTGGCATTAGAAACAAGAACTTTGGGTACCCAAACACAAGTCTTGGAGCACTTGTGTTTGCCCCCAACAAACTTGGCAACTACCTTGCCAGATTTGTTAGTAAGCACATATGATGCATCAAAAGTTTTGAATGAAATAGCATGATCATTTGATGCATTAGGAGTTTTCTTTCTAGGCAACTTAGCACGGGTTGTGTAACACCCTGAATTTGGGGGTATAAAATTTCTTTGCTCATATTCACAAATTCAGGTGTTACTTCCTTTTCTCATCCTTCCTCATTCTTTTCTCTCTCATTTCTATAGGAGCTAAGTGCTTATTTTACTTGTAATTATAGTTTATTATGTTAAACCCTAAGGGAGTATGAATTGTTGTATCATGTTGAACCCTAGATTTCACTTTTGCTTGGTGCATAATTCTTGGAAGGTTTGGTTTGAATTTGTGGCTTGTTTGAATTTGAATCAAATGGAGAAAATAAAAAGAAAAGAGAAAGGAAATTCCAAAATAAAAGAAAAAGGCAAAGCAGCCCAAACCCGCCGCCCCCTCAGCCTTTCGGCCCATCAGGCCCAGCTCGCGCGCGCGCCCTCCCGCTCCTTCTCTCTCTGCGCAGCGGGCCCCGCCTGTCGGCGCAGCGGCCTCCCGTGCGCCCGCTCTCCCTCTCTCTGCTCGGCCAGCCCCACCTGTCGGCGCTCCCGTCCCCCCCGCGTGCGCCCGCCCCCTCGCTCTCTCTCTGCTCGCGGGCCCGGCTTGTCAGCTTCGCCGTTCTCGCGTAACCGCCGCCGAGTCGCGCGCGCCCGCGGTCTCCGCGCCCACGTCGCGCGTGGGGAGCTCACCCCAACCCCGCCCTCGGCCACTAGAGCCCCGAGTCCCACTCGCCCTCGCCCCCTCCCTCATTTGCGCACCAACCGGCCCTCTCTCTCGCCCTCTCCCTCGCTGCGCGCACGCCCGAGCGCCATTGCCGCGATCCGCCGCCGCCCGAGCTTGTTCCGTCGTCGCCGTTGGAGCTCCGCCGCGTTCCTTGCCACGGTGAGCTCCGCCCCGACGCCCGCGACCCGGGACGCGCCCCAATTCCCTCTCCCCCTCCCTATTTCTCTCTGCCCGCGCTCACCCGTCGTCCGCCGTGCAGCCGCCGCCGTCGCCCCGGGCCACCGTCGCGTCTCCGTCGCCGCCAAGGAGTTCCCGGAGCCCGCCTTGAGGTAAGGGACCTCTCCCGCCCCTATCGCCCCTTGTTTTGCTCTCTGCCGTGTGTAATTCCTCGCCGGAGTAGAGTAATCCCGCCGCCGAGCCGCCCCGCCGTGAATCGCCCCCCTCCGGTGCCCCTACCCCGACCCAGACCCTACCGGAGAACTCCCCGCGCCCTCCCCGACCTCCCCGGCCACTCAGGTCGCCCCGGGAGCCCGCCAGGCCCCCGCTCCCATCGTCTCCGGCGAGCTCCTCCGCCACTGGCGCGAGCGCCGCCGCCCCAGCTAGCCGTAGGAGAGGCTCAGCCTGGCCACCCAATCCCCGCCGTTCACCCGAGATCGGGCGGCCCTGATTTAATTAGCCCCGCCTCTCTGTCCGCCCGACCCCGCTTGTCAGCTCGCCCGCGCGCTCGCGCTGTCCGCCCGGCCCCGCCTGCCAGTCGTCCGCGCCCGCTCTGTCCGCCCGGCCCCGCCTGCCAGTCGCCCGCGCGCTCGCGCTGTCCGCCCGGCCCGCCTGTCGGTCCGCCCGCGCGCTCTGCCCGCCCGGTCCCGCCTGTCAGCCACCCCGAGCCACCGCGCGCCCGCGCGCCCGCCGCAGGATCTAATCCTGGCCGTTGATCTGAGATCTAACGGCTGTAAGCGCCCGATACCCCTTCGCCCGCGCCTTTTCTTAAAGAACCCCCCGGTTTTCTGGATTTTGCGCCCGCCGTCCCTGGTTTCTCGCAGTTAAGTCCTCAGCCCTTTTACTTAATTCAAAATAGGTCCCTAGGGCATATTTTCAACCCCTAAACTTGTAAAATTCATAACTTTGCCATATGAACTCCAAATTAGGTGCTTCAAATTGCAAAATGTTCATAAAATTATTATCTATCTGATTATGCACTGTTTTCCTGCTGTTTCCATGCTCCAATTAATGGTTAATCTTTAGGATAGGATTAAGGTTATTGGAACTCTATTTTGGGATAAATAAAAGGTAGTAGACTTTAATAAAAGTTGGAGCACTTAAGTTTATGGACTCAAACCCTTAAGTTTAGGAACTTAAACCAGATAATTATTTAATTCCACCACTGACTTAAACCTGAGTAGTGGATAATGACTTATTTTGTATAGTCCTCTACCCCAGACCTAGGAAACACCAGAGTGCCTATCCCTTTTCTGTAATGAATTTATGACCACCTTCTGCTGCATATGTTTGGTATATTGTTTTTGTTTGTTATTTCCCAAGTGCATAGTGTGAATGATTGCTTTACGTAGACAACGAGCAGTCTGTGTTTCCCGAGGAGGTTGCAGAGGAAGTCCCTGAGCAACAGTTTGGTGAAGGCAAGTGTCCTCTGACCTATTATGTCCCATTCACTTATAATTTATTGTCCCGCATTACTCAATTGAAACCTAAGGATTGACTAGCTTTACACTTTACTTTATCCTTGATGACCTTATGGGCTGTTATGGTTAGCATTTTGCTATTGCCTTAACTTAATCAATGAACATGATGTGAATATTTATGATACTGTTATCCTGATGATGTTGGTGATCTTGTGATACTCTAGGGGGCTCAGGCTGTTTCCTGAGTACCTCTCCGTAAGGACCTGTTCGTTGAGAGACCACCCGGGATAACAGTGCAACCATGAGGGTGAAATGGGGCGCCCTTAGCTAATTAATTAGAGGAACTAGAGGTGTAGTTGCTTCGCCGTCGTGCCGTCAATGGGGTCCAGGCACAGTGCTTGCTCTGCCGAGGCTGAGTGCCGAGGTTCTTTCGTTTTGCTTTTGTTAGTCACTCTCCTGCGGGGAGGAGTACTGTGTTTATCAAACTGGAGAAACCTAACGGGCAGCTATGACCTCTAGGGAATCTTTGTAAAAGCTACGTAGTGATACCCTGCCGGACCACCTAGGAAGTGATCGATGGGGATTAGCTCTCCCCGGGCAGAAAGGGAATCATGACTCATGGGTAAAGTGTGCGACCTCTGCAGAGGGTAGTGAAACTGATATATCAGCCGTGCTCACGGTTAAGAGCAGCCTTGGGATCCTCTTTGATTAGAGATACAGATGGTTCGAGATACAAGGATTATGTTATGGTTTTGGTTCGAATATGATGATGTTGTTCCTCGATGAGGAAAGGGTTCATGGGCTGGTTAATGATAAAATCTGGCTTCTACTAATGATAAATACCTGACCAACTAAAAGCAACTGCTTGAGCCTAACCCCATATAAAGCTAGTCCACTTCAGCCAAACGGGACATTTGCTGAGTACGTTGATGTGTACTCATCCTTGCTTTACCACCAAACACCAGGTTGTCCGCATTGTAACCACTGCTCAGGAGAAGGTGAAGTCGTGGAAGGAGACTTCCAGGAGTTTCAAGACTACGACGAATTCTAGGTGTGGGTTGGCGGCAACCCCCAGTCAGCTGCCTGTGAAGGCCTTATCTTTACTGCGTTTCGCTTAGCACTTTGATCTAACTGTTAAGTCGATGACTATGTGGATGTCTATGACTCTGTGATGTAATAAGTTTTTACTCTTTTATGTTATTATTCGAGCATTGTGCGATGGTGTTCATTTATGTAATCGCTGTGTACGTGAGTTCTGATCCTGGCACGTACATAGTTCGCATTCGGTTTGCCTTCTGAAACCGGGTGTGACATAAGTGGTATCAAAGCCGTGCTGACTGTAGGACCGCTGACCTAGAGTAGCACTGGTCGTACTAAGGACTATTGACCTTCTCTCTCACCTTGACCTCTGATGTTACTTCAAAAGTCGGTCATCTCGACCAACCCTATGTTTCACTACATATATATATATATACTATATTATACCTTGTAAAATTTTTATCTTATTCTGTCTATGGTTTATTCACTTGTCATATTAGTTCTGCTCTTACTCTTATGCTTACGGTGTCTTTTGTAGATGGCTCGTCTTAGACACACTGCACGTAAGTCGGTGATTCCTTTCCTGCCGTCTCGACTTGCGGAGCGTCCTCTGCACCGCACCGTGTCCGGTCAGTCGAGTCACCTGGAGAGGCTGCACCACCGCCTGCGTGAGGAGCAGGAACGCCGACGCCAGCACAGAGAGCAGCAGGGCTCTTCCTCCTCATCCCAGCGTGAGGTGGAGTCCGTGAGGCCCCGTTCCTCTGTTGCCCAGCTGGAGGCGCCCCTTGCACCACCGCGGGACGCCTCGGCTGTTGGAGGAGCTGTTGGAGGAGGTCCTGGAGGAGACCCCGACGACGACGACTCAGACCACAGCACGGAGTCCTCTGAGCCGCAGGAGGCGGAAGGATGGGTCGCCCGACCCATCACTCGTGACGCCGCTCGCGGTTGTCACTTCCACGACGCACTCGACACCTTGCTGCGCCAGGCTTTCGACCGGCACACCTGGTCGATCGAGTATCGTTGTGTAGTCTACCAGCACAGTCGCGGGAGGTACCCGGACCGCTGGGAGGCTACCTGCCTAGTTCGCCGTCCGGAGGATGACCTCCGGGGTGCGGAGGCCGTTTCGGAGCACTATTCCATCTCCGAGAGGGACACTGCAGAGGCGGCTATGCAGGATGCAGCACGACGTGCACTCTCCCAGTACTGTTCCTTGTTCGGTGGCGTGGCCGACGGTCTTAACCTTCGGTACTACCCCCGCCGCCCTACTGGCAGCACAGAGAGTGTGGTTGTCTCACCTGTTGGTGAGGCTAACCCTAGGTTGAGCAGCACAGTCAACCTAGTCGCAGTGCTTAACACTGAGCTGGACCACTCTCTGGACGAGCTGAGCAGGGCTCGAACGGAGATTGCGGAATTGCGTGCTGAGCTGGCAGAGCGCCATCACCAGGAGGGTGGTTCTCCCGCTCCTGTTGGGACTCAGCACCCATACCGCTCGCCGCCACGTGGTCACCACACCTATGGTTCCCCTGTCTGTAAGACCAGGATAGATCTGGATCCTTAGATCGTTAGCGTCGAAGTTTGTAATAATTCTTAAGTCAGATGTCTCAGTCTTAGATAGTTAGTTTAGTTTGCTTATCAGTTGCTTCCATTTAGTTTAGTTTGCTTATCAGTTGCTTTCATGCTTGTTATGATGAACTTGTGCTGGATTCGAATCTTTGTAATGACTGTTGCCAACCTGTGGGTTTCCCCTGCAGTTTGGCATAGCTAGTAATGTTAATGAAGTCAGTTATTTAGTTGGGAAGCCATTTACTTCTACTTTCCTTTCTATCTGAGAAGCTGTGTTGAATCATTATGAGGATCAGTGAAGCTCTTTGTTCACTCAGTGTCATGAAGAATTCTGTATTCTCTTTTCTTATGCTGGAGGGTTGTAAGATCAACGCTGATGTATGAATGTCTTCCACAGATGTCTGACAACAGGCGCCGATGCAACAGGCGTGCTCAGCAAGAGCAGCATGACCAGCAGGAGGAGCAACCGAGGCAGCCTCCCCCACCACCCCCGATGACAGTGGAGCAGATGTTCTTGATGCAGACTCAGGCAGTGCAGGCCATTGGGCAGACTCTGGCAGCTATGCAGCAGGCTCAACAGCAACCCCAACCCCAAATGCAAGTGCAGATGCCCCAGATGCCACGGGATAAGCGTGGTGAGTTCATGAGAGGGCACCCTCCTACCTTCGCCCATTCCGCCGACCCCATGGATGCAGAAGACTGGCTGCGCGCAGTGGAGAGAGAACTGCGCACCGCTCAATGTGACGACAGGGAGAAGGTTCTGTATGGCCCCCGTCAGCTAAGGGGAGCAGCCCAGTCCTGGTGGGAGTCCTACCTCGCCACACATGCTGACCCCGAAGCCATCACTTGGGAGGAATTCAGCGAGAGTTTCCGCAGGTACCATGTGCCAGAGGGGCTGATGATCGTGAAGAAGGAGGAGTTTCTGGCTCTGAAGCAGGGACCCCTGTCTGTTAGTGAGTACAGAGACAAGTTTCTGCAGCTATCTCGTTATGCACCTGAGGATGTCAACACTGATGCTAAAAGGCAGTACAGGTTCATGAGAGGTTTGGTGGATCCCCTGCATTACCAGCTGATGAACCACACCTTCCCCACCTTCCAGCACCTGATCGACAGGGCAGTTATGACTGAGAAGAAGCGTAAGGATATGGAAGATCGGAAGCGCAAGATGAGCGGACCCCAGACCGGAGGCATCAGCCGTCCACGTTTCTCAGGCAGTTCATCTCAGCAAGGCAGGCCCGGTCACCCACAGGGATATCAGAATCAGAATCAGCGTCCGCATCAGCAGCAGTTTCAGAGGCAGTATCAACAGCAACAGCAACAGCAGTATCGTCAGCACAGCCAGCAAGGGGGTAATCAGTATCAGAAGCAGGACAACCAGGCACCTCGCCTTCCTACCCCAGCAGCAAACCAGAGCAACCAAGCAGCCCCAGCACAAGGAGGAGGCAGAGGATGTTTCCACTGCGGAGAGCAAGGCCACTGGGCGATGCAGTGCCCGAAGAAGGCGGCGCAGCAGCAGACCAACCCCAATGCTCCAACAAGGCAAGGTGTACTGCAGCCAACGACAGGCAATCGTAACCAAGCGTACAACCGTGGAAAGGTGAACCACTTGGAGGCCGAAGCGATCCAGGATGCACCAGATGTGGCAGTAGGTATGTTTTCAGTCGAATCTCATCCCACGAAAGTGCTATTTGATACTGGTGCAACTCATTCATTTGTCACTGCAACCTGGGTAGAATTGCATAACATCTCAGTAGAGGCAATGATGCCGCCCATGAGGATTAATTCAGTTGGTGGCAAGGTGCAAACAGATAAAATATGCTCAAATATAAGGGTGGAAATAAGGGGGATAGGGTTCCCCAGTGACTTAATAGTAATAGACACCCCTGGGATAGATGTCATTCTAGGGATGAATTGGTTAATGAGGTATGAAGCGAATATTAGCTGTGACAAGAGGACTGTAACATTGAAGTCCCCGTCAGGAGAAGAGGTAGTGGCTGAGCTAAGGATGCCTAAATCAGCGGAGGGTGTCTGTCACCAGATTTCAGTTGATAGTAAGGAGCCCAACCCGCTCGAGACTATCAAGGTTGTGTCGGACTTTCCGGACGTATTTCCCGAGGAGCTAACGGGCATGCCACCCGAGAGAAAAGTCGAATTTGCCATAGAGCTTATCCCTGGTACCGCCCCCATTTCCAAAAGAGCCTATCGAGTGTCTGGACCGGAATTGGTGGAACTCAAGAAGCAGATTGACGAGCTATTAGAAAAAGGTTACATCAGACCAAGTACCTCGCCTTGGGCCGCTCCAGTGTTGTTTGTAGAGAAGAAAGATGGTACCAAAAGGATGTGCATAGACTACAGAGCCTTGAATGAAGTCACAGTCAAGAACAAGTACCCCCTGCCGAGGATAGAAGATTTGTTTGACCAGCTCAGAGGTGCCAGCGTATTCTCGAAGATAGATCTGAGGTCAGGCTACCATCAACTCAGAATCCGACCCTCGGACATACCGAAGACAGCATTCATCACCAAGTACGGGTTATATGAATTCACAGTTATGTCCTTTGGTTTGACAAATGCGCCAGCTTTCTTTATGTACCTGATGAACAGTGTGTTCATGGATTATCTGGACAAGTTTGTGGTAGTGTTTATCGATGACATTCTCATATATTCCAAAAGTGAGGAAGAGCATGTGGAGCATTTGAAGATGGTATTGCAAAGGCTACGAGAGCAACAGCTGTATGCCAAGCTGAGCAAATGCGAGTTCTGGATTCATGAAGTCTTGTTTCTGGGTCACATCATAAATCAAGAAGGGTTGGCAGTGGATCCAAAGAAAGTGGCAGATATCCTGAATTGGAAAGCACCAAAGGATGTTCGTGGGATCAAGAGTTTCATTGGAATGGCTGGGTATTACAGGCGTTTCATCGAAGGCTTCTCAAAGATTGCAAGACCAATGACAGCGTTACTAGCGAAGAAAGTTGAGTTCAAGTGGACCCAAAAGTGTCAGGAAGCATTTGAAGAACTGAAAAACAGATTGACCACAGCGCCTGTGTTAGTTCTGCCTGATGTTCACAAGCCATTCTCAGTGTATTGCGATGCTTCTTACACTGGATTGGGATGTGTGCTAATGCAAGAAGGAAGAGTTGTAGCATATTCATCTCGGCAGCTGAAGATCCATGAGAAAAATTATCCCACACATGATCTGGAGTTGGCAGCAGTAGTTCATGCTTTGAAGACCTGGAGACATTACTTGTATGGACAGAAGTGCGACATCTACACAGATCATAAAAGTCTGAAGTACATATTTACCCAGTCAGAGTTAAACATGAGGCAGCGAAGATGGTTGGAATTGATCAAAGACTATGAGTTGGAGATACATTACCATCCGGGCAAAGCCAATGTGGTTGCAGATGCTCTGAGCAGGAAGAGTCAAGTCAATATGTTGGCCACGTACCCAATGCCATATGAGTTAGCCAAGGAGTTCGATAGATTGAGCCTTGGGTTTTTGAACAGTACGCAAGGAGTAACAGTGGAATTAGAGCCCACTCTAGAGCGGGAGATCAAAGAAAGGCAGAAGGATGATGAAAGCATCAACAAGATCCGGCAGCTAATCTTAGAAGGAAGAGGCAAAGACTTTCGAGAGGATGAAGAGGGAGTAATATGGTTCAAGGACCGATTGTGTGTCCCCGACCTCAAACCTATTCGGGAGCTGATCCTAAAGGAAGCTCATGAGACAGCCTACTCCATACACCCGGGAAGTGAAAAGATGTACCAGGATTTAAAGAGGAGGTTTTGGTGGTATGGCATGAAAAGAGAGATCGCAGAATATGTTGCCATCTGTGATAGCTGTCAGAGAACCAAAGCAGAGCATCAAAGGCCCGCCGGATTGTTGCAGCCATTGCGGATTCCCCAGTGGAAGTGGGATGAGATCGGGATGGATTTTATAGTTGGCCTACCTCGTACCCGGGCCGGTTATGATTCCATCTGGGTGGTTGTGGACCGATTAACAAAGGTGGCCCATTTCATACCTGTGAAGACCACATACACCGGAGCAACGTTAGCTGAGTTATACATGTCACGGATAGTTTGCCTTCATGGTGTGCCGAAGAAGATAGTGTCAGACCGAGGAACGCAGTTCACCTCTCATTTTTGGCAGCAGCTACAAGAAGCCTTGGGCACCCATTTGAACTTCAGCTCGGCTTATCATCCGCAAACAGACGGTCAGACTGAAAGAACTAATCAGATCCTAGAAGATATGCTGAGAGCCTGTGCGTTGCAAGACAAGTCAGGATGGGACAAAAGGTTACCTTATGCAGAATTCTCCTACAACAATAGTTACCAAGCCAGCTTGAAGATGTCGCCGTTTCAGGCACTCTATGGACGGAGTTGTAGGACTCCGCTGCATTGGGACCAGCCTGGTGAGAGACAGGTGTTTGGCCCCGACATTTTGCGTGAAGCCGAAGAGAATATCAAAATGGTTCGGGAGAATCTGAAGATAGCACAATCAAGGCAGCGAAGCTATGCGGACCGAAGGAGAAGAGAACTGAGTTTCGAAGTAGGAGATTACGTCTATCTTAAGGTGTCACCTATCAGGGGAGTCAGAAGGTTCGGAGTTAAAGGTAAGTTAGCACCCCGGTACGTTGGACCATATCAGATTCAAGCAAAGCGTGGAGAAGTGGCTTATCAACTCGACCTACCAGAAAGTTTGTCAACAGTGCACAATGTGTTCCACGTGTCACAATTGAAGAAGTGTCTGCGAGTACCAGAAGAACAGTTGCCAGTGGAGGGTTTGGAAGTCCAGGAGGATCTGACATACATAGAGAAGCCAACGCAGATTCTGGAGTTTGCAGACAGAGTCACCCGGAGGAATACCATCAGAATGTGCAAAGTCAGATGGGGTCACCATTCGGAGGAAGAAGCAACCTGGGAACGAGAAGATGACCTGAAGGCCAAATACCCTGAACTCTTTGCTGACCAACCTTGAATCTCGGGGGCGAGATTCTTTTAAGGGGGATAGGTTTGTAACACCCTGAATTTGGGGGTATAAAATTTCTTTGCTCATATTCACAAATTCAGGTGTTACTTCCTTTTCTCATCCTTCCTCATTCTTTTCTCTCTCATTTCTATAGGAGCTAAGTGCTTATTTTACTTGTAATTATAGTTTATTATGTTAAACCCTAAGGGAGTATGAATTGTTGTATCATGTTGAACCCTAGATTTCACTTTTGCTTGGTGCATAATTCTTGGAAGGTTTGGTTTGAATTTGTGGCTTGTTTGAATTTGAATCAAATGGAGAAAATAAAAAGAAAAGAGAAAGGAAATTCCAAAATAAAAGAAAAAGGCAAAGCAGCCCAAACCCGCCGCCCCCTCAGCCTTTCGGCCCATCAGGCCCAGCTCGCGCGCGCGCCCTCCCGCTCCTTCTCTCTCTGCGCAGCGGGCCCCGCCTGTCGGCGCAGCGGCCTCCCGTGCGCCCGCTCTCCCTCTCTCTGCTCGGCCAGCCCCACCTGTCGGCGCTCCCGTCCCCCCCGCGTGCGCCCGCCCCCTCGCTCTCTCTCTGCTCGCGGGCCCGGCTTGTCAGCTTCGCCGTTCTCGCGTAACCGCCGCCGAGTCGCGCGCGCCCGCGGTCTCCGCGCCCACGTCGCGCGTGGGGAGCTCACCCCAACCCCGCCCTCGGCCACTAGAGCCCCGAGTCCCACTCGCCCTCGCCCCCTCCCTCATTTGCGCACCAACCGGCCCTCTCTCTCGCCCTCTCCCTCGCTGCGCGCACGCCCGAGCGCCATTGCCGCGATCCGCCGCCGCCCGAGCTTGTTCCGTCGTCGCCGTTGGAGCTCCGCCGCGTTCCTTGCCACGGTGAGCTCCGCCCCGACGCCCGCGACCCGGGACGCGCCCCAATTCCCTCTCCCCCTCCCTATTTCTCTCTGCCCGCGCTCACCCGTCGTCCGCCGTGCAGCCGCCGCCGTCGCCCCGGGCCACCGTCGCGTCTCCGTCGCCGCCAAGGAGTTCCCGGAGCCCGCCTTGAGGTAAGGGACCTCTCCCGCCCCTATCGCCCCTTGTTTTGCTCTCTGCCGTGTGTAATTCCTCGCCGGAGTAGAGTAATCCCGCCGCCGAGCCGCCCCGCCGTGAATCGCCCCCCTCCGGTGCCCCTACCCCGACCCAGACCCTACCGGAGAACTCCCCGCGCCCTCCCCGACCTCCCCGGCCACTCAGGTCGCCCCGGGAGCCCGCCAGGCCCCCGCTCCCATCGTCTCCGGCGAGCTCCTCCGCCACTGGCGCGAGCGCCGCCGCCCCAGCTAGCCGTAGGAGAGGCTCAGCCTGGCCACCCAATCCCCGCCGTTCACCCGAGATCGGGCGGCCCTGATTTAATTAGCCCCGCCTCTCTGTCCGCCCGACCCCGCTTGTCAGCTCGCCCGCGCGCTCGCGCTGTTCGCCCGGCCCCGCCTGCCAGTCGTCCGCGCCCGCTCTGTCCGCCCGGCCCCGCCTGCCAGTCGCCCGCGCGCTCGCGCTGTCCGCCCGGCCCGCCTGTCGGTCCGCCCGCGCGCTCTGCCCGCCCGGTCCCGCCTGTCAGCCACCCCGAGCCACCGCGCGCCCGCGCGCCCGCCGCAGGATCTAATCCTGGCCGTTGATCTGAGATCTAACGGCTGTAAGCGCCCGATACCCCTTCGCCCGCGCCTTTTCTTAAAGAACCCCCCGGTTTTCTGGATTTTGCGCCCGCCGTCCCTGGTTTCTCGCAGTTAAGTCCTCAGCCCTTTTACTTAATTCAAAATAGGTCCCTAGGGCATATTTTCAACCCCTAAACTTGTAAAATTCATAACTTTGCCATATGAACTCCAAATTAGGTGCTTCAAATTGCAAAATGTTCATAAAATTATTATCTATCTGATTATGCACTGTTTTCCTGCTGTTTCCATGCTCCAATTAATGGTTAATCTTTAGGATAGGATTAAGGTTATTGGAACTCTATTTTGGGATAAATAAAAGGTAGTAGACTTTAATAAAAGTTGGAGCACTTAAGTTTATGGACTCAAACCCTTAAGTTTAGGAACCTAAACCAGATAATTATTTAATTCCACCACTGACTTAAACCTGAGTAGTGGATAATGACTTATTTTGTATAGTCCTCTACCCCAGACCTAGGAAACACCAGAGTGCCTATCCCTTTTCTGTAATGAATTTATGACCACCTTCTGCTGCATATGTTTGGTATATTGTTTTTGTTTGTTATTTCCCAAGTGCATAGTGTGAATGATTGCTTTACGTAGACAACGAGCAGTCTGTGTTTCCCGAGGAGGTTGCAGAGGAAGTCCCTGAGCAACAGTTTGGTGAAGGCAAGTGTCCTCTGACCTATTATGTCCCATTCACTTATAATTTATTGTCCCGCATTACTCAATTGAAACCTAAGGATTGACTAGCTTTACACTTTACTTTATCCTTGATGACCTTATGGGCTGTTATGGTTAGCATTTTGCTATTGCCTTAACTTAATCAATGAACATGATGTGAATATTTATGATACTGTTATCCTGATGATGTTGGTGATCTTGTGATACTCTAGGGGGCTCAGGCTGTTTCCTGAGTACCTCTCCGTAAGGACCTGTTCGTTGAGAGACCACCCGGGATAACAGTGCAACCATGAGGGTGAAATGGGGCGCCCTTAGCTAATTAATTAGAGGAACTAGAGGTGTAGTTGCTTCGCCGTCGTGCCGTCAATGGGGTCCAGGCACAGTGCTTGCTCTGCCGAGGCTGAGTGCCGAGGTTCTTTCGTTTTGCTTTTGTTAGTCACTCTCCTGCGGGGAGGAGTACTGTGTTTATCAAACTGGAGAAACCTAACGGGCAGCTATGACCTCTAGGGAATCTTTGTAAAAGCTACGTAGTGATACCCTGCCGGACCACCTAGGAAGTGATCGATGGGGATTAGCTCTCCCCGGGCAGAAAGGGAATCATGACTCATGGGTAAAGTGTGCGACCTCTGCAGAGGGTAGTGAAACTGATATATCAGCCATGCTCACGGTTAAGAGCAGCCTTGGGATCCTCTTTGATTAGAGATACAGATGGTTCGAGATACAAGGATTATGTTATGGTTTTGGTTCGAATATGATGATGTTGTTCCTCGATGAGGAAAGGGTTCATGGGCTGGTTAATGATAAAATCTGGCTTCTACTAATGATAAATACCTGACCAACTAAAAGCAACTGCTTGAGCCTAACCCCATATAAAGCTAGTCCACTTCAGCCAAACGGGACATTTGCTGAGTACGTTGATGTGTACTCATCCTTGCTTTACCACCAAACACCAGGTTGTCCGCATTGTAACCACTGCTCAGGAGAAGGTGAAGTCGTGGAAGGAGACTTCCAGGAGTTTCAAGACTACGACGAATTCTAGGTGTGGGTTGGCGGCAACCCCCAGTCAGCTGCCTGTGAAGGCCTTATCTTTACTGCGTTTCGCTTAGCACTTTGATCTAACTGTTAAGTCGATGACTATGTGGATGTCTATGACTCTGTGATGTAATAAGTTTTTACTCTTTTATGTTATTATTCGAGCATTGTGCGATGGTGTTCATTTATGTAATCGCTGTGTACGTGAGTTCTGATCCTGGCACGTACATAGTTCGCATTCGGTTTGCCTTCTGAAACCGGGTGTGACAGGTTGGTTGCCTAGAGCTAGATGTCTCACCCTTATATATAAAAGCATGGTTAGGGCCAGAGTGAGACTTCCTAGAATGAGTTCTCCTAATTTTGCTCTCGGGATAACCGGCAGGGTACAAAACGTAACCCTCGTTATCCTGAGGCATGGGAGCCTTGCCCTTAACAAAGTTAGATAAATTCTTTGGAGGGGCATTAAGTTTGACATTGTCTCCCCTTTGGAAGCCAATGCCATCCTTGATGCCAGGGCGTCTCCCATTGTAGAGCATACTTCTAGCAAATTTAAACTTTTCATTCTCTAAGTTATGCTTGGCAATTTTGGCATCTAATAATGCTATATGATCATTTTGTTGTTTAATTAAAGCCATGTGATCATGAATAGCATTGATATCAACATCT
Organism: Zea luxurians; assembly: GCA_029449295.1. NCBI lineage: Eukaryota > Viridiplantae > Streptophyta > Magnoliopsida > Poales > Poaceae > Zea > Zea luxurians. The sequence continues at coordinate 163,533,347 of JAOPSE010000002.1, forward strand.
CTACATCTAGTGCAAATAGAAGTGTGCTCAACGGTAGATGTAGAGGGTTTGCAAGATTTTAATTCTACAACCTTAGCATGCAACATATCATTCTTAGTTCTAAGGTCGGAAATAATAGTATTGCAAACATCAAAATCTTTAGCCTTAGCAATCAAATTTTCATTTTCTACTCTAAGGCTAGCAAGAGAATCATTCAATTCCTTAATCTTAGCAAGCAAATCATCATTATCATTTCTAAGATCGGGAATTGAAGCATCACAAACATGAGAATCAACCTTAGCAATTAATTTAGCATTTTCATCCCTAAGGTTGGCAATAGTGTCATGGCATGTGCTTAGCTCACTAGATAATTTCTCACATTTTTCTACCTCAAGAGCATAAGCATTTTTAACCTTAACATGCTTTTTGTTCTCCTTAATAAGGAAGTCCTCTTGAGAGTCCAAGAGATCATCCTTCTCATGAATAGCACTAATCAATTCATTTAATTTTTCCTTTTGTTGCATGTTAAGGTCGGCAAAAAGGGTACGCAAATTATTTTCCTCATCACTAGCATTATGATCACTAGAGGACTCATATCTAGTGGAGGATTTGGATTTAACCTTCTTCCTTTTGCCGTCCTTCGCCATGAGGCACTTGTGGCCGACGTTGGGGAAGAGGAGTCCCTTGGTGACGGCGATGTTGGCGGCGTCCTCGTCGTCGGAGGAGGAGTCGATGGAGCTCTCGTCGGAGTTCCACTCGCGGCACACGTGGGCATCGCCGCCCTTCTTCTTGTGGTACCTCTTCTTTTCTCTCCTCTTGCCCTTCTTGTCGTTATCCCTGTCACTGTCACTTGATAATGGTCATTTAGCAATAAAGTGACCGGGCTTACCACACTTGTAGCAAACCTTCTTGGAACGGGATTTGTAATCCTTCCCCTTCCGTTGCTTGAGGATTTGCCGAAAGATTTTGATGATTAAGGCCATCTCCTCATTGTCGAGCTTGGAGGCGTCAATTGGTTGTCTACTCGGTGTAGACTCCTCCTTCTTCTCCTCCGTCGCCTTGAATGCCACCGGTTGTGCTTCGGACGTGGAGGGTTCATCAAGCTCGTTGATCTTCTTTGAGCCCTTGATCATACATTCAAAGCTCACAAAATTCCGGATTACTTCCTCGGGAGTCATTAGAGGGTATCTAGGATTACCACGAATTAATTGAACTTGAGTGGGGTTAAGGAAAATGAGAGCTCTTAGAATAACCTTAACCACCTCATGGTCGTCCCACTTTTTGCTCCCGAGGTTGCGCACTTGGTTCACCAAGGTTTTGAGCCGGTTGTACATATCTTGTGGCTCCTCCCCTTGGCGAAGACGGAAGCGACCAAGCTCCCCCTCGATCGTTTCCCGCTTGGTGATCTTGGTGAGTTCATCACCCTCGTGCGCGGTCTTGAGTAGGTCCCAAATCTCCTTTGCATTCTTCAACCCTTGCACTTTGTTGTATTCCTCCTTGCTTAGAGAGGCGAGGAGAATGGTTGTAGCTTGGGAGTTGAAGTGCTCGATTTGGGCCACTTCGTCCGTATCATAATCCTCATCCCCTATGGATGGTACCTGTGCTCCAAACTCAACAACATTCCATATACTTTTGTGGAGTGAGGTTAGATGAAATTTCATTAAATCACTCCACCTATCATAATCTTCGCCATCAAAAGTTGGCGGTTTGCCTAATGGAACGGAAAGTAATGGAGTATGTCTAGATGTACGGGGATAGTGTAAGGGGATCTTACTAAACTTCTTGCGCTCTTGGCGCTTAGAAGTTATGGACGGTGCATCGGAGTCGGAGGTAGATGTTGATGAAGTGTCGGTCTCGTAGTAGACCACCTTCCTCATCCTCTTGTGCTTGTCGCCTTTCCGATGCGACTTGTGGGAAGAAGATTTTTCCTTCTTCTCCTTGTGGTGTGAGGAAGAAGATCTTTTCTCCTTCCGTTTGGAGGAGTCCTTCTTCTTCTCCTTCCTCTTGGTGCGGGACTCTTCCGATGAAGTGCTCCCTTGGCTCGTAGTGGGCTTGTCGCCGGTCTCCATCTCCCTCTTGGTGTGATCTCCCGACATCACTTCGAGCGGTTAGGCTCTAATGAAGCACCGGGCTTTGATACCAATTGAAAGTCGCCTAGAGGGGGGGGGGGGGTGAATAGGGCGAAACTGAAATTCTCAAAAATAAACACAACTACAAGCCGGGTTAGCGTTAGAAATATAATAGAGTCCGCGAGAGAGGGCGCAAAACAAATCGCAAGCGAATAATGAAGTGAGACACGCAGATTTGTTTTACCGAGGTTCGGTTCTCTCAAACCTACTCCCCGTTGAGGAGGCCACAAAGGCCGGGTCTCTTTCAACCCTTACCCTCTCTCAAACGGTCCCTCGGACCGAGTGAGCTTTCTCTTTTCAATCACTTGGAACACAAAGTTCCCGCAAGGACCACCACACGATTGGTGTCTCTTGCCTCAATTACAAGTGAGTGTTTGATCACAAGAAAGAATCAAGAAAGAAGAAAGCAATCCAAGCGCAAGAGCTCGAAAGAACACAAGCAAATCACTCTCTCTAATCGCTAGGGCGTTGTGTGGAATTTGGAGAGGATTTGATCTCTTTGGTGTGTCTAGAATTGAATGCTAGAGCTCTTGTAAGTAGTTGGGAAGTGGAAAACTTGGATGACTTGAATGTGGGGTGGTTGGGGGTATTTATAGCCCCAACCACCAAACTAGCCGTTTGGTGGAGGCTGTCTGTTCGATGGTGCACCGGACAGTCCGGTGCACACCGGACATGTCCGGTGCGACAGCCACGTCACCAAAGCCGTTGGGTTCCGACCGTTGGAGCTCTGTCTTCTGGGCCCGCCTGGATGTCCGGTGGCGCACCGGACATGCACTGTAGATTGTCCGGTGCGCCAGCATGGGCGTGCCTGACCTCTGCGCGCGCAGCGCGCGCATTTAATGCGTCGCAGGTAGCCGTTGGCGTCGAAATAGCCGTTGCCCCGCTGTTACACCGGACAGTCCGGTGTACACCGGACAGTCCGGTGAATTATAGCGAAGCAGCTTCAATGAATTCCCGAGGCTGGCGAGTTCCGGAGGCCGCTCTTCCTTGGAGCACCGGACATGTCCGGTGTACACCGGACAGTCCGGTGAATTATAGCGGAGACGCCTCTGGAATTTCCCGAAGGTGACGAGTTTGAAGTCGGAGTCCTCTGGTGCACCGGACATGTCCGGTGGCACACCGGATAGTCCGATGCGCCAGACCAGAGGTGCCTTCGGTTGTCCCTTTGCTCTTTGGTTGAACCCAATACTTGGTATTTTTATTGGCTAAGTGTGAACCTTTGGCACCTGTATAACTTATACACTAGAGCAAACTAGTTAGTCCATATATTTGTGTTGGGCAATTCAACCACCAAAATTAATTAGGGACTAGGTGAAAGCCTAATTCCCTTTCACCACCGGACAGTCCGGTGAATTATAGCCGTACACCGCCGTCGAAGTCCCGAGAACAGCCTGTTCGCCAGAGCCAGCCTGGCGCACCGGACACTGTCCGGTGCACCACCGGACAGTCCGGTGCACCCAGACCGAGCTGACTTCGGCAGAACATAGCCATCTCATTTCCAATTCAGTTTTTTTCTGTTTCCAGCACTTAGACACAACACATTAGTCCATAAAACAATGTACTAAGTCTAGAAACATACCTTTTAACATGATTTTCACTTTGTCCACCACTTTGCATAGATTAGCTCAAAAACACTTGTGTTGGCACTCAATCACCAAAATACTTAGAAATGGCCCAAGGGCACATTTCCCTTTCAATCTCCCCCTTTTTGGTGATTTATGCCAACACAACATAAAGCAACTAGAATACATGCAATATCAATGCAAATGAAAACTCAAGGTTGTTTTGAATCCAATTTGACATATATGGATCACTCTATGCCACCACTTGGTTTGTTTTTGCAAATCCAACTCAAATTCCTATCTCTAAGTCAAATCCACTTGTAGAGACATAAAGAGAGGTATTCCAAAGAAATTTGATCAAGGATTTCAAAAACTCCCCCTTTTTCCCATAATCAACACTTCTCCCCACAAGAGGCCAACTTTTGACATAAGAGACAATAAAAGAGTTTTGACAAACCAAAAAGCTCTAATCTACTATTTTCAAAATTTCTCAAGTGGTAGCTGATCCATCTATTGCTTTGGCCTTTATTTTCTCCCCCTTTGGCATCAAGCACCAAAACGGGATCAATCTTGGCCCTTAAACCCCATTGCCTCACCAAAATCTTCAAATAAGAACACAAAGGCAATAAGAGTACATGAGATGAACTTGGAATAAGTTACCCTCTCATCGGAGTGCAAGGGAAGTCTTTCATGGTCCAAGTCCACCTTTTCCCTTTCAAACCTCCTTTGAGACTAAAACAAGCAAACTCAAGCATATGGTTAGTCTCAAAGGGTCAAGTTGTAGCACAACTCCCCCTAAATATGTGCATCACTTGCACAAGGACTTGTGAGGTCCGGGGAGAGATTGTACAACTTGAGCACCATAGTAAGCAACAAAATGCATAAGGAACATGATCAAAGGCATAAACACATGTATGCTATAAATCAATCCAAGTTCCACGAATCTAGGACATTTAGCTCACTACGCAGCCTGCAAAAGGTCTTTTCATCTAAAGGCTTAGTGAAGATATCGGCTAGCTGGTTCTCGGTGCTAACATGAAACACTTCGATATCTCCCTTTTGCTGGTGGTCTCTCAAAAAGTGATGCCGGATGTCAATGTGCTTTGTGCGGCTGTGCTCAACAGGATTTTCCGCTATTCGGATAGCACTCTCATTGTCACATAGGAGTGGGACTTTGCTCAGATTGTAGCCAAAGTCCCGGAGGGTTTGCCTCATCCAAAGTAGTTGCGCACAACACTGTCCTGCGGCAACATACTCAGCTTCAGCGGTGGATAGGGCAACGGAAGTTTGTTTCTTAGAGTTCCACGACACCAGGGACCTTCCTAAGAATTGGCACGTCCCCGATGTACTCTTCCTATCGACCTTACATCCAGCATAGTCGGAATCTGAATATCCAATCAAGTCAAAGTTAGACCCCTTTGGATACCAGATCCCGAAGCAAGGCGTATCAACTAAATATCTTAGAATTCGCTTCACAGCCACTAAGTGACACTCCTTAGGATCGGATTGAAATCTAGCACACATGCATACGCTAAGCATAATATCTGGTCTACTAGCACACAAATAAAGTAAAGACCCTATTATAGACCGGTATGCCTTTTGATCAACGGACTTACCTCCTTTGTTGAGGTCGGTGTGTCCGTCGGTTCTCATCGGAGTCTTTGCGGGCTTGGCGTCCTTCATCCCAAACCGCTTTAGCAAGTCTTGCGTATACTTCGTTTGGGAGATGAAAGTGCCGTCCTTGAGTTGCTTCACTTGGAACCCAAGGAAGTAGTTCAACTCGCCCATCATCGACATCTCGAATTTCTGCGTCATCACCCTGCTAAACTCTTCACAAGTCTTTTGGTTAGTAGAACCAAATATTATGTCATCGACATAAATTTGGCATACAAAAAGATCACCATCGCAAGTCTTAGTGAAAAGAGTTGGATCGGCTTTCCCAACCTTGAAAGCATTAGCAATTAAAAAGTCTCTAAGGCATTCATACCATGCTCTTGGGGCTTGCTTAAGTCCATAGAGTGCCTTAGAGAGCTTACACACGTGGTCGGGGTACCGTTCATCCTCGAAGCCAGGGGGTTGCTCCACGTACACCTCCTCTTTGATCGGCCCGTTGAGGAAAGCGCTCTTCACATCCATTTGGTACAACCTGAAAGAATGGTGAGCGGCATATGCTAGCAAAATACGAATTGATTCTAGCCTAGCCACAGGAGCGAACGTCTCCTCAAAGTCCAAACCTGCGACTTGGGCATAACCTTTTGCCACAAGTCGAGCCTTGTTCCTTGTCACCACCCCATGCTCGTCCTGTTTGTTGCGAAACACCCACTTGGTTCCCACAACATTTTGCTTGGGACGAGGCACCAGTGTCCAAACTTCATTGCGCTTGAAGTTGTTGAGTTCCTCCTGCATGGCCAACACCCAGTCCGAATCTAGCAAGGCCTCTTCTACCCTGAAAGGCTCAATAGAAGAAACAAAGGAGTAATGCTCACAAAAATTAACTAATCTCGAGCGAGTAGTTACTCCCTTGCTAATATCACCCAATATTTGGTCGACGGGATGATCCCTTTGAATCGTCGCTCGAACTTGGGTTGGAGGTGCTTCTTCCTCTTCAATTTGAACATCCTGTGCTCCCCCTTGATCATGCGCCTCCACTTGAGGTACCTGTTCGTCATCTTGGGTTGGGGGATGAACCATAGTTGAGGAAGACGGTTGATCTTGCTCCAATTGTTCCTGAGGCCGTACATCTCCAATCGCCATGGTGCGTATCGCGACCGTTGGAACGTCTTCTTCATCTATATCATCAAGATCAACAACTTGCTCTCTTGGAGAGCCATTAGTCTCATCAAATACAACGTCGCTAGAGACTTCAACCAAACCCGATGATTTGTTGAAGACCCTATATGCCTTTGTATTTGAATCATAACCTAATAAAAACCCTTCTACAGCTTTGGGAGCAAATTTAGAGGTTCTACCTTTCTTCACAAGAATATAACACTTGCTCCCAAATACACGAAAATAAGACACATTGGGTTTGTTACCAGTTAGCAGCTCGTATGAAGTCTTCTTGAGGAGGCGGTGAAGATAGACCCTATTGATGGCGTGGCAAGCCGTGTTCACGGCTTCCGACCAAAAACGCTCAGGGGTCTTGAACTCTCCAAGCATAGTCCTCGCCATATCGATGAGCGTCCTGTTCTTCCTCTCTACCACACCATTTTGCTGAGGTGTGTAGGGAGCGGAGAACTCGTGCTTGATCCCCTCCTCCTCAAGGAACTCCTCCACTTGAAGATTCTTGAATTCGGACCCATTGTCGCTCCTTATCTTCTTCAACTTGAGCTCAAACTCATTTTGAACTCTTTTGAGGAAGCGCTTGAGGGTCCCTTGGGTTTCAGTTTTATCCTGCAAAAAGAATACCCAAGTGAAGCGGGAAAAATCATCAACTATAACAAGACCATACTTACTTCCTCCTATACTCAGATAGGCGACGGGTCCGAAGAGATCCATATGAAGCATCTCCAAGGGTCTTGATGTTGTCATCACATTTTTGGTGTGATGAGAGCCTCCCACCTGTTTCCCTGCTTGACAAGCTGCACAAGGTCTATCTTTTTCGAAATGTACATTAGTTAGACCTATCACGTGTTCTCCCTTTAGAAGCTTGTGGAGGTTCTTCATCCCCACATGTGCTAAGCGGCGATGCCACAACCAGCCCATATAAGTCTTAGCCATTAAGCATGCATCTAGACTGGCCTCTTCTTTTGAAAAATCAACCAAATAAAGTTCGCCGTCTAGTACACCCTTAAAAGCTAGTGAACCATCACGTCTTCTAAAGACAGACACATCTACATTTGTAAATAGACAATTATATCCCATTTTGCATAATTGACTAACAGATAACAAATTATATCCAAGCGACTCAACTAAAAACACATTAGAAATAGAGTGCTCAGATGAAATAGCAATTTTACCTAACCCTTTTACCTTGCCTTGGTTCCCATCACCGAATATTATTGAATCTTGGGAATCCTTGTTCTTGACGTAGGAAGAGAACATCCTCTTTTCCCCCGTCATGTGGTTTGTGCATCCGCTGTCGATAATCCAGCTTGAACCCCCGGATGCATAAACCTGCAAGGCAAATTTAGGCTTGGGTCTTAGGTACCCAACTCTTGTTGGGTCCTACAAGGTTAGTCACAATTGTCTTAGGGACCCAAATGCAAGTTTTATCACCCTTGCATTTTGCCCCTAATTTCCTAGCAACTATCTTCCTATCCTTTCTACAAATAGCAAAGGAAGCATTTAAAGCATGATAAATTGTAGAGGGTCCATTCATAACTTTCCTAGGAACATGAACAATATTCTTTCTAGGCACATGATGAATATTTTTCCTAGGCATATCTCTACCATGCATATAGGAAGAACTGGAAGCAAACATAGAATAAGAATCATAGGCATGTGAATCAAAAGCATTAAAACTCCTATGAGACTGTCTTCTATTATTGTACATAAAAGCATGGTTCTTTTTAGTACTACTTGCCATAGGGGCCTTCCCTTTCTCCTTAGCGGAGATGGGAGCCTTATGGCTTGTTAAGTTCTTGGCTTCCCTCTTGAAGCCAAGCCCATCCTTAATTGAGGGGTGTCTACCAACCGTGTAGGCATCCCTAGCAAATTTTAGTTTATCAAAATCACTTTTGCTAGCCTTAAGTTGGGCATTACGACTAGCCATTTCATCATTTAACTTTGCAATAGAAGCTATGTGTTCACTACAAGCATCAATATCAAAATCTTTACATCTATTGCAAATAACAACATTTTCTACACAAGTTTTTGATTTACTAGCTATTTCTAACTTAGCATTCAAATCATCATTAATGCTCCTTAAGCTAGAAATTGTCTCATGGCAAGAAGATAATTCACAAGAAAGCATTTCATTTCTTTTAACTTCTAAAGCATGAGATTTTTGTGCTTCTACAAATTTGTCATGTTCTTCATACAACAAATCCTCTTGTTTTTCTAAAAGCCTATTCTTATCATTCAAGGCATCAATCGATTCATTAATTTTATCTACCTTGGTTCTATCTAGGCCCTTAAATAAACATGAATAATCTATTTCATCCTCATCACTAGATTCGTCCTCACTTGAAGAAGCATAAGTAGAGTTTCGAGTACATACCTTCTTTTCCCTTGCCATAAGGCATGTGTGATGCTCGTTGGGGAAGAGGGGTGACTTGTTGAAGGCGGTGGCGGCGAGTCCTTCATTGTCGGAGTCGGAGGAGGAGCAATCCGAATCCCACTCCTTTCCTAGATGTGCCTCGCCCTTGGACTTCTTGTAATTTTTCTTCTTTTCCCTCTTGCTCCCGTGTTCCTGGTCACTTTCATTATCGGGACAGTTAGCAATAAAATGACCAATCTTACCGCATTTGAAGCATGAGCGCTTCCCCTTGGCTTTGGTCTTGCTTGGCTGTCCCTTGCGACCCTTAAGCACCGTCTTGAAGCGCTTGATGATGAGGGCCATTTCTTCATCATTTAGCCCTGCCGCCTCAACTTGCGCTACCTTGCTAGGTAACGCCTCCTTGCTCCTTGTTGCCTTGAGAGCAATGGGTTGAGGCTCATGGATTGGACCGTTCAACGCGTCGTCCACGTACCTCGCCTCCTTGATCATCATTCGCCCGCTTACGAATTTTCCAAGGACTTCTTCGGGCGACATTTTGGTGTACCTGGGATTCTCACGAATATTATTCACCAAATGAGGATCAAGAACGGTAAAGGACCTTAGCATCAGTCGGACGACGTCGTGGTCCGTCCATCGCGTGCTTCCGTAGCTCCTTATTTTGTTGATAAGGGTCTTGAGCCGGTTGTATGTTTGGGTTGGCTCCTTGCCCCTTATCATCGCGAATCGTCCAAGCTCGCCCTCCACCAACTCCATCTTGGTGAGCAAGGTGACGTCATTCCCCTCATGAGAAATCTTGAGGGTGTCCCAGATCTGCTTGGCATTGTCCAAGCCGCTCACTTTATGGTACTCGTTCCTGCACAAGGAGGCTAATAACACAGTAGTGGCTTGTGCATTTCTATGAATTTGTTCATTAATGAAAATAGGACTATCCGAGCTATCGAACTTCATTCCACTTTCCACAATCTCCCATATGCTCGGATGGAGAGAGAACAGGTGACTACGCATTTTGTGGCTCCAAAATCCGTAGTCCTCTCCATCAAAGTGAGGAGGTTTGCCAAGTGGAATGGAGAGCAAATGAGTATTTGTACTTTGCGGAATACGAGAGTAGTCAAAAGAAAAGTTCGAATTAACCGGTTTCCTTCTCTCGTAGTCGTTGTGGTCGTCGTCCTTTTGGGAAGAAGATGACTCGTCGCTGTCGTCGTAGTAGACAATCTCCTTGATGCGCCTTGTCTTCTTCTTCTTCCCATCTTTCCGTCTATGGCCCGAGCCCGAGTCGGTAGGCTTGTCATCCTTCGGCTCGTTGACGAAAGATTCCTTCTCTTTATCGTTGATCACGATACCCTTCCCCTTAGGATCCATCTCTTCGGGCGGTTAGTCCCTTTGTGAAGAGAACGGCTCTGATACCAATTGAGAGCACCTAGAGGGGGGTGAATAGGTGATCCTGTAACACTCAATACTTAGGCCACAAAAACTTGGTTAAGTGTTAGCGCAATAACCGCCAAGTGGCTAGAGAGGAATCTTCAACAAAACACAATAACCAACAAGAGATCAATCACAGAGATGGCACAGTGGTTATCCCGTGGTTCGGCCAAGACCAACGCTTGCCTACTCCACGTTGTGGCGTCCCAACGGACGAGGGTTGCAATCAACCCCTCTCAAGCGGTCCAAAGACCCACTTGAATACCACGGTGTTTTGCTTGCTTTTCTTAATCCCGTTTGCGAGGAATCTCCACAACTTGGAGCCTCTCGCCCTTACACTTGAAGTTCACAAAGAAGCACGGAGCAAGGGAGGGATTAGCAACGCACACAAGACACAAAAATCAGAGTGTCACCACGCACACAAGTCGCAACAAGAGCTCGCAACACAACCCAATGAGTTCACAACTCCACTAGAGCTCTATATGCTATCACAAAGAAACAAATGCGCGGAATCGAGGTCTTGGTGCTTAGGAATGTTGTAAGAATGCTTGGTGTCATCCTCCATGCGCCTAGGGGTCCCTTTTATAGCCCCAAGGCAGCTAGGAGCCGTTGAGAACATTCCTGGAAGGCAGATCTTGCCTTCTGTCGACTGGCGCACCGGACAGTCCGGTGCACCACCGGACATCCACTGTTCACTGTCCGGTGCAGATTGCTTTCCTTATTTGGCGAAGCCGACCGTTGGAGTCTGAGAGCCGTTGGCGCACCGGACACTGTCCGGTGCACACCGGACAGTCCGGTGCACCAATGTAGTGTCCGGTGCACACCGGACAGTCCGGTGCACCAATGTGACCGTTGGCTCGGCCACGCGTCACGCGCGGAATCCTCGGCCGACCGTTGCCCTGGCTGACTGTTGGCTCATCGGACAGTCCGGTGCACCATCGGACAGACCGGTGAATTTTAGCCGTACGCCGTTAATCATCTCCCGAGAGCGACGAGTTCGCCTGTGAACGGCTCACCGGACAGTCCGGTGCACCACCGGACAGTCCGGTGAATTATAGCCGTACATCGCCGTCGAAGTCCCGAGAATAGCCTGTTCGCCAGAGCCAGCCTGGCGCACCGGACACTGTCCGGTGCACCCAGACTGAGCTGACTTCGGCAGAACATAGCCATCTCATTTCCAATTCAGTTTTTTTCTATTTCCAGCACTTAGACACAACACATTAGTCCATAAAACAATGTACTAAGTCTAGAAACATACCTTTTAACATGATTTTCACTTTGTCCACCACTTTGCATAGATTAGCTCAAAAACACTTGTGTTGGCACTCAATCACCAAAATACTTAGAAATGGCCCAAGGGCACATTTCCCTTTCAGTACCCCTTTCTACAGCATGAAGACGTGGTGCCCACGCGACTATCTCTAGTCATGTGGTGAACAGCACCCGACTCCACCACATGGATGGCTCCAGGGTCACCATGTGGCCAGAGAAGACGATACACTCCAGGATGCCAACAGTGGGTCCGGACCCCATGAGAAAGTGCCGGACCCCTGTACATGTAGACCGGACCTTCGGGGCAAGGTCTAGGACCCCCGCGAGTGCGACCCGAACCTCCGGGACGGGTCCCAGACCCCTCTGCGTGGGGTCCGGACTACCCACAGCCGGGTCCCAGGACTCTGGGGCAAAGAATACCCAGGCCTTGCTCAGACAAGGGTCCGGTGCCGACATGTGTCCAGGCCCAGCCTGGTGCGGACCTGTCCGCATAACGCTACTGCTCCCCACCCAGGTGGAGACCCGATGCTGCCACGTGGCCTTCTGCTCGTGATGTAAGCCAGTGGGTGGAGCCTGACATAAGGACTACGTGCCGCGGGCCGCGCCGTGCATCGCATGCTACGCTATCTCAGTATTTAATGCGGAGGATGCCCGCCGCCTGACAGGCGATGTGCCATCACAACATTCAATGCGCCCCGTCCACTCCACTGGCAGGCGAGGTGACGGCTCGACATTTACTGCATCCTCTCTCTGCTCCTCTAGCAGACGACGACCAGGCCACCCTACAGGCGACGTGCTTGTCCAATCAGACAGCGGGCATACGCCCATACCACCACACATGCGCCGTGGTCATCATGACTTATACGTTGCTAGGGAAACTTTTGCTGTAAGCCAATGCTACGGATATCGCAGATATCAGGGCACGAGGAGATCACACTGGATGAATGGCCCCAAGTACTACACCCGTTTTGTCCCAGGGCCCACATATCGAGGCTCAGTATCCTTGTATGTGCCCCCATTGAACTATAAAAGGGAGGGCACACTACGTTACAACAGGGACTCAGACACACTTAGACCCAGCTCAGGCTCACAAGTTCTCGGAGACTCTCAAGCTTCCACAGCAATCCAACACACAGTGGAGTAGGGTGTTACGCTCCGGCGGCCCGAACCACTCTAAACCCTCGCGTGTTCTTGTGTTCATCCTTCCATCTCGCATAATAGGCAAAACGCTTAGGCCCCTCCTCATCTTAGGATTTAGGGCGGGTGCACTCCGCCACCCGGCCGGAGATTTCCTCTCCGACATTTGGCACGCCAGGTAGGGGGTTTGGCATTAGGTTTTTGCTTGTTTTCCTGCTCGACACTATGGTTCACATCGTCGAGCACCATAACTTCATTCCGAAGGATTTCTAGATGGAGGAAGAAGCTGCCTCCTCCACGCTACGGGCATCCAGCCGCCCTACGCTTGGTGCTACTGCTGCTGTGCGCTCTACACGGCAGCACACTCCTGCGCAGGCATCCAGAGCGTCGAGGGCTGCTCCTGATGCGCTGTCCACAGCCAGGGAGTTGTTGCGCCACTCTCCTAGCTCCACGGCCTCGCCAGGGGCCATGAAGCAGTGGCGTGACGATGTCGACTGGCTGCTTGGCATGGCGCATTCTGGCTCAGCCAGGCCCAGGCCTCGGTCATCCCAGCGTCAACATGAGGCGTCGGTATCGGTGCACTCGCCTTCAGTGAGGGCTGCGCCGACCGAGGACCTACGGGCGGAACTCAACCGCGTAAGGAAGCTGGAGAAGGACTTCACGGCCCTGGAACTGCAACATGTTCCTTAGGCTGACAACTCGGCGGCAGATGACCTCTCCATGAGGGCATCAACTTGGGCACCTGTGCCCAAGGGCGTCTTCGAAAGACGGCTGCTGAGACCCACCGCCCAGCCTGCCGAACTGGGCGAAGGGGGCGAGTCTAGCACCTCGAAGCTAGCGATCCCGGTGGTGTTACCTCTATCAAACCCACCAAAGACTGTGTGTGTTATAGGGGGTCCTGCCTATCCCTTAGTGTCACAGCCAGTATCTCAGAGTGGCCCCGATGCATGGATCTCCGAGATCTGGGACTACCTGAAGGAAAACATCCTTCCTAAAGATCATGCATCCGCAAAGCGCATAGTGCAGTTGGCTAAACGACACACGGTGGTGGAGGGGGATCTCTACCGTCGTGGCGCCACCGGTATTCTCATGCGGTGCATTACCCAGGAGGAGGGCCATGAGTTGCTCATGGAGATCCATGGAGGAGAGTGCGGAAGTCATTCCTCATCCCGCACGTTGGTCGGTAAGGCCTTCCGACATGGCTTTTACTGGCCAACCGTCCTCCAGGATGCAGCTGAGATGGTAAAGTCCTACAAGGCGTGTTAATTCCACGCAAAGCAGATACACACACCAGCTCAGGCTCTGCAGATGATTCTGCCCTCCTGGCCATTTGCCGTATGGGGGGTGGACATCCTAGGACCGTTCCCCAGGGCCATCGGCGGGTATTGGTACCTCTTCGTCACCATCGACAAGTTCACCAAGTGGTCAGAGGCCACCCCTGTGGTCAACATCACCCAGGGTGCTGCTGTCGCTTTCCTCAAGTCGATTGTCTATAGATTTGGGGTCCCAAGCCATATCATTACGGACAATGGGACCCAGTTTACAAGTCGGCTTTTCCAGGAGTATTGCGAGGGCATTGGCACCCAGCTCTGCTTTGCGTCCTTGGCTCATCCTAGGAGCAACGGCCTGGTGGAGAGGACAAACGCAGAGATCCTCAGGGGACTCAAGACACGCACCTACGACTGCTTGAAAAAGCATGGTGCAAACTGGGTCAGTGAGCTTTCATCCGTGCTATGGGGGAACCGGACTACACCTAGCCGAGCCACCAGGGAGACCCCGTTCTTCCTGGTCTACGGGGCTGAAGCCTGCCTTCCCCCGAAAATCATTATGGGCTCCCCATGGGTCCAAGCTTTCAATGAGTCTATGCAGGAACAGCTACAGCGTGAGGACGTGGACTTCATCGGCGAGCGCAGATGGCGAGCGGCGATCCGAAATGCATGGTACAACCAGGCGCTCAGGCGCTACCACCAGCGGTTCGTGCATAGTAGGGAGCTCCGGGTCGGGGACCTGGTCTTAAGGCGAGTACTGAACCGAGAAGGGCTCCACAAACTCTCCCCAGCTGGGAAGGACCCTTCAAGGTGACGGAAATATGCCGACCCGTGTGTGTCCGCCTCGCTACAACTAAAGGAGTACCTCTTCCTAACCCCTGGAGCATCTCCGTAAGTTCTATCCATAGGAGCAAGTCTGAGGGGTCGAGTTTTTCTCCCTTTTGTAACTAGGTAATGCATACGTGTATGCCAGCCCGGTGAGGTCCGCCCTCATAAGCCCGGCCTATTGGTCTGCACCCATGCATGTCAAGTTATAAAGAGAAGATCTACCCCCTTAGATGCGCTTCTATGATAATTTTATCCTCCTGCTCCATGGTCTTACCCTGCAGTTTCCAGATTTTAATTTTTATCTAACCCACTCATACAGTTCCCATCCCGTCTGACATGATGACATCCGAATTGAATAGCCAGGCTTGCAGTTTAGGACCCCTCTGCGAAAGCAGGAGGGTCCGACAGCCTAGGGGCCAGTTTTAAAGAACAGGAGCCCGTTCCATGGGGTGGTCCGGAGCTGTGTGGCCGCTTAGCTGGTTCCATACCCAAAGCCTGCACACTCCACCACTCTATGACGGGCACCCTAGTATTTGGAGCTATAGTCCTGTGGGTCCGACAACCTGGGGTCCGGCTCTAGAGAATGAACACTTGTCTCCTGGGGTGGTCCGGAGCCATGTAGCCGCTCAGCCTGGTCCCGTACCGTGAGCCTGCACGCTCCACCACTCTGCGACGGGTGTCCTAGTATTTAGAACCGTGGTCTAGGGGGGGTCCAGACGCACAACTTGGCTTCCCAGACTAGATCCTGCAGGTCCTGTGCATGTGACAAAGGATGGCTAATGCCAGACGATGGGTCCTATGGGTGTGCTATTAACGCTCCATAGCCGAAGCTGTGTACAGGTCCAGTCGAGGCTACCTCCTGGGGGCCACGGGTCAAGTCGGTAGCAACGACAGAAACGACAGTTGATACGACCGGTGGCAGGCTGACAGCGCGAGCGCGCCGAGTTAATGCGGTGCGCGCAGAGGTGGCGCCCCGGTCACCAGTCATGTCAAGCTGACACAAGGTATAAGTTTTGGCCCCACCTACAGGCTCGCATCCTCCCCTGAGGTGGGCCCGTGGGCCACTGTCGGTACCCTGAAACAGGGGTACCCCTTTCTACAGCATGATGACGCGGTGCCCACGCGACTATCTCTAGTCACGTGGTGAACAGCACCCGACTCCACCACGTGGATGACTCCAGAGTCGCCATGTGGCCAGAGAAGACGATACACTCCAGGATGCCAACAGTGGGTCCGGACCCTCATGGGAAAGTGCTGGACCCCTGTATATGTAGACCGGACCTTCGGGGCAAGGTCCAAGACCCCCGCGAGTGCGACCCGGTCCTCCGGGACGGGTCACAGACCCCTCTGCGTGGGGTCTGGACTACCCACAGCCGGGTCCCGGGACTCTAGGGAAAAAATACCCAGGCCTTGCTCAGACAGGGGTCCGGTGTCGACATGTGTCTAGGCCCAGCCTGGTGCGGACCTGTCCGCATAACGCTACTGCTCCCCGCCTAGGCGGAGACCCGATGCTGCCACGTGGCCTTCTGCCCGTGACGTAAGCGAGTGGGCGGATCCTGACGTAAGGACTACGTGCCGCGGGCCGCGCCGTGCATCGCACGCTATGCTATCTCAGTATTTAATGCGGAGGATGCCCGCCGCCTGACAGGCGATGTGCCATCACAGCATTCAATGCGCCCCGTCCACTCTGCTGGCAGGCGAGGTGACGGCTCGACATTTACTGCATCCTCTCTCTGCTCCTCTAGCAGACGACGACCAGGCCACCCTACAGGCGACGTGCCTGTCCAATCAGACAGCGGGCATACGCCCATACCACCGCGCATGCGCCGTGGTCATCATGACTTATACGTTGCCAGAGAAACTTCTGTTGCAAGCCAATGCTACGGATATCGCAGATATCAGGGCACGAGGAGATCGCACTGGATGAATGGCCCCAAGTACTACACCCATTTTGTCCCTGGGCCCACATGTCGGGGCTCAGTATCCTTGTATGTGCCCCCCTTGAACTATAAAAGGGAGGGCACACTACGTTACAACAGGGACTCAGACACACTTAGACCCAGCTCAGGCTCACAAGTTCACGGAGACTCTTAAGCTTCCACAGCAATCCAACACACAATGGAGTAGAGTGTTACGCTCCGGTGGACCGAACCACTCTAAACCCTCGCGTGTTCTTGTGTTCATCCTTCCATCTCGCATAACAGGCAAAACGCTTAGGCCCCTCCTCATCTTAGGATTTAGGGCGGGTGCACTCCGCCACCCGACCGGAGATTTCCTCTTCGACATACATGTTAATACATGTAGATTGATATGAATACTATAGTATCCAAAGAAGACCTACGGCTATTTTAGAAACTTAAATCCTCTCCGAGATTTCCGGTAGCCCTTATATTTATGTTTTATCAAGGGTTTCGCAAAAACTTTTTTAAGGCAACTAACATTTACAACTTCGCAAAAGATTATTTGGAGGCAGCAGTGCAGCCTCTTTCAGTTTACTGCATACAGCTCGATTGCACATTCGGGCATTGATTAATAGACAGCTGACTTGTATCCATGGCAGTTTGAGTGGTACCCGCCCTTGTCTGCATTATGAGATTGAGCATAGTCTTAACTCTTAAGTACAACAAGGAAGCAAGTCACAGGCATATGTGAATTAAAGCGTAGTAAAAGAGCTCGTATACTAAACTATGACAATGAACAATTAAAAGTGTTTGCTGAAATTACACTTTGATTAATAACCCTATGCAATCCTAAGTCAGATAATATGAATCTGAAATTTTAGAGAAAATATCTCTCATTCTCATTCGTTTTCTAACTATCTTCAACACTCAAAATCTAGTTAAAAGATCCTAAACTTAGCTCTTATTTGACCCATTCCTAAAGTTCGTTACTATCGATCATTTTCACATCTTATGGGTAAAAGAAAGAAAGTCTCAAGAGTGAGTTAGGATGCAAGACGAACATCAGAGCATGTATTAGATAATATTCAAAAATTAGAATTGTTTGCAGCTAGGACAATAACTGAATCATCTATATCTCTAACAGGCCGCTGAATCATCAAGGGCTTCTAAGCTTTGCGAGATGCTACCTGCGGTGCGTGACAGGAACTAGTGTCTCGTTGATTGTTTGCAGCTAGGACAGGAAGCAGATAGACGGCAACATACTTCTTCCTGCTCAAGCCAAAAAGTGGTGTCATAAGTAATTGAAAGCCTGTACAGCAACAAAATTAAGGTCCAAGATCAGGGGTTGATCCCGCCGGCGAAGACACGGTCTCGGAGGGCTGTATGAAAATTTCAATCAGCATTTTTTATTTTTAATCCACAGTTGATGGTAAAGAAAAATAATTTCAAGAAAATACATAGTGGAGCCTAATCTTGCATATGACCATAAAACGGTGTAAAGCAGCAGTGACATATCCAAATATATCTGAACAAATGATGTAGCCACTAAGGTAGGGACTGAACACTTCATGGCAATACAATCCACGTGTCAACAGGTACGTTCTGTTTACAGAAGCAAAGATGAAGTGATAATTATCTCCATAATGCAGGACTGTAATAAGTTGTCAACCTTTTGCAATCAGAAACCTCTATGCCGTTATTGGACAAACGATTAATGATTTTGTGTGTTTTTCCTGTTGAATTTATTGCTCCAATGATCTGCAAGCAGCAAATGGCTAGTGTTTTATCATTTTGTTTGGGAAACTATAATCAGCTTTCACTGTTGGAATCCGTGGCTTTGCCGAGTGCTCGGCTCTTTGCCAAGTGCTTTTTGTCGAGCACTCGGCAAAACCCCGTTCTCGGTAACGATCATGTTTGCCGAGAGCAGGACTCTCAGCACTGAAATACGCTCGGCAAATATGTCTTTGCCGAGTGTCAAACACTCGGCGAAGGCGGCTCTCGGTAAAGGGCCGTTAGCAGCCGTCTATAGCTGACGGCCGTTACCTTTTGCCGAGCGCCGAGCTCCGGCACTCGGCAAAGATGTTTCTTTGTCGAGTGTTAAATGGCTGACACTCGGCAAAATACATTTTATTATTTTTTATTTTCCCAACCAAACTTTTTGTGGTATATTCCTACACTATGTAAACCTACATGTACCATTTTGGGACAATTGGAAAAGTGTTTTCTATAACTACTGGATTTAGTTTGTTTATTTGAATTTCTTCGGAAAATTCACATTTGAAGTGTAAGTCACTCGAAACTTAGAAAACCGTGCATGCAAAAAATGATATTCATGCTATTTAGCACAAGTTACGACCGATTTCAGGAGCGGACCGGAAACTTCAAGAACCAAGCTCACTAAACATGACCGTGAACTTGCCATCCACAAGTTTAAAAATTGTATAAAACACAAACAAAGTCAGAAAAATCATAAAACTTGTCGACATGTCATGATATCATATATAGAGGTTGTGATAAAAATTTGAGAAAGTTTCAAGAAAGTTGTGAGCACTATGTGTAGAAACCTAAGAGAACCACATTGAAACTCTATGATTTCACTAGTCGGTTGCCCGTGCGTTGCGACGGCTTACAACAATACTGTCGGCGTTTCGAGACCGGGGGGTCCCTAAGCCGACGAGTGAGTGTGCCGCGTGCCCCAGCCCAGATGGGTCGAGCGCGTGGGCGAGCGCGAAGGGGGGAAAGCGAGGTGGCCGGAGCCGAGTCGTGAGGGAGGTGGAGATCCCGCGGCCTTCGTGTTCGTCCCGCGCCCAGGTCGGGTGCGCTTGCAGTAGGGGGTTACAAGCGTCCACGCGGGTGAGGGAAGCGAGCGGCCCCAAGAGAGCGCCTGCCCCGTCCTCGTTCCCGCGCGGCCAACCTTCTCTAAGAAGGCCCTGGTCCTTCCTTTTATAGGCGTAAGGAGAGGATCCAGGTGTACAATGGGGGTGCAGCAGAGTGCTACGTGTCTAGCGGGGGAGAGCTAGCGCCCTCAGTACATACCAAAGTGGCAGCCGGAGAGATCTTGGCACCCAGCTGGTGTGGTGTCGTGGCTGTCGGTGGAGCAACGGAGCCTGGCGGAGGGACAGCTGTCGGAGCTGTTGGGTCCTTGCTGACGTCCCCCTGCTTCCGTAAGGGAGCTGAGAGCCGCCGCCGTCACAGGGCTAGCGGGGCGCCATCATTGCCTATCTGGCGGAGCTAGCCAGATGGGACGTCGGTCTTGTTCTCTGCGGCCCGAGTCGGCTCGGGGTAGGGTGATGATGGCGCTTTCTGTTGACGTGGCAGACTTGTGCCCTAGGTCGGGCGACGTGGAGGCTCCTCCGAGGCCGAGGTCGAGTCTGTCTTCCATGGCTGGGGCCGAGCCCAAGCTCCTGGGTCGAGCGAGGCGGAGGTCGTTCGGCAGAGGCCAGGGCGGAGTCCGACCCCTGGGGTCGGGCGAAGCGGAGTTCGTCGTCTTCCGGGGCCTTAGCCCGAGTCTGAGCCCTGGGTCGGGCGGAGCGGAGTTCGCCGTCTTCCGGGGCCTTAGCCCGAGTCCGAGCCCTGGGTCGGGCGGAGCGGAGTTCGCCGTCTTCCGGGGCCTTAGCCCGAGTCCGAGCCCTGGGTCGGGCGGAGCGGAGTTCGCCGTCTTCCGAGGCCTTAGCCCGAGTCCGAGCCCTGGGTCGGGCGGAGCGGAGTTCGCCGTCTTCCGGGGCCTTAGCCCGAGTCCGAGCCCTGGGTCGGGCGGAGCGGAGTTCGCCGTCTTCCGGGGCCTTAGCCCGAGTCCGAGCCCTGGGTCGGGCGGAGCGGAGTTCGCCGTCTTCCGGGGCCTTAGCCTGAGTCCGAGCCCTGGGTCGGGCGAAGCGGAGTTCGCCGTCTTCCGGGGCCTTAGCCCGAGTCTGAGCCCTGGGTCGGGCGGAGCGGAGTTCGCCGTCTTCCGGGGCCTTAGCCCGAGTCCGAGCCCTGGGTCGGGCGGAGCTTCCTATGGCGCCTTTGGCAAGGCCTGACTGCCTGTCAGTCTCACTCTTTCAAGTGGCACTGCATTTGGGATGGCGCAGGCGGCGCTGTCCTTCTGTCAGACCGGTCAGTGGAGCGGCGAAGTGACGGCGGTCACTTCGGCTCTGCCGGGGGGTGCGCGTCAGGATAAAGGTGTCAGGCTACCTCTGCGTTAAATGCCCCTGCGACTCGGTCGGTTGGTGCGGCGATTTAGTCAGGGTTGCTTCTTAGCGAAGGCAAGGCCTTGGGCGAGCCGGAGATGCGTCTGCCATTAAAAAGGGGGCCTCGGGCGAGACGGAAACACCTCGGGGTCGGCTGCCCTTGTCCGAGGCTAGGCTCGGGCGAGGCGTGATCGAGTCGCTCGTATGGACTGATCCCTGACTTAATCGCACCCATCAGGCCTCTGCAGCTTTATGCTGATGGGGGTTACCAGCTGAGAATTAGGCGTCTTGAGGGTACCCCTAATTATGGTCCCCGACAGTAGCCCCCGAGCCTCGAAGGGAGTGTTAGCACTCGCTTGGAGGCTTTCGTCGCACTTTTTTGCAAGGGGACCAGCCTTTCTCGGTTGCATTTTGTTCCGGTGGGTGCGCGCGAGCACACCCGCCGGGTGTAGCCCCCGAGGCCTCGGAGGAGTGGTTTCACTCCTTCGAGGTCTTAATGCCTTGCGTAATGCTTCGGCTGGTCTGGTAGTTCCCTCATGCGAACTGGCCGTAGCCCGGGTGCACGGTCGGGGCCCAAGTTCTCGGGCTGGTATGTTGACGCTGTCAACGGTTTGGCCGGAGCCGGGTTTGCGAGAGCAGCCCCCGAGCCTCCGCACAAGGCGAGAGGGCGATCAGGGACAGACTCGGCTTTTTTAAATACGCCCCTACGTCGCCTTTCCGCAAGGAGGAGGGGGGAGAGCGCCATGTTACCCTCGATGGGCACCGAACATGGTGTCTCCGGTGAGCTGCAAGCGGGTAATCCGAGTGGACGTCCGTGCCCCGTTCGTTGGGGGTCGGCTAGGGGCCCAGAGGCACGCCCAAAAGTACCTGCGGGTGATCTGCCAGACCCGGTCCCCTGGCGACGGGGTCCGAGGGCTTGATGCCTCCCTCCGATAGGATTCCGTTACAGGATCGCTCCCGCTGGTCTCGGAAATGTCCTAGGGTACCTCGGGAGCGCAGCCCGAGCCTCGGTTATGTATCGAACGTACCCCTGGTCATCCCTCGCTCGGTGTCTGAGGCGACTGTGAACCCTTCGGGGGGCCAGCCTTCGAACCCCTGATCAGTAATGGGCGCGGAGCCCGAGTAGCCTGAGGCGGCCGTGGAACCTTTCGGGGGGCCGGCCTTCGAACCTCTGACCAGTAGTGGGTGTAGGGCCCACGCGATCTGAGGCGGCTGTTGAACCCTTGGGGGGCCAGCCTTCGAACCCCTGATCAGCAAGGAGGCTCGGAGCCTAGTTCCTTCATGGGGAAGGATCCCTTTCGGGGTATCCCTCTTTCCCGGTCCCTGTCGCAAGAGATAGAGAAAGAGGAAAAAAAGGAAACGAAACCGAACGACGTGGCGTACCTTTTTTGGTGCGGTTGTTTTGGCGAAGGCGAAGCGTCGCCCGCTGCTCCTGCCAGAAGCGCCGCCTGTCCAGCCGCGGAGTTAATGCGACGGGGCGAGTAGTTGGCGGGGCTGCCGTTGCGCGTGCGCGAGCCGTTCGAGGAACGGGTCACGAGCGCGTTGTCTTCACGCCGTGAGAGGGGGTTCTCTCGCTACCTCCGGATGGGACGTGAGCTTGGCTGACGACGTGATCGCTGCTCCCGCGTGCCTGCCACCGTCATCACTGCCGGCCCACTTTTGACCGCGTTGACCGCTGCGTCAGGCTGGCGCTGCTGGGTCGCGCGCTGGGTCGCCTCGAGTCGCGGTATTGGTTCCGCAATCGAGGAGGTGCGGTGATGGCGCAAGTGGTACAGTTGCTTGCATGCAGCATCCGGCGCGCCGGTCGCGCGACGCGTGGGCCTGGGCCTCCATGCTGGCGTGTCGGGAGTCGGAGAGGCGCGTCCACTTGGCGCGGTTGCATGCCGCCTGCATGGCTGCCCGCCCCTTTCGCCCGTTGGTCTGGGCAAAAGTGGAGGGTCACTTGTAACCGCTGGGCGGTTGCGTGCGCCATGCACGGCGGTTTGGCTTCTTCTGCTCGGAGCCGGTCTGCATGACATGCGGGACCCAGCCCCCGCGCCGCAGGGGAGGGCTTTGGAGCGTGTTGGAGAAGACTCAGCCCATGACGGTTGGGGGCGCAAGCAGGGAGAGTCGCCTTTAAAAGGAGGGCGACCCCTTTCGTAAGGCGACCATGTCTTCTTCCTCCCTTATGCACTGTGTCTTTCCACCTTCCAAGCCCCCGGATGGGGGAAACCGCCGTCCTTTCGCCCCATTGTTGGAGGAACACAACTCCGTGGGAGTTGGTACCTTTCAGCCATCGTTCGGTTTCAAGGGTTTTCATCACACAGCCCGGTTGCCTCCCTCCACTGGTGGTCACCCAAGGTGGTGACCTCCAGCTCCTAGATGGGGAGAGGCGAACCGGGCTGTGGTCTCGGCCCCGCCCTCAGTGTTGAGGGTGTTCGTCATCCTCGCCGGGGCGGGGAGTGAGGCGAGCCGGGGCTCTACCTCCTGCGCGGGTCGGCGGACCACCTCTTCTTCCAGCTTCTGGTGGTGGCAATCGCCCCTTAGCCCTACGGCGGAGACGTCCTCCAGCCATGTCGGGAAAGGCGAACTGTTGCTGCCCAGCTAGGATGCAACATTCCGTCCTCTTCCTCGCATTCGCGGCGAGGACGGATGCGAGGATCTGCCGGGATGCTTGGGGGCGACCCGCGTTTTGCTGGTGATTCGCCCAGAGCTTGTCGCTCCACGGGCTTCCCCGGCATGGAGGTTGTCCATACCCGTGGAGACGGAACCGGAGTTCCGTTTGTAATGGAACTTCGAATGCCAGGGTTTTTTGTTCATTTCGGCTTTCGGGGCCTGAACATGTATGTAACTTCGGCACGGAGCCGTGTATTTTCCTCATTTTTGAGCACTAAGACTCGTCTATTGACTATCTGAACCGCTTCACCAAGCATGAGTCACCCCGTGTCAAGGTGACGAGTGAGGTATCCGTATCCCGGAGGCGTAGGAGTCCCTCAGCTCGGTCGGCCTTGCTGTCCGAGGTTCCTCTAGCTCGGTTAAAGAGACCCCTCGGCCGCTCTTCGTCGAGCCGAGGCCAAGGGTAGCGATATCAGCATGAACAGAGGTGGAGTCGGCTCGAAAATGAAACCTGGTTGGCCGGAGCCTAGCCGGGTCGTCCGTTGGCCGGATCGACGTCGGAGCTGATCAGCCGAGGCTTCGAACCGGGCTGGCGCCCTCGGAAGATGGTTGACCGAGGCCCAAGGGGTAACCGGCCGAGCCGCCTGCTCGGGCCGGATTCCCGGAGAAGTCCCTGGCGGCGATTGTTCGGGCGTGGTGATGATGTCGTCCTTCGGAGCGGAGACCCTCGGACCGCGTCGCCGTCCGAGGCTAGGTCGAGCCTCGCCGAAGGTGTCGCTGATGCCGAGGGTGTTGCTGCCCCCTTCCAGCGCCAAGACCCGAGCCTGCAGGATCAGATTGTCTTGTAGCGTGTGCCTTGTGCGGCCGTCGAGGCCAGAACACACACCCTCGCTGCGTTGTAAAGCTGCGTCTCTTTTCCTCTTGTTTCGAGTATCTGGACTTTTTGTCGGTAACAGGGATGTTTGTGCGAGCGAGAGTTGCTTCTCGCGGAAGGTGATGAGTGAGGTATCCGTATCCCGGAGACGTGGGAGTCCCTCGGCTCGGTCGGCCTTGCCGCTTACGCGTACTCTCACCTGTCCATGAGGCCCTGTCACCGACTCGGTCGAGAAGGCTCGAAGGATCGCTTCGGCAGAAGGGCTTTCGAACGTAAAGACTTGTTCGATCCGCGGAGCCATTTTATCCGAACGCGAGTTACTTATCGCAGAAGGTGATGAGTGAGGTATCCGTATCCCGGAGGCGTAGGAGTCCCTCGTCTCGGTCAGCCTTGGCTGCTTACGTGTACTCCGTCGTTTCCAGGACCCACTTTTCGAAGTAGTCAAAAAGCACGAAAGACATTCTGGTAGGAGAGATTTTTTTCCGAGGAAAATTTTGACGCAGAGGGGGTTTCCCCCCTTTTAGCCCCCGAGGGAGGGTCGGGCTTTGCCGAGGCGAGGCCGACCCTTCCTTGTTGACTAAACTTTGCGTGAGTGCGAGGTATATGAACAACTTGGAAACATCTTAAGGGTAGAAGCGACGTAGCTGTTGGATGTTCCATGCGTTGCCGTAGACCTCGCCTTGACTGTTGGCCAGCTTGTACGTTCCGGGCTTCAGGACTTTGGCGATGACAAATGGCCCTTCCCAGGGGGGCGTGAGCTTGTGCCTCCCTCGGGCGTCTTGCCGCAGACGAAGCACCAGGTCGCCCACCTGGAGGTCTCGGGGTCGGACCCCTCGGGCGTGGTAGCGTCGCAGGGACTGCTGATACCGCGCCGAGTGTAGTAAGGCCCTGTCCCGAGCCTCTTCCAGCTGGTCCAGCGAGTCTTCTCGGCTAGCTTGGTTGCTTTGATCGTCGTAGGCCCTCGTCCTCGGGGAGCCGTATTCCAGGTCAGTGGGCAAGACGGCCTCGGCCCCGTAGACCAGGAAGAACGGCGTGAAACCCGTGGCTCGGCTCGGCGTTGTCCTCAGGCTCCAGACCACCGAGGGGAGTTCCTTCATCCATCGCTTGCCGAACTTGTTGAGGTCGTTGTAAATCCGAGGCTTGAGCCCTTGTAGAATCATGCCGTTGGCACGCTCTACTTGCCCATTCGACATGGGATGAGCTACGGCAGCCCAGTCCACCCGGATGTGGTGATCCTCGCAAAAATCCAAGAATTTTCTGCCGGTGAACTGGGTGCCGTTGTCGGTGATGATGGAGTTTGGGACCCCGAAGCGATGGATGATGTTGGTGAAGAACGCCACCGCCTGCTCGGACCTGATGCTGTTTAGGGGTCGGACCTCGATCCACTTGGAGAATTTGTCGACGGCGACCAGCAGGTGCGTGTAGCCCCCCGGGCGCCTTCTGCAGAGGGCTGACAAGGTCCAGACCCCACACAGCGAAGGGCCAGGTGATGGGTATCGTCTGCAGAGCCTGAGCGGGCAGGTGGGTCTGCTTCGCATAGAATTGACACCCTTCGCAGGTGCGGACGATTCTAGTGGCGTCAGCCACCGCCGTTGGCCAGTAGAAGCCTTGCCGGAAAGCGTTCCCGACGAGGGCTCGAGGCGCTGCGTGATGGCCGCAAGCCCCCGAGTGTATCTCTTGCAGAAGTTCCTGACCTTCGGCGATGGAGATGCATCGCTGGAGGATGCCCGAGGGGCTGCTGAAAGGGAATTAGGCTTACACCTAGTCCCTAAATAATTTTGGTGGTTAAATTGCCCAACACAAATATTGGACTAACTAGTTTGCTCTAGTGTATAAGTTATACAGGTGCAAAAGGTTCACACTTAGCCAATCAAATGACCATGTGTTGGGTTCAACAAAAGGGCAAAGGAGCAACCATAGGCTCCTCTGGTCTGGCGCACCGGACTGTCCGGTGTGCCACCGGACAGTGTCCGGTGCACCAGAGGACTTCAGCTAAAACTCGTCGCCCTCGGGAAATTTCCAGAGCCCGCGCTCTAAAATTCACCGGACTGTCCGGTGTACACCGGACAGTGTCCGGTGCTCATTTGAGACGCGGCTCAGGAACTCGCCAGTCTCGGGAATTCGCAAAGGCTGCTCCGCTATAATTCACCGGACATGTCCGGTGTGCACCGGACTGTCCGGTGCAACCTCGAGGCAACGGCTACTTCGTGCCAACGGTCACCTGCAGGCGCATTTAATGCGCGCCAGAAGCGCGCAGTCGTCAGGCACGCGGGAGCAGACGCACCGGACACTCTACAGTGCATGTCCGGTGCGCCACCGGACATCGAGGCGGGCCCAGATACAGAGCTCCAACGGTTGACCCAACGGCTATTTGGTGACGTGGCTGTCGCACCGGACATGTCCGGTGTGCACCGGACTGTCCGGTGCACCATACGACAGACAACCTCCACCAATGGTCAAGTTTGGTGGTTGGGGCTATAAATACCCCAACCACCCCACCATTCATTGCATCCAAGTTTTCCAGCTTCTAACCACTATACAAGAGCTAGCATTCATTGCAAAGCACACCAAAAGAGATCAAATCCTCTCCCAACTCCACACAAAGCCCTAGTGACTAGAGAGAGTGATTTGTAGTGTTCATTTGAGCTCTTGCGCTTGGATCACTTCTTTTTCTTTGGCATTCTTTCTTGTGATCAAACACTCACTTGTAATTGAGTCAAGAGACACCAATTGTGTGGTGGTCCTTGCGGGAAGTTTGATTCCCAAGTGATTTGAGAAAGAGAAGCTCACTCGGTCCGAGGGACCGTTTGAGAGAGGGAAGGGTTGAAAGAGACCCGGCCTTTGTGGCCTCCTCAACGGGGAGTAGGTTTGAGAGAACCGAACCTCGGTAAAACAAATCCGCGTGTCTCACTTCATTATTCGCTTGCAATTTGTTTTGCCCCCTCTCTCGCGGACTCTATTATATTTCTAACGCTAACCCGGCTTGTAGTTGTGATTATTTTTGAGATTTTCAGTTTCGCGCTATTCACCCCCCTCTAGGCGACTTTCAATTGGTATCGGAGCCCGGTGCTTCATTAGAGCCTAACCGCTCGAAGTGATGTCGGGAGATCACACCAAGAGGGAGATGGAGACCGGCGACAAGCCCACTACAAGCCAAGGGAGCACTTCATCGGAAGAGTCCCGCACCAAGAGGAGGGAGAAGAAGAAGGACTACTCCAAACGGAAGGAGAAAAGATCTTCCTCTTCTCACCACAAAGAGAAGAAGGAAAAATCTTCTTCTCACAAGTCGCATCGGAAAGGCGACAAGCATAAGAGGATGAGGAAGGTGGTCTACTACGAGACCAATACTTCATCAACATCCACCTCCGACTCCGATGCACCGTCCGTAACTTCTAAGCGCCAAGAGCGCAAGAAGTTTAGTAAGATCCCCTTACACTATCCCCGTACATCTAGACATACTCCATTACTTTCCGTTCCATTAGGCAAACCGCCAACTTTTGATGGCGAAGATTATGCTAGGTGGAGTGATTTAATGAAATTTCATCTAACCTCACTCCACAAAAGTATATGGAATGTTGTTGAGTTTGGAGCACAGGTACCTTCTGTAGGGGATGAGGATTATGATACGGACGAAGTGGCCCAAATCGAGCACTTCAACTCCCAAGCCACAACCATTCTCCTCGCCTCTCTAAGCAAGGAGGAATACAACAAAGTGCAAGGGTTGAAGAATGCAAAGGAGATTTGGGACCTACTCAAGACGGCGCACGAGGGTGATGAACTCACCAAGATCACCAAGCGGGAAACGATCGAGGGGGAGCTCGGTCGCTTTCGTCTTCGCCAAGGGGAGGAGCCACAAGATATGTACAACAGGCTCAAAACCTTGGTGAACCAAGTGCGCAACCTCGGGAGCAAAAAGTGGGATGACCACGAAGTGGTTAAGGTTATTTTAAGAGCTCTTATTTTCCTTAACCCTACTCAAGTTCAATTAATTCGTGGTAATCCTAGATATCCACTAATGACCCCCGAGGAAGTTATCGGGAATTTTGTGAGCTTTGAATGTATGATCAAGGGCTCAAAGAAGATCAACGAGCTTGATGATCCCTCCACGTCCGAGGCGCAACCGGTGGCCTTCAAGGCAACGGAAGAGAAGAAGGAGGAGTCTACACCAAGTAGACAACCAATTGACGCCTCCAAGCTCGACAATGAGGAGATGGCCTTAATCATCAAAAGCTTTCGCCAAATCCTCAAGCAACGGAGGGGGAAGGACTACAAACCCCGCTCCAAGAAAGTGTGCTACAAATGTGGTAAGCCCGGTCATTTTATTGCAAAATGTCCTATGTCTAGTGACAGTGACAGGGGCGACGACAAGAAGGGAAAGAGGAGAGAAAAGAAGAAGTACTACAAGAAGAAGGGCGGCGATGCCCATGTTTGCCGGGAATGGGACTCCAACGAGAGCTCCACCGAGTCCTCCTCCGACGAGGACGCCGCCAACATCGCCGTCACCAGGGGACTCCTCTTCCCCAACGTCGGCCACAAGTGCCTCATGGCAAAGGACGGCAAAAGGAAGAAGGTTAAATCTAACTCCTCCACTAAATATGAATCTTCTAGTGATGATAATGCTAGTGGTGAGGAAGATAATTTGCGTATCCTTTTTGCCAACCTTAACATGGAACAAAAAGAAAAATTAAATGAGCTAATTAGTGCCATCCATGAAAAGGACGATCTCTTGGACTCCCAAGAGGACTTCCTAATCAAGGAAAATAAGAAACATGTTAAGGTTAAAAATGCTTATGCTCTAGAGGTAGAAAAATGTAACAAATTATCTAGTGAGCTAAGCACTTGCCATGACACTATTGCCAACCTTAGAAATGAAAATGCTAATTTAATTGCTAAGGTTGATTCTCATGTTCGTATTGATTCAACTTCCTATCCTAGAAATGATAATGTTGATTTGCTTGCTAGGATTGATGAGTTGAATGTTTCTATTGCTAGCCTTAGAAATGAGAATGAGAAATTAATTGCTAAGGCTAAAGAATTAGATGTTTACAATGTTACAATTTCTGACCTTAGAACTAAGAATGATATGTTGCATGCTAAGGTTGTTGAATTAAAATCTTGCAAACCATCTACATCTACCGTTGAGCACACTTCTATTTGCACTAGATGTAGAGATATTGATGTTAATGCTATTCATGATCACATGTATTTAATTAAACAACAAAATGATCATATAGCAAAACTAAATGCTAAAATTGCCGAGCATAACTTGGAAAATGAAAAGTTTAAATTTGCTAGAAGTATGCTCTATAATGGGAGACGCCCTGGCATCAAGGATGGCATTGGCTTCCAAAGGGGAGACAATGTCAAACTTAATGCCCCTCCTAAGAACTTGTCTAACTTTGTTAAGGGCAAGGCTCCCATGCCTCAGGATAACGAGGGTTACATTTTGTACCCTGCCGGTTATCCCGAGAGCAAAATCAAGAAAATTCATTCTAGGAAGTCTCACTCTGGCCCTAACCATGCTTTTATATATAAGGGTGAGACATCTAGTTCTAGGCAACCAACCCGTGCTAAGTTGCCTAGAAAGAAAATTCCTAATGCATCAAATGATCATGCTATTTCATTCAAAACTTTTGATGCATCATATGTTTTAACTAACAAATCCGGCAAGGTAGTTGCCAAGATTGTTGGGGGCAAACACAAGGGATCAAAGACTTGTGTTTGGGTACCCAAAGTTCTTGTTTCTAATGCTAAAGGACCCAAAACCGTTTGGGTACCTAAAGTCAAGAACTAAAATTGTTTTGTAGGATTATGCATCCGGGGGTTCAAGTTGGATACTCGACAGCGGGTGCACAAACCACATGACAGGGGAGAAAAAGATGTTCTCCTCATATGAGAAAAACCAAGATCCCCAACGAGCTATCACATTCGGGGATGGAAATCAAGGTTTGGTCAAAGGATTGGGTAAAATTGCTATATCACCTGACCATACTATTTCCAATGTTTTTCTTGTAGATTCTTTAGATTACAATTTGCTTTCCGTATCCCAATTATGTAAAATGGGCTACAACTGTCTATTTACTGATATAGGTGTTACTGTCTTTAGAAGAAGTGATGATTCAATAGCATTTAAGGGAGTGTTAGAGGGTCAGCTATACTTGGTAGATTTTGATAGAGCTGAACTCGACACTTGCTTGGTTGCTAAGACTAACTTGGGTTGGCTCTGGCACCGCCGACTAGCCCATGTTGGAATAAAGAATCTTCACAAGCTTCTAAAGGGAGAACACATATTAGGACTAACCAATGTTCATTTTGAGAAAGACAGGATTTGTAGCGCATGCCAAGCCGGGAAGCAAGTTGGCACTCATCATCCACACAAGAACATCATGACTAGTGACAGGCCACTGGAGCTCCTACACATGGATTTATTCGGCCCAATCGCTTACATAAGCATCGGCGGGGGTAAGTACTGTCTAGTTATTGTGGATGATTATTCTCGCTTCACTTGGGTGTTCTTTTTGCAGGACAAATCTCATACCCAAGAGACCTTAAAGGGATTCTTGAGACGGGCTCAAAATGAGTTCGGCTTAAGGATCAAGAAAGTTAGAAGCGACAATGGGACGGAGTTCAAGAACTCTCAAATTGAAAGCTTCCTTGAGGAGGAGGGCATCAAGCATGAGTTCTCTTCTCCCTACACTCCACAACAAAATGGTGTAGTGGAGAGGAAGAATCGAACTCTATTGGACATGGCAAGAACCATGCTTGATGAGTACAAGACACCGGATCGGTTTTGGGCCGAGGCGGTCAACACCGCCTACTACGCCATCAACCGGTTATATCTACACCGAATCCTCAAGAAGACATCCTATGAACTCCTAATCGGTAAAAAGCCCAATATTTCATATTTTAGAGTTTTTGGTAGCAAATGCTTTATTCTTGTTAAGAGAGGTAGAAAATCTAAATTTGCTCCTAAAACTGTAGAAGGCTTTTTACTAGGATATGACTCAAACACAAGGGCATATAGAGTCTTTAACAAGTCCTCAGGACTTGTTGAAGTTTCTTGTGACGTTGTGTTTGATGAGACTAACGGCTCTCAAGTAGAGCAAGTTGATCTTGATGAGATAGGTGAAGAACAGGCTCCATGCATAGCGTTAAGGAACATGTCCATTGGGGATGTGTGCCCTAAGGAATCCGAAGAGCCTCCACATGCACAAGATCAACCATCCTCCTCCACGCAAGCATCTCCACCAATCCAAAATAAGGACGAGGCTCAAGTTGATAAAGATGAAGAAGACAATGATGAGCCACCTCAAGACGACGGCAATGATCAAGGGGGAGACGCAAATGATGAAGACAAGGAGGATGAACAACCAAGGCCGCCACACCCAAGAGTCCACCAAGCAATACAACGAGATCACCCCGTCGACACCATCCTCGGCGACATTCATAAGGGGGTAACTACTCGATCTCGTGTTGCACATTTTTGTGAACATTACTCTTTTGTTTCCTCTATTGAGCCACACAGGGTAGAGGAAGCACTTCAAGATTCGGATTGGGTGATGGCGATGCAAGAGGAGCTCAACAATTTCACAAGGAATGAGGTATGGCATTTAGTTCCACGTCCTAATCAAAATGTTGTAGGAACCAAGTGGGTTTTCCGCAACAAGCAAGACGAGCATGGTGTGGTGACAAGGAACAAAGCTCGATTCGTGGCCAAGGGGTATTCACAAGTCGAAGGTTTGGATTTTGGTGAAACCTATGCACCCGTAGCTAGGCTTGAGTCAATTCGCATATTATTGGCCTATGCTACTTACCATGGCTTCAAGCTTTATCAAATGGACGTGAAGAGTGCCTTCCTCAATGGACCAATCAAGGAGGAGGTCTATGTTGAGCAACCTCCCGGCTTTGAAGACAGTGAGTACCCTAACCATGTTTATAGGCTCTCTAAGGCGCTTTATGGGCTCAAGCAAGCCCCAAGAGCATGGTATGAATGCCTTAGAGATTTCCTTATTGCAAATGGCTTCAAAGTCGGCAAAGCCGATCCTACTTTATTCACTAAAACTCTTGACAATGATTTGTTCGTGTGCCAAATTTACGTTGATGATATCATATTTGGGTCTACTAACGAATCTACATGTGAAGAATTTAGTAGGATCATGGCAAAGAAATTCGAGATGTCAATGATGGGGGAGTTGAAGTATTTTCTAGGATTCCAAGTCAAGCAACTCCAAGAGGGCACCTTCATTAGCCAAACGAA
Source organism: Zea luxurians (assembly GCA_029449295.1). Classification (NCBI taxonomy): domain Eukaryota; kingdom Viridiplantae; phylum Streptophyta; class Magnoliopsida; order Poales; family Poaceae; genus Zea; species Zea luxurians. Next base: position 163,565,895 of record JAOPSE010000002.1, read on the forward strand.
GTATACCCAAGACATTCTAAGCAAGTTTGGAATGAAGGATGCGAAGCCCATCAAGACTCCCATGGGAACAAATGGGCATCTCGACCTCGACACGGGAGGTAAGACCGTGGATCAAAAGGTATACCGGTCGATGATTGGTTCATTGCTTTATTTATGTGCATCTCGACCGGACATTATGCTTTCCGTATGCATGTGTGCAAGATTCCAAGCCGACCCTAAGGAATCACACCTTACGGCCGTAAAACGAATCTTGAGATATTTGGCTTATACTCCTAAGTTTGGGCTTTGGTACCCTCGGGGATCCACTTTTGATTTGATTGGTTATTCGGATGCCGATTGGGCGGGGTGTAAGATTAATAGGAAGAGCACATCGGGGACTTGCCAGTTCTTGGGAAGATCCTTGGTGTCATGGGCTTCAAAGAAGCAAAATTCGGTCGCTCTTTCTACCGCCGAAGCCGAGTATATTGCCGCAGGCCATTGTTGCGCGCAATTGCTTTGGATGAGGCAAACCCTGCGGGACTACGGTTACAAATTAACCAAAGTTCCTCTTCTATGTGATAATGAGAGTGCAATCCGCATGGCGGATAATCCCGTTGAGCATAGCCGCACTAAACACATAGCCATTCGGTATCATTTTCTTCGGGATCACCAACAAAAGGGGGATATCGAGATTTCATACATTAACACTAAAGATCAATTAGCCGATATCTTTACCAAGCCACTTGATGAACAATCTTTTACCAGACTTAGGCATGAGCTTAATATTCTTGATTCTAGGAATTTCTTTTGCTAAACTTGCACACATAGCTCATAAGAATACCTTTGATCATGTCTCTTTTATATGCTATGACTAATGTGTTTTCAAGTGTATTCCAAACCAAGTCATAGGTATATTGAAAGGGAATTGGAGTCTTCGGCGAAGACAAAGGCTTCCACTCCGCTCTACTCCTCATCCTTCGCCGTCGCTCCGCATCACTCTCCAACGTTGGTATAATCTTCACTCATTTATTTTATGACCAAAGGAGGAGAAAGTACTTCTAAGGGCTCTAATAATTCCATTTTTGGCGATTCATGCCAAAGGGGGAGAAAATATGAGTCCAAAGCAAAAGGACCGCACCACCACCCTAATTTTAAAACTAATGTTTGTCAATCGGATGAAAAATTTCAAAATTGGTATCTCTTTGTGCTCTAAAGGGGGAGAAAGTAGTATTTTCTAAATTGATGTCTTAAAACCCTCTTGAACACTAAGAGGAGACTTTATTTGAGGGGGAGTTTTGTTTAGTCAAAGGAAAAGCATTTGGAACAAAGGAAGAAAATTTCAAAACTTGAAAATGCTTTGCAAAATCTTATTCATTTACCTTTGACTATCTTGCAAAAGGACTTTGAAAAGAATTTACAAAAGAGTTTGCAAAAACAAAACTTGTGGTGCAAATATGGTCCAATATGTCAAAAACAAAGACAACAATCCATGCGCATCATGTAAGTATTTATATTGGCTCAATTCCAAGCAACCTTTGCACTTACATTATGCAAACTAGTTCAATTATGCACTTCTATATTTGCTTTGGTTTGTGTTGGCATCAATCACCAAAAAGGGGGAGATTGAAAGGGAATTAGGCTTACACCTAGTCCCTAAATAATTTTGGTGGTTAAATTGCCCAACACAAATATTGGACTAACTAGTTTGCTCTAGTGTATAAGTTATACAGGTGCAAAAGGTTCACACTTAGCCAATCAAATGACCATGTGTTGGGTTCAACAAAAGGGCAAAGGAGCAACCATATGCTCCTCTGGTCTGGCGCACCGGACTGTCCGGTGTGCCACCGGACAGTGTCCGGTGTGCCAGATGTCACACCCGGTTTTGGAAGGCAAACCAAGCGCGAACTATGTACGTGCCAGAATCAGAACTCACGTACACAGCGATTACATAAATGAACATCAATGCACATTGCTCGAATAATAACTTAAAAAAAAGTATTAACTTAATTACATCACAGAGTCATAGACATCCACATAGTCATCAACTTAACAGTTAAATCAAAGTGCTAGCGAAACGCAGTAAAGATAAGGCCTTCACAGGCAGCTGACTAGGGGTTGCCGCCAACCCACACCTAGAATTCGTCGTAGTCTTGGAACTCCTGGAAGTCTCCTTCCACGACTTCGCCTTCTCCTGAGAAGTGGTTACAATGCGGACAACCTGGTGTTTGGTGGTAAAGCAAGGATGAGTACACATCAACGTACTCAGCAAATGTCCCGTTTGGCTGAAGTGGACTAGCTTTATGTGGGGTTAGGCTCAAGCAGTTGCTTTTAGTCGGACAGGTATTTATCATTAGTAGAAGCCAGATTTTAGCATTAACCAACCCATGAACCATTTCCTCATCGAGGAACAACATCATCATATTCGAACCAAAACCATAACATAATCCTTGTATCTCGAACCATCTGTATCTCTAATCAAAGAGGATCCCAAGGCTGCTCTTAACCGTGAGCACGGCTGACATATCAGTTTCACTACCCTCTGTAGAGGTCGCACACTTTACCCATGAGCCATGATTCCCGTTTTGCCCGGGGAGAGCTAATCCCCATTGATCACTTCCTAGGTGGTCCGGCAGGGTATCACTACGTAGCTTTTACAAAGATTCCCTAGAGATCATAGCCGCCCATTAGGTTTCTCCAGTTTGATAAACACAGTACTCCTCCCCGCAGGAGAGTGACTAACAAAAGCAAAACGAAAGAACCTCGGCACTCAGCCTCGGCAGAGCAAGCACTGTGCCTGGACCCCATTGACGGCACGACGGCGAAGCAACTACACATCTAGTTCCTCTAATTAATTAGCTAAGGGCACCCCATTTCACCCTCATGGTTGCACTGTTATCCTGGGTGGTCTCTCAACGAACAGGTCCTTACGGAGAGGTACTCAGGAAACAGCCTAAGCCCCCTAGAGTATCACAAGATCATCAACATCATCAGGATAACAGTATCATAAATATTCACATCATGTTCATTGATTAAGTTAAGACAGTAGCAGAATGCTAACCATAATAGCCCATAAGGTCATCAAGGATAAAGTAAAGTGTAAAGCTAGTCAATCCTTAGGTTTCAAGTACGTAATGCGGGGTAGTAAGTTATAAGTGAATAGGACATAATGGGTCAGAGGACACTTGCCTTCACCAAACTGCTGATCAGAAACTTCTTCTGCAACTCCCTCGGGAAACACAGACTGCTCGTTGTCTACGTAAAGTAATCATTCACACTATGCACTTGGGAAATAACAAACAAAAACAATATACCAAACATATGCAGCAGAGAGATCACAAGTTCATAATAGAAAAGGGATAGGCACTCTGGTATTCCCTAGGTCTAGGGTAGAGGACTATACAAAAGGATTCATTATCCACTAATCAGTTTTAAGTCAGTGGTGGGGTTAAATCATTATCTGGTTTTAAGTTCCTAAACTTAGGTGTTTAAGTCCATAAACTTAAGTGCTCCAACTTTTATTAAAGTCTACCAACTTCTAATTATCTCAAATAAGGTTCCAATAACCTTAATCCTATCCTAATTATTGACCATTAATTGGGACATGGAAACAGCAGGGAAACATTGTTTAAATAGATAGACAAAAACATCATGAGCATTTTGCAATTTGAAGCACCTAATTTGGAGTTCATATGGCAAAGTTATGAATTTTACAAGTTTAGGGGTTAAAAATATACCCTAAGTACCTATTTTGAATTAAATAAAAGGTCCGAGGACCTAACCGTAAGAAACCAGGGACGGCGGGTTCAAATTCCAGAAAACCGGGGTCTCTTTAAGAAAATGCGCGAGCGAAGGGGTATCGGGCTCCTACGGCCATTGGATCTCAGGCGGACGGCCAGGATTAGATCCTGCGGGCGGGCGCGCGGGCGTGCGGTGGCCTGGGTGGCTGACAGGCGGGACCGGCAGGCAGCGCGAGCGCGCGGGCGGGCTGACAGGCGGGACCGGCGGGCAGCACGAGCGCGCGGGCGGGCTGACAGGCGGGACCGGCGGGCAGCGCGAGCGCGCGGGCGGGCTGACAGGCGGGACCCAAACGGCAGGGAGACGGGGTGTGGGGGAAGCGGGCCTGGGCCGCTGGATCTCCGGCGGACGGCCAGGATCAGGTTTGGCCTAATTAAAACGGGGCCGCCCGATCTGGGACGGACGGTGGGGATTGGGTGGCCGGCCTGGGCTTCTCCTACGGCTAGCTGGGGCGGCGGCGCTCGTCCCCGCGGCGGAGGACTCGCCGGAGACGAGGGGCGCGGGCGCTTGGCGGGTCTCTGGGGCGACCTAAGTGGCCGGGAAGGTTGGAAAGGGCACGGGGAATCCTTTGGTGGGGTTTGGGTCGGGGCGGGGGCACCGGAGGGGGGCGGTTCACGGCGGAGCGGCTCGGCGGTGACATTGAACAACTCCAGCGAGGAATCAAACGCGATAGAGTGCAATAGAGGGGAAAAGAGGGGGCATGGGAGGTTCCTTACCTCAAGGCGAACTCCGGGGACTCCTTGGTGGCGACAATGGCGCGACGGTGGCCCGGGGCGATGGTGGCGGACCTCCGCGGCTGCATGGTGGACGGCGGGTGAGCGCGGGCAGAGGGAAATAGGGAGGGGAAGGGGAAATTGGAGCGCGTCCCGGGTTGCGGACGCCGGGGTGAAGCTCACCGTGGCAATGGACACGGCGGAGCTCCAACGGCGGCCGGGAAACGAGCTCGGGGCGGCGGTGGTTCGCGGCGACGGCGCTCTGGCGTGCGCGCAGCGAGGGAGAGGTGGAAGAGGGGTCTGTTGGTGCGCAAATGAGGGAGGGGGAGAGGGCGAGTGGGGCTCTGGGCTCAAGTGGCCGGGGGCGGGGCAGTTGCGAGCTCCACGCGCGACGTGGGCGCGGAGAAGGCGGCCGCGCGGCTCGGGCGGCGGTTACGCGGGGACGGAGGAGCTGACAGCTCGGGCCCGCGAGCAGAGAGAGAGGGGAAAGCGAACGCGGGCGCGGGGAAGGCGGGGCTGACAGGCCGGGCCCGCGAGCAGAGAGAGAGGGAGGCGGGCGCGGAGACAGCGGCCGCGCTGACGGGCGGGCCCGCCAGGGCAGAGAGAGCAGGGGGGGAGGGCGCGCGCGCGGGATGGGCCTGATGGGCCGAAAGGCCGAGAGGGCGGGGGGAAGCGGGCTTCTTTTCCTTTTTCTTTTATTCTGGTTTTTGTTTTCTCTTTTCTTTTTATTTTCTCTATTTGATTCAAATTCAAATAAGCCACAAATTCAAATTAGACCTTTTGAGAATTATGCACCAAACAAAAGTGAAATCCAGGGTTCAACATGATGCAACAATTCATACTCCCTTGGAGTTTGAGCTAATAGACTATAGTTACAAATAAAATAACCACTTTTCTCCTATAGAAATGAGAATGAGAAGATTGGGGAAGGATGAGAAAAGGGAAGTAACACCTGAATTTGTGAATATGAGCAAAGAAATTTTATACCCCCAAATTCAGGGTGTTACAAACCTATCCCCCTTAAAAGAATCTCGCCCCGAGATTCAGGGTTGGTCAGCAAAGAGTTCAGGGTATTTGGCTTTCAGATCATCTTCTCGTTCCTAGGTTGCTTCTTCCTCTGAGTGGTGACCCCATCTGACTTTGCACATTCTGATGGTATTCCTCCGGGTGACTCTGTTTGCGAACTCCAGAATCTGCGTTGGCTTCTCTATGTATGTCAGATCCTCCTGGACTTCCAAACCCTCCACTGGCAACTGTTCTTCTGGTACTCGCAGACACTTCTTCAATTGCGACACGTGGAACACATTGTGCACTGCCGACAAACTTTCTGGTAGATTGAGCTGGTAGGCCACTTCTCCACGCTTGGCTTGGATCTGATATGGTCCGACGTACCGGGGTGCTAACTTGCCTTTAACTCCGAACCTTCTGACTCCCCTGATAGGTGACACCTTCAGATAAACGTAATCCCCCACTTCAAAACTCAGTTCTCTTCTCCTTCTGTCCGCGTAGCTTCGCTGCCTTGATTGTGCTATCTTCAGATTCTCCCGAACCATTTTGATATTCTCTTCGGCTTCAAGCAAAATGTCGGGGCCAAACACCTGTCTCTCTCCAGGCTGGTCCCAATGCAGCGGAGTCCTACAACTCCGTCCATAGAGTGCCTGAAACGGTGACATCTTCAAGCTAGCCTGATAGCTATTGTTATAGGAGAATTCTGCATAAGGTAACCTTTTGTCCCATCCTGACTTGTCTTGCAACGCACAGGCCCTCAGCATATCTTCTAGGATCTGATTAATTCTTTCAGTCTGACCGTCTGTCTGCGGGTGATAAGCCGAGCTGAAGTTCAAATGGGTGCCCAAAGCTTCTTGTAGCTGCTGCCAAAAATGAGAGGTGAACTGCGTTCCTCGATCTGACACTATCTTCTTCGGCACACCATGAAGGCAAACTATCCGTGACATGTATAACTCAGCTAACGTTGCTCCGATGTATGTTGTCTTCACAGGTATGAAATGGGCCACCTTTGTTAAGCGGTCCACAACCACCCAGATGGAATCATAACCGGCCCGGGTACGAGGTAGGCCAACTATAAAATCCATCCCGATCTCATCCCACTTCCACTGAGGAATCCGCAATGGCTGCAACAATCCGGCGGGCCTTTGATGCTCTGCTTTGGTCCTTTGACAGCTATCACAGATGGCGACATATTCTGCGATTTCTCTTTTCATGCCATACCACCAAAACCTCCTTTTTAAATCCTGGTACATCTTTTCGCTTCCCGGGTGTATGGAGTAGGCTGTCTCATGAGCTTCCTTTAGGATCAGCTCCCGAATAGGTTTGAGGTCGGGGACACACAATCGACCCTTGAACCATATTACCCCCTCTTCATCCTCTCGAAAGTCTTTGCCTCTTCCTTCTAAGATTAGCTGCCGGATCTTGTTGATGCTTTCATCATCCTTCTGCCCTTCTTTGATCTCCCGCTCTAGGGTGGGCTCTAATTCCACTGTTACTCCTTGCGTACTGTTCAGGAAACCGAGACTCAGTCTGTCGAACTCCTTGGCTAACTCATATGGCATCGAGTACGTGGCCAACATATTGACCTGACTCTTCCTGCTCAGAGCATCTGCAACAACATTGGCTTTGCCTGGATGGTAATGTATCTCCAACTCATAGTCTTTGATCAATTCCAACCATCTTCGCTGTCTCATGTTTAACTCTGACTGGGTGAATATGTACTTCAGACTTTTATGATCTGTGTAAATGTCGCACTTCTGCCCATACAGGTAATGTCTCCAGGTCTTCAAAGCATGAACTACTGCTGCCAACTCCAGATCATGTGTGGGATAATTTTTCTCATGGATCTTCAGCTGTCGAGATGAGTATGCTACAACTCTTCCTTCTTGCATTAGCACACATCCCAATCCGGTGTAAGAAGCATCGCAATACACTGAGAATGGCTTGTGAACATCAGGCAGGACTAACACCGGAGCTGTGGTCAACCTATTTTTCAGTTCTTCAAATGCTTCCTGACACTTTTGGGTCCACTTAAACTCAACTTTCTTCGCTAGTAACGCTGTCATTGGTCTAGCAATCTTTGAGAAGCCTTCGATGAAACGCCTGTAATACCCAGCCATTCCAATGAAGCTCTTGATCCCACGAACATCCTTTGGTGCTTTCCAGTTCAGGATATCTGCCACTTTCTTCGGATCCACTGCCAACCCATCTTGATTTATGATGTGACCCAGAAACAAGACTTCATGAATCCAGAACTCGCATTTGCTCAGCTTGGCATACAACTGATGCTCTCGAAGTCTTTGCAATACCATCTTCAAATGCTCTACATGATCTTCCTCACTTTGAGAGTATATGAGAATATCATCGATAAACACTACCACAAACTTGTCCAGATAATCCATGAACACACTGTTCATCAGGTACATAAAGAAGGCTGGTGCATTTGTCAAACCAAAGGACATAACTGTGAATTCATATAACCCGTACTTGGTGATGAATGTCGTCTTCGGTATGTCCGAGGGTCGGATTCTGAGTTGATGGTAACCTGATCTCAGATCTATCTTCGAGAATACGCTGGCACCTCTGAGCTGGTCGAACAAGTCTTCTATCCTTGGTAGGGGGTACTTGTTCTTGACAGTGACTTCATTCAAGGCCCTGTAGTCTATGCACATCCTTTTGGTACCATCTTTCTTCTCTACAAACAACACCGGAGCGGCCCAAGGCGAGGTACTTGGTCTGATGTAACCCTTCTCTAACATCTCATCTATCTGCTTCTTGAGTTCCACCAATTCTGGTCCAGACACTCGGTAGGCTCTTTTGGAGATGGGGGCGGTACCAGGGATAAGCTCTATGGCAAATTCGACTTTTCTCTCGGGTGGCATGCCCGTTAGCTCCTCGGGAAATACGTCCGGAAAGTTCGACACAACCTTGATAGCCTCGAGCGGGTTGGGCTCCTTACTATCAACTGAAATCTGGTGACAGACACCCTCCGCTGATTTAGGCATCCTTAGCTCGGCCACTACCTCTTCTCCTGACGGGGACTTCAATGTTACGGTCCTCTTGTCACAGCTAACATTCGCTTCATACTTCATTAACCAATTCATCCCTAGAATGACATCTATCCCAGGGGTGTCTATTACTATTAGATCACTGGGGAACCCTATCCCCCTTATTTCCACCCTTATATTTGAGCATATTTTATCTGTTTGCACCTTGCCACCAACCGAATTAATCCTCATGGGCGGCATCATTGCCTCTACTGAGATGTTATGCAATTCTACCCAAGTTGCCGTGACAAAAGAATGAGTTGCACCAGTATCAAATAGCACATTCGTGGGATGAGATTCGACTGAGAACATACCTACTGCCACATCTGGTGCATCCTGGATCGCTTCGGCCTCCAAGTGGTTCACCTTTCCACGGTTGTACGCTTGGTTACGATTGCCTGCTGTCGGCTGCAGTACACCTTGCCTTGTTGGAGCATTGGGGTTGGTCTGCTGCTGCGCCGCCTTCTTCGGGCACTGCATCGCCCAGTGGCCTTGTTCTCCACAGTGGAAACATCCTCTGCCTCCTCCTTGTGCTGGGGCTGCTTGGTTGCTCTGGTTTGCTGCTGGGGCAGGAAGGCGAGGTGCCTGGCTGTTCTGCTTCTGATACTGATTACCTCCCTGCTGGCTGTGCTGACAATACTGCTGCTGCTACTGTTGATACTGCCTCTGAAACTGCTGCTGATGCGGACGCTGGTTCTGATTCTGATATCCTTGTGGGTGACCAGGCCTGCCTTGCTGAGATGAACTGCCTGAGAAACGTGGACGGCTGATGCCTCCGGACTGGGGTCCACTCATCTTGCGCTTCCGATCTTCCATATCCTTACGCTTCTTCTCAGTCATAACTGCCCTATCGATCAGGTGCTAGAAGGTGGGGAAGGTGTGATTCATCAGCTGGTAATGCAGGGGATCCACCAAACCCCTCATGAACCTGTACTGCCTCTTAGCATCAGTGTTGACATCCTCAGGTGCATAACGAGATAGCTGCAGAAACTTGTCTCTGTATTCACCAACAGACATGGGCCCCTGCTTCAGAGCCAGAAACTCCTCCTTCTTCACGATCATCAGTCCCTCCGGCACATGGTACCTGCGGAAACTCTCGCTGAATTCTTCCCAGGTGATGGCTTCAGGGTCAGCATGGGTGGCGAGGTAGGACTCCCACCAGGACTGGGCTGCTCCCCTTAGCTGACGGGGACCATACAGAACCTTCTCCCTGTCGTCACATTGGGTGGTGCGCAGTTCTCTTTCCACTGTGCGCAGCCAGTCTTCTACATCCATGGGGTCGGCGGAATGGGCGAAGGTAGGAGGGTGCCCTCTCATGAACTCACCACGCTTATCCCGTGGCATCTGGGGCATCTGCACTTGCAACTGGGGTTGGGGTTGCTGTTGAGCCTGCTGCATGGCTGCCAGAGTCTGCCCAATGGCCTGCACTGCCTGAGTCTGCATCAAGAACATCTGCTCCACTGTCATCGGGGGTGGTGGGGGAGGCTGCCTCTGTTGTTCTTCCTGCTGGTCATGCTGCTCTTGCTGAGCACGCCTGTTGCATCGGCGCCTGTTGTCAGACATCTGTGGAAGACATTCATACATCAGCGTTGATCTTACAACCCTCCAGCATAAGAAAAGAGAACCCAGAATTCTTCATGACACTAAGTGAACAAAGAGCTTCACTGATCCTCATTATGATTCAACACAGCTTCTCAGATAAGAAGGAAAGTAGAAGTAAATGGCTTCCCAACTAAATAACTGACTTTACTAACATTATAGCTAGGCCAAACTGTAGGGGAAACCCACAGGTTGGCAACCGTCATTACAAAGATTCGAATCCAGCACAAGTTCATCATAACAAGCATGCAAGCAACTGATAAGCAAACTAAGCTAATTGGAAGCAACTGGTAAGCAAACTAAACTGACTATCTAAGACTGAGACATCTGATTTAAGGATTATTACAAACTTCGACGCTAACGATCTAAGGATCCAGATCTATCCTGGTCTTACAGGCAGGGGAACCATAAGTGTGGTGACCACGTGGCGGCGAGCGGTATGGGTGCTGAGTCCCAACAAGAGCGGGAGAACCACCCTCCTGGTGATGGCGCTCTGCCAGCTCAGCACGCAACTCCGCAATCTTCGTTCGAGCCCTGCTCAGCTCGTCCAGAGAGTGATCCAGCTCAGTGTTAAGCACTGCGACTAGGTTGACTGCGCTGCTCAACCTAGGGTTAGCCTCACCAACAGGTGAGACAACCACACTCTCTGTGCTGCCAGTAGGGCGGCGGGGGTAGTACCGAAGGTTAAGACCATCGGCCACCCCACCGAACAAAGAACAGTACTGGGAGAGTGCACGTCGTGCTGCATCCTGCATAGCTGCCTCTGCAGTGTCCCTCTCGGAGATGGAATAGTGCTCCGAAACGGCCTCCGCACCCCGGAGGTCATCCTCCGGACGGCGAACTAGGCAGGTAGCCTCCCAGCGGTTCGGGTACCTCCCGCGACTGTGCTGGTAGACTACACAACGATACTCGATCGACCAGGTGTGCCGGTCAAAAGCCTGGCGCAGCAAGGTGTCGAGTGCGTTGTGGAAGTGACAACCGCGAGCGGCGTCACGGGTGATGGGTCGGGCGACCCATCCTTCCGCCTCCTGCGGCTCAGAAGACTCCGCGCTGTGGTCTGAGTCGTCGTCGTCGGGGTCTCCTCCAGGACTTCCTCCAACAGCCGGGGCGTCCCGCAGCGGTGCAGGGGGCGCCTCCAGCTGGGCAACAGAGGAACGGGGCCTCACGGACTCCACCTCTTGCCGGGATGGTGTCACACCCGGTTTTGGAAGGCAAACCGAATGCGAACTATGTACGTGCCAGGATCAGAACTCACGTACACAGCGATTACATAAATGAACATCATCGCACAATGCTCGAATAATAACATAAAAGAGTATTAACTGATTACATCACAGAGTCATAGACATCCACATAGTCATCAACTTAACAGTTAAATCAAAGTGCTAGCGAAACGCAGTAAAGATAAGGCCTTCACAGGCAGCTGACTGGGGGTTGCCGCCAACCCACACCTAGAATTCGTCGTAGTCTTGAAACTCCTGGAAGTCTCCTTCCACGACTTCGCCTTCTCCTGAGCAGTGGTTACAATGCGGACAACCTGGTGTTTTGTGGTAAAGCAAGGATGAGTACACATCAACGTACTCAGCAAATGTCCCGTTTGGCTGAAGTGGACTAGCTTTATGTGGGGTTAGGCTCAAGCAGTTGCTTTTAGTTGGTCAGGTATTTATCATTAGTAGAAGCCAGATTTTATCATTAACTCACCCATGAACCATTTCCTCATCGAGGAACAACATCATCATATTCGAACCAACACCATAACATAAACCTTGTACCTCGAACCATCTGTATCTCTAATCAAAGAGGATCCCAAGGCTGCTCTTAACCGTGAGCACGGCTGATATATCAGTTTCACTACCCTCTGCAGAGGTCGCACACTTTACCCATGAGTCATGATTCCCTCTCTAGCCCGGGCTTGCAAGACCCTTATTCACTCCCAAGGTGAATGGCCAGGGATTCACTACAAAGCCTTTACAAAGATTTCCTAGAGATCATAGCTGCCCGTTAGGTTTCTCCAGTTTGATAAACACAGTACCCCTCCCCGCAGGAGAGTGGCTAACAAAGCAAAACGAAAGAACCTCGGCACTCAGCCTCGGCAGAGCAAGCACTGTGCCTGGACCCCATTGACGGCACGACGGCGAAGCAACTACACCTCTAGTTCCTCTAATTAATTAGCTAAGGGCGTCCCATTTCACCCTCATGGTTGCACTGTTATCCCGGGTGGTCTCTCAACGAACAGGTCCTTACGGAGAGGTACTCAGGAAACAGCCTGAGCCCCCTAGAGTATCACAAGATCATCAACATCATCAGGATAACAGTATCATAAATATTCACATCATGTTCATTGATTAAGTTAAAGCAGTAGCAAAATGCTAACCATAATAGCCCATAAGGTCATCAAGGATAAAGTAAAGTGTAAAGCTAGTCAATCCTTAGATTTCAAGTAAGTAATGCGGGACAGTGTATTATAAAGTAAATGGGACATAATGGGACTGAGGACACTTGCCTTCACCAAACTGTTGCTCAGGGACTTCCTCTGCAACTGCCTCGGGAAACACAGACTGCTCGTTGTCTACGTAAAGCAATCATTCACACTATGCACTTGGGAAAATAACAAACAAAAACAATATACCAAACATATGCAGCAGAGAGTGGTCACAAGTTCATAACAGAAAAGGGATAGGCACTCTGGTGTTCCCTAGGTCTGGGGTAGGGGACTATACCAAAATGAGTCATTATTCACTACTCAGGTTTAAGTCAGTGGTGGGATTAAATAATTATCTGATTTAAGTTCCTAAACTTAAGGGTTTGAGTCCATAAACTTAAGTGCTCCAACTTTTATTAAAGTCTACTACCTTTTATTTATCTCAAATAGGGTTCCAATAACCTTAATCCTATCCTAATGATTAACCATTAATTGGAACATGGAAACAGCAGGGAAACAGTGCATAATCAGATAGATAATAATTTTATGAACATTTTGCAATTTGAAGCACCCAATTTGGAGTTCATATGGCAAAGTTATGAATTTTACAAGTTTAGGGGTTAAAATTATACCCTAGGGACCTATTTTGAATTAAATAAAAGGGCTGAGGACTTAACTGCGAGAAACCAGGGACGGCGGGCGCAAAATCCAGAAAACCGAGGGGTTCTTTAAGAAAATGCGCGGGCGAAGGGGTATCGGGCGCTTACAGCCGTTGGATCTCAAACGGACGATCAGGATTAGATCCTGCGGGCGGGCGCGCGGGCGCGCGGCGGTCTGGGCGGCTGACAGGCGGGGTCCAGCGGGCAGAGCAAGCGCGGGCGCGGGCGAGACGGCTGACAGGCGGGGCCGGGCGGACAGCGCGCGCGGGCGGACTGACAAGCGGGGCCTAGCGGGCAGAGAGACGGGGTGAGGGGGAAACGGGCCTGGGCCGTTGGATCTCCGACGGACGGCCGGGATTGGGCTCGGGTTATTTAGATTAGGGCCATCCGATCTGAGATGGACGGCGGGGATGGGGAGGCTGGCTCGGGCTCCTTCTACGGCTAGCTGGGGCGGCGGCGCTCGTCCCCGCGGCGGAGGGCTCGCCGGAGACGAGGGGCGCGGGCGACTGGCGGGGCTTTGGGGCAATCCGAGCGGTCAGGGAGGTCGGGAAGGGCACGGGGACTCCATTGGTGGGGTCTGGGTCGGGGCAGAGGCACCGGAGGGGGGCGATTCACGGCAGGGCGGCTCGGCGGCGGGGTTTCTCTACTCCGGCGAGCAATCAAGCGCAACAGAGAGCAAAGCAAGGGGCAATAGGGGCGGGAGAGGTCCGTTACCTCGAGGCGAGCTCCGGGGACTCCTCGGCGGTGACAGAGACGCGACGGGGACCCGGGTCGACGGCGGCAGCTGCACGGCGGACGACGGGTGAGCGCGGGCAGAGAGAAATAGGGAGGGGGAGAGGGAATTGGGGCGCGTTCCGAGTTGCGGGCGTCGAGGCGGAGCTCACCGGGGCTAAGGGCGCGGCGGAGCTCCAACGGCGACGAGAAACCGAGCTCGGGACGGCAGGGTTTACGGCGGCGGCGCTCTGGGCGTGCGCGCAGCGAGGGAGAGGGCGAGAGAGAGGACCGGTGGGTGCGCAAATGAGGGAGGGGGTGAGGGCGAGTGGGGTTCGGGCTCTAGTGGCCAGGGGCGAGGTGGGGCGAGCTCCCCACGCGCGACGTGGGCGCGAGGAAGGCGGACGCGCGCGGCTCGGCGGCGGTTACGCGAGGGAGACGGGGCTGACAGCTCGGACCCGCGGCGCAGAGAGAGAGGAGAAAGCGGGCGCGAGCGCGAGGGAAGCGGGGCTGACGGGTTGGGCCCACGGGCAGAGAGAGAGCGAGGGAGCGGGCGCGCGCGAGGAAGCGGCAGCGCCGACAGGTGGGGCCGGACGAGCAGTGAGAGAGGGAGGCGGGTGCGCGGAGGGCGGCCGCGCCGACAGGCCGGGCCCGCAGCGCAGAGAGAGGAGGGGGCGGGTGAGCGCGCGCGGAGTGGGCCTACTGGGCCGAAAGGCCGAGGGGGCGGCTGGGTTGGGCTGTTTTCCATTTTCTTTTTATTTTGAATTGATTTCTCCTTTTCTTTTTTTATTCTATTTGATTCAAATTCAAATAAGCCCCAAATTCAAATCAAACCTTCCAAGAATTATGCACCAAGCAAAAGTGAAATCTAGGGTTCAACATGATGCAACAATTCATACTCCCTTAGGGTTTAACATAATAAACTATAATTACAAGTAAAATAAGCACTTAGCTCCTATAGAAATGAGGGAGAAAAGAATGAGGAAGGATGAGAAAAGGAAGTAACACCTGAATTTGTGAATATGAGCAAAGAAATTTTATACCCCCAAATTCAGGGTGTTACAAACCTATCCCCCTTAAAAGAATCTCGCCCTCGAGATTCAGGGTTGGTCAGCAAAGAGCTCAGGGTATTTGGCTTTCAGATCATCTTCTCGTTCCCAGGTTGCTTCTTCCTCCGAATGGTGACCCCATCTGACTTTGCACATTCTGATGGTATTCCTCCGGGTGACTCTGTCTGCAAACTCCAGAATCTGCGTTGGCTTCTCTATGTATGTCAGATCCTCCTGGACTTCCAAACCCTCCACTGGCAACTGCTCTTCTGGTACTCGTAGACACTTCTTCAGTTGCGACACGTGGAACACATTGTGCACTGCCGACAAACTTTCTGGTAGGTCGAGTTGATAAGCCACTTCTCCACGCTTTGCTTGAATCTGATATGGTCCAACGTACCGGGGTGCTAACTTGCCTTTGACTCCGAACCTTCTGACTCCTCGGATAGGTGACACCTTCAGATAGACGAAATCCCCCACTTCGAAACTCAGTTCTCTTCTCCTTCGGTCCGCATAGCTTCGCTGCCTTGATTGTGCTATCTTCAGATTCTCTCGAACCATTTTGATATTCTCTTCGGCTTCAAGCAAAATGTCGGGGCCAAACACCTGCCTCTCTCCAGGCTGGTCCCAATGCAGCGGAGTCCTACAACTCCGTCCATAGAGTGCCTGAAACGGCGACATCTTCAAGCTGGCTTGGTAGCTATTGTTGTAGGAGAATTCTGCATAAGGTAACCTTTTGTCCCATCCTGACTTGTCTTGCAACGCACAGGCTCTCAGCATATCTTCTAGGATCTGGTTAGTTCTTTCAGTCTGACCGTCTGTCTGCGGATGATAAGCTGAGCTGAAGTTCAAATGAGTGCCCAAAGCTTCTTGTAGCTGCTGCCAAAAATGAGAGGTGAACTGCGTTCCTCGATCTGACACTATCTTCTTCGGCACACCATGGAGGCAAACTATCCGTGACATGTATAACTCAGCTAACGTTGCTCCGGTATATGTGGTCTTCACAGGTATGAAATGGGCCACCTTTGTTAAGCGGTCCACAACCACCCAGATGGAATCATAACCGGCCCGGGTACGAGGTAGGCCAACTATAAAATCCATCCCGATCTCATCCCACTTCCACTGAGGAATCCGCAATGGCTGCAACAATCCGGCGGGCCTTTGATGCTCTGCTTTGGTTCTTTGACAGCTATCACAGATGGCGACGTATTCTGCGATCTCTCTTTTCATGCCATACCACCAAAACCTCCTTTTTAAATCCTGATACATCTTCTCACTCCCAGGGTGTATGGAGTAGGCTGTCTCATGAGCTTCCTTTAGGATCAGCTCCCGAATAGGTTTGAGGTCGGGGACACACAATCGGTCCTTGAACCATATTACTCCCTCTTCATCCTCTCGAAAGTCTTTGCCTCTTCCTTCTAAGATTAGCTGCCGGATCTTGTTGATGCTTTCATCATCCTTCTGCCCTTCTTTGATCTCCCGCTCTAGGGTGGGCTCTAATTCCACTGTTACTCCTTGCGTGCTGTTCAGGAAACCGAGACTCAGTCTGTCGAACTCCTTGGCTAACTCATATGGCATTGGGTACATGGCCAACATATTGACTTGACTCTTCCTGCTCAAAGCATCTGCAACCACGTTGGCCTTGCCTGGATGGTAATGTATCTCCAACTCATAGTCTTTGATCAATTCCAACCATCTTCGCTGCCTCATGTTTAACTCTGACTGGGTAAATATGTACTTCAGACTTTTATGATCTGTATAAATGTCACACTTCTGCCCATACAGGTAATGTCTCCAGGTCTTCAAAGCATGAACTACTGCTGCCAACTCCAGGTCATGTGTGGGATAATTTTTCTCATGGATCTTCAGCTGTCGAGATGAATATGCTACAACTCTTCCTTCTTGCATTAGCACGCATCCCAATCCAGTGTAAGAAGCATCACAATACACTGAGAATGGCTTGTGAACATCAGGCAGGACTAACACCGGAGCTGTGGTCAATCTATTTTTCAGTTCTTCAAATGCTTCCTGACACTTTTGGGTCCACTTGAACTCAACTTTCTTCGCTAGTAACGCTGTCATTGGTCTTGCAATCTTTGAGAAGCCTTCGATGAAACGCCGGTAATACCCAGCCATTCCAATGAAGCTCTTGATCCCACGAACATCCTTTGGTGCTTTCCAGTTCAGGATATCTGCCACTTTCTTTGGATCCACTGCCAACCCATCTTGATTTATGATGTGACCCAGAAACAAGACTTCATGAATCCAGAACTCGCATTTGCTTAGCTTGGCATACAGTTGTTGCTCTCGTAGCCTTTGCAATACCATCTTCAAATGCTCCACATGCTCTTCCTCACTTTTGGAATATATGAGAATGTCATCGATAAACACTACCACAAACTTGTCCAGATAATCCATGAACACACTGTTCATCAGGTACATAAAGAAAGCTGGCGCATTGGTCAAACCGAAGGACATAACTGTGAATTCATATAACCCGTACTTGGTGATGAATGCTGTCTTCGGTATATCCGAGGGTCGGATTCTGAGTTGATGGTAGCCTGACCTCAGATCTATCTTCGAGAATACGCTGGCACCTCTGAGCTGGTCGAACAAATCTTCTATCCTTGGCAGGGGGTACTTGTTCTTGACAGTGACTTCATTCAAGGCTCTGTAGTCTATGCACATCCTTTTGGTACCATCTTTCTTCTCTACAAACAACACCGGAGCGGCCCAAGGCGAGGTACTTGGTCTGATGTAACCCTTCTCTAACATCTCATCTATCTGCTTCTTGAGTTCCACCAATTCTGGTCCAGACACTCGGTAGGCCCTTTTGGAAATGGGGGCGGTACCAGGGATAAGCTCTATGGCAAACTCGACCTTTCTCTCGGGTGGCATACCCGTTAGCTCCTCGGGAAATACGTCCGGAAAGTCCGACACTACCTTGATAGTCTCGAGCGGGTTGGGTTCCTTACTATCAACTGAGATCTGGTGACAGACACCCTCCGCTGATTTAGGCATCCTTAGCTCGGCCACTACCTCTTCTCCTGACGGGGACTTTAATGTTACGGTCCTCTTGTCACAGCTAATATTCGCTTCATACCTCATTAACCAATTCATCCCTAGAATAACATCTATCCCAGGGGTGTTTATTACTATTAAGTCACTGGGGAACCCTATCCCCCTTATTTCCACCCTTATATTTGAGCATATTTTATCTGTTTGCACCTTGCCACCAACTGAATTAATCCTCATGGGCGGCATCATTGCCTCTACTGGGATGTTATGCAATTCTACCCAGGTTGCAGTGACAAATGAATGAGTTGCACCAGTATCAAATAGCACTTTCGTGGGATGAGATTCGACTGAAAACATACCTACTGCCACATCTGGTGCATCCTGGATCGCTTCGGCCTCCAAGTGGTTCACCTTTCCACGGTTGTACGCTTGGTTACGATTGCCTGCTACCGGCTGCAGTACACCTTGCCTTGTTGGAGCATTGGGGTTGGTCTGCTGCTGCGCCGCCTTCTTTGGGCATTGCATCGCCCAGTGGCCTTGTTCTCCACAGTGGAAACATCCTCTGCCTCCTCCTTGTGCTGGGGCTGCCTGGTTGCTCTGGTTTGCTGCTGAGGCAGGAAGGCGAGGTACCTGGTTGTTCTGCTTCTGATACTGATTACCTCCCTGCTGGCTGTTCTGACGATACTGCTGCTGCTGCTGCTGATACTGCCTCTGAAACTGCTGCTGATGCGGACGCTGGTTCTGATTCTGATATCCTTGTGGGTGACCAGGCCTGCCTTGCTGAGATGAACTGCCTGAGAAACGTGGACGGCTGATGCCTCCGGTCTGGGGTCCACTCATCTTGCGCTTCCGATCTTCCATATCCTTACGCTTCTTCTCAGTCATAATTGCCCTATCGATCAGGTGCTGGAAGGTGGGGAAGGTGTGATTCATCAGCTGGTAATGCAGGGGATCCACCAAACCCCTCATGAACCTGTACTGCCTTTTAGCATCAGTGTTGACATCCTCAGGTGCATAACGAGATAGCTGCAGAAACTTGTCTCTGTATTCACTAACAGACAGGGGTCCCTGCTTCAGAGCCAGAAACTCCTCCTTCTTCACGATCATCAGTCCCTCTGGCACATGGTATCTGCGGAAACTCTCACTGAATTCCTCCCAGGTGATGGCCTCGGGGTCAGCATGGGTGGCGAGGTAGGACTCCCACCAGGACTGGGCTGCTCCCCTTAGCTGACGGGGGCCATACAGAACCTTCTCCCTGTCGTCACATTGTGCGGTGCGCAGTTCTCTCTCCACTGCGCGCAACCAGTCTTCTGCATCCATGGGGTCAGCAGAATGGGCGAAGGTAGGAGGGTGCCCTCTCATGAACTCACCACGCTTATCTCGTGGCATCTGGGGCATCTGCACTTGCAACTGGGGTTGGGGTTGCTGTTGAGCCTGCTGCATGGCTGCCAAAGTCTGCCCAATGGCCTGTACTGCCTGAGTCTGCATCAAGAACATCTGCTCCACTGTCATCGGGGGTGGCGGGGGAGGCTGCCTCTGATTTTCCTCCTGCTGGTCATGCGGCTCCAGCTGAGCACGCCTGTTGCATCGGCGCCTGTTGTCAGACATCTGCGGAAGACATTCATACATCAGCATTGATCTTACAATCCTCCAGCATAAGAAAAGAGAATACAGAATTCTTCATGACACTGAGTGAACAAAGAGCTTCACTGATCCTCATACTGATTCAACACAGCTTCTCAGATAAGAAGGAAAGTAGAAGTAAATGGCTTCCCAACTAAACAACTGACTTCTTTAACATTACTAGCTAAGCCAAACTGCAGGGGAAACCCACATGTTGGCTACAGTCATTACAAAGATCCAAATCCAGTACAAGTTCATCATAACAAGCATGCAAGCGACTGATAAGCAAACTAAACTAAATGGAAGCAACTGATAAGCAAACTAAACTGACTACCTAAGACTGAGACATCTGACTTAAGAATTATTACAAACTCCGACGCTAACGATCTAAGGATCCAGATCTATCCTGGTCTTACAGACAGGGGAACCATAAGTGTGGTGACCACGCGGCGGCGAGCGGTATGGGTGCTGAGTCCCGACAGGAGCGGGAGAACCACCCTCCTGGTGATGGCGCTCTGCCAACTCAGCACGCAACTCCGCAATCTCCGTTCGAGCCCTGCTCAGCTCGTCCAGAGAGTGGTCCAGCTCAGTGTTAAGCACTGCGACTAGGTTAACTGTGCTGCTCAACCTAGGGTTAGCCTCACCAACAGGGGAGACAACCACACTCTCGGTACTGCCAGTAGGGCGGCGGGGGTAGTACCGAAGGTTAAGACCGTCGGCCACGCCACCGAACAAAGAACAGTACTGGGAGAGTGCACGTCGTGCTGCATCCTGCATAGCCGCCTCTGCGGTGTCCCTCTCGGAGATGGAATAGTGCTCCGAAACGGCCTCCGCACCCCGGAGGTCATCCTCCGGACGGCGAACTAGGCAGGTAGCCTCCCAGCGGTCCGGGTACCTCCCGCGACTGTGCTGGTAGACTACACAACGGTACTCGATCGACCAGGTGTGCCGGTCGAAAGCCTGGCGCAGCAAGGTGTCGAGTGCGTCGTGGAAGTGACAACCGCGAGCGGCGTCACGGGTGATGGGTCGGGCGACCCATCCTTCCGCCTCCTGCGGCTCAGAAGACTCCGTGCTGTGGTCTGAGTCGTCGTCGTCGGGATCTCCTCCAGGTCCTCCTCCAACAGCCGGAGCGTCCCGCGGTGGTGCAAGGGGCGCCTCCAGCTGGGCAACAGAGGAACGGGGCCTCACGGACTCCACCTCATGCTGGGATGAGGAGGAAGAGCCCTGCTGCTCTCCGTGCTGGCGTCGGCGTTCCTGCTCCTCACGCAGGCGGTGGTGCAGCCTCTCCAGGTGACTCGACTGACCGGTCACAGTGCGGTGCAGAGGACGCTCCGCAAGTCGAGACGGCAGGAAAGGGATCACCGACTTACGTGCAGTGTGTCTAAGACGAGCCATCTACAAAAGACACCGTATGCATAAGAGTAAGAGCAGAACTAATATGACAAGTGAATAAACCATAGACGGAATAAGATAAAAATTTTAACAAGGCATAATATAGTACATATATATGTAGTAAAACATAGGGTGGGTCGAGGTGACCGACTTTTGAAGTAACATCAGAGGTCAAGGTGAGAGGGAAGGTCAATAGTCCTTAATACGACCAGTGCTACTCTAGGTCAGCGGTCCTACAGTCAGCACGGCTTTGATACCACTTATGTCACACCCGGTTTTGGAAGGCAAACCGAATGCGAACTATGTACGTGCCAGGATCAGAACTCACGTACACAGCGATTACATAAATGAACATCATCGCACAATGCTCGAATAATAACATAAAAGAGTATTAACTGATTACATCACAGAGTCATAGACATCCACATAGTCATCAACTTAACAGTTAAATCAAAGTGCTAGCGAAACGCAGTAAAGATAAGGCCTTCACAGGCAGCTGACTGGGGGTTGCCGCCAACCCACACCTAGAATTCGTCGTAGTCTTGAAACTCCTGGAAGTCTCCTTCCACGACTTCGCCTTCTCCTGAGCAGTGGTTACAATGCGGACAACCTGGTGTTTTGTGGTAAAGCAAGGATGAGTACACATCAACGTACTCAGCAAATGTCCCGTTTGGCTGAAGTGGACTAGCTTTATGTGGGGTTAGGCTCAAGCAGTTGCTTTTAGTTGGTCAGGTATTTATCATTAGTAGAAGCCAGATTTTATCATTAACTCACCCATGAACCATTTCCTCATCGAGGAACAACATCATCATATTCGAACCAACACCATAACATAAACCTTGTACCTCGAACCATCTGTATCTCTAATCAAAGAGGATCCCAAGGCTGCTCTTAACCGTGAGCACGGCTGATATATCAGTTTCACTACCCTCTGCAGAGGTCGCACACTTTACCCATGAGTCATGATTCCCTCTCTAGCCCGGGCTTGCAAGACCCTTATTCACTCCCAAGGTGAATGGCCAGGGATTCACTACAAAGCCTTTACAAAGATTTCCTAGAGATCATAGCTGCCCGTTAGGTTTCTCCAGTTTGATAAACACAGTACCCCTCCCCGCAGGAGAGTGGCTAACAAAGCAAAACGAAAGAACCTCGGCACTCAGCCTCGGCAGAGCAAGCACTGTGCCTGGACCCCATTGACGGCACGACGGCGAAGCAACTACACCTCTAGTTCCTCTAATTAATTAGCTAAGGGCGTCCCATTTCACCCTCATGGTTGCACTGTTATCCCGGGTGGTCTCTCAACGAACAGGTCCTTACGGAGAGGTACTCAGGAAACAGCCTGAGCCCCCTAGAGTATCACAAGATCATCAACATCATCAGGATAACAGTATCATAAATATTCACATCATGTTCATTGATTAAGTTAAAGCAGTAGCAAAATGCTAACCATAATAGCCCATAAGGTCATCAAGGATAAAGTAAAGTGTAAAGCTAGTCAATCCTTAGATTTCAAGTAAGTAATGCGGGACAGTGTATTATAAAGTAAATGGGACATAATGGGACTGAGGACACTTGCCTTCACCAAACTGTTGCTCAGGGACTTCCTCTGCAACTGCCTCGGGAAACACAGACTGCTCGTTGTCTACGTAAAGCAATCATTCACACTATGCACTTGGGAAAATAACAAACAAAAACAATATACCAAACATATGCAGCAGAGAGTGGTCACAAGTTCATAACAGAAAAGGGATAGGCACTCTGGTGTTCCCTAGGTCTGGGGTAGGGGACTATACCAAAATGAGTCATTATTCACTACTCAGGTTTAAGTCAGTGGTGGGATTAAATAATTATCTGATTTAAGTTCCTAAACTTAAGGGTTTGAGTCCATAAACTTAAGTGCTCCAACTTTTATTAAAGTCTACTACCTTTTATTTATCTCAAATAGGGTTCCAATAACCTTAATCCTATCCTAATGATTAACCATTAATTGGAACATGGAAACAGCAGGGAAACAGTGCATAATCAGATAGATAATAATTTTATGAACATTTTGCAATTTGAAGCACCCAATTTGGAGTTCATATGGCAAAGTTATGAATTTTACAAGTTTAGGGGTTAAAATTATACCCTAGGGACCTATTTTGAATTAAATAAAAGGGCTGAGGACTTAACTGCGAGAAACCAGGGACGGCGGGCGCAAAATCCAGAAAACCGAGGGGTTCTTTAAGAAAATGCGCGGGCGAAGGGGTATCGGGCGCTTACAGCCGTTGGATCTCAAACGGACGATCAGGATTAGATCCTGCGGGCGGGCGCGCGGGCGCGCGGCGGTCTGGGCGGCTGACAGGCGGGGTCCAGCGGGCAGAGCAAGCGCGGGCGCGGGCGAGACGGCTGACAGGCGGGGCCGGGCGGACAGCGCGCGCGGGCGGACTGACAAGCGGGGCCTAGCGGGCAGAGAGACGGGGTGAGGGGGAAACGGGCCTGGGCCGTTGGATCTCCGACGGACGGCCGGGATTGGGCTCGGGTTATTTAGATTAGGGCCATCCGATCTGAGATGGACGGCGGGGATGGGGAGGCTGGCTCGGGCTCCTTCTACGGCTAGCTGGGGCGGCGGCGCTCGTCCCCGCGGCGGAGGGCTCGCCGGAGACGAGGGGCGCGGGCGACTGGCGGGGCTTTGGGGCAATCCGAGCGGTCAGGGAGGTCGGGAAGGGCACGGGGACTCCATTGGTGGGGTCTGGGTCGGGGCAGAGGCACCGGAGGGGGGCGATTCACGGCAGGGCGGCTCGGCGGCGGGGTTTCTCTACTCCGGCGAGCAATCAAGCGCAACAGAGAGCAAAGCAAGGGGCAATAGGGGCGGGAGAGGTCCGTTACCTCGAGGCGAGCTCCGGGGACTCCTCGGCGGTGACAGAGACGCGACGGGGACCCGGGTCGACGGCGGCAGCTGCACGGCGGACGACGGGTGAGCGCGGGCAGAGAGAAATAGGGAGGGGGAGAGGGAATTGGGGCGCGTTCCGAGTTGCGGGCGTCGAGGCGGAGCTCACCGGGGCTAAGGGCGCGGCGGAGCTCCAACGGCGACGAGAAACCGAGCTCGGGACGGCAGGGTTTACGGCGGCGGCGCTCTGGGCGTGCGCGCAGCGAGGGAGAGGGCGAGAGAGAGGACCGGTGGGTGCGCAAATGAGGGAGGGGGTGAGGGCGAGTGGGGTTCGGGCTCTAGTGGCCAGGGGCGAGGTGGGGCGAGCTCCCCACGCGCGACGTGGGCGCGAGGAAGGCGGACGCGCGCGGCTCGGCGGCGGTTACGCGAGGGAGACGGGGCTGACAGCTCGGACCCGCGGCGCAGAGAGAGAGGAGAAAGCGGGCGCGAGCGCGAGGGAAGCGGGGCTGACGGGTTGGGCCCACGGGCAGAGAGAGAGCGAGGGAGCGGGCGCGCGCGAGGAAGCGGCAGCGCCGACAGGTGGGGCCGGACGAGCAGTGAGAGAGGGAGGCGGGTGCGCGGAGGGCGGCCGCGCCGACAGGCCGGGCCCGCAGCGCAGAGAGAGGAGGGGGCGGGTGAGCGCGCGCGGAGTGGGCCTACTGGGCCGAAAGGCCGAGGGGGCGGCTGGGTTGGGCTGTTTTCCATTTTCTTTTTATTTTGAATTGATTTCTCCTTTTCTTTTTTTATTCTATTTGATTCAAATTCAAATAAGCCCCAAATTCAAATCAAACCTTCCAAGAATTATGCACCAAGCAAAAGTGAAATCTAGGGTTCAACATGATGCAACAATTCATACTCCCTTAGGGTTTAACATAATAAACTATAATTACAAGTAAAATAAGCACTTAGCTCCTATAGAAATGAGGGAGAAAAGAATGAGGAAGGATGAGAAAAGGAAGTAACACCTGAATTTGTGAATATGAGCAAAGAAATTTTATACCCCCAAATTCAGGGTGTTACAGATGGGGAGGAAGAGCCCTGCTGCTCTCTGTGCTGGCGCCGGCGTTCCTGCTCCTCACGCAGGCGGTGGTGCAGTCTCTCCAGGTGACTCGACTGACCGGACACGGTGCGGTGCAGAGGATGCTCCGCAAGTCGAGACGGCAGGAAAGGAATCACCGACTTACGTGTAGTGTGTCTAAGACGAGCCATCTACAAAAGACACCGTAAGCATAAGAGTAAGAGCAGAACTAATATGACAAGTGAATAAACCATAGACAGAACAAGATAAAAATTTTAACAAGGTATAATATAGTATATATATGTAGTAAAACATAGGGTTGGTCGAGGTGACCGACTTTTGAAGTAACATCAAAGGTCAAGGTGAGAGGGAAGGTCAATAGTCCTTAGTACGACCAGTGCTACTCTAGGTCAGCGGTCCTACAGTCAGCACGACTCTGATACCACTTATGTCACACCCGGTTTTGGAAGGCAAACCAAGCGCGAACTATGTACGTGCCAGGATCAGAACTCACGTACACAGCGATTACATAAATGAACATCAATGCACATTGCTCGAATAATAACTTAAAAAAAGTATTAACTTAATTACATCACAGAGTCATAGACATCCACATAGTCATCAACTTAACAGTTAAATCAAAGTGCTAGCGAAACGCAGTAAAGATAAGGCCTTCACAGGCAGCTGACTGGGGGTTGCCGCCAACCCACACCTAGAATTCGTCGTAGTCTTGGAACTCCTGGAAGTCTCCTTCCACGACTTCGCCTTCTCCTGAGAAGTGGTTACAATGCGGACAACCTGGTGTTTGGTGGTAAAGCAAGGATGAGTACACATCAACGTACTCAGCAAATGTCCCGTTTGGCTGAAGTGGACTAGCTTTATGTGGGGTTAGGCTCAAGCAGTTGCTTTTAGTCGGACAAGTATTTATCATTAGTAGAAGCCAGATTTTAGCATTAACCAACCCATGAACCATTTCCTCATCGAGGAACAACATCATCATATTCGAACCAAAACCATAACATAATCCTTGTATCTCGAACCATCTGTATCTCTAATCAAAGAGGATCCCAAGGCTGCTCTTAACCGTGAGCACGGCTGACATATCAGTTTCACTACCCTCTGCAGAGGTCGCACACTTTACCCATGAGCCGTGATTCCCGTTTTGCCCGGGGAGAGCTAATCCCCATTGATCACTTCCTAGGTGGTCCGGCAGGGTATCACTACGTAGCTTTTACAAAGATTCCCTAGAGATCATAGCCGCCCGTTAGGTTTCTCCAGTTTGATAAACACAGTACTCCTCCCCGCAGGAGAGTGACTAACAAAAGCAAAACGAAAGAACCTCGGCACTCAGCCTCGGCAGAGCAAGCACTGTGCCTGGACCCCATTGACGGCACGACGGCGAAGCAACTACACCTCTAGTTCCTCTAATTAATTAGCTAAGGGCACCCCATTTCACCCTCATGGTTGCACTGTTATCCTGGGTGGTCTCTCAACGAACAGGTCCTTACAGAGAGGTACTCAGGAAACAGCCTGAGCCCCCTAGAGTATCACAAGATCATCAACATCATCAGGATAACAGTATCATAAATATTCACATCATGTTCATTGATTAAGTTAAGGCAGTAGCAGAATGCTAACCATAATAGCCCATAAGGTCATCAAGGATAAAGTAAAGTGTAAAGCTAGTCAATCCTTAGGTTTCAAGTACGTAATGCGGGGTAGTAAGTTATAAGTGAATAGGACATAATGGGTCAGAGGACACTTGCCTTCACCAAACTGCTGATCAGAAACTTCCTCTGCAACTCCCTCGGGAAACACAGACTGCTCGTTGTCTACGTAAAGTAATCATTCACACTATGCACTTGGGAAATAACAAACAAAAACAATATACCAAACATATGCAGCAGAGAGATCACAAGTTCATAATAGAAAAGGGATAGGCACTCTGGTATTCCCTAGGTCTAGGGTAGAGGACTATACAAAAGGATTCATTATCCACTAATCAGTTTTAAGTCAGTGGTGGGGTTAAATCATTATCTGGTTTTAAGTTCCTAAACTTAGGTGTTTAAGTCCATAAACTTAAGTGCTCCAACTTTTATTAAAGTCTACCAACTTCTAATTATCTCAAATAAGGTTCCAATAACCTTAATCCTATCCTAATGATTGACCATTAATTGGGACATGGAAACAGCAGGGAAACATTGTTTAAATAGATAGACAAAAACATCATGAGCATTTTGCAATTTGAAGCACCTAATTTGGAGTTCATATGGCAAAGTTATGAATTTTACAAGTTTAGGGGTTAAAAATATACCCTAAGTACCTATTTTGAATTAAATAAAAGGTCCGAGGACCTAACCGTAAGAAACCAGGGACGGCGGGTTCAAATTCCAGAAAACCGGGGGTCTCTTTAAGAAAATGCGCGGGCGAAGGGGTATCGGGCTCCTACGGCCATTGGATCTCAGGCGGACGGCCAGGATTAGATCCTGCGGGCGGGCACGCGGGCGTGCGGCGGCCTGGGTGGCTGACAGGCGGGACCGGCAGGCAGCGCGAGCGCGCGGGCGGGCTGACAGGCGGGACCGGCGGGCAGCGCGAGCGAGCGGGCGGGCTGACAGGCAGGACCGGCGGGCAGCGCGAGCGCGCGGGCGGGCTGACAGGCGGGACCCAAACGGCAGGGAGACGGGGTGTGGGGGAAGCGGGCCTGGGCCGCTGGATCTCCGGCGGACGGCCAGGATCAGGTTTGGCCTAATTAAAACGGGGCCGCCCGATCTGGGACGGACGGTGGGGATTGGGTGGCCGGCCTGGGCTTCTCCTACGGCTAGCTGGGGCGGCGGCGCTCGTCCCCGCGGCGGAGGACTCGCCGGAGACGAGGGGCGCGGGCGCTTGGCGGGTCTCTGGGGCGACCTAAGTGGCCGGGAAGGTTGGAAAGGGCACGGGGAATCCTTTGGTGGGGTTTGGGTCGGGGCGGGGGCACTGGAGGGGGGCGGTTCACGGCGGAGCGGCTCGGCGGCGACGTTGAACAACTTCGGCGAGGAATCAAACGCGATAGAGTGCAATAGAGGGGAAAAGAGGGGGCATGGGAGGTTCCTTACCTCAAGGCGAACTCCGGGGACTCCTTGGTGGCGACAATGGCGCGACGGTGGCCCGGGGCGACGGTGGCGGACCTCCGCGGCTGCACGGTGGACGGCGGGTGAGCGCGGGCAGAGGGAAATAGGGAGGGGAAGGGGAAATTGGAGCGCGTCCCGGGTTGCGGACGCCGGGGTGAAGCTCACCGTGGCAATGGACACGGCGGAGCTCCAACGGCGGCCGGGAAACGAGCTCGGGGCGGCGGCGGTTCGCGGCGACGGCGCTCTGGCGTGCGCGCAGCGAGGGAGAGGTGGAAGAGGGGTCTGTTGGTGCGCAAATGAGGTAGGGGGAGAGGGCGAGTGGGGCTCTGGGCTCAAGTGGCCGGGGGCGGGGCAGTTGCGAGCTCCACGCGCGACGTGGGCGTGGAGAAGGCGGCCGCGCGGCTCGGGCGGCGGTTACGCGGGGACGGAGGAGCTGACAGCTCGGGCCCGCGAGCAGAGAGAGAGGGGAAAGCGAACGCGGGCACGGGGAAGGCGGGGCTGACAGGCCGGGCCCGCGAGCAGAGAGAGAGGGAGGCGGGCGCGGAGACAGCGGCCGCGCTGACGGGCGGGCCCGCCAGGGCAGAGAGAGCGGGGGGGGGGGGGGGGGGGGGGGAGGGCGCGCGCGCGGGATGGGCCTGATGGGCCGAAAGGCCGAGAGGGCGGGGGAAGCGGGCTTCTTTTCCTTTTTCTTTTATTCTGGTTTTTGTTTTCTCTTTTCTTTTTATTTTCTCTATTTGATTCAAATTCAAATAAGCCACAAATTCAAATTAGACCTTTTGAGAATTATGCACCAAACAAAAGTGAAATCCAGGGTTCAACATGATGCAACAATTCATACTCCCTTGGAGTTTGAGCTAATAGACTATAGTTACAAATAAAATAACCACTTTTCTCCTATAGAAATGAGAATGAGAAGATTGGGGAAGGATGAGAAAAGGGAAGTAACACCTGAATTTGTGAATATGAGCAAAGAAATTTTATACCCCCAAATTCAGGGTGTTACACCAGAGGACTTCAGCTAAAACTCGTCGCCCTCGGGAAATTTCCAGAGCCCGCGCTCTAAAATTCACCGGACTGTCCGGTGTACACCGGACAGTGTCCGGTGCTCATTTGAGACGCGGCTCAGGAACTCGCCAGTCTCGGGAATTCACAAAGGCTACTCCGCTATAATTCACCGGACATGTCCGGTGTGCACCGGACTGTCCGGTGCAAGCTCGGGGCAACGGCTACTTCGCGCCAACGGTCACCTGCAGGCGCATTTAATGCGCGCCAGAAGCGTGCAGTCGTCAGGCACGCGGGAGCAGGCGCACCGGACACTCTACAGTGCATGTCTGGTGCGCCACCGGACATCGAGGCGGGCCTAGAGACAGAGCTCCAACGGTTGACCCAACGGCTATTTGGTGACGTGGCTGTCGCACCGGACATGTCCGGTGTGCACCGGACTGTCCGGTGCACCATACGACAGACAACCTCCACCAACGGTCAAGTTTGGTGGTTGGGGCTATAAATACCCCAACCACCCCACCATTCATTGCATCCAAGTTTTCCAGCTTCCAACCACTATACAAGAGCTAGCATTCATTGCAAAGCACACCAAAAGAGATCAAATCCTCTCCCAACTCCACACAAAGCCCTAGTGACTAGAGAGAGTGATTTGTAGTGTTCATTTGAGCTCTTGCGCTTGGATCGCTTCTTTTTCTTTGGCATTCTTTCTTGTGATCAAACACTCACTTGTAATTGAGGCAAGAGACACCAATTGTGTGGTGGTCCTTGCGGGAAGTTTGATTCCCATGTGATTTGAGAAAGAGAAGCTCACTCGGTCCGAGGGACCGTTTGAGAGAGGGAAGGGTTGAAAGAGACCCGGCCTTTGTGGCCTCCTCAACGGGGAGTAGGTTTGAGAGAACCGAACCTCGGTAAAACAAATCCGCGTGTCTCACTTCATTATTCGCTTGCAATTTGTTTTGCCCCCTCTCTCGCGGACTCTATTATATTTCTAACGCTAACCCGGCTTGTAGTTGTGATTATTTTTGAGATTTTCAGTTTCGCCCTATTCACCCCCCCTCTAGGCGACTTTCAGCTGCGGTGGTAGAGCTCCTTCTCATCGCCCAGCAAGACGAACGACTTGGCGCGTCGCGCTACCCGCCGAGCCTCGGCTTGGTCGAGGGGTAGCTCTCCTTGGCGGAGATATTACAGGTACGGGGTCTGCCAATCTCGACCAGGCGTGACCCCGCTCCGCTCCTCCTCGATGCGCAGCGCCTCGCCCTCGAGGGCCGAGGGTTCCTCGGGCTGAACCGAGGACGCCTCGGGCTGGGCCGAGGGTACCTCGGACTGGGCCGAGGACGCCTCAGGCTCGGGCGTGTCGTTGATCTTGACGAAGGGTTGGTGCAGATCCCGGGAGAAGACGTCCGGGGGAACCGTCGTTCGCCCCGAGGCTATCTTTGCCAGCTCGTCCACAGTCTCGTTGTAGCGCCGGGCGATGTGGTTAAGCTCGAGCCCGTAGAACTTGTCTTCCAGGCGTCGAACCTCATCGCAGTAGGCCTCCATCTTCGGGTCGCGGCAGTGGGAGTTCTTCATGACTTGGTCGATGACGAGATGCGAGTCGCCGCGAGCGTCGAGGCGTCGGACCCCTAGCTCGATGGCGATTCGCAATCCGTTGATCAGAGCTTCGTACTCAGCCACATTGTTGGACGCCAGGAAATGGAGGCGCAGCACGTAGCGCAGGTGTTTCCCGAGGGGCGAGACGAAGAGCAGGCCTGCGCCGGCTCCCGTCTTCATCAGCGACTCGTCGAAAAACATGGTCCAGAGCTCCGGTTGGATCGGAGCCGTCGGCAACTGGGTGTCGACCCATTCGGCTACGAAGTCCGCCAATACCTGGGACTTGATGGCCTTCCGAGGGGCGAACGAGATTGTCTCGCCCATGATTTCCACCGCCCATTTTGCGATCCTGCCCGAGGCCTCTCGGCACTGGATGATCTCCCCCAGGGGGAAGGATGATACCACCGTTACCGGATGAGACTCGAAGTAATGTCGCAACTTTCGCCTCGTCAGGATCACTGCATACAGTAGCTTCTGAACTTGTGGGTAGCGGATCTTGGTTTCGGACAGCACCTCGCTGACGAAGTAAACTGGCCTCTGAACGGGCAATGCATGCCCCTCTTCTTGCCTTTCGACCACAATCGCGGCGCTAACCACCTGAGTGGTCGCGGCGACGTAGACCAAGAGGGCTTCTCCATTAGCTGGGGGTACCAAGATAGGCGCCTTGGTGAGGAGCGCCTTCAGGTTCCCGAGAGCTTCCTTGGCCTCAGGGGTCCAAGTGAAGCATTCGGCCTTCCTTAAGAGGCGGTACAGAGGTAGGCCTCTTTCGCCGAGGCGTGAGATGAAACGGCTCAAGGCCGCGAGACATCCCATGACCCTCTGTGCGCCTTTTAAGTCCTTGATGGGCCCCATGCTGGTGATGGCTGTGATCTTCTCCGGGTTGGCTTCGATGCCTCGCTCGGAGACGATGAACCCCAGGAGCATGCCTCAGGGCACCCCGAAGACACACTTCTCGGGATTGAGCTTGACGTCCTTTGCCTTGAGACACCGGAATGTCACTTCAAGGTCGGAGAGGAGGTCGGAGGCTTTCCTTGTCTTGACTATGATGTCATCGACGTAGGCCTCGACCGTGCGACCGATGTGTTCGCCGAACACATGGTTCATGCACCGCTGGTACGTTGCACCCGCGTTCCTCAAACCGAACGACATTGTGACATAGCAGTACATGCCGAAGGGCGTGATGAAAGAAGTCGCGAGCTGGTCGGACTCTTTCATCTTGATTTGATGATACCCTGAGTAGGCATCGAGGAAAGACAGGGTTTCGCACCCAGCAGTGGAATCCACGATTTGATCGATGCGAGGTAGAGGGTAGGGAACCTTCGGACATGCTTTGTTGAGACCAGTGTAGTCTACACACATCCGCCATTTCCCCCCTTTCTTTCTCACAAGCACAGGGTTGGCAAGCCATTCGGGATGGAATACCTCTTTGATGAACCCTGCTGCCATTAGCTTGTGGATCTCCTCGCCTATCACCCTGCGCTTTTCCTCGTCGAATCGGCGCAGAGGCTGCCTGACCGGTCGGGCTCTGGCCCGAATATCCAGCGAGTGCTCGGCGACATCCCTCGGTATGCCGGGCATGTCCGAGGGACTCCACGCAAAGACGTCGGCGTTTGCGCGGAGAAAGTCGACGAGCACTGCTTCCTATTTGGGGTCGAGCCCGGAACCGATCCGGATCTGCTTGGAGGTGTCGCCACTGGGGTCGAGAGGGACGGCCTTAACCGTCTCCGCCGGCTCGAAATTGCCAGCGTGTCGCTTCACGTTTGGCACCTCTCGGGAGAGGTTTTCCAGGTCAGCGATGAGGGCCTCGGACTCGGCGAGGGCCTCGGCGTACTCCACGCACTCCACGTCGCATTCGAACGCGTGTTTGTACGTGGGGCCGACGGTGATGACCCGTTGGGGCCCGGCATCTTGAGCTTCAGGTAGGTGTAGTTGGGGATGGCCATGAACTTCGCGTAGCATGGCCTCCCCAATACCGCGTGGTAGGTTCCTCGGAACCCGACCACCTCGAATGTCAAAGTCTCCCTTCGGAAGTTGGAGGGTGTTCCGAAGCAGACAGGAAGGTCGAGCCGTCCGAGGGGCTGAACGCGCTTCCCATGAATGATCCCGTGGAAGGGCGCAGCGCCTGCTCGGACGGAGGACAGATCGACGCGTAGAAGCCTGAGGGTCTCAGCATAGATGATGTTGAGGCAGCTGCCCCCATCCATCAGGACCTTGGTGAGCCTAACGTCGCCGATGATGGGGTCGACGACGAGCGGGTACTTCCCCGGGCTCGGCACGTGGTCGGGGTGGTCAGCTTGGTCGAAGGTGATGGGCTTGTCGGACCAGTCTAGGTAGACCGGCGCCGCCTCCTTCACCGAGCAGACCTCCCGACGCTCTCGCTTGCGATGCCGAGCCGAGGCATTCGCCGCATGCCCTCCGTAGATCATGAAGCAGTCGCGGACCTCGGGGAACTCTCCTGCTTGGTGATCTTCCTTTTTGTCGTCGTCGTGGGCCCTGCCGCCCTCTGCGGGTGGCCCGGCCTTGTGGAAGTGGCGCCGAAGCATGACGCACTTCTCGAGGGTGTGCTTGACGGGCCCCTGATGGTAAGGGCACGACTCCTTAAGCATCTTGTCGAAAAGGTTAGCACCTCCGGGGGGCTTCCGAGGGTTCTTGTACTCGGCGGCGGCGACAAGGTCCGCGTCGGCGGCGTCGCGTTTCGCTTGCGACTTCTTCGTGCTTTTCTTCTTGGCGTCGCGCGGAGTAGACGCCTCGGGAGCCTCTTCCGATGGGCGGCCCCAGGGCTGCTTGTCCTTTCGGAAGATGGCCTCGACCGCCTCCTGGCCAGAGGCGAACTTGGTGGCGATGTCCATCAGCTCGCTCGCCCTGGTGGGGGTCTTGCGACCCAACTTGCTCACCAGGTCACGGCAAGTGGTGCCGGCAAGGAACGCGCCGATGACATCTGAGTCGGTGATGTTGGGCAGCTCGGTGCGCTGCTTCGAGAATCGCCGGATGTAGTCCCGAAGAGACTCTCCCGGTTGTTGCCGGCAGCTTCGGAGGTCCCAGGAATTCCCGGGGCGCACGTACGTGCCCTGGAAGTTGCCGGCGAAGGCTTGGACCAAATCCTCCCAGTTGGAGATCTGCCCCGGAGGCAGGTGCTCCAACCAGGCGCGAGCAGTGTCGGAGAGGAACAGGGGGAGGTTGCGGATGATGAGGTTGTCGTCGTCCGCTCCACCCAGTTGACAGGCCAGGCGGTAGTCCGCGAGCCACAATTCCGGTCTCGTTTCCCCCGAGTACTTTGTGATAGTAGTCGGGGGTCGGAATCGGGCCGGAAACGGCGCCCGCCGGATGGCCCGGCTGAAGGCCTGCGGACCGGGTGGTTCGGGCGAGGGACTCCGATCCTCCCCGATGTCGTAGCGTCCCCCACGCCTGGGGTGATAGCCTCGGCGCACCCTTTCGTTGAGGCGGGCTCGATGGTCGCGACGATGGTGCTCGTTGCCGAGGTGGCCCGGGGCCGCAGGCGCGGTGTTGCGCGTGCGCCCGGTGTAGACCGAGGCTTCCCGCATGAATCGGGAAGTCGCGGCATGAGGTTCCGAGGGGTACCCCTGCCTTCGGGAGGCAGAGCTCTCGGCCCGCCGGGCCGCAGCGCCTTCTAGGAGATTCTTGAGCTCTCCCTGGATTCGCCGACCCTCGGTGGTTGATGGCTCCGGCATCGCACGGAGGAGCATCGCTGCGGCTGCCAGGTTCTGACCGATCCCGCTGGATGCGGGTGGCGGCCTGTCCCTAGCATCGTTGGCGACGCGGTGCTGGAAACCCTGGGGCAGGTGACGTATTTCTCCGGCCGGGGGCTGGCCCGCCCATACCTGCCCGATGTCCCGGCGGATCGACTCGAGCGCTCCTGCTCCCTCGTCGAGCCTGGCCTGCGCCCCGCGGACTTGCTCGAGCTGTGGGTCGTGACCCCCCGCCGGAACGGGGACCACAGCTAGCTCCCGCGGGATGTCGGCACGAGGCACTGGCCTAGGGAGATCGCCATCCTCCGGCATGCCGAGACGGTTGCCTTCGGAGGGATCCCCTAGCTCACGTGGAAACATTCGCGGCTCGGGACGCAGTCCTTGTCGTCAAGGCTGCGGCTGCCGTCGGAACAGTCGGAGAGGCAGTAGTCACATGCGGTCATGAAGTCCCGCATGGCACTAGGGTTGCCAGATCCAGAGAAATCCCAGCAGATGCTGGGATCGTCATCTTCCTCGGACCCAGAGGGCCCGTAGGTCGAGACGTCCGTCAATCGGTCCCAAGGCGACCGCACACGAAACCCCAGAGGGGTTGCACTCGCCTCAACGTGAGCGCCCGCCAAAGCGAGGTCGCTAGGCGGGTTGAGGTCGAGTCAAAAGGACGTAGGATGGGAATCAGTCGGTACCTTTTGGTCGACGAGGAGCGACGTAGTCACATCGGGGACTGATTGCGCCGTCGTCTTGGGTACGAGGGCGATGT
Source organism: Zea luxurians (assembly GCA_029449295.1). Taxonomy (NCBI): domain Eukaryota; kingdom Viridiplantae; phylum Streptophyta; class Magnoliopsida; order Poales; family Poaceae; genus Zea; species Zea luxurians. The sequence continues at coordinate 163,601,002 of JAOPSE010000002.1, forward strand.
CCTGCAGGCCCTCCTCGAGCGTGCTGGCGTCGTCCACTTGCTCGGGATTGGCGTGTCGCGGGGGGACGGCGCCCGCCTTCGTCTCAAACGCGAGGTCGACGCCCGACGCGTCTTCCGCTGGGACGCTGGGGATGTCAATTCGCTCGACAGCCGACAGAGCGCAGCCTCCCGCCCGGCCTTGGTTGCCCCGCCTCCTCCTCTGATGGCGAGGGAGAGGACGGGGCGAGCTCGAATGTTGTTCTTCCACCACGCGGGGAAGACGTCGTCGATTCCGCCGCCGGCGGGCGGGCTGTCGGCCGCCATTGTCGTCGTCGCGCGGCGGTGGAAGGAGTATCATGTCGTAGCTGCCGTCGAGAGACATGAACTCGAGACTCCCGAAATGGAGCACCGTCCCGGGTTGGAGAGGTCGTTGGAGACTGCCCATCTGTAGCTTGACGGGAAACTGCTCGTCAACACGCAGCAGGCCCCTACCTGGTGCGCCAACTGTCGGCGTTTCGAGACCGGGGGGTCCCTAAGCCGACGAGTGAGTGTGCCGCGTGCCCCAGCCCAGATGGGTCGAGCGCGTGGGCGAGCGCGAAGGGGGGAAAGCGAGGTGGCCGGAGCCGAGTCGTGAGGGAGGTGGAGATCCCGCGGCCTTCGTGTTCGTCCCGTGCCCAGGTCGGGTGCACTTGCAGTAGGGGGTTACAAGCGTCCACGCGGGTGAGGGAAGCGAGCGGCCCCAAGAGAGCGCCTGCCCCGTCCTCGTTCCCGCGCGGCCAACCTTCTCTAAGAAGGCCCTGGTCCTTCCTTTTATAGGCGTAAGGAGAGGATCCAGGTGTACAATGGGGGTGCAGCAGAGTGCTACGTGTCTAGCGGGGGAGAGCTAGCGCCCTCAGTACATGCCAAAGTGGCAGCCGGAGAGATCTTGGCACCCAGCTGGTGTGGTGTCGTGGCTGTCGGTGGAGCAACGGAGCCTGGCGGAGGGACAGCTGTCGGAGCTGTTGGGTCCTTGCTGACGTCCCCCTGCTTCTGTAAGGGAGCTGAGAGCCGCCGCCGTCACAGGGCTAGCGGGGCGCCATCATTGCCCATCTGGCGGAGCTAGCCAGATGGGACGTCGGTTTTGTTCTCTGCGGCCCGAGTCGGCTCGGGGTAGGGTGATGATGGCGCTTTCTGTTGACGTGGCGGACTTGTGCCCTAGGTCGGGCGACGTGGAGGCTCCTCCGAGGCCGAGGTCGAGTCTGTCTTCCATGGCCGGGGCCGAGCCCGAGCTCCTGGGTCGGGCGAGGCGGAGGTCGTTCGGCAGAGGCCAGGGCGGAGTCCGACCCCTGGGGTCAGGCGAAGCGGAGTTCGTCGTCTTCCAAGGCCTTAGCCCGAGTCCGAGCCCTGGATCGGGCGGAGCGGAGTTCACCGTCTTCCGGGGCCTTAGCCCGAGTCCGAGCCCTGGGTCGGGCGGAGCGGAGTTCGCCGTCTTCCGGGGCCTTAGCCCGAGTCCGAGCCCTGGGTCGGGCGCAGCGGAGTTCGCCGTCTTCCGGGGCCTTAGCCCGAGTCCGAGCCCTGGGTCGGGCGGAGCGGAGTTCGCCGTCTTCCGGGGCCTTAGCCCGAGTCCGAGCCCTGGGTCGGGCGGAGCGGAGTTCGCCGTCTTCCGGGGCCTTAGCCCGAGTCCGAGCCCTGGGTCGGGCGGAGCGGAGTTCGCCGTCTTCCGGGGCCTTAGCCCGAGTCCGAGCCCTGGGTCGGGCGGAGCGGAGTTCGCCGTCTTCCGGAGCCTTAGCCCGAGTCCGAGCCCTGGGTCGGGCGGAGCTTCCAATGGCGCCTTTGGTAAGGCCTGACTGCCTGTCAGTCTCACTCTGTCAAGTGGCACTGCAGTTGGGATGGCGCAGGCGGCGCTGTCCTTCTGTCAGACCGGTCAGTGGAGCGGCGAAGTGACGGCGGTCACTTCGGCTCTGCCGGGGGGCGCGCGTCAGGATAAAGGTGTCAGGCTACCTCTGCGTTAAATGCCCCTGCGACTCGGTCGGTTGGTGCGGCGATTTAGTCAGGGTTGCTTCTTAGCGAAGGCAAGGCCTCGGGCGAGCCGGAGATGCGTCTGCCGTTAAAAAGGGGGCCTCGGGCGAGACGGAAACACCTCGGGGTCGGCTGCCCTTGTCCGAGGCTAGGCTCGGGCGAGGCGTGATCGAGTCGCTCGTATGGACTGATCCCTGACTTAATCCCATCAGGCCTCTGCAGCTTTATGCTGATGGGGGTTACCAGCTGAGAATTAGGCGTCTTGAGGGTACCCCTAATTATGGTCCCCGACAAATACCCATGTAAACTATCCACCAAAAAATTAAATATTTTTTATTGATTGTCTCCGCTCTCCATATAATATTTTTTGATTTGGTTAACTGATGTTATTACTTACTCCATCCAATATGTCTTGGTACAACACGACCAATGAAGTGAGTGATTAGAAGAGAGTTCACAACGGCTGACTGAACGAACAGAGATTATAAAATGACATAATTCCACCGTACAGAGACCAAATAAGAGAAAGTTTGTGAGCTCAAATTTCTAAAATAAGTCACATGAACTCAAACTTATAAAAAAGATAGATCAAAATATGGAGTGATTGCTAAAGTGAGACATCAATAAAAATTGGATGCGCTCGATATAAATTATGCTACTTCGTAGCAATTACTAATATTTAAAAGTAACAAATAACTTTTTATTTTACTGTTAGTTTGACAAATCATTGTTGCTCTATCCAATCCAGCAACCTCAAACACCATGGAGTCTATTGCGCCAATATGGTCTCAGAAATGACCTAATACTTGCAAGAGCCAAGAACGTCGTGCTGTGCTTGGTCTGTAGCCTGAACCCGTAGCGCTGGTCCGGCCCAACACGATTATATTTTTTATTTTACAAAAAACGTATATACATATATATATAATTTATATTTAATATTAAAAACATATGAGCATGATGTTGTACTGGTTAGATAGCTTTACCTAGTGTCTCTCGTCCTTATTCCATTATAGGACATGGGTTCAAACCCCACCTCCTGCACCGTTTTTAACATTTTACGCTGATTTAATCAAATGGACCGATGGGCTAATGGGCTGGGCCGGCACAGTCAACAGGCCAACATGACGTGCCTGGGTCAGAGTTGTGGTCCGCGGGCGTCTGGCCCATGCCGCGCCGCCGTTTGGCCATCTATAGTCGTGCAGCGGATTAATTTGAAATAGCTGTGAGGGGTTATTTGTAATTACGCTGATTTAATCAAATGGGCCGATGGGCTAATGGGCTGGGCCGGCACAGTCAACAGGCCGGCATGACGTGCCTGGGTTAGAGTTGTGGTCCGCGGGAGTCTGGCCCATGCCGGGCCGCCGTTTGGCCATCTATAGTCATGTAGCAGATTAATTTAAAATAGTTGTGAGGGGTATTTATAAAAAGATGACGTGGGACGACCGTTGAAACATGTGCTTTAAGTATAGTATAGATGTGTGGATCTCTTAGGTTTCTACACATAGTTCCTCAACTTTTTCGAAACTTTCTCAAATTTTTATCATAGCCTCTATATATGATATCATGACATGTGGACAAGTTTCATAATTTTCTGACTTTGTTTGTGTTTTATATAATTTTTAAACATGTGGATGGCAAGTTCACGACCATGTTTAGTGAGCTTGGTACTCGAAGTTTCCAGTCCCCTCCTGAAATCGGTCGTAACTTGTGCTAAATAGCATGAATATCATTTTTTCATGCACGGTTTTCCAAGTTTCGAGTGGCTTGCAGTTCAAATCTAAATTATCTAAGAAAAATCTATCAAACGAACTAGATCCAATAGTTATAGGAAACACTTTTATAATTGTGCCAAAATGGTACATGTAGGTCTACATAGTGTAGGAACACACCACAAAAAGTTTGGTAAGGGAAAAGAAAAAAATAGAAATATGCTCTGCCGAGTGTCTAAAGGTGACACTCGACAAAGACCCTAAATACATACTTTGCCGAGTGCCTGTCAGTAGGCACTCGGCAAAGACCTGTTTGCCGAGTGTCGATGATCTGGCACTCGGAAAAGACTATTTTTAAATTAAAAAACCTTTGCCGAGTGCCCACGATCTGGCACTTAGCAAAGAAGTAAAACATAACGTACCCGAGGCCCTTCTCTTTCTCCTTCTCCTTCTCTCACTCACTCACTACAAGTCACTCGCCGCCGCCGCTCCCCACCGTCGCTCCCCGCGCTCGGCCGCACCCACCGCCGCTCCTCGCCGTCGAGGCCCCTCCCCGAGACCGCGGCCGCCGCCCACGCGCACCCGTCACCGCCGCCACGCGCACCCGGCGCTCCCCACGCCCCGCCACCCCCACGCGCTCCACCACCGCCCGGCCCCGCCACGTGCACCATCGCCGCCCCACGCGCACCACTGCCGCCCCACGCGCACCACCACCGCCGGAGGCCGCCTCCTCGCGTGCCGCCACCGTCGTCCGGCCACGCCACGCGTACCATCGTCGCCCCCACGCGACCCACGCCCGACCCCGATGATCTTCACTATCTAGGTATGAATTTATTATGTGTCAATTTTTATTTATTATTGATTAGATGATAGAATGTATAAATCATGTAAATTTGTGAATGATAGGATATGTAAATCATGTAAGTTAGGCTATAGTCTCGTTGAAAATTTGTGAATGCAATATGTAGATCGTGCCGTTGAATTATGCGTACTATAGTCTCATGGATTGAATATATATATATATATATATATATATATATATATATATATATATATATATATATATATATATATATATATATATATATATATATATATATATATATATATATATATAGGGAAGAGGTAATGGAAGCCCTGGGCTTCCCCTACTAATGGAAGCCCCAGCCAGGGCGCGGTCGACTCAGCACCCGCATGCTTGCGTCAGCCATGCAGTCAACAGCCAAGATTCTAGGACGATAAGCGTAACGCAATATACGAATGCATATATATATGGATAAAGATGCGTAAAACATGCATAAAGGAATCTTTTGAAGCCCGAATCACGTGGAACGAATATGACACTGTGGACATCGTTTACGACTGCATAATGACATGTACTTGACAGCATAAATCATGCAGTATGTGGTTCTGGTTCTGGCTCGGGCGGATTCCAGCGTAAACCGTGGGCTAAAACAGCGTAAATGAGTATGAAATTTAGCGTAAATCCTATATCTGTTTTGTAACAGCAAATGAGGCCTAAAATTAAGCAGCCGATCGTGAGCGGGGTCATGGCTCGGGCCGATTCCAGCGTAAAACGTGAGCTAAAATAACGTAAATGCGTACGAAATTTAGCGTAAATCCTATATCTGTTTTGTAACAGCAAACAGAGCCAAAAATTACGGCGTGAAAATCGCGTGCAGCCGATCGTGCGCGGGTTCTGGCTCGAATGATTTCAGCGTAAAACGTGAGCTAAAACAGCGTATATGAGTACAAAATTTAGTATAAAACACGCGCACAATCTCATTTCGCAAAGAGATTGCTGTAAAACACATCAAAAAGTGTCATAAATTTGGCGTAAAACGCAGTAAGACTGTTTTTAATGGAAGCATAAAATACAACAAGAAGTGTCGTAAAATTTAGTTTGAAAATGCATAAATCATGATGGTCTCATAGGGCACTTGTTTTGTTCACAGTATATCAAAATATAAAGCACAACGATATTTTGCCAATATTGTTGCAATCATACACGATTTATTTGACATGACAAAAAAACAAGGAACTAGCCCTGTCTTCGGTACTTCAGACATTTGGAACCATTAGCCTTTAGCTAGCTAGGTCGTGGTCCAAAATTGAAGAATCGCTGCTCGGCTCTTATCAAAACAGGTCTGTGTAAGCCTGTATAAATCATAAAGACACGTCAGAATAAGCCTAAGTAAATCCATGAACCTATATACCAGTTTAATCAACAGGGAAAATGGAGGAGTAATTAAGTGACAACAATTAGCTAGTTTATGTCACTTACAAAACAATGCAGCTGGAGAAGTCTAGTGGACAATAAGAAGTTGTGAACCTATATAAACCCTATAGGCCGTAGCAAGTGCTAATATCATAAATTAACCCATGAGATACTATATTTTTCGAAGGAAGTGAGGACATTTCTTTCTTTAATAACCTTAATTTACAAAAATACAATGGACAAGCTGCCAGCAAGTGAGGACATTTCTTTTTTTAATAAACTCTGTTATGCATACTTCCAATATTGCAGGACTTGAGAATCAAAGCCCTATTATGCACATATGCTGAATACAAAATTTATTCTTTTTCTTGAATCCCTAACACATAGTTGTAATACTTAAGTTGTCTCTACTAGAAATTGTATAACTAAAGAATAACAAATCTTACCGTTCAAAAGACTGGTGAGGTTCCCGAACAGCGCCGGGTGGAGCACGCCGGAGAGCAGCTCTAAGCCGAGCAGCTTCACTTGTTGATGCTGCTTCAATTTCAGCTATTTCTGATCTTTCTCCATTAATACCACCTGCAAAAAGTATAATTATATGCAAATATGGAAGATAATATGATTGATTACTCTAATTCACTATTTTTTCGCCAGCATACTGAGATCAGTCTTGTTCAGCTATTCACGAGTCGAGTCACTACTTTCCTTAGTAAAGCTGAACAGAAAATGGTATAATGATTAAAAGCGTTCACCTAATAGACTAGCACACAGGAAGTAAATCTACACGCATAGTCACGCAGGATGTGGCTAGATTTGCAACATCCAGATCACGGAGACGAAATCGAGATCTTAAGCCTACGGCTAACCTTCCTGGCTTCCCAACCAACCAAACACCACAGATCCGCACGAGATTTCCAAAAAAAAGCTCGTGGAGTACCGGGGGACACAGATCTAGGCCGCTGCCTGCTCACCTGCATGTTGCATTTGACGAGGTCGAGCGGCGTGACAGCCATGTGGGTGAGGCCGCAGCTGGCGATTCCTCCGGCGGTGCAGGCGGCATAGAAGGCCGACGAGTACATCTCGATCTTCTCGTTGGGCGCCTGGATCGAGAACGGCACGGCGCCTCCTGCTCCAGCCGCGGCAGGCGCTGGGGCGGATGTGGGGGATAGATATCCCCCGGGTCCACTAAAAGAGTAAAGGACCTCACGAAAGGCCCAAGGGCCCAATAAATCGTAAGGTTATTCTTTCGTGGGCCTGGGGAAAGACAACCAGCAACGCAGGGCGACATGAGGCCGGATTGGTGCAAACCCGGACGGCCCATAGCGTCGAGCCATAGGCCGCAACAGAGATCCGACTTTCCCGCGTCGGGGCCTCCATGCAACAAAGCCACGTGAGGATAAGTCGGCGAGGGTTACGTAGAGGATAATCTCGAGAGGTTCACTATCTTTTAGCCACTTGTTGTTATCTTATCCATGTGTACTGCCCCACGGTCGAGTATATAAGGCCTAGGGGGCACCCCTTCAGAACGATCGACCCATTACTTAGCCACCCACATCAACTCTCTGTATTCTCGATCCAGAGAGCTCTCTTGTAACCATATCCACCAAGCACACTCATCAGGACGTAGGGTGTTACGCAACACTAAGCGGCCCGAACCTGTAAATCTTGTCCACTGTCCCTCGTGCGATCTGCACGAACCATTCTGCTACAGTTGTCGACACCTTCCTACTCCTAAAACACCTTGAGGGGCAACCCCGGGTGTGCGGTCGGACCCTAAACACCGACAGCTGGCGCGCCAGGTAGGGGGTGTGTCGACAATCCAAGCTAGCTCAATGGCCATCTCCTTCTACAGCAAGATCGCCCTACGCCCCGGATCTATGTTCTGCTTCGGGACAATCTCATTCGTAGCGGACGAAGAAGGAACTCTGCACCGTATCGCGGATCCGCCGGAAAAGGAGTCTTCCTCAACAAACTCCGACAATACCGGAGAGGCGCGACCTCCGACCCCCCGGAAGAAGATCACCACGACGGCAGCACCGTTCTACCCCGACGTCCTCTTCGTCGGAAGGGCAGAATCGCCCACCATCTCCGACGACGAGCCGACTGTACCCGGGGAGGAACCGCCTCAGCGAGAGTCCCGTCGACGAAGGAACCGGCGCAGGAATGTTCGACGACATCACGCGGCCGGAGAGCGGAATCCGGAACAACCTGTCTCGCGAGACGAGGTCTCGGAGGTAGGAGAAACCCCGGAAGAACGCGTCTTCAGAGAGCGAAGGAACTCCCGACGACGTGATCGCCGACGAGCTCAGGAACAGGCTGAGCATGATGCAAGGCAACGTCGAGAGAATCCACTCTTCGGGCGCAATCTGAACCCCGATTTCGCCCGAGCCATGAACACGCCGAGCGAAGTCGGAGGGGTGCTGGCTCGGATAGCGGAAGGACTTCCTCGGACTCCTGACGCCGACGGCTACCGACGACTGTTCACCCAGGCGGCCAACCATCTTCTACCGCTTGCTCACCCGCCGAACGATCTACGACACGCCATCAACAGCCGCCGGGACGCGCGGAGCTCCATCAACGCTTCGCGGGAACGGCGGCATGAGAACGAAATTCGTCGTCGAGAGGAGTACGACAGGGATCATGGTGCCCCGACTCAGAGCCAAGCCACCAGGACTGAGTCGGCGACGGCTTCAACTGGCGGAACCTCCCGGGGACGGTCGAGGAATCACAACCACCACTCCCCTCCCCGGGACAGGCATCGACCCCGACGACAGGAGGACACGTGCGGAGTGTCCGCCCTTACTCCGCGCCTTAGGGCCATCCAATGGCCTCCCAACTTCAAGGTATCCAATGTTGACAAGTATGAACCTAAGCAGGATCCATGGGGTTGGCTAGCCGTCTACACCACCGCTGCTCGAGCTGCCGGAGCATCCGAAGACGTGATGACCGCGTACTTGCCCATTGTCCTTGGACAAGACGCGCTGCAATGGCTACGACATCTACCCCGACACTGCATCGACGCCTGGGGAGACTTCAGTCGGCGTTTCACCGCCAACTTCCAGTGCCTCTCCGACAAGCCGGCGCAGCCGTGGGACCTTAAATCTATCAAGCGCCGGGGGGACGAAACTCTCCGATCGTACCTCAAGAGGTTTCAAACCATGAGGAATCGAATCCCCGATGTCACGGAGGCGGCCGTGATCGAGGACTTCTACCGAGGGTCTAATGATTCGGTTTTCGTCCGAGCCATACTACAAAGGGCGCCGACCACCTCGGAGGAGCTGTTCCGGGAAGCCGACCTCTACATCACCGCCGACGAGCGAGCCCAGGATCTCATCGGAGGAGCAAAGCCCGCACCGGCAGCACCACGACGCGACACGAACCAGCAACCCGACAAGCGGTGGGAGAAGAGGCCACGCGAAGAAGTGCACGCCGCCGGCGGACCACCTACTTCTCGCGCTCGAGGAGGACCTCGTGGAGGCGAGCGTACGCTGGACGACATCCTCGACGCCCAGTGCCCGTACCACAAGGACATGCGCCACACTCTTCGTAATTGCCGAGACTTCAAGCACTCCGTCGGACACGGCCGACCCTTCCAACCCCTACCTCCTCCTCCGCCGAGGGGAGGACCAGATGAACCACGACAACCCCATCGGCAGGAGGAGGGAGGAGGAGGAGGAGCTTTCCCGCGCGTTGACAGGGAGGTCAACGTCATCTTCGGCGGACACGGATTGCAGGAGAGCAGAAGACAGCAAAAGCTCAATGATCGCCAGATACTGGTGGCGACCATCGGCCCTCCCGCCCCATACCGATGGTCGGAACACCCGATCACCTTCACTCGGGCGGATCAATGGCTCAACTTCGACCACCCGGGCAAGTACCCGCTTCTCGTCGATCCGGTGATCCGAGAGAGCCGGGTGAAAAAGGTGTTAGTGGACGGGGGGAGCAGCATCAACATCACCTTCCCCCGGACACTCCAGAGCTTGGGAGTTCATCTCAAAGAGCTCCACGAGTCGGACACTCCTTTCTTCGGCATCGTGCCGACGGAAGGGGAATACCCGCTGGGCCACATCTACATGCCGGTCACCTTTGGAACTCCGGAGAACTACAGAACCGAGTTCCTGAGGTTTGAAGTGGCGAACTTCGACTGCGGGTACAACGCCATCATCGGGAGGCCAGGATTGGCCAAGTTCATGGCCATCCCGCATTATACATACATGATACTGAAGATGCCAGGGCCACAAGGGATCATAACTGTGCGCGCCGACCTCCAAGGCGCCGCAGAATGTTTCCGAGTGGCTATTCAAGCAGCCCTCACCGCCAAGCCATCGACAGCTCCCTCCGCAATGGCGAACTCTAAGCCTGAGGAGGACCTCGCAATACCAGCAAATGAAGCTCAGACCGCGACCTCTATGCGGCCGACTGAAGAAACCAAGAGAATCAACCTGGGGTTTGCTGATGAGCGCAAGACGGCCATCATCAGCTCCAGTTTGGATGACAAATAGGAAAGCGCGCTCGTCCGGTTTCTGCAAGATAACCGAGATGTATTCGCATGGCAACCTGCGGATATGCCGGGAGTCCCGAGAGAACTGGCCGAGCACAAACTGAAGGTTTTTCCCCAGGCGAGGCCGATTCGGCAGAAATTACGTCGTTTCACGCCTGATAAGAGGGAAGCCATTCTCGCCGAGTTAGCTCGCTTGGTCGCGGCTGGATTCATTAGAGAAGTATTACATCCTGAGTGGTTAGCCAATCCTGTTCTTGTACTCAAAAAGAATAAAGTGGACTGGCGCATGTGTGTTGATTATACCGATCTCAACAAACACTGTCCGAAGGATCCCTTCGGGCTCCCGAGGATAGATCAGGTGGTGGACTCCACCGCTGGGTGTTCTATGCTGTCTTTCTTGGATTGCTATTCCGGGTATCATCAGATCAGTCTGGCAAAGGAAGATGAAGAAAAAACGGCATTCATTACTCCGTTTGGCGCTTTCTGTTATACCTCCATGCCGTTCGGCCTCAAAAACGCTGGAGCGACTTACCAGAGAGCTATTCAAACATGCTTAGCCGATCACTGGGGCAAGCGTGTGGAGGCTTATGTGGATGACGTGGTGATCAAAACACAGGACTCAAAAGACTTCATTGAAGATTTGCAACTGGTCTTCAACAGCCTGAGGCGGTATAGATGGAAGCTTAATCCCGAGAAATGTGTTTTTGGGGTACCAGCCGGAAAGTTGCTCGGATTTATTGTCAGCCACCGGGGAATTGAAGCTAATCCGGATAAAATTGAGGCTATCATGAAGATGGAAGCACCTCGATCGCAGAAGAAGGTTCAGCGACTTACTGGATGCATGGCAGCTTTAAGCAGATTTATATCCAGACTGGGAGAAAAAGGTTTGCCGTTTTACAAATTACTCAAGAAGGTGGATAAATTCCAGTGGACTTCAGAAGCACAAGAAGCTCTGGATGCTCTGAAAAAATTCTTGACAACACCACCAGTGCTGAAACCACCTCGGCGAGCTACATCAACTCAACCAGCTGAAGATTTGCTATTGTATATCTCTTGCACGACTCACGTGGTAAGCACCGCGTTGGTAGTCGAGCGAGTAGAAGAAGGGCATGCCTACCCAGTACAACATCCTGTCTACTTCATCAGTGAGGTCCTCGGCCCCTCAAAGAAAAAGTATCCTCAAGTTCAGAAACTATTGTATGCAGTACTTCTAACTGCCCGCAAGCTGCGTCACTACTTTGACGACCACAAAGTCATAGTAGTCACAAGTTTTCCAATAGGGGATATTCTTCACAACAAGGAAGCCATCGGTCGAATAGCCAAGTGGGCCTGTGAGCTGGGATCTCATGACATCGAGTTTCGGCCTCGCACTGCAATCAAAACCCAAGCACTGGTTGATTTCGTATCAGAGTGGACTGAACAACAAGTACCAGACAACCCGGAGACTGCAGAAGTATGGCGAATGTATTTTGATGGCTCACTCAAGCTGCAGGGAGCAGGAGCGGGGATTCTTTTCACTGCACCAGGAGGCGAACACCTCAAGTACGCCCTCCAGCTGCTATTCCCGGCCTCCAACAATGCAGCCGAGTATGAAGCTTTGATCCATGGATTGAACATTGCCATATCACTGGGCGTCAAAAGATTAATGGTATATGGGGATTCTCTGGTAGTCATCAGCCAGATAAATAAGGAGTGGGATTGCTCAAACGATTCGATGGGAAGATACTGCACTGCCGTCCGAAAACTGGAGGATAAATTCGAGGGTCTAGAATTTCATCATGTGGAGAGAGATCGGAACGCGGCAGCCGATGCACTGTCCAAGCTAGGATCCAGTCGAGCTCAGGTTCCACCCGGGGTTTTTGTGCAAGAAATTCTGCAGCCAAGTATCTCATTGGGTCAAATGGAAGAATGCAACATCATAGATCAACCCGAGTCAGATCCCGATGACTGGAGAAAGCCAATCATTAAGTACATAAGGAATGAAGAAGAACCAGATGATAAGAACTCGGCAGAGCGCATTGCAAGACAATCAGCTCACTATACACTTATTGGGGAAACATTATACAGAAGGGGTGCATCAGGTGTCTTCATGAAGTGCATTCTCCCATCCACTGGAAAGCAACTCTTAGAAGAGGTCCACGCTGGACAATGTGGGATACATGCAGCCTCCAGAACACTAGTTGGGAAGGTCTTCAGGTCAGGATTCTATTGGCCAACAGCAAAGAATGATGCAGCCGAGTTAGTTCAGAGGTGCGAAGCCTGCCAATACTTGTCAAAGCAACAACACCTGCCAGCACAGCAGCTGCAGACCATACCAGTAACCTGGCCTTTTGCATGCTGGGGGCTGGATATGATCGGACCTTTCAAGAAAGCTCAAGGGGGATATACTCATGTGTTGGTAGCAATTGACAAGTTCACTAAATGGATATAATTCAAGCCCATTGCCTCCTTAACTTCTGCTAAGGCCGTGGAATTCATACAAGACATAATATTCAGATTCGGGATACCAAATAGCATCATAACTGATTTAGGATCCAATTTCACGAGTTCAGAATTCTTTGACTTCTGCGAGCAAAAAAGCATTCAGATCAAGTATGCATCTGTAGCCCATCCAAGAGTTAACGGGCAAGTTGAGCGAGCCAACGGGATGATATTGGATGCACTCAGGAAAAAAATTTTCGATAAGAACGAAAAATTCGCAGGAAAGTGGATAAGGGAATTACCCTATGTTGTTTGGAGCCTAAGAACCCAACCTAGCCGAGCTTTGCATGGAAACACTCCTTTCTTCATGGTCTATGGGTCGGAGGCAGTGCTGCCTGCTGATCTCAAGTTTGGGGCGCCAAGGCTGATTTTTGAAAGCATAGCAGAAGCTGAGACCACCAGGCTAGAGGACATAGACGTACTCGAAGAAGAACGGCTAAGCGCAGTAATCCAGTCAGCAAGATACCAGCAGACTCTAAGGCGCTATCACGACAAGGCTGTGCGGCAACGATCCTTTTCAGTAGGGGAGCTCGTCCTTCGCCGAATTCTAACGGGAGAAGGACGACACAAGTTATCACCCTTATGGGAAGGACCCTTCATAGTAGCAGAAGTCACTCGGCCTGGATCATATCGCCTCACTCAGATGGATGGCACGGAAGTCGGGAACTCTTGGAACATAGAACACCTGAGAAAGTTTTATCCTTAGCCGTACCTCAAAACTGCTGGGATAACAATGATGTACTCTGTAAAGTGGAAATATGTCATCAATAAAGAAAAGGTTTCAAGGATACTCAATTTATTTACGATTGACTTGCATTCTTACTTGACTCGGGGTGACCACTATGCCCTGCTAACGGAGCAATCGACTTAAGTCGGCAACGACTTAAGGCGGTGCGACATGCTCACGCTTACTTAACTCGGGGTGACCACTATGCCCTGCTAACGGAGCAATCGACTTAAGTCGGCAACGACTTAAGGCGGTGCGACATGCTCACGCTTACTTAACTCAGGGTGACCACTATGCCCTGCTAATGGAGCAATCGACTTGAGTCGGCAACGACTCAAGGCGGTGTGACATGCTCACGCTTTACTTAACCCAGGGCGACCACTATGCCCAGCTAACGAAGCAATCAACTCCAGTTGGCGTCTACTTAAGACCAATGCAACATGCTCTGGCCTATTTAATTCAGGGGATGATTTCCATATCCCACAGACAAAATTCATAGTCATCATGCAAACTCATTAACTAAAAAATTCTGATACAATAAGTGAGTAATTATGTTGTTCAAATAAACCGGTGTCCTCTAACAAATGTTCAATCATGCAAGCTGCGCGCTCGGAGCACGCGAAATGTTTTCTCTATTTTGCAATGTCTTTTCCAGGAGCAGTCGACGAAGAAGGACGACTCGAGGAGTCAGGGGCAGCGTTCACGTCAGCCCTTATATCTTCAGGAACGACTACGCAGGCCTCCTCATCAGAATTCGTCCCGCCCGAATGGCCTTATCCATGGCCCTATCGCGTTGGGCTCTCAGAGTATTGGAAGTCTCTTCAGCAACCTTGACAGCCAACTGGGCAGCCTCTAGCTCCTGGGTAACGGATTTCTTGGAAGCACGCAGATTCTTAATGACAACGTCTTTAGCCGATATCAACTCCCGAAGGCGAATCACATCATCCAAGGACTCCTGCAGCTTGTAGCGAAGATTGTTCAACTCCTCCATGGAAAAGCGATGACTCCTCTCCAGAATAGTCAGCGAGTTGCTAGAATCTCGATACAACCTATCAAGATTGTCACGAGAAGCAGCAAGGATGCGTTTTTCTTCCTGCAAGCACAAATCAGTTCCTTCAGAAAACCAGGCAGACAATAGGAGTATAGCAAGTCAAAAGCGCAGTTTCGTATTTCACCTTTTCAGAGTCTAGCTGAGCATGCAAGGAAGAACTCAACGCGTTGGCATCATCTAAAGCGGCAGAGACTTGACTCAGCTCAATTTGACCTTGAGAATACTTTTCCTCAAGATCAGTGCATCGCCGAGACAGTTCAGCCCGATCTTGAGAATGTTTCTCCTCAAGTATTGTAACCTGTCGAGTCATTCCTAGCGAAGGATAACCAAACAAAGCGAGGTCAGAAGGTAAAACAGTCCACAACAAGCACGAAGAAAAGAAAAAGGGGCACTAACCAGCGTTAGTCGCCTCCAACTCGGATACACGGCGATGAAGAGACACCGGATTCCAACACGAAAAGGATGAAGCTACTTCCGGGATAGGAGCGCCATGCAATTTCAGCTGGCTGGTCATCCCATCCATCAAAACCTGATGAGAAGAGCAGATGAGCATAATGGCAAGAGTTCATGTAAAAGTCAAGCTAAGAAACAGCACAGTACCTGGAGGTTGGAGAAGAACGAAGGGATCCCCAAGTCAGGAGAAATCAGATGATAACCCGGCGCAAGGTCATCACCCGAAGCAGCATGCAATGGAACAGTGGGAATCAGTTCATCTCCTTCAACAGAGCCGGATACTCGATCAACGGGGATGCTGCCCTCCAAAGCGACGCCCCGGTCTGAAGTTTGGGCCACCACCATGCAGCCAGAGTGTGGAGGTGACCCAGCGTGAACGTCCATGGAAGCGCCGGAGGGAGACCCTGTTTGGGCACCCTCGGGGACTGGGCCATAGTTGGCACTGCCCACTTGAGCCGGGTTATCCCCGGCAACACCCTCGGGGGCTGGGCAGTAGCTTGCACTCTTCGCCCGGGTTAAGTCGTCCCAGACGACACCCTCGGGGGCTGGACATGTATCAACACCATCCCTGGGGTCCAAACTTTCAGCAATAACCATCTCTAAAGTTGATGGGCCCTCGGCTACTTCCATGGAATCAGGACAATCCAGGTTAACATCCCGTCCCTCAAGATCGCGCTCTAAGGTTGATGAGGCACGGGATGACCTCAACCCAGCGTCCGGCACGGCATCACAAGCTTCTGTCACATCATCATCCACTGGCCCTGATAGCAAGTCCTCTGGGACCATATCCTCTAGAGTTTGATCAAAGTCGGCCAGGGATATGTTTTGCAGACCAACAAGAGCAGACAAAGCCGGAGAAGGAACCCCACTACTTTCCCCACTGGCGAGGAATTGCCGACTGTTCTTCCGAGTCAGAGGAACCTCATCCTCTTCCTCTTCGTCGTCTTCACCAGCAACACTGGCAACACACCCATTGGGATCAGCAACAGATGGACCACACCCATTGGGATCAGCAACAGATGGACCACACCCATTGGGTTCAGCAACAGTCATACCACACCCATTGGGATCAGCATCAGCAAATTCAGGCGCAGGAACCTCCTCATCAGCAGGAACCGAGGGACCAGCACCCTGATCCAAACTAGATATTCGCCGAATACGTCTCTTCTTCTTTTTCTGCTCATCAGCAGAAAGATCAGTCTGATTGGTTCGGCGGGGACGCTTCGAGCGAGCACGGACAGGTCTCTGAACATCCAAGATTATACCGACCTCTGGGAGAGGTGCCACTGCCAATGACTCAGCAGGAATAGCGTCAGAAGAATCTTCAGCCAACATGTCAAGCACGGCATTTATTTCAGCATCAGTAGGATCCAAAGGCACCTCGAAATGGATTTGTCGTTCATCATCAGGGATTTTCCCAAGTGAAGCAACCAAAGCACTAACCTCCTCGTCAGAAGGCCGCGTTCTAAGGCCCAAACTGCCATCAGTCGCAGGTGGGTTTGACACGAAGCGAGTGAAGGCCTTAGCAGGAGGCAGATTCCAGGCTGAATACGCCACCAGAGCACCAACATTGGATACTTTGCCTCTGAGAATCATCTCCAGTCGACTCACCAAATCTGCAGAAGGGATCCTTCTATTGGTAACTCGAGTTGGGTCGGCTAGCCCTTGATACAGATAAGCCGGGTGGACCCTGTCTTTCAGTGGCTGAATGTTTTTGAAAACGAAGTCAGCAACTATAGCTTCAGCAGTTAAACCCCTCTCTTTCAATAGCCCAACTTCAGCTAGCAGCACACTGGCCTCAGCCACCTCTTCGTCTGTAGGAGACTCGGTCCAGCTCGGGGTGCGAACATCTGGCTGTCTTCCTGACCGGGGGGGGGAGAGAATTTCCATAGTTATCAACTATAAACCATTCCAGGCGCCATCCCTTAATGCTGTCTTTAAGGGGGATCTCAAGATACTCAGTTTTCCGTCCCCGGCGCATCTCCAAGCTGGCACCTCCAACCAACTGATGCTGTCCCCCGGCCATCCCAGGGCGACAATGATACAGGTGTTTCCACAAGCCAAAATGCGGCAGCACGCCAAGAAAGGCCTCACATAAGTGGACGAAGATAGAAATTTGCAGAATTGAGTTAGGGTTCAGATGGGTTAAGTTGATGTGGTAGAAATCAAGAAGACCACGGAAAAAGGGAGAAATAGGAAGGCCAAGGCCGCGGAGAAGAAAGGGAGCGTAAACCACAGACTCGTGGGTATCCTCCGTCGGGACCGTAGTTCCGTGGCAAATCCGCCAAGAACAGAGTTCCCGTGGAGGAAGAACCCCGATAGACACGAGGTGGAGGAGTTCGGTTTCAGAGATGATGGACATGTGGTTACCTGCGAAAGGCAACTGACTGTTGGGATCAATTGGGGGAATCACCACAGCGGAAGAACTCGCGACTTTCCTCTTGGGAGCCATCTCGATTTCACCAGCGAGCAAATTGGAGGCAAGCGCAGAGAGGATTTGGAAGCAGGAATGCAAGAACTAGGGCGCGGAAAGCAAAGGCGGCTAAAAGTGCAACTCTTATGGGATATTCTCGGACCAGATACCGTTTCAAAAAGTGCCCAGTCATCACTCGGCAGTTATTTCCGAAATCCCAGCATGCCACGTGGTCATTCGGCAGTTATTTCCCAAAAAACTGGTGGGCCCTCTCCTTACTCGGGTGCTAATCCTCGAAATAACTCGGCGTTGCCTCTAAAATGCCGACGTCACTATTCAGTCACTCGGCGTTGCCTCTAAAACGCTGATCTTGAGTTCAATCGTTCGGCATTACTTCTAAAATGCCAACGTTGACCCTTAATCACTCGGCGTTGCCTCTAAAACGCTGATCTCGAGTTCAATAACTCGGCGCTGCCTCTAAAGTGCCGACATCACTATTCAGTCACTCGGCGTTGCCTCTAAAACGCTGATCTTGAGTTCAATCGCTCGGCATTACTTCTAAAATGCCAACGTTGACCCTCAATCACTCGGCGTTGCCTCTAAAACGCTGATCTCGAGTTCAATAACTCGGCGCTGCCTCTAAAATGCCGACGTCACTATTCAGTCACTCGGTGTTGCCTCTAAAACACTGACCTCGGGTTCAACTGTTCGGTATTACTTCTAGAAATGCCAACGTTGACCCTCAATCACTCGGCGTTGCCTCTAAAACGCTGACCTTGAGTTAAATTGTTCGACATTGCCTCTAAAATGCCGAAGTCACTACTTAATCACTCGGCGTTGCCTCTAAAACGCTTACCTCGAGTCTAATTGCTCGGCATTGCCTCTAAAATGCCGAAGTCACTACTTAGTCACTCGGCGTCGCTTCTAAAACGATGATCTGGAGTTCAACTACTCGGCATTACTTCTAAAATGTCGACGGCGACTTCCGATCACTCGGCATTACTTCTAAAAACATTGATACAGACTGCAATATTGCTCGGAAGCATCAGTATAATGATCAAGCTGTTCGTCTATGGCCTCAAAAGACTCAGATTCATAGTCAAACGAAACGATTCATCAAAAGGAAACCAAACTCGTTCTTCATTCAAGGGAAGTGGCAACATTTACAAATCAACTCATTATGAGTTGATACTTCCCTATTTCTACTACTATACTACACTCTACTGCTACTACTACTACTACACTACATTATACTACTTTACATTACTAATACTACTACATTATTTTACTATACTACTTCTAATCTATACTAATATTTGTAAACCAGTGGCATTTAGCCACTGGCCTTGTTGCCGCCCCTGCCGCCGCTGCTCTTGGTGCCGCCCCTGCCGCCGCCGCTTCTGGTGCTGCCCCTGCTGCTGCCGTTGCCCCCGCCACTGCCGCTGCCGTCGTCGTCGTCGTCATCGTCGTCGTCGTTGTCGTCGTCGTCGTCGTCGTCGTCGTCCTCGCCCTCGCCGCCGCCGTCCGAGTCCTCCTCGTCCGAGGAGTACTCGGACTCATCCGAGCCCTCGAGCCCGGAGCGCTCGACGGCCCGGATGTAGGACCAGACCTCCGCGGCTAACCCCTGGGAGTCGTCCGAGTCATCGGACGACGCCGGGGGAGAGACGGGGGCCGGGGACCTCTCGGACTCGGAGGAGAACTCCTCCTCCGAGTACTCCGAGTCGCCGAAGTCCTCCGATGGAGGAGTCGGCTCGCGCTTGCGCTTCTTTCCCATGGAGGCAAGCAGAAAAGAAGAGAAGGAAGCAGTAAGGAATAGCCAAGGGACGTGAAGAAACCAGAGGAACAACAGCGTTATTTATAGAAGAGAAAGGCAACCGCTCACCTCCAACCGCGGTCACTGAACAGTCGCTAAGCATTCAATACACAACTCCACCCGTCCAAAGACACGTCAGGCGGCGGACGCCGTTTCATGCAGCACTACACCCATTGGGACTCCAGTCAACAGCGCAAAGGATATGATTACACTCGCCGTCCCATCACATTACAACTCAGAAGCAGCCGGTTAAAACACTCAGCGTACCAAGCCGTCCCTTGCCCACACCCACTGGGGGGGGGACGCCCAGGAATTGTCAGTATATTTTTCAAAATGGTCACATCTGTGCAGAGCATGCAGTGAATGCCTCAAGACAAAAATGAGATATCAACAAGAGTTAAAGGGAAGCCAAGTATAGCCAGCAGAGTGCAAAATATGGTCGACAGACATGACTTGAAGACTAGACAGGGAACGTCCATCGAATGTCCAATCGAGTGCAGAGCAAATACACTATGCTACCTAGCAAGATACGGAAGGATTGCAAATTCAGCTGCAAAAGACAAAACATATGCTGACCTCTGAAGCATAATATTGATGACATAGCACGGATGACATCATGCCAACTTTTTTATAAGCAGAAAGAGTAATTTTCAGCAAGAGGACACAAAAAGAAGACCTTCAAGCGAATTATCCTCAAAAAATCCACTTGAAGGTCGGGGGCTACACCCATTGGGTGCACCTTCGGTGCACCCCATGGATTGTCATTCTAAGCCAGGATAGCACCAATTTCTAAGGGCATGGGACAAGATTAAGAAGCCAATCCTCAACTGGAATAAAGGAACACAAATGGAAGTAATCTCTGATGAAGACCTTCGAGTAGATTATTTTCTAAAATCTACTCGAAGCTCGGGGGCTACACCCATTGGGTGCACCACCGGTGCACCCAATGAGGTTCAGAATCCTACAAACAGGAATGCCGATCTCTAAGGCACAGGCACAAAGCTAGGTTTTGGTCAACGAATGATCGAAGCAGGAGAGAACAGCAAGGAGTCATCTTTCTTCAAATCATCTACAAGCTGGACCTGAGATCTTCGGGTTGATTACTTCTAAAATTAACCCAAAGATCGGGGGCTTGTGGGGGATAGATATCCCCCGGGTCCACTAAAAGAGTAAAGGACCTCACGAAAGGCCCAAGGGCCCAATAAATCGTAAGGTTATTCTTTCGTGGGCCTGGGGAAAGACAACCAGCAACGCAGGGCGACATGAGGCCGGATTGGTGCAAACCCGGACGGCCCATAGCGTCGAGCCATAGGCCGCAACAGAGATCCGACTTTCCCGCGTCGGGGCCTCCATGCAACAAAGCCACGTGAGGATAAGTCGGCGAGGGTTACGTAGAGGATAATCTTGAGAGGTTCACTATCTTTTAGCCACTTGTTGTTATCTTATCCATGTGTACTGCCCCACGGTCGAGTATATAAGGCCTAGGGGGCACCCCTTCAGAACGATCGACCCATTACTTAGCCACCCACATCAACTCTCTGTATTCTCGATCCAGAGAGCTCTCTTGTAACCATATCCACCAAGCACACTCATCAGGACGTAGGGTGTTACGCAACACTAAGCGGCCCGAACCTGTAAATCTTGTCCACTGTCCCTCGTGCGATCTGCACGAACCATTCTGCTACAGTTGTCGACACCTTCCTACTCCTAAAACACCTTGAGGGGCAACCCCGGGTGTGCGGTCGGACCCTAAACACCGACAGCGGAGGCATGGAGGCGCGCGACGGCGCCTGTGGCGGCAAAGGAGCGCGCCGAGGAGGTCCCTTTAGCTGGCCGAGGGGCGCCGAGGAGGCAGTAGCTGGGTGGATCTGGGGCAGAGCGGTGGTTTGAGGTGCTTCAGATCAGGGAATGGGGCTCGGCAGCCGCCGCCGCTGAAACCCTAGTCCTCTCGGGCAAAAACAGTCGTCGCGGTCGGTTTTATATGATAGTACAGGAAGCGGTGTACAATATGCGCATACCAAAAAGTGTGTAAACCGTAACACGATTGAGCATAACACGTAGTTATAATTGACGTAAATAGGTGGTACAGTGAGCCAAAAAGCCTGCGCACCTGGTCGGTTGCTGGTCGGGGCTTCCAATAGTTAGAGAGAGCCCAGGGCTCT
Source organism: Zea luxurians (assembly GCA_029449295.1). Classification (NCBI taxonomy): domain Eukaryota; kingdom Viridiplantae; phylum Streptophyta; class Magnoliopsida; order Poales; family Poaceae; genus Zea; species Zea luxurians. Next base: position 163,622,507 of record JAOPSE010000002.1, read on the forward strand.
AAATACTATATGTATATATATATATATATATATATATATATATATATATATATATATATATATATATATATATATATATATATATGTGATTGCCGGCCATCGTGCCGTTGAATTATGCGTGGATGTCAGCCATTGTGCTGATAGTTTTATTTGCAGGGTTTCAAAACCTCCCCGTGCAGGGGAGGTGCTGCCGAAATTTTCTATTGCTAGGCTTCTGTTAGAGGATGGAGGACCGTGAGTGGATGTACATAGGCCGTAGAGGAAGGAACGATGTCACCCCTGAATGGATTAGAAAGACCGATGATTTCGTGGAACGAGCATATGGCGAAGCTGTTAAAGGAGCGAGTCTAGTCCCATACCCGTGCAGCAAATATGCCAACCGAAAAAGAAAACCAAAGAAGACCATGGTAGAATATATTTGGAAGAATGGATTTACGTCGAGCTATACTCGGTGGATCTTTCATGGTGAAGCGCATCGTACGAGAGAGGAAGTGCTGAGACAACATGTCGAGGATTATGATGCTGATGCGGGGGTAGCGGATATGTTGAACGACTGTTAGGAGGCATAGTACACGGGAGGATGTATGGATGACAAGCCAGAGCTGACTGCAAAGGCGTTCTATGACATGTTTGACGGAGCACAGAAGCCCCTTCACGTCCAGACAAAGGTTTCTCAACTGGATGCCATTTGGCGTGTAATGGCGTTCAAGTCGCAGTACAACATGAGTAGAGACGCGTTCGATAGCTTGTTGACGGTTATTGGGAGCCTGCTTCTGGATGATCACGTTCTGCCAAAGAGCATGTACGAGGCACAAAAACTCCTTCGTGCACTCAAGATGACGTATGAGCAGATTCATGCTTGTCCGAAGGGCTGTGTGCTATTTAGGAAAGAATACGCGGAGGCAAAGTACTGTCCCAAGTGTAAATCGTCTAGGTTCATGGAGGTAGACTCTGGTGATGGACAGAAGAGGCAGCTTGACATCCCCTTGACAATCCTACGGCACCTTCCGTTCATACCGAGGATCCAGCGTCTATACATGACAGATGAATCCGCGAAACAAATGACATGGCACAAAAATGGAAAACGATACAATCCTGACAAGATGGTGCACACATCCGATGGTGAAGCATGGAAACACTTTGATGCCATTCACCGTGAGAAAGCCGAAGAGGCTCGTAATGTACGTGTTGCACTGGCCACAGATGGGTTAAATCCCTATGGAATGATGATACTTCTGAACTTGTGTTGATACCTCTGAACTTGTGTTGATACTGTTTGTGTTGAGAACTTGTATATTAATGTTTGTATTGGATATTTATGTCTGTGATGATATTTGTGATGTATATATGTGATATCTATGATGTATCTTTTGTTTGTTTGGATAGAATAGGAAAAACAAATAAAAAAGGTATGTACTGGTCACTTTGCCGAGTGTGACACTCGGCAAAGAGGTGCTTTGCCAAGTGTCAGGACCATAGCACTCGGCAAAGAACCAAGACCTGGGCACCAGTATAGGTTTTTTGCCGAGTGCGGTGGCTCTGGCACTCGGCAAAGAGACACGCTTTGCCGAGTGCCCTATACAGCACTCGGCAAAGAACCTGACATGGGGACCCGCTGACGGATTCTTTGTCGAGTACTGGCCGGTAGACACTCGGCAAAGAATAACTGTTATGCCGAGTGTATTAGGAGGCACTCGGCAAAGAGTAACTTCTTTGCCGAGTGTCACCTAAGACACTCGGCAAAGACGTCGTCTCCGTCACCCCGGCACCGTGACGGTGGCTTTTCTTTGCCGAGTACTGTCTGGCACTCAGCAAAGTCTTTGCTAAGTGCCCAAGAAAAAGTACTCGGCAAAGAAGCCTTTGCCGATGTACTGTTCGCCAAGCCCTCTTTGCCGAGTGCAACACTCGGTAAAGCCTGTGCCGAGTGTTTTTCAGGCTTTACTCGGCAAAGAAGCTGATTCCGGTAGTGTTTGTCAAATGAAATCTGGACTTCAAAGAGTTCCATCTTTTCCTTTTACAAGCATTAAAGACTGAGTCAGAAACTCATTAATCGTACTGGTGGAGTGCAAGCAGACATAATTATCTTTGTTATGTAAATTCTTACCTATTGGCTGTAAGTTCCAATGCTTGTTGTTGAATATCAAACTGCTGCTTTTTAAGACCAGAGAAGCAGTCTTCAACCATGATTTAACCATCCTTCTCTCGACCAAACTCCTCGGCAACTGATTTGTAAGCCAAGATTGCAAACATGAGGATAATGCATGTCCATACAAAATTTTGATCGCCAAAAACTTTTAACAACTAAATCTCAATGGCGCATCTATACGCAATTACCTCAGGTAAAACACTAGTAGCTTTTGATGCTAGCAAATTAGGTACACTGCCATCAGAAGAACACTCAAAAGTGGTAAAGCAGATGTTTTATTATTCCTGTGTAGGAATAATAAAAATAAACAAGCTCACCTAACAAAATGTTGATTTCGTCCCTGATACTGGTGTAGAGTTTGGTGTCGGTGTTTTCCTTCTTAGCCAAAAAATGAGAACTTAGATTATCAAGCTCCTTTATTATAACCACCCTCTGCACACAGGAAGCAATGTCGCCCTCGTATACGCGGGTGCAGCAGCAGCCGACGACGTGCCAGGGTTGTGTCGCCTGCTGGTTGTATTTGTTGAATAATTAGACAAATTCCAGATTAAATTCCGAATATAAATCATGAAAAAACCACAAGCACTGAAGTAAAAAGTCAAATCAGATGATGCGAACTGATTAGACATACTGATAGATGGCGCGCGCCGGAATCAGCAAGGTCGACGACTTCGAAGTAGCGAAATCAGCAGGGTCGACGAGGTCAGAAGATCACGAGCAGTCGCGTGAAGACGCTTCCCAAAAACCGTATTTGGCCTCTCCTGGTGCAGGATCTAGAAGGCGAAGGGTTCCGGAGACCTGCTCTCCTAATCGCAGATGCACCTCTGCGATCGGGATGAAGAGAACTGGAAGGCGGCTCAGCTATGAAGAGAGGCGAAAGCGAACTGGGATGAATTGGAGGCTGGCTGCCAGGCTCCTTTTATAGGGCAGAGTCCGCGACCCCCGATCTTATCCGTCCACAAAAATCTCGCGATCAGTTGAGATTTTATAGTGATCGGTTAGGATAAACTTAACAGCCAAGAAACCAAAAAATCAAACAACAAAAGGTAGGCGCGCCCCCGCAAGGCGTGGGGCCAGATTTCGGCGGACCATTCACGCGCATGTCGTGCGCCCGCGCCCTTCGCCCCGCCCCGCCCCGGCCCGGCCCGGCCAGGCCAGGCGAGGCGAGCGAGCGCGCGCGTGGCTCTCCACACTCTCTCCTCTCATCCATGACTTGGTGAGTGAGTGTGGCTTCCATATTTAAGCTAGCTCTACTCCACTAGAACTAGCAATATGGTGCTATTGGTTCCACCAATTCCCTAGCCATCCACTTGTATGGGCTTTTGAGATTTTCCTGGGATTTATTAGAATTTCTTAACTGGGCCAAGCCCATAAATCCTAACAATCCCCCACCAGATCTCAAATGCCCATCTGCAGTTTTTGCCACTGTTCACTACTGTTTAATATACTAGTTTTTCAGCAGAGACTGTTAAGTTGAACTTCCGCCTAGAACTCCAAACTACACCAACCCACAACTTGGACAATGGACTATGCCTTGAATTGCAAGTTTTGCATGAATGGGTTTCACTTGGAGTCATGACCAGTACTTCGCTACCAGTAGTCCCCTTCTCGGGTGGAGCATATACGTCGTACTCCAAGGTCTCTTCATGAGTTTACTAGAGATCACCCAGATCTCATAGACTGCGACGTTAGACAGTCTAACTCATATAGGTGTGTTCTTTCAAGAATGTTCTGCAGGACAACATCTTTGCTAATACAAGCCAACAGAACACATTAAGGCACAAAGCCAACCTGCCTTACATCATTTGAGAGTATTGCATCTTTTCTTAGAGAGGGTCAAAAGTTACTCTCCTCAGTTCACCAATGGCTTGTTCTTCCCAGGACCTAATTCACGGGATCTCCGATCACATAGACTGGGTTTCCACCATGGCAACTTTATTCGGGTCTCATACCCATCTCTCTCGATGCGATTTCTATCACATTACGTGGTAGTCCCTTGGTAAAAGGATCTGCCAGATTTTTATCTATTGAAATATAAGTTACACTTATAACTCCGGAGTTTCTCAACTTTCTGACAGACTTCAATCGTCTTTTGACATGTCTTGATGACTTTCCATTATCCTTAGAACTCGTCACTTTAGCAATCACTGTTTGATTGTCACAGTTCATAAGGATAGCTGGTATTGGTTTCTCAACCACCGGCATGTCCATCAAGAGTTCACACAACCATTCAGCCTCAATGGTTGCTGTGTCAAGTGCAGCTAGCTCGGCTTCCATGGTTGACCTCGCCAAAATGGTCTGCTTGCATGACCTCCATGATACCGCACCTCCATCAATAGTAAAGACATAACCACTGGTGGCATAAAGCTCGTCTCCATCAGATATCCAGTTCGAATCACTATATCCTTCAAGTACTGCATGCTGACCAGAATAGTGAATTCCATAACTCATTGTACCTTGCAGGTAGCGCATAACCCGCTCAAGTGCATGCCAATGATCAGTCCCGGGGTTTGACATGAACCTGCTCAATTTGCTCACAGCAAACGAGATATCGGGCCTTGTTGCACCCGCAAGATACATGAGTGAACCGACAATCTGAGAGTATCTCAATTGGTCTAAACCAATTCTCTTGTTCTTTCGCAGTGTCACACTGGGATCATAAGGTGTTGGAGAATGTTTGCACTCAGAGAAGCCAAAACGCTTCAAAACCTTTTCAACATAGTGAGATTGCGAGAGAGTAATCCCACCATCTGCCTTAATCAGCTTGATGTTTAGAATCACATCAGCTTCTCCCAGATCTTTCATATCAAAACTCTTTGATAGAAAAAGACTTGACTTCATTGATCACATCAATGTTTGTGCCAAATATCAATATATCATCAACATATAAGCACAATATAACTCCTTCGCCCCCACCACAGCGATAATATACACACCTGTCTGCCTCATTAATGGCAAAGCCTGCAGACGTTAGAGTCGTGTCAAACTTCTCATGCCACTGCTTTGGTGCTTGCTTCAGACCATACAAAGATTTCAATAACTTGCACACCTTGCTTTCTTGACCCTTTACTACAAATCCATCAGGCTGTTCCATATAGATTTCCTCGTCCAGCTCTCCATTAAGAAAAGCTGTCTTTACATCCATCTGATGAACAAGGAGACCATACAAGGCAGCCAAAGAAAGTAGTACTCGAATAGTGGTCATTCTAGCAACAGGTGAGTAAGTATCAAAGAAGTCTTCTCCTTCTTTCTGAGTATAGCCTTTAGCCACAAGCCTAGCCTTGTACTTTTCAATTGTACCATCAGGCTTGAGCTTCTTTTTAAACACCCAATTACAACCCACAGGTTTGCATCCATAGGGTCGATCAGTGACTTCCCACGTACCATTTGAAAGAATGGAGTCCATCTCATTATGAACTGCTTCTTTCCAATCATCTGCATCTGGAGATGCAAATGCTTCTGCAATGGTAGTAGAAGTATCGTCCACAAGGTACACAATGAAATCATCACCAAAGGATTTTTCAACCCTTTGTCTCTTGCTCCTTTTAGGAGCATCATTGTCATCCTCCTCTAGGACAATTTCATGTGGCTGTTCAAAACTCTCAATAGGTGTACTATGTTCAGGAGTTATCTCAGAAGAGTATCTAGAATTGCTATGAATGTCTTTCATTGGAAATATATGTTCAAAGAAAGTAGCATCACGTGATTCCATAATAGTATCAACATACACATCAGGAACTTCAGATTTAACTACTAAAAATCTATATGCTATGCTACACGAAGCATATCCAAGAAAGACACAATCCACTGTCCTTGGACCTAGCTTGCGCTTTTTATTAATTGGTACATTGACTTTCGCCATGCACCCCCAAGTGCGCAAGTATGAAAGTGATGGTTTTCTCCCAACCCACTTCTCATAAGGGGTTTTCTCTTCTTTGCCCATAGGAATTCTATTCAGAACATGACATGAAGTCAGGACTGCCTCCCCCCACCATGCCTTAGATAAACCACAAGTGTCTAACATGGCATTCACCAGGTCAGTCAACGTACGGTTTTTCCTTTCAGCAATCCCGTTTGACTCGGGTGAATAGGGAGGAGTCCTCTCATGAATAATGCCATGTTCTGCACAGAAATCGTCAAAGACTTTGGGAAAGAACTCACCACCACGATCTGATCTAAGACGTTTGATCTTTCTCTCTATTTGGTTTTCAACTTCAGCCTTATAGATTTTAAAGTAGTCTAAAGCCTCATCTTTAGTTTTTAGCAAGTATACATAGCAAAATCTAGACGCATCATCAATCAATGTCATGAAGTATCTCTTACCACCCTTTGTCAACACACCATTCATCTCACAAAGATCAGAATGTATGAGTTCTAGAGGTGCCAGGTGTCTCTCCTCAGCAGCCTTGTGAGGCTTTCGAGGTTGCTTCGACTGCACACAACTATGGCACTTAGAACCTTTGACTATGGTGATATTCGGAATTAAACTCATGGTTGCAAGCTGAGACATAGAGCCAAAATTAATATGACACAAACAAGAATGCCAAATACTCGTAAGATCATCAACATTAGCGCAAATATGGTTCACAGACTTATTATTGAAATCTAACAGAGAAAAGCGGAACAAGCCTCCGCAGTCATAGCCTTTACCAATAAATTGTCCAGACTTAGACACAACTAATTTATTGGACTCCAAAACTACCTTGAACCCATCTCTACACAGAAGGGTTCCGCTAACAAGATTCTTGTGTATAGAAGGGACATGATGCACGTTCTTCAGCTGCACGATCTTTCCCGAAGTAAACTTCAGATCCACCGTGCCAGTGCCATGAACAGAAGCATGTGACCCATTCCCCATTAGGACGGAAGAATCCCGGGCACCCTGATAAGAAGAGAACAAGTTAATGTCAGAACACACATGAACATTAGCACCAGTATCAAGCCACCAACTAGGTGATTGAAATACTGAGAAGATAAAAGGTAAATTACCATACCCTTTGTCTTCCTCATTGCTAGCGATCACTGTGTTGACATTGCCCTTTTTGCCACGGCGATCCGCTCGATCAGGACAATTCTTGGCAAAATGACCCGTCTCGCCACATGCGAAACAAGTCAGTTCAGCCTTGTTCTTCTTCTTCTTGAAGTTGGTAGTTTTGTTGGGCTTGTTAGATTTTGGCTTTCCTTTGCCCTTGTTGTGGTTCCTCTGAACCATGTTGGCGCTGGAGTGGCCCTCGCCTCCTTTAGATCCCGTGTCCTTAGCCCGAGCTTTCTCCTAAACATCCAGAGACGCTATCAGATTTTCAACTGATATCTCCTGTCTCTTATGTTTCAGAGATGTGGCGAAGTTCCTCCATGTAGAAGGCAACTTTGCAATAAATGCAAACAACCACAAATCGGTCAAGAAGGACTATCTTAAGGTGGTCGAGCTCCTTGGCTATACACTGTATTTCATGAGCTTGCTCTACAATAGAGCGATTATCAACCATCTTATAATCATGAAAGCTCTCCATGATATACAGGTCACTGCCAGCATCTGATGCACCATACTTAGTAGTAAGTGCATCCCACAACTCTTTCCCGTCTGCGTACTGAATATTCGCATCAAACAGACGGTCAACAAGGGCGCTAAGAATGGCTCCCGTAAAGATAGTATTGGCATGGTCGTACTCTTTCTCCTGTTCAGGAGTCAGTGGACCCTCAGGTCTGCCTTTACTAACATGGAAGACATTCATAGCAGTAAGCCAGAGCGTGGCCTTGACTTGCCATCTCTTAAAGTGCATACCATTGAACTTTTCTCGCTTGAGCGCATCAGCAAAAGCAGCCATAGAAAAACTAGGAAATTGTTTACAATACGGTTTTTGGATTGTTGAATAATTAGACAAATTCCAGATTAAATTCCGAATATAAATCTTGACAAAATCACAAGCACTGAAGTAAAAAGTCAAATCAGATGATGCGAACTGATTAGACATACTGATAGATGGCGCGCGCCGGAATCAGCAGGGTCGACGAGGTCAGAAGATCACGAGCAGTCGCGTGAAGACGCTTCCCAAAAACCGTATTCGGCCTCTCCTGGTGCAGGATCTAGAAGGCGAAGGGTTCCGGAGACCTGCTCTCCTAATCGCAGATGCACCTCTGCGATCGGGATGAAGAGAACTGGAAGGCGGCTCAGCTATGAAGAGAGGCGAAAGCGAACTGGGATGATTTGGAGGCTGGCTGCCAGGCTCCTTTTATAGGGCAGAGTCCGCGACCCCCGATCTTATCCGCCCACAAAAATCTCGCGATCAGTTGAGATTTTATAGTGATCGGTTAGGATAAACGTAACAGCCAAGAAACCAAAAAATCAAACGGCAAAAGGTAGGCGCGCCCCCGCAAGGCGAGGGGCCGGATTTCGGCGGACCATTCACGCGCATGTCGTGCGCCCGCGCCCTTCGCCCCGCCCCGCCCCGCCCCGGCCCGGCCCGGCGAGGCGAGCGAGCGCGCGCGCTTGTGGCTCTCCACACTCTCTCCTCTCATCCATGACTTGGTGAGTGAGTGTGGCTTCCATATTTAAGCTAGCTCTACTCCACTAGAACTAGCAATATGGTGCTATTGGTTCCACCAATTCCCTAGCCATCCACTTGTATGGGCTTTTGAGATTTTCCTGGGATTTATTAGAATTTCTTAACTGGGCCAAGCCCATAAATCCTAACAATCCCCCACCAGATCTCAAATGTCCATATGCAGTTTTCGCCACTGTTCACTACTGTTTAATATACTAGTTTTTCAGCAGAGACTGTTAAGTTGAACTTCCGCCTAGAACTCCAAACTACACCAACCCACAACTTGGACAATGGACTATGCCTTGAATTGCAAGTTTTGCGTGAATGGGTTTCACTTGAAGTCGTGACCAGTACTTAGCTACCAGTAGTCCCCTTCTCGGGTGGAGCATATACGTCGTACTCCAAGGTCTCTTCATGAGTTTACTAGAGATCACCCAGATCTCATAGACTGCGACGTTAGACAGTCTAACTCATATAGGTGTGTTCTTTCAAGAATGTTCTGCAGGACAACATCTTTGCTAATACAAGCCAACAGAACACATTAAGGCACAAAGCCAACCTGCCTTACAGCATTTGAGAGTATTGCATCTTTTCTTAGAGAGGGTCAAAAGTTACTCTCCTCAGTTCACCAATGGCTTGTTCTTCCTAGGACCTAATTCACGGGATCTCCGATCACATAGACTGGGTTTCCACCATGGCAACTTTATTCGGGTCTCATACCCATCTCTCTCGATGTGATTTCTATCACATTACGTGGTAGTCCCTTGGTAAACGGATCTGCCAGATTTTTATCTGTTGAAATATAAGTTACACTTATAACTCCGGAGTTTCTCAACTTTCTGACAGACTTCAATCGTCTTTTGACATGTCTTGATGACTTTCCATTATCCTTAGAACTCGTCACTTTAGCAATCACTGTCTGATTGTCACAGTTCATAAGGATAGCTAGTATTGGTTTCTCAACCACCGGCAAGTCCATCAAGAGTTCACGCAACCATTCAGCCTCAATGGTTGTTGTGTCAAGTGCAGCTAGCTCGGCTTCCATGGTTGACCTCGTCAAAATGGTCTGCTTGCATGACCTCCATGATACCGCACCTCCACCAATAGTAAAGACATAACCACTGGTGGCATAAAGCTCGTCTGCATCAGATATCCAGTTCGAATCACTATATCCTTCAAACCATTCGCCCCGGCCAGGCGAGGCGAGCGAGCGCGCGTGTGGCTCTCCACACTCTCTCCTCTCATCCATGACTTGGTGAGTGAGTGTGGCTTCCATATTTAAGCTAGCTCTACTCCACTAGAACTAGCAATATGGTGCTATTGGTTCCACCAATTCCCTAGCCGTCCACTTGTATGGGCTTTTGAGATTTTCGTGGGATTTATTAGAACTTTTTAACTGGGCCAAGCCCATAAATCCTAACAGTATTTAATCCCCTTTTGTCATTTTATTAAATGGTAAAATGGCATTATAGCGTGTACGCCTTGTTTGATAATGGCGTTCAGGTGAAGCCTTTGAAATGATCGTAATGTGGCGAATCCCACTTCTGATAATGGCAGGATTCCAAATTTCTCAGCCACGTTGAGGATTCCCATAAGGTCTTGTTCGTTTACATCGGATTGCACCCGGAATCATTCCGGCTAATCAAAGTTTATATAAATTAGAGAAGCAATTCGGTTCGGAATCGTTCTGACCCATCAATCCGACACAACAAACAAGACCTAAGTGTGGCGGGGCTTTTTGCACGCGAGGCGGGCTCGAGGGTGGTCAGCTGGTTCTGAGCGATGTGGCGTTCACGCTACAGAGCACATCGCCCTGAATCGTCCTGTACGAGGAAAGCCTAGCGACTTTTAATAAAAAAAATGACATGACATTTGTGTACCTTATACATTAGTGTCCTCCAACAAACAAGTTTTTTGTTTAGGTTCTATAGTTGATTGAAATTAATGCCACTAAAACATGACAAGTACAGTAGAAAATAGAAGTCACACTAGTTAGCTATTCGTGCAATGCTACGATTTTATATAGATAGACCTTACTTAAATGAGATATTTATTTAAACACGATTATATATTTTATTTGTCAAATTATTAGTATACGCATATATATATATTTATAATATCTCTCCTTTATATAACACAAACAGGCGCATGTATATTTTTCATTCATGGTCTTAGTAGTTACAAATAAAATTTTAACAAACAAAATTAAAATCCAAAATGCTTAGCCTCAGCCTTATCCTTGGTAAGCCTTAATTACACTGCACTTTTTCTTACACACTTGCTGGGTACTAACCATAAGTGTATTCATTCTTGCTGAATTTGCTGTTCAGAACCAAGACAACAAGATGAAGACTACTACGAATAGTTTGATGAGTTCTAGGTTGTCGTCGCTGCGATTAACCTGCCTGTGGCTCATTATCGGGATCATCGTCGTCGTCGTTTAGTTCTTTATTTTATTTTATTTTATAAAGAAATATTATTTATATATAATAAAGTTTGTGACATTGGTTTCTATGAGATATCATATATTCATGTGTGAAATTTGATCATGGTACACATATGAGATACATCTGGGTTTGTCCCAAAATCTAGGTGTGATAGAAAACAAAGCCCAACAAAAGCAAAAAATAACTTACCACAAATTAATGAAGAGTAAAGCCTCAACCAAACTGCTTCAAACCAAAACAAAACCAAAGAGCAAAGACCCAAAGAACTACAAGATCAACTACAAGCTAAGGATAAAGAACTCGAAGACAATCGAACGAGAGTAACAGAGAAACCATTAAAGTAGAAGATAGAAGCCAAAGCCACCTTACCAGAAATTAATGAAGAGACCCACTGTAAACCAAGATGTTCTATATATCGACAACCTATGCACAATAGTAAAGGCCTTGCAAGAAAGAAGGTCTCCCAAGTCATTCATCTCCATTAACTCTAGCTCTCCTTTGTTAACAAATCTTTAACTAGCACATTGGGATTTGGGCTACAAGTTAAACATGCTCCCAACTTATGATTGCCATTTGGATCCAAGAAAATTTATGATAAACTTTAAAGCGAAGTGCTTATAGTAGTCGTATATGCTTCCATCGTCCTTCTACTTGCAATTTTGGATATCATGGCTATTGGTTAAGCGAGGTTACATGCTTTGGAAATTATCCATGAACTTTTCAGAGAATGCTAGACAGTTGACAATGGATGCTTTTAAATGTTGTTAGCTAAGTTAGTGGAGTTAATTCAAGTATCATTAGGAAGCAAATTTCTTTGATGTCTTTGTTATCATCTTCAAGGCTGATGACAACTAAGTTGCATCACAATAGAGATCGTGAGAAGGATGCACAGAAAATTGAATGGTCTCTACAAGCATCTAAAGGTAAGAAATTTACATGGAGCTCTATGGATGATATTGTGGGTACTATACATGGATATTTTTGGGTGTCATCTATGAAAAGATATTACTTTTGTTGGGGTTTGGATCCCCGGGTTCCTAGGGCCGCGAGTGAGTAGGAGAATGATATCGAGTCCACCTACCTAGGTAAATCTACCCCTAGGTGACCCCTGCACGCTGAGCCTGGGAGTCGGGTGAGGTGGAGGAAAGTGGGAACGTCAAACGAATCGCCAGAAACCCAATTAAGTGGATTCTGCATATCTGTGAGGCTGCTCACACCACCAGCACCACACACGCTGCATTTATTACGAATGACAGCAAGACACGGCGCGGGTAAAGCTGGTCTTCCCCCACCCATAACCTATTGGTCCTAGTCCTGAGCCCCACTCATGACCTATGAGTCCTAAGCATGAGTCCCTCGATGTCCTATGAGCTCTAGAGTCGAGCTCCACTCATAACCTATGGGTCCTAGGCCTGAGTCCTCTGACAGTATACAAGCCTGCATGGCGACAAGGGGAGACCTGCAGCCAGGCTACAAAGTGAAAGTCGCCTAGAGGGGGGGTGAATAGGCGGAATCTGAAATTATAAACTTAAGCACACACTACAAGCTGGGATTAGCATTAGAAATAAAACCGAGTCCGAAAGAGAGGGTGAAAACAAATCACAAGCAAAAAGCGAGAGTGACACAGTGATTTGTTTTACCGAGGTTCGGCCCTCGAAGGCCTAGTCCCCGTTGAGGTGGTCACAAAGACCGGGTCTCTTTCAACCCTTTCCCTCTCTCAAATGGTCACCTAGACCGAGTGAGCTTCTCTTCTCAATTAATCGGGACACTTAGTCCCCACTGAAAGGGAAATGTGCCCTTGGGCCATTTCTAAGTATTTTGGTGATTGAGTGCCAACACAAGTGCTTTTGTGTTAATCTATGCAAAGTGGTGGACAAAGTGCAAATCATGTCAAAAGGTATGTTTCTAGACTTAGTACATTGTTTTATGGACTAATGTATTGTCTCTAAGTGCTGGAAATAGGAAAAATTGAATTAGAAATGAGATGGCTCTGTTCAGCCAAAGTCAGCTCGGTCTGGGTGCACCGGACAGTGTCCGGTGCGCCAGACTGGCTCTGGCGAACTTGCTGTCCTCGAGACTTCGACGGTGGTGTACGGCTATAATTCACCGGACTGTCCGGTGGTGCACCAGACTGTCCGGTGGTGCACCGGACTGTCCGGTGAGCCGTTCACAGGCGAACTCGTCGCTCTCGGGAGATGATTAACGGCGTACGACTATAATTCACCGGACTGTCCGGTGAGGCACCGGACTGTCCGGTGAGCCAACGGTCAGCCGGGGCAACGGTCGGCCTAGGATTCCGCGCGTGACGCGTGGCCGAGCCAACGGTCACATTGGGGCACCGGACTGTCCGGTGTGCACCGGACAGTGTCCGGTGCGCCAACGGCTCTGGATTTCCAACGGTCGACTTCGCCAAAGAAGGAAAGAAATCCGCACCGGACAGTGTCCGATGGTGCACCGGACTGTCCGTTGCGCCAGGCGACAGAAGGCAAGATCTGCCTTCCTGGAATGCTCTCAACGGCTCCTAGCTGCCTTAGGGCTATAAAAGGGACCCCTAGGCGCATGGAGGAGCATACCAAGCATACTCAAAGCATTCCTAAGCACCGAGACTTCGATTCCACGCATTTGTTTCTTCGTGATAGCATCTAGAGCTCTATTAGAGTTGTGAACTCATTGGGTTGTGTTGCGAGCTCTTGTTGCGACTTGTGTGCGTGTTGACATTCTGATTTTGTGTCTTGTGTGCGTTGCTCATCCCTCCCTTACTCCGTGCTTCTTTGTGAACTTCAAGTGTAAGGGGAGAGACTCCAAGTTGTGGAGATTCCTCGCAAACGGGATAAAGAAAAGCAAAGCAAACACTGTGGTATTCAAGTGGGTCTTTGGACCGCTTGAGAGGGGTTGATTGTAACCCTCGTCCGTTGGGACGCCACAACGTGGAGTAGGCAAGCTTTGGTCTTGGCCGAACCACGGGATAAACCACTGTGCTATCTCTGTGATTGATCTCTTGTGGTTATTGTGTTTTGTTGAGACTTCTCTCTAGCCACTTGGCGATTATTGTGCTAACGCTTAACCAAGTTTTTGTGGCTTAAGTTTCAAGTTTTACAGGATCACCTATTCACCCCCCTCTAGGTGCTCTCAATTGGTATCGGAACCGTTCTCTTCACAAAGGGACTAATCGCCCGAAGAGATGGATCCTAAGGGGAAGGGAATCGTGATCAATGATAAGGAGAAGGAGTCCTTCGTCAACGAGCCGAAGAATGACAAGCCTATCGACTCGGGCTCGGGCCACAAATGCAAAGATGGGAAGAAGAAGAAGACGAGACGCATCAAGGAGATCGTCTACTACGACGACAGCGATGAGTCCACTTCTTCCCAAAAGGATGACTACGACGACGAGAAACAAAAGACGGTTAATTCGAATTTTTCTTTCGATTACTCTCGTATTCCTCAGAGTTCTAATGCTCATTTGCTTTCCATCCCTCTTGGCAAACCTCCACACTTTGATGGGGAGGACTACGAATTTTGGAGTCACAAAATGCGTAGTCACTTGTTCTCTCTCCATCCAAGCATATGGGAGATTGTTGAGAATGGAATGAAATTTGATAGCTCGGATAGTCCAATATTTATTAATGAACAAATTCATAAAAATGCACAAGCTACTACTGTGTTGTTAGCCTCTTTGTGCAGGGACGAGTACCATAAGGTGAGCGGCTTGGACAATGCCAAGCAGATCTGGGACACCCTCAAGATCTCTCATGAGGGGAACGACGTCACCTTGCTCACCAAAATGGAGTTGGTAGAGGGCGAGCTTGGAAGATTCGCGATGATAAGGGGAGAGGAGCCAACCCAAACATACAACCGGCTCAAGACCCTTATCAACAAAATAAGGAGCTACGGAAGCACGCAATGGATGGACCACGACGTCGTCCGCCAAATGCTAAGGTCCTTTACTGTACTTGATCCACATCTGGTGAACAATATTCGTGAAAATCCTAGGTACACCATGATGTCGCCCGAAGAAGTTCTTGGGAAGTTCGTAAGCGGGCGAATGATGATCAAGGAGGCGAGATACGTCGACGATGCACTGAATGGTCCAATCAATGAGCCTCAACCCGTTGCTCTCAAGGCAACAAGGAGCAAGGAGGCGCTACCTAGCAAGGTGGCGCAAGTTGAGGCGGCCGGGCTCAATGATGAAGAGATGGCCCTCATCATCAAGCGCTTCAAGACTGCGCTAAAGGGTCGCAAGGGACAGCCAAGCAAGACCAAGACAAAGGGGAAGCGCTCATGCTTCAAATGTGGTAAGATTGGTCATTTTATTGCTAACTGTCCCGATAATGAAAGTGACCAGGAAAAAGGGAACAAAAGGGAGAAGAAGAAGAATTATAAGAAGGCCAAGGGTGAGGCACATCTCGGAAAGGAGTGGGATTCGGATTGCTCCTCCTCCGACTCCGACAATGAAGGACTAGCCGCCACCGCCTTCAACAAGTCATCCCTCTTCCCCAACGAACATCATACATGCCTCATGGCGAAGGAGAAGAATGTGTGTACTCGGGATACCACTTATGCTTCTTCAAGTGATGATGATTCTAGTGATGACGATGAAATAGACTATTCTAGTTTATTTAAAGGTTTAGATAGAATTAAAATTGGCAAAATTAATGAGTTAATTGATGCCTTGAATGACAAGAATAGGCTACTAGAAAAGCAAGAGGATTTGTTGTATGAAGAACATGATAAATTTGTAGAGGCACAAAGATCTCATGCTTTAGAAGTTAAAAGAAATGAAATGCTTTCTTATGAACTATCTACTTGCCATGAAACTATTTCTACTTTAAAAGGTGTAAATGATGATTTAAATGCTAAACTAGAAGTAGCAAGTAAATCTAACTCTTGTGTAGAACATGTTAGGATTTGCAATAGGTGTAAAGATTTTGACATTGATGCTTGTAGTGAACACCTAGTTTCAATTTCCAAATTAAATGATGAATTGGCTAGTCTTAATGCCCAACTTAAGACTAACAAAAGTGAATTTGACAAACTAAAATTTGCAAGGGATGCCTACACGATTGGTAGACACCCCTCAATTAAGGATGGTCTTGGCTTCAAGAGGGAAGCCAAGAACTTAACAAGCCATAAGGCTCCCATCTCCGCCAAGGAGAAAGGGAAGGCCCCTATGTCTAGTAGTGTGCAAAAGAACCATGCTTTCATGTATCATGATAGGAGACATTCTAAGAATGCCTTTAGAAGTTATGATGCTTTTGATTTTCATGCTATGACTGCTTCTAGTTCCCATGTTATGCATGATAGGAATGTTGCTAGGAGAAATGTTGTTCATAATATGCCTAGGAGAAATGTTGTTAATGTTCCTAAGAAAGTTAATGAACCTTCTACAATATATCATGCTTGGAATGCTTCATTTGCCATTTGTAGAAAGAATAAGAAGGTGATTGCTAGGAAGTTAGGGGCAAGTTGCAAGGGAGATAAAACTTGCATTTGGGTCCATAAGACTATTGTAACTAACCTTGTAGGACCCAACAAGAGTTGGGTACCTAAGACCCAAGCCTAAATTTGCCTTGTAGGTTTATGCATCCGGGGGTTCAAGCTGGATTATCGACAGCGGATGCACAAACCATATGACGGGGGAGAAGAAGATGTTCACCTCTTACATCAAAAACAAAGATTCCCAAGATTCAATAATATTCGATGATGGGAACCAAGGCAAGGTAAAAGGGTTAGGTAAAATTGCTATTTTGTCCGAGCACTCTATATCTAATGTGTTTTTAGTTGAGTCTCTTAGATATAATTTGTTGTCTGTTAGTCAATTATGCAATATGGGATATAATTGTCTATTCACAAATGTAGATGTGTCTGTCTTTAGAAGGTGTGATGGTTCACTAGCTTTTAAGGGTGTACTAGACGACAAACTTTATTTGGTTGATTTTGCAAAAGAAGAGGCCGGTCTAGATGCATGCTTAATTGCTAAGACTTGCATGGGCTGGCTGTGGCATCGCCGCTTAGCACATGTGGGGATGAAGAGCCTCCACAAGCTTCTAAAGGGAGAACACGTGATAGGTCTAACTAACGTGCATTTCGAAAAAGATAGACCTTGTGCAGCTTGTCAGGCAGGGAAACAGGTGGGAAGCTCTCATCACACCAAAAATGTGATGACCACATCAAGACCCTTGGAGATGCTTCATATGGACCTCTTCGGACCCGTCGCCTATCTAAGCATAGGAGGAAGTAAGTATGGTCTTGTTATAGTTGATGATTTTTCCTGCTTCACTTGGGTATTCTTTTTGCAGGATAAATCTGAAACCCAAGGGACCCTCAAGCGCTTCCTCAGGAGAGCTCAAAATGAGTTTGAGCTCAAGGTGAAGAAGATAAGGAGTGACAACGGGTCCGAATTCAAGAACCTTCAAGTGGAGGAGTTCCTTGAGGAGGAGGGGATCAAGCACGAGTTCTCCGCTCCCTACACACCACAGCAAAATGGTGTGGTAGAGAGGAAGAACAGGACGCTCATCGATATGGCGAGGACGATGCTTGGAGAGTTCAAGACCCCCGAGCGGTTTTGGTCGGAAGCCGTGAACACGGCTTGCCACGCCATCAACCGGGTCTACCTTCACCGCCTCCTCAAGAAGACTTCATATGAGCTGCTAACTGGTAACAAACCCAATGTGTCTTATTTTCGTGTATTTGGGAGCAAGTGTTATATTCTTGTGAAGAAAGGTAGAACTTCAAAATTTGCTCCCAAAGCTGTAGAAGGGTTTTTATTAGGTTATGACTCAAATACAAAGGCATATAGGGTCTTCAACAAATCATCGGGTTTGGTTGAAGTCTCTAGCGACGTTGTATTTGATGAGACTAATGGCTCTCCAAGAGAGCAAGTTGTTGATCTTGATGATGTAGATGAAGAAGACGTTCCAACGGCCACAATGCGTACCATGGCGATTGGTGATGTGCGACCACATGAACAATTGGAGCAAGATCAACCTTCTTCCTCAACAATGGTGCATCCCCCAACCCAAGATGACAAACAGGTACCTCAAGTGGAGGCGCATGATCAAGGGGGAGCACAGGATGTCCAAGTTGAAGAGGAAGAAGCACCTCAGGCACCTCCAACCCAAGTTCGAGCGACGATTCAAAGGAATCATCCCGTCGACCAAATATTGGGTGATATTAGCAAGGGAGTAACTACTCGTTCTAGATTAGTTAGTTTTTGTGAGCATTACTCCTTTGTCTCTTCTATTGAGCCTTTCAGGGTAGAAGAGGCCTTGCTAGATCCTGACTGGGTGTTGGCCATGCAGGAAGAGCTCAACAACTTCAAGCGTAATGAAGTTTGGACACTGGTGCCTCGTCCCAAGCAAAACGTTGTGGGAACCAAGTGGGTGTTCCGCAACAAACAGGACGAGCACGATATGGTGACGAGGAACAAGGCTTGACTTGTGGCAAAAGGTTATGCCCAAGTCGCAGGTTTGGACTTTGAGGAGACCTTCGCTCCTGTGGCTAGGCTAGAATCAATTCGTATTTTGCTAGCATATGCCGCTCACCATTCTTTCAGGTTGTTCCAAATGGATGTGAAGAGCGCCTTCCTCAATGAGCCGATCAAGGAGGAGGTGTACGTGGAGCAACCCTCTGGCTTCGAGGATGAACGGTACCCCGACCACGTGTGTAAGCTCTCTAAGGCGCTCTATGGACTTAAGCAAGCCCCAAGAGCATGGTATGAATGCCTTAGAGACTTTTTAATTGCTAATGCTTTCAAGGTTGGGAAAGTCGATCCAACTCTTTTTACTAAGACTTGTGATGGTGACCTTTTTGTGTGCCAAATTTATGTCGATGACATAATATTTGGCTCTACTAACCAAAAGTCTTGTGAAGAGTTTAGCAGGGTGATGACGCAGAAATTCGAGATGTCGATGATGGGCGAGTTGAACTACTTCCTTGGGTTTCAAGTGAAGCAACTCAAGGATGGCACGTTCATCTCCCAAACGAAGTACACGCAAGACTTGCTAAAGCGGTTTGGGATGAAGGACGCCAAGCCCGCAAAGACTCCGATGGGAACCAACGGACACACCGACCTCAACAAAGGAGGTAAGTCTGTTGATCAAAAGGCATACCGGTCTATGATAGGGTCTTTACTTTATTTGTGTGCTAGTAGACCGGATATTATGCTTACCGTATGCATGTGTGCTAGATTTCAATCCGATCCAAGGGAGTGTCACTTAGTGGCTGTGAAGCAAATTCTTAGATATTTAGTCGCTACGCCTTGCTTCGGGATCTGGTATTGTCGGGGACCATAATTAGGGGTACCCTCAAGACGCCTAATTCTCAGCTGGTAACCCCCATCAGCATAAAGCTGTAGAGGCCTGATGGGTTTGATTAAGTCAGGGATCAGTCCATACGAGTGACTTGACCACGCCACGCCCGAGCCTAGCCTCGGGCGAGGGCAGCCGACCCTAAGATGACTCCGTCTCGCCTGAGGCCTCCTCTTTCACGGCAGACGCATCTCCGGCTCGCCCTAGGCCTCGCCTTCGATAAGAAGAAACCCTGACTAAATCACCGCGCCAACCGACCGAGTCACCGGGGCGTTTAACGCAAAAGGTAAGACCGACGGGCGACCAGACTTCGCCAGAAGTGCCACAGGAGGCTCCGCCCGACCCAGGGCTCGGACTCGGGCTAAGGCCCCGGAAGACGGCGAACTCCGCTCCGCCCGACCCCAGGGCTCGGACTCGGGCTAAGGCCCCGCAAGACGGCGAACTCCGCTCCGCCCGACCCAGGGGCTCGGACTCGGGCTAAGGCCCCGGAAGACGGCGAACTCCGCTCCGCCCGACCCCAGGGGCTCGGACTCGGGCTAAGGCCCCGGAAGACGACGAACTCCGCCTCGCCCGACCCAGGGCTCGGACCCCGCCTCGGCCTCTGCCGAACGATCTCCGCCTCGCCCGACCAGGGCTCGGACTCTGCCTCTGTCTTGCAGGACGGACTCGACCTCGGCTTCGGAGGAGCTTCCACGACACCCGACCTAGGACACGAGACCGCCACGTCAACAGGGAGCGTCATCATCACCCTGCCCTGAGCCGACTTGGGTCGCAGAGAACAAGACCGGCGTCCCATCTGGCCAGCCACGCCAGATAGGCAAATGATGGTGCCCCGCTAGACCATGACGACGGCGACTCTCAGCTCCCTTACGAAAGCAGGAGGACGTCAGCAAGGGCCCATCCACTCCGACAGCTGTCTCCCCGTCCGGCTCCGTTACTCCTCCAACAGCCACGACGCCACACCAACAGGGTGCCAAGATCTCTCCGGCTGCCACCTTGGCATGTACATAGGGCGCTAGCTCTCTCTCGCTAGACACGTAGCACCTTGCTACACCCCCATCTTGTACACCTGGATCCTCTCCTTGCGACTATAAAAGGAAGGACCAGGGCCTTCTTAGAGAAGGTTGGCCTCGCGGGGACGAAGGGCAGGGGCAGGCGCTCTCTCGGGGCCGCTCACTCCCCTCACCTCGCGCGGACGCTTGTAACCCCCTACTGCAAGCGCACCCGACCTGGGCGCGGGACGAACACGAAGGCCGCGGGAATTCTCTGACTCCCTCACGACCCGGCTCCGGCCACCGACCTCTCTCTCTGTTCCCCCCTTCGCGCTCGCCCACGCGCTCGACCCATCTGGGCTGGGGCACGCGGCACTCTCACTCGTCGGCTCGGGGACCCCCCGGTCTCGGAACGCCGACAGTTGGCGCGCCAGGTAGGGGCCTGCTGCGTGTTGACGTTCGATTTCCCGTCAAGCTCCAGATGGGCAGTCTCCAACGACCTCTTCAACCCGGGACGGTGCTCCGTTTCGGGGGCCTCGAGTTCATGTCTCTCGACGGCAGCTACGACATGGTACTCCTTCCACCGCCGCGCAACAGCGACATTGGTGGCGGACAGCCCGCCCGCCGGCGGCGGAATCGACGACGTCTTTCCCGCATGGGGGAAGGACAACTTTCGAGCTCGCCCCATCCTCTCCCTCGCCATCGGAGGAGGAGGAGGCGGGGCAACCGGGGCCGAGCGGGAGATCGCGCTCCGACGGCTGTCGAGCAAATCGACATCCCCGGCGCCTCGACGGAGGACACGCCAAGCGTCGCCCTCGCGTTCAAGGCAAACGCGAGCGCCATCCCCCCGCAACACGTCGACTCCGAGCAAGTGGACGACGCCAGCACGCTCACGGAGGGCCTGCAGGACGTCGCCCTCGTACCCAAGACGACGGCGCGGTCAGCCCCCGACGTGACTTCATCGCTCCTCGTCGACAAAAAGGTACCGACTGCTACCCATCTTTCGTCATTTCGACTCGGCCTCAGCCCGCCTGGCGATCTCGCTTTGGCGGGCGCTCACATTGAGGCGAGTGCAACCTCTCTGGGGTTTCATGTGCGGTCGCCTTGGGACCGATTGACGGGTGTCTCGACCTACGGACCCTCTGGGTCCGAGGAAGATGACGACCCCAGCATCTGCTGGGATTTCTCCAGATCTGGCAACCCTAGTGCCATGCGGGACTTCATGACCGCATGTGACTACTGCCTCTCCGACTGTTCCGACGGCAGCCGCAGCCTTGGCGACAAGGACTGCGGCCCGAGTCGCGAATGTTTCCACATCGAGCTAGGGGATCCCTCCGGAGGCGGCTGTCTCGGCATGCCGGAGGATGGTGATCCCCCTAGGCCAGCGCCTCGCGCCGACATCCCGCGGGAGCTAGCTGTGGTCCCCGTTCCGGCGGGGGGTCACGACCCACAGCTCGAGCAAGTCCGCGGGGCACAGGCCGGGCTCGATGAGGGAGCAGGAGCGCTCGAGGCAATCCGCCAGAACATCGGGCAGGTATGGGCGAGCCAGCCCTCGGCCGGAGGAATACGTCACCTGCCCCAAGGTCTCCAGCACCGCATCGCCAACGATGCCAGGGACAGACCGCCTCCCGCATCCGGCGGAACCGGTCAGGACCTGGCCGCTGCAGCGATGCTCCTCCGCGCGATGCCGGAGTCATCAACCACCGAGGGTCGGCGAATCCAGGGAGAACTCAAGCATCTCCTGGAAGGCGCTGCGGCCCGGCGGGCCGAGAGCTCTGCCTCCCGAAGGCAGGGATACCCCTCGGAACCTCGTGCCGCGACTTCCCGACTCACGCGGGAAGCCTCGGTCTTCACCGGGCGCACGCGCAACACCGCGCCTGCGGCCCCGGGCCACCTCGGCGACGAGCACCCTCATCGCGACCGTCGAGCACGCCTCGACGAAAGGGTGCGCCGAGGCTACCACCCCAGGCGTGGGGGACGCTACGACAGCGGGGAGGATCGGAGTCCCTCGCCCGAACCACCCGGTCCGCAGGTCTTTAGCCGAGCCATTCGGCGGGCGCCGTTTCCGCCCCGATTCCGACCCCCGACTACTATCACGAAGTACTCGGGGGAGACGAGACCGGAATTGTGGCTTGCGGACTACCGCCTGGCCTGTCAACTGGGTGGGACGGACGATGACAACCTCATCATCCGAAACCTCCCCCTGCTTCTCTCCGACACCGCTCGTGCCTGGTTGGAGCACCTGCCTCCGGGGCAGATTTCCAACTGGGAAGATTTGGTCCAGGCTTTCGCCGGGAACTTCCAGGGCACGTACGTGCGCCCCGGGAATTCCTGGGACCTCCGGAGCTGTCGGCAACTGCCGGGAGAGTCTCTCCGAGACTACATCCGGCGGTTCTCGAAGCAGCGCACCGAGCTGCCCAACATCACCGACTCCGATGTCATCGGCGCGTTCCTCGCCGGCACCACCTGCCGCGACCTGGTGAGTAAGTTGGGTCGCAAGACCCCCACCAGGGCGAGCGAGCTGATGGACATCGCCACCAAGTTCGCCTCCGGCCAGGAGGCGGTTGAGGCCATCTTCCGAAAGGACAAGCAGCCCCAGGGCCGCCCGTCGGAAGATGCTCCCGAGGCGTCTACTCCGCGCGGCGCCAAGAAGAAAGGCAGGAGGAAGTCGCAAGCGAAACGCGACGTTCCCGATGCAGACCTTGTCGCCGCCGCCGAGCGCAAGAACCCTCGGAAGCCCCCCGGAGGTGCTAACCTTTTCGACAAGGCACTCAAGGAGACGTGCCCCTACCATCAGGGGCCCGTCAAGCACACCCTCGAAGAGTGCGTTATGCTTCGGCGCCACTTCCACAGGGCCGGGCTGCCCGCAGAGGGTGGCAGGGCTCACGACGACGACAAAAGGGAGGATCGCCAAGCAGGAGAGTTCCCGGAGGTCCGCGATTGCTTCATGATCTACGGGGGGCATGCGGCAAACGCCTCGGCTCGGCATCGTAAGCAAGAGCGTCGGGAGGTCTGCTCGGTCAAGGTGGCGGCGCCAGTCTACCTAGACTGGTCCGACAAGCCCATCACCTTCGACCGGGACGACCACCCCGACCACGTGCCGAGCCCGGGGAAGTACCCGCTCGTCGTCGACCCCGTCGTCGGCGACGTCAGGCTCACCAAGGTCCTGATGGATGGAGGCAGCTGCCTCAACATCATCTACGCCGAGACCCTCAGGCTCCTGCGCGTCGACCTGTCATCCGTCCGAGCAGGCGCTGCGCCCTTCCACGGGATCATTCCCGGGAAGCGCGTCCAGCCCCTCGGACAGCTCGACCTCCCCGTCTGCTTCGGAACACCCTCCAACTTCCGAAGGGAGACTTTGACGTTCGAGGTGGTCGGGTTCCGAGGGACCTACCACGCAGTGTTGGGAAGGCCATGCTACGCGAAGTTCATGGCCATCCCCAACTACACCTACCTGAAGCTCAAGATGCCGGGCCCCAACGGGGTCATCACCGTCGGCCCCACGTACAAACACGCATTCGAATGCGACGTGGAGTGCGTGGAGTACGCCGAGGCCCTCGCCGAGTCCGAGGCCCTCATTGCTGACCTGGAAAGCCTCTCCCGAGAGGTGCCGGATGTGAAGCGGCATGCCGGCAACTTCGAGCCAGCGGAGACGGTTAAGGCCGTCCCTCTCGACCCCAGTGGTGACACCTCCAAGCAGATCCGGATCGGTTCGGGGCTCGACCCCAAATAGGAAGCAGTGCTCGTCGACTTTCTCCATGCAAACGCCGACGTTTTTGCGTGGAGTCCCTCGGACATGCCCGGCATACCGAGGGATGTCGCCGAGCACTCGCTGGATATTCGGGCCGGAGCCCGGCCGGTCAGACAGCCTCTGCGCCGATTCGACGAGGAAAGGCGCAGGGTGATAGGCGAGGAGGTCCACAAGCTGATGGCAGCAGGGTTCATTAAAGAGGTATTCCATCCCAAATGGCTTGCCAACCCTGTACTTGTGAGGAAAAAAGGGGGGAAGTGGCGGATGTGTGTAGACTACACTGGTCTCAACAAAGCATGTCCGAAGGTCCCCTACCCTCTACCTCGCATCGACCAAATTGTGGACTCCACTGCAGGGTGCGAAACCCTGTCTTTCCTCGATGCCTACTCAGGGTATCATCAAATCAAGATGAAAGAGTCCGACCAGCTCGCGACTTCTTTCATCACGCCCTTCGGCATGTACTGTTATATCACAATGCCGTTCGGGTTGAGAAACGCGGGTGCAACGTACCAGCGGTGCATGAACCATGTGTTCGGCGAACACATTGGTCGCACGGTCGAGGCCTACGTCGATGACATCGTAGTCAAGACGAGGAAAGCCTCCGACCTTCTCTCCGACCTCGGACTGACATTCCGGTGTCTCAAGGCGAAGGGCGTCAAGCTCAATCCCGAGAAGTGCGTCTTCGGGGTGCCCCGAGGCATGCTCTTGGGGTTCATCGTCTCCGAGCGGGGCATCGAAGCCAACCCGGAGAAGATCGCAGCGATCACAAACATGGGGCCTATCAAGGACTTAAAAGGCGTACAGAGGGTCATGGGATGCCTCGCGGCCTTGAGCCGCTTCATCTCGCGCCTCGGCGAAAGAGGCCTGCCCCTGTACCGCCTCTTAAGGAAGGCCGAGTGCTTCACTTGGACTCCCGAGGCCGAGGAAGCCCTCGGGAACCTGAAGGCGCTCCTCACCCAGGCGCCCGTCTTGGTACCCCCAGTTGATGGAGAAACCCTCCTGGTCTACGTCGCCGCAACCACTCAGGTGGTCAGCGCCGCGATCGTAGTCGAAAGGCAGGAAGAGGGGCATGCTTTGCCCATTCAGAGGCCAGTCTACTTCGTCAGCGAAGTGCTGTCCGAAACCAAGATCCGCTACCCACAAGTCCAGAAGCTGCTATATGCAGTGATCCTGACGAGGCGAAAGCTGCGACATTACTTCGAGTCCCATCCGGTGACTGTGGTGTCATCCTTCCCCCTGGGGGAGATCATCCAGTGCCGAGAAGCCTCCGGACGGATCGCGAAGTGGGCGGTGGAAATCATGGGCGAGGCAATCTCGTTTGCCCCTCGGAAGGCCATCAAGTCCCAGGTACTGGCGGATTTCGTAGCCGAATGGGTCGATACCCAGTTGCCGACGACTCCGATCCAACCAGAGCTCTGGACCATGTTTTTCGACGGGTCGCTGATGAAGACGGGAGCTGGCGCGGGCCTGCTTTTCGTCTCGCCCCTCGGGAAACACCTGCGCTACGTGCTACGCCTCCATTTCCCGGCGTCCAACAATGTGGCTGAGTACGAGGCTCTGATCAACGGATTGCGAATCGCCATCGAGCTAGGGGTCCGACGCCTCGATGCGCGCGGCGACTCGCAGCTCGTCATTGACCAAGTCATGAAGAACTCCCTCTGCCGCGACCCGAAGATGGAGGCCTACTGTGAGGAGGTTCGACGCCTGGAAGACAAGTTCTACGGGCTCGAGCTTAACCACATCGCCCGGCGCTACAACGAGACTGCGGACGAGCTGGCGAAGATAGCCTCGGGGCGAACGACGGTTCCCCCGGACGTCTTCTCCCGGGATCTGCACCAACCCTCCGTCAACATAGGCGACGTGCCCGAGCCCGAAGCACCCTCAGCCTCGTCCGAGGTGACCTCGGCCCAGCCCGAGCCATCCTCGGCTCACCCCGAGGAACCCTCGGAGCCCGAGGGCGAAGCACTGCGCATCGAGGAGGAGCAGAACGGGGTCGTGCCAGATCAAGATTGGCAAACCCCGTACCTGCAATATCTCCGCCAAGGAGAACTGCCCCTCGACCGAGCCGAGGCTCGGCGGGTAGCGCGACGCGCCAAATCGTTCGTCTTGCTGGGCGATGAGAAGGAGCTCTACCACCGCAGCCCCTCGGGCATCCTCCAGCGATGCATCTCCATCGCCGAGGGCCAGGAACTCCTGCAAGAAATACACTCGGGGGCTTGCGGTCATCATGCAGCACCCCGAACCCTCGTCGGGAATGCTTTCCGCCAAGGCTTCTACTGGCCAACGGCGGTGGCTGACGCCACTAGAGTTGTCCGCGCCTGCGAAGGGTGCCAATTCTATGCGAAGCAGACCCACCTGCCCGCTCAGGCTCTACAGACGATACCCATCACCTGGCCCTTCGCTGTGTGGGGACTGGACCTCGTCGGCCCTCTGCAGAAGGCGCCCGGGGGCTACACGCACCTGCTGGTCGCCATCGACAAATTCTCCAAGTGGATCGAGGTCCGACCCCTGAACAGCATCAGGTCCAAGCAGGCGGTGGCGTTCTTCACCAATATCATCCATCGCTTCGGGGTCCCGAACTCCATCATCACCGACAATGGCACCCAGTTCACCGGCAAAAAATTCTTGGATTTTTGCGAGGATCACAACATCCGGGTGGACTGGGCCGCCGTAGCTCACCCCATGACGAATGGGCAAGTGGAACGTGCCAACGGCATGATTCTACAGGGGCTCAAGCCTCGAATTTACAATGATCTCAACAAGTTCGGCAAGCGATGGATGAAGGAGCTCCCCTCGGTGGTCTGGAGCCTGAGGACGATGCCAAGCCGGGCCACGGGTTTCACGCCATTCTTCCTGGTCTATGGGGCCGAGGCCATCCTGCCCACGGACTTGGAGTACGGCTCCCCGAGGACGAGGGCCTACAACGAAGAAAGCAACCAAGCTAGCCGAGAAGACTCGCTGGACCAGCTGGACGAGGCTCGGGACAGGGCCTTACTACACTCGGCGCGGTATCAGCAGTCCCTGTGACGCTACCACGCCCGAGGGGTCCGACCCCGAGATCTCCAGGTGGGCGATCTGGTGCTTCGGCTGCGGCAAGACGCCCGAGGGAGGCACAAGCTCACGCCCCCCTGGGAAGGGCCGTTCATCATCGCCAAAGTACTGAAGCCCGGAACGTACGAGCTGGCCAACAGTCAAGGCGAGGTCTACGGCAACGCTTGGAACATCCAACAGCTACGTCGCTTCTACCCTTAAGATGTTTCCAAGTTGTTTATATACCTCGCACCCACGCAAAGTTTAGTCAACAAGGAAGGGTCAGCCTCGCCTCGGCAGAGCCCGACCCTCCCTCGGGGGCTAAAAGGGGGGAAACCCCCTCTGCGTCAAAATTTTCCTCGAACAAAAAATCTCTTTTACCAGAACATCTTTCGTGCTTTCTGACTACTTCGAAAAGCGGGTCCTGGAAACGACGGGGTACACGTAAGCAGTCAAGGCTGACCGAGCCGAGGGACTCCTACGCCTCCGGGATACGGATACCTCACTCATCACCTTCTGCGATAAGTAACTCGCGCTCGGATAAGGCGAATCCGCGGATCGAACGAGTCTTTACGTACGGGAGCTCTTCTGTCGAAGCGATTCTTCGAGCCTTCTCGACCAAGTCGGTGACAGGGCTTCATGGGCGGGTAAAAGTACGCGTAAGCGGCAAGGCCGACCGAGCCGAGGGACTCCCACGCCTCCGGGATACGGATACCTCACTCATCACCTTCCGCGAGAAGCAACTCTCGCTCGCACTAACATCCCTGCTACCGACAAAAAGTCCAGATACTCGAAACGAGAGGAAAAGAGACGCAGCTTTATAACGCAACAAGGGTATGTGTTCTGGCCTCAACGGCCGCGCAAGGCCCACGCTACAAGACGATTTGACCCTGCAGGCTCGGATCTTGACGCTGGAAGAGGGCGACGACACCCTCGGCATCGACAGCACCTTCGGCAAGGCCCGACCTAGCCTCGGGCGGCGACGCGGTCCGAGGGCCTCCGCTCCGAAGGGCGACGTCATCACCACGCTCGAGCAATCTCTGCCAGGGACTTCTCCGAGAACCCGGCCCGAGCGGACGGCTCGGCCGGCCACCTCCGGGGCCTCGGCCGACCACCTTCCGAGGGCGCCAGCTCGGTTCGAAGCCTCGGCTGAACAGCTCCGACGTCGATCCTGCCAACAAACAACCCGGCTAGGCTCCGGCCAACCAGGTTTCATTTCCGAGCCAACAACGCCTCTGCTCATGCCGATATCGCTACCCCTGGCCTCGGCTCGTCGAAGAGCGGCCGAGGGGTCTCTTTAACTAAGCTAGAGGAGCCTCGGACAACAGGTCCGACCGAGCCGAGGGATTCCTACGCCTCCGGGATACGGATACCTCACTCGTCACCTTGACACGGGGCGACTCATGCTTGGTGAAGTGGTTCAGGCAAACAACAGGCGAGTCTTAGCGCTCGGAAATGAGGAAAAAACACGGCTCTGTGCCGGAGTTACATACATGTTCAGGCCCCGAAAGCCGAAATGAACAAAAAACCCGGCACTCGAAGTGACATTACAAACGGAACTCCGGTTCCGCCCCCGCGGGTACGGGCAACCTCCCCGCCAGGGAAGCCCGTGGAGCGACGAGCTCTGGGCGAATCACCAGCAAACGCGGGACGCCCCTAAGCACCCCGGCAGATCCTCGTAGCCGTCCTCGCCACGAATGCGAGGAGGAAGACGGAATGTTGCATCCTAGCTGGGCAGCAACAGTTCTCCTTCCCCGGCATGACTGGAGGATGTCTCCGCCGTGGGGCTAAAAGGCGATTGCCACCACCAGAAGCTGGAAGATGAGGTGGCCCGCCGACCCGCGTAGAAGGTGCAGCCCCGGCTCGCCTCGCTCCCCGCCCCGGCGAGGATGACGAACACCCTCAACACTGAGGGCGGGGCCGGGACCGCAGCCCGGTTTGCCCCTCCCCATTCGGGAGCTGGAGGCCACCATCTTGGGTGATCACCAGCGGAGGGGAGCCGCTGGGCTGTATGATGAAAATCCTTGAAGCCGAACGATGGCTGAAAGGTACCAACTCCCACGGAGTTGCGTTCCTCCGGCGATGGAGCGAGAGGACGGCGGTTTCCCCCCATCCGGGGGCTCGGAAGATGGAGGAACACAATGCATAGGGGAGGTAGGAGACACGGTCACCTTGCGAAGGGGGCCGCCCTCCTTTTAAAAGGCAACTCCCCCTGCTTGCGCCCTCAACCGTCACGGGCTGAGTCTTCTCCAACATGCCTCCAAAGCCCTTCCCTGCGGCGCGGGGGCTGGGGCCCGCCTGTCATGCAGACCGGCTCTAAGCAGAAGAAGCCGAACTGCCGCGCGCGACGCACGCAACCACCCAGCGGTTACAAGTAACCCTCCACTTTTGCTCGGACCAGCGGGCGAAAGGGGCAGGCGGCCATGCAGGCGGCATGCAACCGCGCCAAGTGGACGCGCCTCTCCGACTCCTGACAGGCCAGCGCGACAGCTCAAGCCCACGCGTCGTGCAACTGGCGCGCCGGGCGCTGCATGCGAACCGCTATGCCACTCGCTCCACCACCGCACCTCCTCGATTGCGGAACCGATACCGCGATTCGAGGCGACCCAGCCCGCGACCCGGCAGCGCCAGCCTGGCGCAGCGGTCAAAAGCGGTCAAAAATGGGCCGGCAGTGATGACAGTGGCAGGCGCGCGAGAGCAGCGGTCACGCCATCTGCCAAGCTCATGTCCCATCCGGAGGCAGCAAGAGAGCCCCCTCTCACGGCGTGAAGACGACGCGCCCGTGACCCGTACCTCGAACGGCTCGCGCACGCGCAACGGCAACCTCGCCAACTACTCACCCCGGCGCATTAACTCCGCGGCTCGGCGGACAGCGCTACGGGCAGGAGCGGCTGGTGACGTTTCGCCTTCGCCAAAACGACCACGCCGAAAAAGGTACGCCCCGACGTTCAATTTCGAATCCTTTTTCCCTTTTCCTTCTTTCTCTATCTCTTGCAACAGGGACCGAGAAGGGGGATAACCCCAAAGGGATCCTTCCCCGTGAAGGAATTAGGCTCCGAGCCTCCCTACTGATCAGGGGTTCGAAGGCTGGCCCCCCGAAGGGTTCAACAGCCGCCTCAGATCGCGTGGGCCCGACACCCACTACTGGTCAGGGGTTCGAAGGTCGGCCCCCGAAAGGACTCACGACCGCCTCAGGCTACTCGGGCTCCGTGCCCCCTACTGATCAGGGGTTCGAAGGCTGGCCTGTCGAAGGGTTCACAGCCGCCTCAGACGCCGAGCGAGGGATGACCAGGGGTACGTTCGATACATAACCAAGGCTCGGGCTGCGCTCCCGAGGTACCCTAGGACATTTCCGAGACCAGTGGGAACGACTCTGTAACGGAATCCCATCGGAGGGAGGCAACGAGCCCTCGGACCCCGTCGCTAGGGGACCGGGTCCGGCAGATCACCCGCAGGTACTTTTGGGCGTGCCTCCGGGCCCCTAGCCGACCCCCAACGAACGGGGCACGGACGTCCACTCGGATTACCCGATTGCAGCTCACCAGAGACACCATGTTCGGTGCCCATCGAGGGTAACATGGCGCACTCCCCCCCTCCTCCTTGCGGAAAGGCGACGTAGGGGCGTATATAAAAAGTCGAGTCTGTCCCTGATCGTCCTCTCGCTCCGTGCGAAGGCTCGGGGGCTGCTCTCGCAAACCCGGCTCCGGCTGAACCGTTGACAGCGTCAACATACCAGCCCGAGAACTTGGGCCCCGACAGTGCACCTGGGTTACGCCCTGCTCGCATGAGGGAACCGCTAGTCCAGCCGAAGCATTACGCAAGGCATTAAGACCTCGAAGGAGTGAAACCACTCCTCCGAGGCCTCGGGGGCTACACCCGGCGGGTGCGCTCGCGCGCACCCACCGGAACAAAGTACCACCGAGAAAGGCTGGTCCCCTTGCAAAAAAGTGCGACGCAAGCCTCCAAGCGAGTGTTAACACTCTCTTCGAGGCTCGGGGGCTACTGTCGGGGACCATAATTAGGGGTACCCTCAAGACGCCTAATTCTCAGCTGGTAACCCCCATCAGCATAAAGCTGCAGAGGCCTGATGAGTTTGATTAAGTCAGGGATCAGTCCATACGAGTGACTTGACCACGCCACGCCCGAGCCTAGCCTCGGGCGAGGGCAACCGACCCTAAGATGACTCCGTCTCGCCTGAGGCCTCCTCTTTCACGGCAGACGCATCTCCGGCTCGCCCTAGGCCCCGCCTTCGATAAGAAGAAACCCTGACTAAATCACCGCGCCAACCGACCGAGTCACCGGGGCGTTTAACGCAAAAGGTAAGACCGACGGGCGACCAGACTTCGCCAGAAGTGCCACAGGAGGCTCCGCCCGACCCAGGGCTCGGACTCGGGCTAAGGCCCCGGAAGACGGCGAACTCCGCTCCGCCCAACCCCAGGGCTCGGACTCGGGCTAAGGCCCCGCAAGACGGCGAACTCCGCTCCGCCCGACCCAGGGGCTCGGACTCGGGCTAAGGCCCCGGAAGACGGCGAACTCCGCTCCGCCCGACCCCAGGGGCTCGGACTCGGGCTAAGGCCCCGGAAGACGACGAACTCCGCCTCGCCCGACCCAGGGCTCGGACCCCGCCTCGGCCTCTGCCGAACGATCTCCGCCTCGCCCGACCAGGGCTCGGACTCTGCCTCTGTCTTGCAGGACGGACTCGACCTCGGCTTCGGAGGAGCTTCCACGACACCCGACCTAGGACACGAGACCGCCACGTCAACAGGGAGCGTCATCATCACCCTGCCCTGAGCCGACTTGGGTCGCAGAGAACAAGACCGGCGTCCCATCTGGCCAGCCACGCCAGATAGGCAAATGATGGCGCCCCGCTAGACCATGACGACGGCGACTCTCAGCTCCCTTACGAAAGCAGGAGGACGTCAGCAAGGGCCCATCCACTCCGACAGCTGTCTCCCCGTCCGGCTCCGTTACTCCTCCAACAGCCACGACGCCACACCAACAGGGTGCCAAGATCTCTCCGGCTGCCACCTTGGCATGTACATAGGGCGCTAGCTCTCTCTCGCTAGACACGTAGCACCTTGCTACACCCCCATCTTGTACACCTGGATCCTCTCCTTGCGACTATAAAAGGAAGGACCAGGGCCTTCTTAGAGAAGGTTGGCCTCGCGGGGACGAAGGGCAGGGGCAGGCGCTCTCTCGGGGCCGCTCACTCCCCTCACCTCGCGCGGACGCTTGTAACCCCCTACTGCAAGCGCACCCGACCTGGGCGCGGGACGAACACGAAGGCCGCGGGAATTCTCTGACTCCCTCACGACCCGGCTCCAGCCACCGACCTCTCTCTCTCTGTTCCCCCCTTCTCGCTCGCCCACGCGCTCGACCCATCTGGGCTGGGGCACGCGGCACTCTCACTCGTCGGCTCGGGGACCCCCCGGTCTCGGAACGCCGACAGGTATCCAAAGGGGTCTAACTTTGACTTGATTGGATACTCAGATTCCGACTATGCTGGATGTAAGGTCGATAGGAAGAGTACATCGGGGACGTGCCAATTCTTAGGAAGGTCCCTGGTGTCGTGGAACTCTAAGAAACAAACTTCTGTTGCCCTATCCACCGCTGAGGCCGAGTACGTTGCCGCAGGACAGTGTTGCGCGCAACTACTTTGGATGAGGCAAACCCTCCGGGACTTTGGCTATAATCTGAGCAAAGTCCCACTCCTATGTGACAATGAGAGTGCTATCTGCATAGCCGAAAATCCTGTTGAGCACAGCCGCACAAAGCACATTGACATCCGGCATCACTTTTTGAGAGACCACCAGCAAAAGGGAGATATCGAAGTGTTTTATGTTAGCACCGAGAACCAGCTAGCCGATATCTTTACCAAGCCTCTAGATGAGAAGACCTTTTGCAGGCTGCGTAGTGAGCTAAATGTCTTGGATTCACGGAACTTGGATTGATTTATAGCATACATGTGTTTATGCCTTTGATCATGTTCCTTATGCATTTTGTTGCTTACTGTGGTGCTCAAGTTGTACAATCACTCCCCGGACCTCACAAGTCCATTTGCAAGTGATGCACATATTTAGGGGGAGATGTGCTACAACTTGACCCTTTGAGACTAACCGTGTGCTTGAGTTTGCTTAATTTAGTCTCAAAGGAAGTTTGAAAGGGAAAAGGTGGACTTGGATCATGAAAGACTTCCAATGCACTCCGATGAAAGGGTAACTTATTCCAAGTTCATCTCATGTACTCTTATTGCCTTTGTGTTCTTATTTGAAGATTTTGGTGAGGCAATGGGGTTTAAGGGCCAAGATTGATCCCGTTTTGGTGCTTGATGCCAAAGGGGGAGAAAATAAAGGCCAAAGCAATAAATGGATCAGCTACCACTTGAGAAATTTTGAAAATAGTAGAATAGAGCTTTTGGTTTGTCAAAACTCTCTTGTTGTCTCTTTTGTCAAAAGTTGTCCTCTTGTGGGGAGAATAGTCGATTATGGGAAATAGGGGGAGTTTTTGACACTGTGATCAATTTCTATTGGAACAACTCCCTTTATGTCTCTTCAAGTGTGTTTGACTTAGAGATAGGAAATTGAAGTTGATTTGCAAAAACAAACCAAGTGGTGGCAAAGTATGATCCATATATGCCAAAATTGAATCAAAACAATTTTGAGTGTTCATTTGCATTGATATTGCACTTGTTCTAGTTGCTTTATGTTGTGTTGGCATAAATCACCAAAAAGGGGGAGATTGAAAGGGAAATGTGCCCTTGGGCCATTTCTAAGTATTTTGGTGATTGAGTGCCAACACAAGTGCTTTTGTGTTAATCTATGCAAACTGGTGGACAAAGTGCAAATCATGTCAAAAGGTATGTTTCTAGACTTAGTACATTGTTTTATGGACTAATGTATTGTGTCTAAGTGCTGGAAACATGAAAAATTGAATTAGAAATGAGATGGCTCTGTTCAGCCAAAGTCAGCTCGGTCTGGGTGCACCAGACTGTCCGGTGGTGCACCGGACAGTGTCCGGTGCGCTAGACTGGCTCTGGCGAACTTGCTGCCCTCGGGACTTCGACGACGGTGTACGACTATAATTCACCGGACTGTCCGGTGGTGCACCGGACTGTCTAGTGAGCCGTTCACAGGCGAACTCGTTGCTCTCGGGAGATGATTAACGGCGTACGGCTATAATTCACCGGACTGTCCGGTGAGGCACCGGACTGTCCGGTGAGCCAACGGTCAGCCGGGGTAACGGTCGGTCGAGGATTCCGCGCGTGACGCGTGGCCGAGCCAATGGTCACATTGGGGCACCGGACTGTCCGGTGTGCACCGGACAGTGTCCGGTGCGCCAACGGCTCTGGATTTCCAACGGTCGACTTCGCCAAAGAAGGAAAGAAATCCGCACCGGACAGTGTCCGGTGGTGCACCGGACTGTCCGGTGCGCCAGGCGACAGAAGGCAAGATCTGCCTTCCTGGAATGCTCTCAACGGCTCCTAGCTGCCTTGGAGCTATAAAAGGGACCCCTAGGCGCATGGAGGAGCATACCAAGCATACTCAAAGCATTCCTAAGCACCGAGACTTCGATTCCACGCATTTGTTTCTTCGTGATAGCATCTAGAGCTCTATTAGAGTTGTGAACTCATCGGGTTGTGTTGCGAGCTCTTGTTGCGACTTGTGTGCGTGTTGACATTCTGATTTTGTGTCTTGTGTGCGTTGCTCATCCCTCCCTTACTCCGTGCTTCTTTGTGAACTTCAAGTGTAAGGGCGAGAGACTCCAAGTTGTGGAGATTCCTCGCAAACGGGATAAAGAAAAAGCAAAGCAAAACACTGTGGTATTCAAGTGGGTCTTTGGACCACTGGAGAGGGGTTGATTGCAACCCTTGTCCGTTGGGACGCCACAACGTGGAGTAGACAAGCTTTGGTCTTGGCCGAACCATGGGATAAACCACTGTGCTATCTCTGTGATTGATCTCTTGTGGTTATTGTGTTTTGTTGAGACTCCTCTCTAGCCACTTGGCGATTATTGTGCTAACGCTTAACCAAGTTTTTGTGGCTTAAGTTTCAAGTTTTACAGAATCACCTATTCACCCCCCTCTAGGTGCTCTCACCCACAAGGACCAACACACAATTGGTGTCTCTTGCCTTGATTACAAATAACTTGGAAACAAGAAATGGGAAAGAAGAAAAGCGATCCAAGCGCAAGAGCTCAAAAGAACACGGCAAAACTCTCTCTTCTAGTCACTATTGCTTTGAGTGGAATTGGGACTTGGAGAGATTTTGATTCACTCTAATTGTGTCTTGTATTGAATGCACTAGCTCTTGTATTGAATGTGTTGGCTGAAAACTTGGATGCTCTGAAGTGTGGTGGTTGGGGGGTATTTATAGCCCTAACCACCAAAGTGGCCGTTGGGGATGGCTGCTGTCGACGGGCGCACCGGACAGTCCGGTGCGCCAGCCACGTCACCCAACTGTTAGGGTTCGACCGTTAGAGCTTCTGACAGATGGGCCACCGGACAGTACAGTGGTGCACTGGACATGTCCTTTTCACTGTCCGGTACGCCTTCTGGTGCCTGCTCTAACTCCGCGCGTGCAGTTCACAATGTTCATTGTTCACTGTTCACTTTCGCAGTCGACCGTTGGCGCAGTAGCTGTTGCTCCGCATGGCACACCGGACAGTTCGGTGAATTATAGCGGAGGGCTCTCCCAGAAACCCGAAGCTGAGGAGTTCACAGTGAAATCTCCCTGGTGCACCGAACACTGTCCGGTGGCACACGGGACAGTCCGGTGCGCCAGACCAGGGCAACCTTCGGTTTTCTTTGCTCCTTTGTTTTGAACCCTTTCTTTTAACTTTGTATTGGTTTGTTGTGAACCTTTGGCACCTGTAGAACATATAATCTAGAGCAAACTAGTTAGTCCAATTGTTTGTGTTGGAAATTCAACCACCAAAATTATTTAGGAAAAGGTTTGACCCTATTTCCCTTTCAATCTCCCCCTTTTTGGTAAGTGCAGAATTGAACTAGTTTGCATAAGGTAAGTGCAAAGGTTGCTTGGAGTTAAACCAATATAATTATTTCAATAGATATGCATGGATTGTTTTCTTCTATTTTAACATTTTGGACCACATTTGCACCACGAGTTTTGTTTTTGCAAATTCTTTGGTAAATTCTTTTCAAAATCCTTTTTGCAAATAGTCAAAGGTATATGAATAAGATTGAAAGAAGCATTTTCAAAATTTGAAATTTTCTCCCCCTGTTTCAAATGCTTTTCCTTTGACTTAAACAAAACTCCCACTCAATGAAATTCTCCTCAGTGTTCAGGAGGGTTTTACAAATTTTTGAAGATACTTCCTTTTTTTGAAACACATTAAGATACCAATTTGAAAACTTCATTTTAAAATTCATTGGTGGTGCGGTCCTTTTGCTTTGGGCTAATACTTTCTCCCCCTTTGGCATGAATCGCCAAAAACAGATACTTGTGAGTGAAATATAAGCCCTTTTACTTTCTCCCCAATGGCAAACAGATAAATATGAGTGAAGATCATACCAATGTGGAGAGATGGCGGAATACTGGCAAATAGTAGATAATACCGATGGAGTTGAGTGGAAGCGCCGTCTTTGCCGAATACTCCATTTCCCTTTCAATTCTATGACTAAGCATAGGAATACTTGAAAACACATTAGTCATAGACATAAAAGAGATATGATCAAAGGTATATAAATAAGCTATGTGTGCAATGTTTTAATCAAAATTCCTAGAATCAAGAATATTTAGCTCATTCCTAAGTTTGGTAAAGGTTTTTGAAAGGGAAATGTGCCCTTGGGCCATTTCTAAAGTGTTTTGGTGATTAAGTGTCCAACACATATTCTCTAAGTGTTAAATTGTGCCAAAGATTGAAGAAGTGCAAATCATATAACAAGGTACATTTCTAGACTTAGTACATTGATTTGGGTACTAATGTATTGTGTCTAAGTGCTAGAAACAGGAGAAAAGCAATTGGAAAAGAGTTGTACATCCAACTCCTGCTCGGTCTGGGTGCACCGGACTGTCCGATGGTGCACCAGATAGTGTCTGGTGCGCTAGGCCAGTCTCAGTGAACAGGCCACTCTTGGGACTCGACGTCGGCGTACGGCTATAATTCACCAGACTATCCGATGGTGCACCAGACTGTCCGGTAAGTCGTCCGCAGCGAAGTCGTCGCTCTCGTGAAAAGTTCAATGGTGTACGGCTAAAATTCACCGGACTGTCCGGTGGGGCACCGGACTGTCCGGTGAGACAATGGTCGACTGGGCAACGGTCGGCCGCGCAATCTGCGGGCGACGCGTGGCCCGCTCCAACGATCGGCAGGAGGCACCAGACTGTCCGACCGGTGCACCAACTGCCATGAAACTACAACGGTCGACTGTGCCAAAATAGGAAGGAGATCCGCACCGGACTGTCTATAGTGACTGTCTGGTGCGCCACCCGACAGAAGGCAATCTTAGCCTTCCTTGTTGGTCTCCAACGGCTCCTAGCTGCCATGGGGCTATAAAAGGGACCCCTAGGCGCATGGAGGAGTCAATCAAGCATACTCTAAGCATTCTAAGTCTTCCACACTCCGTCTCCGCGCACTTGATCGACTGTGTTAGTGATTTGAGCTCCGTT
Source organism: Zea luxurians (assembly GCA_029449295.1). NCBI lineage: Eukaryota > Viridiplantae > Streptophyta > Magnoliopsida > Poales > Poaceae > Zea > Zea luxurians. Next base: position 163,660,349 of record JAOPSE010000002.1, read on the forward strand.
CTAGTTGTGAACTCGTTGTGCTGCATTTTGAGCTCAAGTCTTGGCTTGTGTGCGTGTGTGTTGCTGCGGATTTGTGTGTGTTGCTTCCCACCCTTACTCTTGTGCTTTCACTGTGATCTTTCTTGTAAGGGCGAGAGACTCCAACTTGTGGAGATTCCTCGCAAATGAGAAAAAGAGATAAGCAAAGAAAAGTCGTGGTATTCAAGTTGATCATTGGATCACTTGAAAGGGGTTGAGTGCAACCCTCGTCCATTGGGACGCCACAACGTGGAAGTAGACAAGTATTACTTGGCCGAACCACGGGATAAACTCGCGTGTCTCTTGTGATTGTTTCTCTGTGATACTTGTGTGTTCGCAAGAGCTCGCTACTTAGCCGTACTAACACTTAACCAAGTTTTGTGGTACTAACACTTAACCAAGTTTTGTGGCTATTAGTATTTGAATTTTACAGGATCACCTATTCACCCCCCCTCTAGGTGCTCTCAATTGGTATCAGAGCCGTTCTCTTCACGTAAGGGACTAATCGCCCGAAGAGATGGATCCTAAGGGAAAGGGGATGGTGGTCAACGATAAAGAAAAGGAGTCCATCTTCAACGAGCCAAGGGACGACAAGCCCACTGACTCTGGCTTGAGTCACAAGAAGAAGGACGGGAAGAAGAAGAGGCGCATCAAGAAGATCGTCTACTACGACAGCGACGAGTCTTCTTCTTCCCCAAGAGATGACGACGATGAGAAAAAGAAACCGATTAATTCAAATTATTCATTTGATTATTCTCGTATTCCTTTTAATTCCAATGCTCATTTGCTTTCAATTCCTCTTGGTAAACCTCCACACTTTGATGGAGAGGACTACGCTTTTTGGAGTCACAAAATGCGTAGTCACTTATTTTCTCTCCATCGTAGTTGTTGGGGACTTGTTCTCAAATGCTATGAATTAAGAACAAGACAACATAAAATGTTAAATATTAATGCCCTTCGTCCGTCGAAGCATTATTTCCATAAGGATTTAATGAACTTCGGACGAAGGTCACGAACATAATATTACGAAGGTTTCACCTTCGTAATTAAATTCATAAAGATAATATACAGTAAAGTGAAACATTAAAGATAAATACATCGAAAATGAATGACATCATTCACATATCTTATTATATGAATTTAAGACATTTGAATATAACGTTTTTAGATACGTTTATACCTCTGCCTTGACAAACAATGATTCCCGAGTGATGCGATAGCAATTACAGGAATGCCTCAACAGTAAAGGAATACTGTTCACTATTTATAGGCACAGGACACAGCCTGTGAGGAATTACAATCATACCCTTCATAGAAGTTTACAACAATGACTCAGACCCCTATGGGCTAAAAGGTCATTCTATCTTTAAGTCGGTTCGACCCTTCATCTTCGGATATGTTATAATACCGAAGCTTCATGAATGATGCCTTCGGCATCGCGTACGAGCAGCTTCAGCCGAAGCTGTTTCTTTCTGCAGGACCTTCGATGACGAAGCATGGTCCCAACAGTAGCCCCTTCGCGGTGCTAGATCGTTTTTCGTAACGAGCTTGATCCGTGAAAAAAGTCTCTTAGGCTTCAGGAAGCCGAAGGTCCGAAAAACACCTTCTCTGAGCTCGTTGTCGAGAAACGATACAGTTTTCGAGTGCGTAGCGGTTCCACCATGCAGGTTCACTATTCTGGTTTTTGCAGCCCACCGTTCAGTGGGTGCGAGCAACTGTTTGCTTGGTGTAAAAATCCTGACGATTCACCTTCTTTCCTGCAGCACTATATAAACAGACGAGTAGGTGTGAAGTTACCACAGCATTCATTGCTATTGCACTGTTTTGCTGCCAAAATTTTTAACCATAGCCGAATCTTGACTTTCGCATTCAAACGAAACTCCAGTTTAGCGTCTGCTTCGTCAGAAGAAGGGCTTCGGGAGAAAGGTTATTAATTTCCAAGCAATTTTCAAGATATTCAAAATCAAATGGCCAGAGTGCGCTCTACTGCTAGAGCTGAGCGCGAAGGAGACGAAGCCGAAGCTGCGGAAACTGTCCCTATCTCGGAAGCAATGAGGCGATCTGGGTTGGTGACATCGGAGAGCACCCCTGTTGTCGAAGCAGAACAAGCAGATATTGAAGAGACTGATTCTGAAGATGATCACAATATCGCAATTCCAAGCAAGCCTAGCCACCTAAATTTTGGAAAGTCAACCATCTCCAAGGCTGATTTCCCGAAGATGGTAAAGTCGGGCTACTTTAGCGAAGATGAGAAAAAGATGATTCGCTTCGGTGGAGAAGAAACTACCCCGAAGCCACAGAAAGATGAAATAGTGATTTTCAAGAGTTTCCTCAAAGCTGGTTTGAGATTTCCTTTAAATAGGATGATTGCCGATGTGCTAAAGAAGTTTGGTATCTATTTTCATCAACTAACTCCTAATGCTATTGTTAGGCTTAGTGTTTATATTTGGGCTCTCCGAAGCCAGGAGGTGGAGCCATTTGCCGAAGGTTTCTGTCGGGTACACGAGTTACATTATCAAACTAAGGCCAGAAAGGATGGGTTACATGAAAATTTTGGTTGTTATAATTTTGCCTATCGCAAGTCTACAAAATTTCCTGTGATCAGCTACCGAAGCAAGTGGCCGGCAGGCTGGAAATCGGAATGGTTCTACGTCAAAGTTGACGATGACAAGGAGAAGCTAGTACAGAGTCCGCTTGAACTGATCTTCGGAGAGACCAGACCCCATTGCAGTATGACACCAGAAGGTCCAACTCAAATCGCGTTGGCTGAATTCAGGATTATTGCTGAGCATATTGGCACTAGAGATCTTGTGCAGGAATTTCTGTCGTTCAAAATATTTCTAACTATGAAGGAATGGGCTATGCCGAAGCTCGAAAAAGAGAAGAAAGAGGGGGAGCTTGTCCGCCTGCCCTACCACTATAAGTTCAAGAAGTATTTTAAAGCACCCTGCCAAGAATGGCTCGAAACAATCGAAGTAATGAGTAATGAAATTCTTGGGAATTATTCTAAAAAAGAAGATCAATTGATGACAGCAGCCTTCGGCACCCGGCCGAAACGAAGGCTAAACAGAGTGCTTGATGCTATAGGCTTTGAATACCCTGACTACGAGCGGCTGGACAAGGGTGCCGAAGGGCAGAAAAGAAAACGAGTGGCTAGCACTTTAATTAAAGACGACGAGGATCAACCAAAAAAGAAGAAAGAAAAGCTTGAAGCGAAAGTAGTTGCTCCAAGAAAGAGAAAAGCTGCATCTCCGAAGCCTGCATCTCCAGAGCCAGAGAGATTGGACCGAGACGAGGAAGTATCTGTGACACCTTCTGCTGCCGAAGTAGAAGAAATTTTGAAGGTAATGACTGAATCTTTGCCTGTCAAGCTAAGTCCGCTGGCACCGGAACTGACAAAGTTTTTTCAGAAGGACAAAAAAACTTCGGCAGCAAAAAGTCCTGCGAAGCCGAAAAAACGGAGAATCATTCAAGTGACAGATGTGATCCATCAGACGCCGCCACCGGCGATGGTGTCAAAAATTGCCTTTGCCGAGACTGCCGAAGCCGAAGGCGCCGCAGCCGAAGCTACCGGAGTGGAAACCACTGAAGCTGAAACCAGCAAAACCAAAGCTACCGGGGCCGAAGCCGAAGCTACCGGGGCCGAAGCCGGGACCACCGAAGAGTCGAACCTGGAAACCACACTTGAGGTTATTGACAATATACTCCTGAAAATGGCTGAAGAAGAAGCTGTTATGGCTGTGGTGAACACGGCAACTGACAAGGGGAAAGAACAGATTGATGAAATTTCGGAGGAAAGAAATTTTAACTTTCAAGATTTGCTTGGACTAGAGTTAACAGACGCCGAAAAAGAAGAGTTGAAAAAATATGCCATATCTTGCGGATATAAATCAGGGGCTATGCTATTTGGTGGGGTCAACGAAGGGAAGCTAAGATGCCTTCGGAACCGCACCGAGGCCAAAATTGTTAGAACCCTCTCTAAAAGCGTTAGCTTGCCGAATCTAGAAGCAGACCTCTGCAGGTATCAGCGACATCATGTCGCTGGCAGCCTGCTCTACACGAATTTTAAGGTAAAAATATTATTACTATTTTATTATTATTATTTTTTATGTCTTTCTCTGACGAAGGTTGTTTTGGCAGAGTATATTATTAAGTAAAGTGCTGAAAATGCAACAAGATCTTGAAGAGGAGAAGAACAAAGCTATCATCAAAGATTTAGAAGAAAAAGTTGAAAACTACGAAGCTGTTCTGAAGAAAAAGGACTTCGCCATTCAAGATCTTGAAATTATGGCTAAAGAACACGAAGGTGCTTTAGAAAAGAAAGACTTTATTATTCAGTCTATGGAAGGCTCCCTGGCCGAGGTCCAAGCTGAAAATGACAGTTTAAAGAATGAATTAATCAAAAAGTCAGAAAAATATGAGCAAGAAAAGGAGAAGCTTGAAGCAAGTCTCAAGACTGAGGTCGAGAAAAATTCAAATTTGCAAAAATCATTGAAAGATCTCCAAGAGAAATGTCTAAATTTCGGCAGCCGATGCGTGCAGCGGCTGAAGGACGTATTTCACTCTATCGGAGCCAGTTCTGAAAAATTTTCACCTTCAGCCGAAAACTTGCCCAGCACCTTGGAACATATTGAAGGCGAGGTTGATGCTCTTGACGAAGTTATTGGTGGGCATGCCGATTTCTGTGCTCTGGTAGCTTCTCGAGGCACAACTGCCGCTTTTCTGAAGGCTGGCTGCACTCATGGGAAAATTGTGAATAAACCAAACTTTAGCTTGTCAGCAGCAGACTTGATTGATATCCCGAGCCTAGCCCGAAGCATCGGAAATAGATTTATGACCCAGATTTGGGTAAATGGCGGGCAAAGGATGGCTGGTGACGAAGCTCGAAGTCACCTTAAGCCAGTAAGAAACTTATATTTGTTACTTTGACCTTCTCCTTGAAATTTGCACCTTTCTTATTCTGCTCCTTAATATGTGCAGGATGACGAAGCTGAAGTATGACGAAGCTGAAGTTTGATAGTTGCTATAATAGACTTTCCTACAAAAAATTCTGAAGGGATCTTTGTAATATCATTATGGAAAAAACTTATGTAAACTTATATTATGTCTCCTCTATCCATGTACAATCTGCTTTGCTGTGGACGAAACGTCTCTTTTTGAGCCGAAGGCGAAAAACACCTTCCTTTCTTTTCGTACACAACGAAGCACGAAAAATTTTCTCTTTCTTCAAAATTTTTGCTCATTGCCGAAGCATCTGTCTTTTTTGTGTGGTATGATGATGATTCTATGTATGTCTAAATGAATTTTTATGGATGCAAATGACATGATGTAATGTATCGTGCAAATGAATATCAAAACACATATTCAAAAACCATAAACATAGCCCTTCATCCCCTTGGGAATGATTCAAATCTTTTGGCCGTTTACTTTTCGGCTTCACCGTTTACTTTTCGAGGTATTAGCGTTGACTTTTCGCTGTAAGCCTCCCTTAGGAGCTTCTTCGCCTTTTACTTTCAGCGGAATCAGCGTTGACTTTTCGCTGTAAGCCTCCCTTAGGAGCTTCTTTGCCTTTTACTTTCAGCAGAATCAGCGTTTATTTTTCGCTGTAAGCTCTGCATTCCCTTAGGAACGACTTTTTGAGCTTCTCCCTGTTTTCTTGTCTTTTTTCCTTTGCATTTACATTTACATTTCTGGGGGATATCACTCTTATAGAATTGAAATAAGGAAAATTACATGTTGTGGCCCCATTAAAAACCTTTCTCCCCTTTGGAAAGGAAAAGGGTGCCACAAAAAAGAATAGAAAAAAGGAAATTACATCAAACTAAACATAATATCGCCGAAGCTCATCCACATTCCATGATCTAGGAATGTCGTTGCCGTCCATATCCTTCAATCTGTAGGAACCGGGTCTTGACGAAGATGCTACCAAAAATGGTCCTTCCCACTTCAGCTGTAATTTGCCTATTGTCTCAGGGTTGGCTACTCTTCGAAGCACCAAGTGTCCTGGTTTAATGTTCTTCAGCCTGACTTTTCTGTCACGCCATTTTATTGTTTCAGCTTGATATTTGTTGATATTTTCCACAGCTTGAAGCCTGATCCCCTCTATAGCATCTTTTCCACAGAGTAATCAGCTTCATCTGTGCCTTCTGCCGAAGCTATTGTTCTTATTGATCCTGCTTTGGCTTCTTCCGGGGTTATTGCTTCGTCACCAAACAATAGTTTGAATGGCGTAAAGCCTGTTGATCTTGACATCATTGTGTTATGGCTCCACACCACTTTAATTAATTCTTCTGGGCACTTTCCCCTAGGCTGATTGAAGATTGATTTCATTATTCCTATCATTATGATTCCATTAGCTCTTTCGACAAGTCCGTTTGACTCCGGATGTCGAACTGATGCAAAATGGATCTTCATGCCAATTTGATCACAAAATTCTTTGAAGGCTTCAGAATCAAACTGTGTCCCATTATCCACAGTAATGGCCTTCGGCACTCCGAAGCGACAAACAATGTTTTGCCAGAAAAACTTTTGGACAGTAACCGAAGTTATTGTGGCTAAAGGCTTTGCCTCAATCCACTTAGAAAAATATTCCACTGCCACTACAACATATCTTAAATTTCCTTATGCTGGTGGTAGCGGACCTAACAAATCAAGGCCCCACCTTTGTAACGGTCAAGTGGGTTGTATTAACTGAGTTAGAGACGAAGGTTGTTTTTGATCTCTTGCACATTTTTGACAACCTTCGCACTTTTGAACTAATTCCGCTGCATCCGAAGCTGCTTTTGGCCAATAAAATCCTTGGCGATAGACTTTTCCCAGCAAAGGCCTAGATCCAATGTGAGATCCACATAAGCCTGCATGTATTTCCTTCATCAATTCTATGCCTTCGGTTCTGGATAAACACTTGAGAAACGGGGAACAGACCCCACGCTTGTATAGTTCCCCTTCTATTATGACATATGGTCGAGCTCTTGCTTCTATCCTCCTGTTATAGGCTTCGTCATCTGAAAGAAAATTACCCTGAAGGAAAGAGATGATTTCAGTTCTCCAATCTTCACTATAGACAGGGGATATGTTGAGGACCGCTCTTTCAAGAAGCTCGACCGAAGGTGCTTTTATTGTTTTGAAAAACACTTCCGAAGGTAAGGGCAGCCCCTGCGCTGCTGACTTGGCTAATAGATCAGCATATTCATTTTCTCCACGAGAAATGTTTTTAAAAGAGAAACCTTCAAAAGAAGCCTCAATCCTTTGGACTGTATCTAAATATTTTTCAAGCTTCGGATCTCTTGCCTTATAGCTTTTGTCAATATGACCAGAAATAACTTGAGAGTCAGTTTTAAGAATGGCCCTTCTGATTCCCATTGCCTTTAACTTCCGAAGACCCAAGAGCAGAGCTTCGTATTCAGCAATATTGTTTGTGCAACTGAAATCAAGTCTTGCCGCATAACAAGTTTTAACTTTGGAAGGTGAGACCAATACAGCAGCTGCTCCTGCTCTGAAGGTTCCCCAAGACCCATCGCAAAACACTGTCCATGCTTCGGAATCTTTATTCGTTACTTCCTCCTGAGCCCCTGGCGTCCAGTCAGCAATGAAGTCTGCCAACGCTTGAGACTGAATCGAAGATCTATGTACATAATCAATACAAAATTCATTGAGCTCTGCAGCCCATTTTCCAATCCTTCCAGTAGCTTCTCGGTTTCTCATAATATCCTTCAACGGTTGTGAAGAAGGAACAATTATATTGTAAGCTTGAAAATAATGCCGAAGCTTCCTGGAGGCCATCGAAACAGCATACAGTACCTTCTCCAATTCTGTATAATTTTTCTTTGATAAGCTTAGAACTTCGGAGACAAAGTATATTGGGGCCTACTTTTTAATTTGGCCCTCAAGCTTCTCCTGGACGAGTGCTGCACTTACCCTGAGTGCGAAGCTGCCACATATAATAACAGAGGAGCCCGTGGCGTTGGTGGAGTTAGTGTTGTTAGGTCTATTAAATATTGCTTCAGCTCCTCGAAGGCTTTCTGCTGAACTGGTCCCCATTGAAAAACTTCAGCTGATTTCAGTACTTCGAAAAATGGTAAGTTTCTCTCTGCTGATCTAGATATAAATCTGTTGAGAGATGTCAGTCTTCCTGTCAATCTTTGAGCCCCTTTCTTTGTACTTGGTGGCTCCATTCGAAGGATAGCTTCGATTTTGTTTGGATTAGCTTCAATCCCTTTTGTTGAGACTAGACAGCCAAGAAATTTTCCTTTCTTTACTCCGAAGACACATTTTCTGGGTTCAACTTTAAACCAGCCTGTCTAAAATTAGCGAAGGTCTCCTGCAGATCAGCAATGTGATTATCTTGCTTCGTGCTTTTTACAATGATATCATCAACATAAGTTAGCACATTTCTGCCTATCTGGGAATGAAGAACCTTCGCTGTCATTCTGCTGAAACTTCCTCCAGCATTCTTAAGCCCCTCAGGCATCCGAAGATAACAATACGTTCCACTAGGGGTTATGAAGCTGGTTTTCGGTTCATCCTCCTTCTTCATCCAAATTTGGTGATAGCCTGAATAGCAATCCAGCAGACTCATAAGCTCTGATGAAGCTGCTTCATCGACTAGGGAATCTATCCTTGGCAATGGAAACTCGTCCTTCGGACAGGCCTTATTGAGATCAGTAAAATCGATACACATTCTCCATTTACCATTGGCTTTCTTCACCATAACAGTGTTAGCCAACCATTCTGGGTATTTTACCTCTCTGATAACTCCGGCACTGAGGAGTCTTTTCACTTCATTCCGAGCACCTTCGGCTTTGTCATCAGACATCTTCCGAAGCCTCTGCTTTCTGGGTCTGAAGGATGGATCAACATTGAGCGAGTGCTCAATAACATCCCTGTTAATGCCGCAAAGATCATTAGCTGACCAAGCAAAAACATCTTTATTGTTGAACAAAAACCTTATCAAGGTTTTTTCCTGTTCCTCGGACAGTTGAGATCCCAATAGCACCTTCTGCTCTGCTATATCCTCACATAAGAGCATGGGCTTCGGCTGATCAGCCGAAGCAGCTTTTTCTCTTCTGAACTTGTATTGCTCACAAGCTTCGGCTCCATCTATATTATGGATTGCTTTTGAGTCTGTCCAATTTCCTTCGGCCCTTCTGGCAGCTTCCTGACTTCCATGAATAGCAATGGGCCCTTGGTCCGAAGGTATCTTCATGCAAAGATAAGCTGGATGAAGAATTGCTTCGAAGGCATTAAGAGTACCACAACCAATGATTGCATTGTAAGGGTATTCCATGTCAACAATATCAAACACAACTTGCTCAGTCCTTGTGTTGTTGATAAATCCGAAGGTCACTGGCATTGTGATTTTGCCGAGTGCTACAATCTGCCTTCCTCCGAAGCCACAAAGGGGATGAGTAGCATCATGAATTTTGTCTTCGGGCTCTTGCATCTGTCTGAAGGCCTTTGCAAATATGATATCAGCTGCACTGCCTGTATCAACCAAAACATTGTGGACCAGAAATCCGTTGATCACACAAGAGATAACCATAGCATCGTTGTGTGGGTAGTCCTTGAGTTGAAGATCCTCTTGAGAGAAGGTAATTGGAATGTGAGACCATCTTGACTTGATGAAGGGTCCTTGCACCCCGACATGCTGTACCCTTCTCTATGCCTCCTTCTTCTGCTTCTTGTTGGCTGGCTCTGAGCATGAACCGCCTGTTATCGGGAGTACCAGCTTCAGAGCCGAAGCAGCTCCAGCTTGATTGTTGCACGAAGCCATCAGCTCAAAAAAGTGGAAGTGAGTTCACCGGAGGTGGGCGCCAATGTTGGGGACTTGTTCTCAAATGCTATGAATTAAGAACAAGACAACATAAAATGTTAAATATTAATGCCCTTCGTCCGTCGAAGCATTATTTCCATAAGGATTTAATGAACTTCGGACGAAGGTCACGAACATAATATTACGAAGGTTTCACCTTCGTAATTAAATTCATAAAGATAATATACAGTAAAGTGAAACATTAAAGATAAATACATCGAAAATGAATGACATCATTCACATATCTTATTATATGAATTTAAGACATTTGAATATAACGTTTTTAGATACGTTTATACCTCTGCCTTGACAAACAATGATTCCCGAGTGATGCGATAGCAATTACAGGAATGCCTCAACACTAAAGGAATATTGTTCACTATTTATAGGCACAGGACACAACCTGTGAGGAATTACAATCATACCCTTCATAGAAGTTTACAACAATGACTCAGACCCCTATGGGCTAAAAGGTCATTCTATCTTTAAGTCGGTTCGACCCTTCATCTTCGGATATGTTATAATACCGAAGCTTCATGAATGATGCCTTCGGCGTCGCGTACGAGCAGCTTCAGCCGAAGCTGTTTCTTTCTGCAGGACCTTCGGCGACGAAGCATGGTCCCAATAGTAGTATATGGGAGATAGTAGAAAATGGAATGCATTTCGACAGTACCGATAACCCTGTGTTTATCAATGAGCAAATCCATAAGAATGCACAAGCTATGTAATACCCAAATTGTAAGAGTAGTGAAATGTCCAAAAATTGAGAAATATAAAGGGTTCAATTGACCACTTGTGTTATTATTCTCATTTTTGCATATTTCAAATCATGGAATTATCCTTGGCTACCATAAATATTAAATAAACACGTGGAAGTATGCATCATGTTGGATTTCCTTGGTTGTGCATTTAATTAGAAAATTTAGAACCTGAAGTTTGAAAATAGTCTAATTCAAATTTGAAATTTGAACTCAAACTATGCATAAAAAAATAGAGGATAAAAAAATGTTAATAAAGTCATTTTCCTTCTATAAATAAATAAACGGGAAGGGAATAAATAATAATAACAAATAAATAATATCATACCAAGTAAAAGAAGCATTAGAATTCTATTTGATATTTGAAAGTCTGAGATTCAAACCTACAATTTAAATCCATTTGAACTTTGGAATTTGAAAATAAAATCAGAAGAAAAGATAAAAAGAAAAGAGAAAACACGCCTGGGCCGCTTCTACTCAATTCGGCCCACCTTTCCCTTTATATCCGCATGGCCCACTTTGTTCGCGAGCGCTGCGCGGCCCAAGTAAAGAGCGCACCCTTGGCTCTGTGCTGACCACTGGGCCCCTTTCGCCAGGCGCGATGACTCACTGCATGCGCCTGCCCGTCTTCAACACTGTGCCACTTCCATGCGCGGCCCCACTGGCCGGCCACTCAGCACGGGCGCGTACTAGCTTCCGAGCGACTGCCTCGCGGGCCCCACGCTGTCAGACCATCTTCCTCCTGAAACTGAACACCGGAGGAAGCGCAACAAATCCCACCTCCAGCGCTGCTTCAACAGCATAACCGCCGCGCCGTGAGCGTCGGTCGTGTCTTCCTCCTACGCGGACTTCGGTTGCTTTGGGGTATAAATCCCAACCTCCACCGACCGTTGTGTCATCTTGGCCGCGTAGAAGCAGAGAGAATCAAGAGGAAGAGAGAGTACATGCGCCGATGCCTGCACGTGAAGCCACATGGCCTCAGCTGTTCGCTCGGGAGGGATCTCACCGGGGGGTGCTAGTGTGGTAGAGGTCGATGTCGGTGGCCAAGGACGACCGGTGTCACAGGGTGTGGGTCTCGCCGGATTCGGGTCGCGAGGGTTGCCGCCATGGTTCCATACCCCCACCGACACTCGGTGTGCGCGACGTAGGCGTGGATGGTCGCCTGGGCGTGGGGAGTCCATCACTAGCGTCGATATGGGCAATGCCAGCCTCTTCACCTGGGGGTTTCTCGCCGGCGTCCCTTCTTCCTCTCGGATCTGCGGGCCACCGTGAGCTGGGCTGTCGCCGCACCGGGAACTGGTATGATCCTCTCCACACCTTTCTCCTTGGCCTTCTCATAGAGTAGCACTCGTTAGATCGCAGAGTAGGGCAACGGGGCGTCGGCCATGGCCGCACCGGCGTGCTGCGCCGCCGTGGGCAGCTCATCTCGCCGCGGCTTGGGTCGGAGGTTGAAGGAGTGCGCGGGGCCATTGATCAATGGAAGAACGATGGAGATCGAGCATAGAACACCTGTTTAGCTCGGGGGCTTGTGCGCCGTCGTTTGGCTAGTGGTCGGACCAGATCAGATTGCGATCTCATCAAACAGTTGTGGATTCTGGGTCGTTGATTTCTGAATCGGTGGGTATGATTAGATCACAGGTGCATTGATTATGAATCGTGGATCTCCGATCTAACGGCCCATCTCCACTGGTACCCCTTCGCTGCGCGCGTTTTGCATCTAGGCCCCTCAGTTTTCAGGAAACCAACCCGCGGTCCGTAGAGCTATTCTCTGTGTCTCAGGCAAACTTACCCCGAGACCCCTGCATATTCCAGAAAATGAGGCCCCGTCCAGAGAATTATAAAATCAGGAAAATGAATTAGAAAATGAGTTTTTAATATAAAAACAATTCATAGAATTTGTATAATTCATAGAAAATGCTTATGGACTCCAATTTGGTCCATTCCAGTTCCTAAATTTTTATAATATTATTGTCTATCCAATAGTACCACTGTTTTTACCTAAAATACACATTAAAATTTATTTCTCACTTAACCCTATATTAAATGCATAAAATCTTAGGAAATTCATAACTTAAAATATGTAACTCCAAATTTAATGATTCCAGTTCCTGTGATCTTATTTTAATGTCTAGTCTATTACTGTATATTCTATTTGCATGTTTGATGTGATGTTAATTTATGCTATGCTATGTATGTATTGTGTTGATGCGAGTAGACGAGCAAGCCACTGTGGAATCTGAGGTTCAACAAGTAGAAGTAGCTGAGCAGGAGCTCGTTGAAGGCAAGTTGTGCCCTTGATCACTCCTTTTACCCATTCAAGTTCTTATTAATCATAATGATCTGCATAGGTTAATTTTGCTAGGACCCAATAGGTTACCCTAGATTTGACTATCTTTATACCTTGTTTCACCACTGGTTTTACTACTAATTTTTTGGGTAGTACATGCTATTGCTTTATGTCTATTTGGGTATAAAGATATTTATGACTCATGATTACACTTTCTATTATCTGTTCATTATTTTATGTTCATGATAAGATCATTATGTTAATGGGAACATGGAGAACCACCCGGGAAAACAGTGCTACCACAAGGGTTTAATGGGACGCCCTTGGCTGATTAACTAGGAAAGCTAGTGGACGGCTACCTTACCCGAAAGGGGCAAGGGCAGTAGGGGAGTGGTCAGTGTAGGGAGGTCCTTGGTTGATTTTGCTGCGATGGCGGTCAGGCAAGAACCCTGCACTGGAGCTTCCTATAAACTGTAGCGGGTAGTCTGAAGCTAGTGGAACTTTGTAAAGGCCTCGTAGTGGTACCCTGCCTCACTTCCTTGGTAGAGGTGTATGGGGTCTGATCAACTCCGTGGCAAATGGGTAACACGACTTGTGGGTAAAGATGCGCAACCTCTGCAGAGTGTAAAACTGGTATACTAGCCGTGCTCACGGTCATGAGCGGCTCGGACACTCACATGATTAATCTATGGAACTTAAACTTAACCTGTCATTTCATTGCATTTGGGATTATTTTATTATTACTTTTACTTATTATTACTATGGTTTGGTATTTACTTACACTTAGTAACTGCTAATAAAATTTTGACCAACTTATAAAAGCAATGCTCAGCTTCAGCCTCTATTTCATTGATCAACCTTACACTTCATGAACTCGCACCTTTGGCGAGTTCATGCCACATTATTCCCCACGACTTGTTGAGCTATGAACGTATGTGAGCTCACTCTTGCTGTCTCACACCCCCCACAGGAGAAGAGCAGGTGGTTCAGGAGGAGTCACAAGGCGAGGAGTATGATTTGATCTAGGTGGCGTTTCTCAGTTGACATTGGCGCCGACGATCCTTAGTTCGTTTTATATTTATTCTTTTATTTTGTAATAAGTCTTCCGCTATGTAATAAATACTCTAATGTTTTATGACATTTATCTCTATACACTCTGTTATTATATATGTTGTCTTCTTTGGCGCATGTATGAGTTGCACCCGGCTTTGTTCCTTAAAGCCCGGGTGTGACAAGCTACCACTGTTTTGCTAGCATCCTTGTGTAGGGACGAGTACAATAAGGTGAGCGGCTTGGACAACGCCAAGCAAATCTGGGACACCCTCAAAATATCACATGAGGGAAACGACGCCACCATGATCACCAAAATGGAGTTGGTGGAAGGCGAGTTGGGAAGGTTTGCAATGATCAGGGGAGAGGAGCCAACACAAACATACAACAGGCTCAAGACCCTGGTCAACAAGATCAGGAGCTATGTAAGCACATGATGGACGGACCACGACGTCGTCCGACTTATGCTCAGGTCTTTTACTGTTATTGACCCTCATCTTGTGAACCTCATCCGTGAAAATCCCAGGTACACAAAGATGACGCGCGAGGAGATACTCGGAAAGTTTGTGAGCAGGCGTATGATGGTCAAGGAAGCTAGATATGTTGATGATGCATTGAACGACCCAATGCCCATCTATGAGCCCCAACCCGTTGCACTCAAGGCAACAAGCAGCAGCAGGGAGGCGCTACCTAGCAAGGTGGCACAAGTTGAGGCTGCTGGGCTAAATGAAGATGAGATGGCCCTAATCATAAAGCGCATCAAGACCGCATTAAAAGGACGCAAGGAGCACCCTAACAAGAACAAGGCAAAGGGAAAGCGCTCCTGCTTCAAGTGCGGTAAGACTGGTCACTTTATAGCAAATTGTCCCGATAATGCTAATGACCAGGAACAAGAAAAGAGCGGGAAGAGGGAGAAGAAGAAGGCCTACAAGAAGGCGAAGGGCGAGGCGCACCTTGGCAAAGAATGGGATTCAGACTGCTCTTCTTCCGACTCCGACAATGAAGGACTTACTGCCTCAACCTTCAACAAATCGTCACTCTTCCCCAACGAGCGCCACACTTGCCTCATGGCAAAGGAGAAAAAGGTAAGAGCTCGAGAAACCCCTAAGTATACTACTTCAAGCGATGATGATTCTAGTGATGATGAAGTAGATTATACGGATTTATTTAAGGGTTTAGATAGAGCTAAAGTAGATAAAATTAATGAGTTAATTGATGCTTTGAATGAAAAATATAGATTGCTAGAGAAGCAAGAGGATATTTTGTATGAAGAGCATGATAAGTTGGTTAGTGTGCAAAAATCTCTTGTTCTAGAGGTTAAAAGAAATGAAATGCTATCTTCTGAATTATCTGCTTGTCATGAAACTGTGTCTAGCTTAAAGAATGTTAATGATGATTTAAATGCTAGGCTAGAAGTAGCTAATAAAACTAGATCTTGTGTAGAACATGTTGCCATTTGTAATAGGTGTAAGGATTTTTTATGTTGATGCTTGTGTTGAACACCTTACATCAATTACTAAATTAAATGATGAGGTGGCAAGTCTTAATGCTCAACTTAAGACTTGCAAAATAGATTTTGATAAGTTAAAATTTGCTAGGGATGCCTACACTGTTGGTAGACACCTCTCAATTAAGGATGGACTTGGCTTTCGAAAGGAAGCCAAGAACTTAACAAGCCAAAGGGCTCCCATTCCCAACAAGGAGAAAGGGAAGGCCCCTATGGCTAGTAGTAATCAAAAGAATCATGCTTTCATGTACAATGATAGAAAATTTTCTAGAAACTCTCATTATAATAGGAGTTATAATGCTTTTGACTCACATGCTATGATTGCTTCAAGTTCTAATTTTAATGGTAGGCCTAGGAGAAATTTTGTGTCTCTTGCTCCTAGGAAAATGTGTAATAAACCTACCACTGTCTTTCATGCATGAAACACTACGTTTGTACTTTCATGTAAAAATGAAAAAGTGGTTGCTAGGAAGTTGGGGGTCAAATGCAAGGGAGACAAGACTTGCATTTGGGTCCCAAAGGCTATTGTAACTAAACTCGTAGGACCCAACAAAAGTTGGGTACCTAAAACCCAAGTGTAAATTGCCTTGCAGGTTTATGCATCCGGGGGCTCAAGCTGGATTATCGACAGCGGATGCACAAACCACATGACGAGGGAGAAGAAGATGTTCACCTCCTACGTCAAGAACAAGGGTTCCCAGGACTCGATCATCTTTGGAGATGGGAACCAAGGCAAGGTTAAAGGACTAGGAAAGATAGCCATTTCATCCGAGCATTCCATATCCAATGTGTTCTTAGTTGAATCGCTTGGGTACAACTTATTGTCTGTCAGTCAACTATGTAATATGGGTTATAATTGTCTATTTACCAATGTAGATGTGTCTGTCTTTAGAAGGAGTGATGGTTCATTAGCTTTTAAGGGTGTACTAGACGACAAACTCTACTTAGTTGATTTTTCGAAAGAGGAGGCCGATCTAGATGCATGCTTAATTGCTAAGACTAGCATGGGCTGGCTATGGCATCACCGTCTAGCACATGTTGGGATGAAGAACCTTCATAAACTTCTAAAAGGAGAACATGTGTTAGGACTAACCAATGTGTTTTTAGAAAAAGATAGACCTTGTGCAGCTTGTCAAGCAGGTAAACAGGTGGGAAGCTCTCATCACAGCAAGAATGTGATGACCACATCAAGACCTCTGGAGCTACTTCAATTCATATGGACCTCTTCGGACCCGTTGCCTACCTCAACATCGGGGGAAGTAAGTATGGTCTTGTTATTGTTGATGATTTTCCCGCTTCACTTGGGTATTCTTTTTGCAGGACAAATCAGAAACCCAAGGGACCCTAAAGCACTTTCTAAGGAGAGCTCAAAACGAATTTGAGCTCAAGGTGAAAAGATAAGAAGCGACAACGGGTCCGAGTTCAAGAACTTACAAGTGGAGGAGTACCTTGAGGAGGAAGGAATCAAGCACGAGTTCTCCGCTCCCTACACACCATAGCAAAACGGTGTGGTAGAGAGGAAGAACAGGACGCTTATCGACATGGCGAGGACGATGCTTGGAGAATTCAAGACGCCCGAGCGGTTTCGGTCGGAAGCTGTGAACACAGCTTGCCACGCCATAAACCGGGTCTACCTTCATCACCTCCTCAAGAAGACCTCGTATGAACTTCTAACCGGTAACAAACCCAATGTTTCATACTTTCGTGTATTTGGGAGTAAATGTTACATTCTAGTAAAGAAGGGTAGAAATTCCAAATTTGCTCCCAAGGCTGTAGAAGGGTTTTTGCTAGGTTATGACTCAAATACAAAGGCGTATAGAGTCTTCAACAAATCATCGGGTTTGGTTGAAGTCTCTAGCGACGTTGTATTTGATGAAACTAATGGATCTCCAAGAGAGCAAGTTGATCTTGATGATGTAGATGAAGATGATGTTCCAACGGCCGCAATTCGCACCATGGCGATTGGAGATGTGTGACCACATGAACAACAAGAGCAAGATCAACCCTCTTTCTCAACGATGGTGCATCCCCCAACTCAAGATGATGAACAGGTTCCTCAAGAGGAGGCGTGTGATCAAGGGGGAGCACAAGAAGACCCAGCTATGGAGGAAGAAGCACCACAGGCCCCTCCAACTCAAGTCCAAGCGACGATTCAAAGGAATCATCCCATCGACCAGATTCTGGGTGATATAAGCAAGGGAGTAACTACTCGCTCAAGACTAGCTAACTTTTGTGAGCATTACTCGTTTGTCTCTTCTATTGAGCCTTTCAGGGTAGAAGAGGCCTTGCAAGATCCAGACTGGGTGTTGGCCATGCAGGAAGAGCTCAACAACTTCAAGAGGAATGAAGTTTGGAGCCTGGTGCCACGTCCCAAGCAAAACGTTGTGGGAACCAAGTGGGTGTTCCGCAACAAGCAAGACGAGCACGGGGTGGTGACACGAAACAAGGCTCGACTTATGGCAAAAGGTTATGCCCAAGTCACAGGTTTGGATTTTGAGGAGACTTTTGCTCCTGTGGCTAGGCTAGAGTCTATTCGCATTCTATTAGCCTATGTCGCTCACCACTCTTTCAGGTTGTTCCAAATGGATGTGAAGAGCGCTTTCCTCAACGGGCCAATCAAGGAGGAGGTGTACGTGGAGCAACCCCATGGCTTTGAGGATGAACGGTACCCCGACCATGTGTGTAAGCTCTCTAAGGTGCTCTATGGACTTAAGCAAGCCCCAAGAGCATGGTATGAATGCCTTAGAGTTCCTAATTGCTAATGCTTTCAAGGTTGGGAAAGTCGATCCAACTCTTTTCACTAAGACTTGTGATGGTGACATATTTGTGTGCCAAATTTATGTCGATGACATAATATTTGGTTCTACTAACCAAAAGTCTTGTGCGGAGTTTAGCAGGGTGATGACCAAAAGTCTTGTGAGGACTCAAGGACGGCACCTTCATCTCCCAAACGAAGTACACGCAAGACCTGCTCAAGCGGTTCGGGATGAAGGACGCCAAGCCCGCAAAGACACCAATGGGAACCGACGAACATGTCGACCTCAACAAAGGAGGTAAGTCCGTTGATCAAAAGGCATACCGATCTATGATAGTTTCCTTGCTTTTATTTATGTGCTAGTAGACCGGATATTATGCTTAGCGTATGCATGTGTGCTAGATATCAATCCGACCCAAGGGAATGTCACCTTGTGGCCGTTAAGCGGATTCTTAGATATTTAGTTGCTATGCCTTGCTTCGGGATCTGGTATCCAAAGGGGTCTACCTTTGACTTGATTGGATATTCAGACTCCGATTATGCTGGGTGCAAGGTTGATAGGAAGAGTACATCAGGGACGTTCCAATTCCTAGGAAGGTCCCTGGTGTCTTGGAGTTCAAAGAAACAAACTTCCGTTGCCCTATCCACCGCTGAGGCCGAGTATGTTGCCGCAGGACAGTGTTGCGCGCAACTACTTTGGATGAGGCAAACCCTCCGGGACTTTGGCTACAATCTAAGCAAAGTCCCACTCCTACGTGACAATGAGAGTGCAATCTGCATGGCGGATAATCCTGTTGAACACAGCCACACTAAGCACATAGACATCCGGCATCACTTCCTGAGAGACCACCAGCAAAAGGGGGATATCGAGGTGTACCATATTAACACCGAGAACCAGCTAGCCGATATCTTCACCAAGCCTTTAGATGAGAAAAGGTTTTGCAAGTTGAGTAGTGAGCTAAATGTCTTAGATTCGTGTAACTTGGATTGATCTATAGCATACATGTGTTTTATGCCTTTGATCATGTTAATTTATGCATTTCAATCTATTTTTGTTCATTTGTGGTGCTCAAGTTGTACACATGATCCCCGGACCTCACAAGTCCATTTGCAAGTGATGCACTTATTTAGGGGGAGGCATGCTACAACTTGACCCTTTGAGACTAACCTTTGTGTTTGAGTTTACTTGATTTAGTCTCAAAAGTGAATTGAAAGGGAAAGGTGAACTTGGACCATGCAAAGACTTCCACTAAACTCTAGTATTAACTCCAAGTTCATATCTATGCTCGTATTGCCTTTTTGCTCTTAATTGACAATTTTGGTGAGGCAATGGGGTTAAAGGGCCACGAATGATCCCGTTTTGGTGCTTAATGCCAAAGGGGGAGAAATTACGGCCAAAGCAAATGGATCAGCTACCACTTGTGAAATTTCGAAAAGAGTAGAGTTAGAACTTTTGATTTGTCAAAATACTTTTATTGTCAAAATTTGGTCTATTGTGGGGAGAATGTTTGATTATGGGAAAAAGGGGGAGTTTTTGGCTCTTGATCAATTTTTCCATTGGAATATCTCTCTTTGTGCCTAAACATGTGTGTTTAACTTAGAGATAGGAAAATGAATTTGATTTGCAAAAACAAACCAAGTGGTGGCAAAGTATGATCCAAATATGACAAATTAGAGTCAAAAACAATTTGGTTCTCTTTTGCATTGATATTGCACTTCTTTTGGTTGCTTTTGGATGTATTGGCATAAATCACCAAAAAGGGGGAGATTGAAAGGGAAATGTGCCCTTGGGCCATTTCTAAAGTGTTTTGGTGATTAAGTGTCCAACACATACTCTCTAAGTGTTACATTGTGCCAAAGATTGAAGAAGTGCAAATCATATAACAAGGTACGTTTCTAGACTTAGTACATTGATTTGGGTACTAATGTATTGTGTCCAAGTGCTAGAAACAGGAGAAAAGCAATTGGAAAAGAGCCAACTCCTGCTCGGTCTGGGTGCACCGGACTGTCTGGTGGTGCACCGGACAGTGTCCGGTGTGCCAGGCCAGTCTCGGTGAATAGGCCACTCTCGGGACTCGACGGCGGCGTACGGCTATAATTCACCGGACTATCCGGTGAGTCGTCCGCGGCGAAGTCGTCGCTCTCAGAAAAAGTTCAACGACGTACGGCTAAAATTCACCAAACTATCCTGTGGGGCACCGGACTGTCCGGTGAGCCAATGGTCGACTGGGCAACGGTCAGCCGCGCAATCCGCGGGCGACGCGTGGCCCGCTCCAACGGTCGGCAGGAGGCACCGGACTGTCCGGTGTGCACCGAACAGTGTCCGGTGCACCAACTGCCACGAAACTGCAACGGTCGACTGCACCAAAATAGGAAGGAGATCCGCACCGGACTGTCTACAGTGACTGTCTGGTGGCGCACCGGACTGTCCGGTGCGCCACCCGACAGAAGGCAATCTTAGCCTTCCTTGTTGGTCTCCAATGGCTCTTAGCTGCCATGGGGCTATAAAAGGGACCCCTAGGCGCATGGAGGAGTCACCCAAGCATACTCTAAGCATTCAAAGTCTTCCACACTCCATCTCCGCGCACTTGATCGACTATGTTAGTGATTTGAGCTTCGTTCTAGTTGTGAACTCGTTGTGCTTCATTTGAGCTCAAGTCTTGGCTTGTGTTCGTGTGTGTTGTTGCGGATTTGTGTGTGTTGCTTCCCACCCTTACTCTTGTGCTTTTACTGTGATCTTTGTTGTAAGGGCAAGAGACTCCAACTTGTGGAGATTCCTCGCAAACGGGAAAAAAAGATAAGCAAAGAAAAGCCATGGTATCCAAGGTGATCATTGGATCACTTGAAAGGGGTTGAGTGCAACCCTCGTCCGTTGGGACGCCACAACATGGAAGTAGGCAAGTATTACTTGGCCGAACCACGAGATAAACTCGCGTGTCTCTTGTGATTGTTTCTCTGTGATACTTGTGTGTTCGCAAGAGCTCGCTACTTAGCCGTACTAACACATAACCAAGTTTTGTGGCTATTAGTATTTGAATTTTACAGGATCACCTATTCACCCCCCTCTAGGTGCTCTCAGTTTTCTCATCTAGTGGCTTGGTAAAGATATCGACTAATTGTTCTTTGGTGTTGATATAGGCAATCTCGATATCCCCCCTTTGTTGGTGATCTCTCAAAAAGTGATACCGAATGGCTATGTGCTTAGTGTGGCTGTGTTCAACGGGATTATCCGCCATGCGGATTGCACTCTCATTATCACATAGAAGAGGGACTTTGCTAAATTTTTAGCCATAGTCCCTGAGGGTTTGCCTCATCCAAAGCAATTGCGCGCAACAATGGCCTGCAGAAATGTACTCGGCTTTGGCGGTAGAAAGAGCTACTGAGTTTTGTTTCTTTGAAGCCCAAGACACCAGGGATCTCCCTAGAAACAGACAAGTCCCTGATGTGCTCTTCCTATCAATTTTACACCCTGCCCAATCAGCATCTGAATATCCTAATAAATCAAAAGAGGATCCCTTGGGGTACCAAAGGCCAAACTTAGGTGTATGAACTAAATATCTCAAGATTCTTTTCACGGCCCTAAGGTGAACTTCCTTAGGATCGGCTTGGAACCTTGCACACATGCATACGGAAAGCATAATATCCGGTCGAGATGCACATAAATAGAGTAATGATCCTATCATCGACCGGTATACCTTTTGATCTACGGATTTACCTCCCGTGTCGAGGTCGAGATGCCCATTGGTTCCCATGGGTGTCTTGATGGGCTTGGCATCCTTCATTCCAAACTTTGTGAGTATATCTTGAATGTACTTCTTTGGCCGATGATGGTGCCCTCTTGGAGTTGCTTGACTTGAAATCCTAGAAAATACTTCAACTCCCCCATCATAGACATCTCGAATTTTTGAACCATGATCCTACTAAACTCTTTACATGTAGATTTGTTAGTAGACCTAAATATAATATCATCAACATAAATTTGGCATACAAACAAATCTTTTGCAATAGTTTTAGTAAAGAGAGTAGGATCGGCCTTGCCGACTTTGAAGCCATTAGTGATAAGAAAATCTCGAAGGCATTCATACCATGCTCTTGGGGCTTGCTTGAGCCCATAAAGCACCTTAGAGAGTTTATAGACATGGTTAGGATACTCACTATCTTCAAAGCCGGGAGGTTGCTCAACATAGACCTCTTCCTTGATTGGTCCATTGAGGAAGGCACTCTTCACGTTCATTTGGTAAAGCTTAAAGCCATGGTAAGTAGCATAGGCAAGTAATATGCGAATTGACTCAAGCCTAGCTACGGGTGCATAGGTTTCACCAAAATCCAAACCTTCGACTTGTGAATAACCCTTGGCCACAAGTCGTGCTTTGTTCCTTGTCACCACACCATGCTCATCTTGCTTGTTGCGGAATACCCACTTGGTACCTACAACATTTTGGTTAGGACGTGGAACTAATTGCCATACCTCATTCCTCGTGAAGTTGTTGAGCTCCTCTTGCATCGCCAGCACCCAATCCGAATCTCTAAGTGAATCCTCTACCCTGTGTGGCTCAATAAAGGAAACAAAAGAGTAATGTTCACAAAAATGAGCGACTTGAGATTGAGTGGTTACCACCTTATGAATATCGCCGAGGATTGTGTTCACGGGGTGATCTCTTTGAATCGCCTGGTGGACTCTTGGGTGTGGCGGTCTTTGACCTTGATCATCTTCCTTGTCTTGATCATTGGCACCTCCCCCTTGATCATTGTCCTCCTCTTGAGGTGGCTCATCTTCTTGATCTTCATTTTCATCATCTTGAGCTTGATCCTCATCTTGGGTTGGTGGAGATGCTTGCATGGAGGAAGATGGTTGATCTTGTGCTTGTGGAGGCTCTTCGGATTCTTTAGGACACACATCCCCAATGGACATGTTCCTTAGCACGACGCATGGAGCCTGTTCATCATCTAGCTCATCAAGATCAACTTGCTCTACTTGAGAGCCGTTAGTCTCATCAAACACAATGTCACAAGAAACTTCAACTAGTCCAGTGGACTTGTTAAAGACTCTATATGCCCTTGTGTTTGAATCATACCCAAGTAAAAAGCCTTCTACAGCCTTAGGAGCAAATTTAGATTTTCTACCTCTTTTAACAAGAATAAAGCATTTGCTACCAAAGACTCTAAAATATGAAACATTGGGCTTTTTACCGGTGAGGAGTTCATAGGATGTCTTCATGAGGATTCGGTGTAGATATAACCGGTTGATGGAGTAGCAAGCGGTGTTAATCGCCTCGGCCCAAAACCGATCCGGTGTCTTGTACTCATCAAGCATGGTCCTCGCCATGTCAAGTAGAGTTCTATTCTTCCTCTCCACTACACCATTTTGTTGTGGCGCGTAGGGAGAAGAGAACTCATGCTTGATGCCCTCCTCCTCAAGAAAGCCTTCAATTTGAGAGTTCTTGAACTCTGTCCCATTGTCGCTTCTAATCTTTTTGATCCTTAAGCTGAACTCATTTTGAGCCCGTCTCAAGAATCCTTTCAAGGTCTCTTGGGTTTGAGATTTTTCCTGCAAAAAGAACACCCAAGTGAAGCGAGAATAATCATCCACAATAACTAGACAGTACTTACTCCCACCGATGCTTATGTAATCTATCAGGCCGAATAGATCCATGTGGAGTAGCTCAAGCGGCCTGTCGGTCGTCATGATGTTCTTGTGTGGATGGTGTGCACCAATTTGCTTCCCTGCTTGACATGCGCTACAAATCCTGTCTTTCTCAAAATGAACATTGGTTAGTCCTAAAATGTGCTCTCCCTTTAGAAGCTTATGAAGATTCTTCATCCCAACATGGGCCAGTCGGCGATGCTAGAGCCAACCCAGGTTAGTCTTAGCAATCAAGCAAGTGTCGAGTTCAGCTCTATTGAAATCAACTAAGTATAGCTGACCCTCTAACACTCCCTTAAATGCTATTGAATCATCACTTCTTCTAAAGACAGTAACACCTACATCAGTAAACAGATAGTTGTAGCCCATATTGCATAATGGAGAGACAGAAAGCAAATTGTAATCTAAAGAATCTACAAGAAAAACATTGGAAATAGAATGGTCAGGTTATATAGCAATTTTACCAAGTCCTTTGACCAAACCTTGATTTCCATCCCCGAATGTGATAGCTCTTTGGGGATCTTGGTTTTTCTCATAGGAAGAGAACATTTTCTTCTCTCTAGTCATGTGGTTTGTGCACCCGCTATCAATGATCCAACTTGAGCCCCCGGATGCATAAACCTGCAAAACAAGTTTAGGCCTTATTCTTAGGTACCCAAACGGTTTTGGGTCCTTTCACATTAGAAACAAGCACCTTGGGTACCCAAACACAAGTCTTGGAGCCCTTGTGTTTGCCCCCAACATATTTGGCAACTACTTTGTCTGATTTGTTAGTGAGCACATATGATGCATCAAAAGTATTAAATGAAATATTAGGTTCATTTGATACAATAGGAGATTTCTTTTTAGGCATTTAAACATGTGTAGAACGCCTAGAGCTAGAAGCCTCATTCTTATAAATAAAAACATGGTGAGAAATAAAATGAGTCTTCTTGGCATGAATTCTCCTAGTCTTATCCTCAGGATAACCAGCAGGGTATAAAATATAGCCCTCATTATCCTGAGGCATGGGAGCCTTGCCCTTAACAAAATTAGACAATCTTTTAGGGGCATTGAGCTTGACATTGCCTCCTGTTGGAAGCCAATGCCATCCTTAATGCCAGGGCGTCTCCCACTATAGAGCATGCTTCTAGCAAATTTAAAATTTTCATTTTCTATCTCATGCTCATTAATTTTAGCACTAAGTTGAGCTATGTGATCATTTTGTTGTTTAATTAAAGCTAGGTGATCATGGATAGCATCAACATTATTATCTCTACATCTAGTACAAATAGTAACATGATCAACACTAGATGTAGAGGGTTTGCAAGCATTTAATTCATCAATCTTAGCATGTAACATGGCATTTTTATTTCTAAGATTGGAAATAGAAACATTGCAAACATCTAAATCTTTAGCCTTAGCAATTAATTTTTCATTCTCAGTCTTAAGGCTAGCAAGAGATTCATTCAATTTGTCAATCTTAGCAATCAATTTGGCATTCTCATTTCTAAGACTAACAATTGAATCATCACAAACATCAAACTTCTCAACCTTAGCAATTAATTTGGCATTTTCATTTCTAAGGTTGGATAT
Source organism: Zea luxurians (assembly GCA_029449295.1). Classification (NCBI taxonomy): domain Eukaryota; kingdom Viridiplantae; phylum Streptophyta; class Magnoliopsida; order Poales; family Poaceae; genus Zea; species Zea luxurians. The sequence goes on from JAOPSE010000002.1 coordinate 163,685,754, forward strand.
AATATCATGGCAAGTGCTAAGCTCACTAGTCAAATTTTCATTTTTCTCTATCTCCTGAGCATAAGCATTTTTAACCTTAACATGCTTCTTGTTTTCCTTAATAAGGAAGTCCTCTTGGCTATCCAAGAGTTAATCCTTCTCATGAATAGCACTTATCAATTCATTTAATTTTTCCTTTTGTTGCATGTTTAGTTGGCAAAAAGAGTGAGCAAGTTATCCTCATCATCACTAGAGTTATCCTCATCACTAGAAGTAGCATACTTAGTGGAGGATCTAGATTTTACCTTCTTCTTTTTGCCATCTTTTGCCACGAGGCACTTGTGGCCGACGTTGGGGGAAGAGGAGTCCCTTGTTGACGGCACTACAAGAAATCCCTTAATCAATGACAGACAAATTCTGTCATGGATTAGCGAAAAAAACGTCACAAAGCCAAGGTTGTGATGGATTTTGATAACGTCATGGAATGGGGGTCACAAATTGTATTTTGTGACGTTTCTATATAATCATCATAGGTCATGGCAATCAGTGACAGTTTGTGATCGTCACAGAATGCTCCTAAGCCCACACAATCCAGCCCAAGCCCACAGTTAGTGACGAAAATAAACATCACAAATTATTGCCACGTAGGATAAAATCCGTCACGAAAATAGTTGCCACATGGCATTTATGCCAACATGGACACTGATGTGGCACATATGGCAATACGCATGCTGACGTGGCAAACATGGCTGATGGGTTGATTTTAATTTGTGCATTTATTTTATTCAGTTTGATTATTTTTGCCAAGGCTAAAATCTAGACATTTTATCGACCATTTATAACTACAGCCCACAATAATTTTCAATAATTTCATTCTCACATCAAAAGCACAATCAGCACATAACATAACAATTATAATGACAAGATATCAATATTTAAATTCAAATATCCAACCAGAACATCACATGGACAATCCCAAACAATAAAGACTATCCAACCAGAACACCACATCATATCCAAAACATTATAGTCGGTTCCATAAAAAAGAAAGAAAGTTGTTGCAACAACAAAAAAAGTTGTCAACATGACATAAATACTATCTCAATCAACACTTGGATGAATAAGACCTAACGACAAAAGAGGGGTCGACACAAATATCATCCCCATTCTCCTAACTTGAATGAATCTGACTCAACACAAGTTGCATCTTTGTTTCCATCTCAGCTTGCTTCTTCTTCACTTCCTCTTGCTCCCTGATCCTATTTTCTTCAGTTTCTTGCATTTGCTTTAACAACGCATCCAATTGTTCATGTTGAGCATCAACAATAGATTTAAGGTCACTGTTTGCCCTCTTCTCCACTTCCAACTGTGCTTCAATATTTCTCAGACTAGACCTAGGACCAACATTTTGTATCCCCACATTTTGAAGGAACAAATTCTTCTTTGTATTTTCAGCAATCACATTAGCAACAACTTCAGTTGCAGACATTGATTTTTCACCTTCTGTAGTTGCAGACCGCTTGTTATCCATTTGAGTCTAGCATTCAAGAAACATAAATGGTTACTGATTATAAAAAACCTTGAAGAAAACAATATAAAAGCATTTTTAAATAGAGATGCCTTACTATAGCTTGTTGCACGGTAGATGTGTAGCATTTCTTTTTCCTGCTGTAATGACACTCCTTGAACAAATCTAATGCATCGGGCTCTTGACCAATGTATTTATCTCCCTAGAAATAATAGTTAGATGCAATTTTATTACTTATGCGATCCCTGCAATCTATTAAATGAACTTACCAAATTTTCTACATGAACCATATAGCTACGAGATCCCGTTGTTTGATGAAATTTAACTTTGGATCGATTATCTTTGTTCTTTTGTGATGTCTCCTGCATCAAATTACAGAAACATGTTAGGTAAGTGTCGAACTATGGATAAGGCAAGAGTTTAGATTTTAGGAAAAACATACCATCCTTTTTGGGCTCTTCCAATATTCCACAAGATCATTCCACTCTTCATTAGTCATCGATCTGATTGGTGATGTTTTTGTCACCAAATGCAGTGGAAAAGGATCAAAGAATTTTTTCTTTAGTCTGTACCGTTGTTGCCTTATAGCATTTTTCATCATTTGGGAACAAGCCTTTTGGACTGGTGCATCATTTGTGTTGATATCAAACTTTGCCTACATAAAAGCATGGGTAAATATGTAGGTTAAATTCAGAATCATTCTACATTAAAGCAGGGGTAAACAATATATGCAAGCAAAACATGAGAGCTAGTAGGTATAGTGTTGGAATGTCATATTTTATGGGAAGAGAGGATAAAGATAATGCACTTACACTAAGTTTATCTGTAAATAGGTTAAATAGGCCGTTATGGTTCTTGTAATCCTTCCAATGCTTGTACACTGGCACATGGTTCCTAACTGCAATATTGCATTCAGTTGAAAACTTTGCAGCAACAAGAGGTGCCATGGGCCTTATCCTCCCTTCAGGAATAACAACCGGCAGTTTTCCACGCATAGCTCGGTTCATCCTATGGAGACCATGTCCCATATTAACTCCCCTTTCCCATCGATCATTTTCACCTAGTTGTACATGTACAGTAGGCTCGATGCTAGCTTCACCTCCACTGGTCATGTTGTCATCAACTTGGATGTTTACATTATCTAAAAATGGTACACATAAGAATGCGTACATCATTCAATGATGGATAATATAACGATAGTTAGAAATCATCACCTTTGTTTCCCATCAGGTTGTGCCCATCAGGCCGAGCAATGGAATGACCTCCATTAGCCATGTGGGTGTACTCGTCAAATAGAGCAGGGTCACTAGCTGAAATAAATTTCAGTTTGTAAGGGCAGTCATCATGCAATTAACAATACTAGAGCGATAGTAAATAGAATGACTAAACTAGCCTTGAACTGTAGCCTGGTTATGGCCATCATTGTTGTCAAACACTTCAGTACCATTAGGCTTGGCAGCAGTTTTTTTGACCTTGTAATTCTAATAGATTCTTTCTCTGCAAGAAGTCTTTTAGTGCGTAGCTTGATTACACCATTAGACATGTTTCTAGTCCTCATATTATAATCCTTCGAGCCCTAGTAGAAATGAAAGCACATGTGGATTAATAAAGTGGATAGATATATTTAACAAGCAAACAACTTGTTAATAGATGGAGGAATTAATATGCACCTGAACATTGTCATCATCAAGTAAATCTTCTTCACCAGTGTCATTTGATGAAGGATTATAATCAGATTCTGAATCTTCATTATTTCTAAAATTTGGCTTATTTTTGTTGTGATGAAAGGAATAGGCCTTTGGCAGTGTGTCGCATAAAGCAGGAATTCCCAGTTGTTGTAGTCTCGCATTGTTTCTCATAACTTGTCTAAGGCGCTGCACTTCATATGGATGTAATGTGTTTCCTAACATGAGAGAAAACACATGATTACTAGTTATACAACAACACTTTACTACTCATGTGAATTATTCACAAGAACATGAAATACATTTAGAGTAGATGAGTTAAGGACTGCACCTGCTTGGTTATGTCCTTCTGTTGTTTTTGTTCCAACCTGCAAACGACTAGGAGGCATCTTGTAATAGTGTGGCTAGCACTGAGTCACCTAGGTAAAATTAACAAGCATAACTTAATTGAGTACTTTTGGCTACCTACTAGTGAACATGAACAACTAACTAGTAAACATGGGCAACTAGTAGTGACTTACATCTGTGCCTAAAATTTATTATCAAACATAGAACAAGTAATAAGTGGTTAAAGAAAGAAGTATCAAAGAAAGTAAAGGACACCTGACCTAGGTCTTCTCGTGCAGTTTGCTGGCACCACAGATGGAGGAAGGCCGCGGATGGAGTCAAGGAGGCGATGGTTGTCTGCTGCCCCGTGCAATTCGTCGGTGCCGGTTCCACGTACGTGCTGCCGTTGCTGGTTCCCCGTGCACGCTGAGCCTGATTCCACATCTAGGGTTGTAAGACCTAGAGAGAAGAGGTCATCCTTAATGCAGGGGAAGTCGCAGATGGGTCAAGGAGGGAGGGAGAGATGAGGCCAATGAAGGGAGGCAGTTATTTCTGTGAGGTAGAGGTCGTGGTGTTTTCTGAGATAGAGCAGCGGCGTTTTCTGGTATAGGAGACAAGAGAGGAGGCGTACAAACTAAAACCTAAAGCCCACCTAAAAAATTGGACCTAACGTGCTGGTCCATTTTAGAAATTCTTGACTTGACAAAACTTGTGTGATGTTTTCATTTGATAAAACTTGCGTGCTGTCATGGAAAAAGGAGCCAAGATTTGAATAGAATCACAAATCCTTCTCTTTTAGAACTACAAAAACTGTATCTTGTATTCTTTCAGTTTCATACGTATACGAGCAGCCAAGATTTGAACAGAGAGATGATCTTCTAGCTACGAACGAATAAAAGCCCTTCCATATGTGGCACTGTGAAATTGAAAATTAAAAGTGGAGACAAGCAGTGCACAGATTTCAATTTCAGATTTCATTATAACATATGCAGCAGTATCGCAACCTCTGTTTTCAGATTTTAGTTTTAGTTTTCTTGATAAAATATGTATGTAGGTACATGTTTCAGTTTTAGATTTCGTGTAGACTACATATATAAGCCGACCTCGCAACCTCAATTTCAGATTTCACCATAATATGACTCTATGCCAAGTTTCAGATTTCTTGATAAAACTTGGATGTAGGTACAGGTTTCAGATTCAGATTTGTGTAGACTACATATATAAGCAGGTCTCACAACATCAGTTTCAGATTTCACCATAATATGACTCTGCCAAGTTTCAGATTTCAATTTCAGATTTCTTGATAAAACTTGGATGTAGGTACAGGTTTTAGATTCAGATTTGTGTAGACTACATATATAAGCAGGTCTCACAACATCAGTTTCAGATTTCACCATAATATGTCTCTATGCCAAGTTTCAGATTTTTTGGTCACATTTGCAACATGTCATTACAAATACATGGTCTATGGACAAACAGCAAATGAACCAGCTTCATGGTCTGAATCATTACAAAATGGCTATTCATCATCACTGTCAACCTCATTTGTAGTACCTTCATCTTCACTGCTGCAATACTCCATAATTGTGTCATCTTCCTCTTCAATATCAATCTCATGCATTTCTTGGCCTTTTCCTTTCATCAATTGGGCAAATTTAGTAGCATCTAAAACAAGGCCTTGTTCATCATCTCTATTTAATGGCTTCTCATGTACAATGTCAGAAATTGTTTGCCGAGTTCCCTCATCTACACAACATCCATCCTCTTGATATGCAGGAGCAGTATATTGAACAAGTTCAGTTTCGCTCACATTGTAAAGATGTCTATGGTCAAATGTCTGGACGATATGCCAATTTTTACCTAATCTTGTGTCTGGCAAATAGAAAACTTTCCTTGCTTGAGTGGCTAAAATTAAAGAATCATCCTTGTACCATAGGCTTTCAAAATTTATGCTTTTAAAAAGACCATCATCTTTAAGTTCAGTCCTCTTCCCATCTAATTTAAACCAGTCACATTTAAACAACACTACTGATCTCTCATCACAACCATATTCTAACTGAATTATCTCTATCAAGGTCCCAAAAAAATCAATGAACTGATTATTATGGGTACCTTGTGCCATTACTCCACTGTTTTGTGTCTTCCGATGCTTGTCACGGTCAACAATATTAAACCGAACACCATTCACAATGCATGATGAGTATTTTTAATTCTAAAATCAGGACCACATGCCAAAGAAAATAGATCATCATCAACCTCTTCTTGATCTGAATTTCGTAACCTTAGCACCTGCACATTACAACACATATACATCAATTTCTATTGCCTAAAAAATGCCTAAAAATGATGTGAAAAAAACTTACATGATTCCTAAACCAAGCCTGAAATCCTCGCTGCAACATTCTATTAATGTTAGGCACTACTTCTCTCTCCAATTTATCTTTGAACATACTACAAGATGAAAATAAATAGAGCATCAATGTAAAGGAAGCAAATCAAAACATTAAAGATAGTAATTAAAACATACCTAACATATTTGTCAACTTGACTACAATTGTTTAGAACATACCACACCATTTGATCGATGCCATTCTCATCATATACATGTTCAGGCGCAGAAGTAAAATGAACTCCATGCCCAAAAACATCAACTTTATAGGCTTCTTCATTAGAAAAACCTTTATTTCTTGGTTCCCTATTAAATCTTGTTTCAACGTCATCCATATATCTAGAGCAAAATGTCAAACATTCATCTGCAATATATGCCTCAGCAATTGAGCCTTCCGGTCATGCCCTATTCCTCACATACCGCTTCAAAGTATACAACCTCCTTTCAATCGGGTACATCCAACCATATTGCACAGGACCTCGCAACAATGCTTCATCAGGTAAATGTACAGCAAGGTGAACCATCACATCAAAGAAAGCTGGAGGAAAGATTTTCTCAAGTTTCACCAAAATTATTGGGATTTCTTTCTTAATTTCAGCCAACACATCCTTGTTGAGAGTTCTACTGCACACAATTCCCTAAAAAATTTCCCTAGCTCCGCTAGTGCTTCATAAATATCCTTGTCCAAAAATCCTCTTATAGCAGCAGGTAATATTCTTTGCAAAAGAATGTGACAATCATGAGTTTTAAGACCCTGTACCTTGGTTCCCTCACTATTTAAACATCTTGATATGTTAGAGGCAAATCCATCTGGAAACTTTATCTCTCTTAAAAACTCACAAAAGGCCTTATTTTGTGTTGTGGACAAGGTATATCGAGCATGAGGCATCTCACATGAACCTCCACTCTCTTTGATTTGTAGCTCCTTCATAATTCCTAGATCTTTTAAATCCAGTCTAGCTTTAATTGTATCCTTTGTCTTCCCAGTTATATTGAGAATAGTCCTAATCAGGTTCTCACATATGTTTTTCTCAATGTGCATGACATCAAGATTATGTCTCAACTTTAAATCCTTCCAATATGGTAACTTCCATAAGCTAATCATCTGACTCCAAATTGTCACATGATTCTTGTCCAAATCAGAACGCTTCCTTTTCCCACTTCCTTGTTGCTTCCCAGGTCTGACATGTTTAACTCTCGCTAGCTCAGCCATCAACTCTTCTATTGAAAATTTACTTGGTGGGTCATTGCTTTCATGAAGACCAACAAATTCATTATTTCTCCGCAGATGATGTCCCGTAGGAAGGAAACGAAAATGTCCAAAGTACCTAATTTTACTCCTTAAGCGGTATGAAAGAGGGTTCTTGTCACAATGAATACATGCAAAATAGCCTTTGGTGGTACGCCCTGAAAGAGTACTCAAAGCTGGGTAATCATGGATGCACCATAAAACTACAGCACGAAGGTCAAAGTTTTTCCCACTTAGAGCATCATAAGTGCGGACACCATTCCAAAGTTGAAGTAATTCTTCTATAAGAGGCTCTAAAAATACATCAAAGTCCTTTCCAGGTGATGCAGGACCAGGAATTAGCAAAGCCATCATGAAATTTGACTCGTCCATGCACACCCAAGGTGGCATGTTGTATGGCATAACAAGTACAGGCCACATGCTGTAATTAGTGTTCTTTTCTGAAAAAGGATTAAATCCATCAGTAGCTAGGCCAAGTCTAAGATTTCTAGCATCATTTGCAAAATCTAGATATTTTCTATCAAAATCTTGCCACGCATCACCATCAGCTGGGTGGCTCATTTCCTTCTCCTTGGGATGTCTCTTTAGCTTGTGCCATTGTGCTTGTTCTGCTGTTTCCTTGTTCACAAACATCCTTTGTAACCTAGGTATCAACGGAAAATGTCGTAACACTTTCTGTGGAATCTTCTTTCTTTCAGCATCAATCCATCTTGAGAGACCACAAACTGGGCAATTGTCAAGCTTGGCGTATTCCTTTCTAAAGAGCACGCAATTGTTGTAGCACACATGTATTGATTCGTATCCAAGACCTAATTCCTTTAGAATATTCTTTGCTTCATAATACGATTTTGGGAGTGTATTGCACTCTAGAAAAGCATCAGCCAATAGCTTTAATATTGCAGAAAATGCAGAATTGCATACCCTATACAATGACTTCATATGAAGGAGCTTTATCACAAAATTCAACCTCGAAAACTTGGTACAACCTGGATAAAGGTGGCGTTTGGCCTCTCTCATTACTATTTTGAAAATCGAGTCATTATCATGAAATTCTGCATCTGTGTTTCTAACTTCATTTTCACTATCTCGTTTATCTTTCTCTGCATTGCATAGGTCTTGTAATAACCCGTTCAAATTACTATCATCAAAGTTATCGTTCTCCTCAACATGATGTTCATCAACGTATGCATCAAAAACCTCTCCATGATGAATCCATCGAGTATATGTAATTTCCATGCCATTCATCAATATGTGCCTCTCCACAATAGCTTGATGTTGGTAAATCTGATTAAGGCATCTACTGCATGGGCATAAAATTTCTTCATCCTCACCAAATTTTCCATGAATGAAACTCATAAATTCTTTAACACCATTGATATATTCCTGGGAAAACAATCTAGCATTCATCCAGGTTCTATTCATCTAATCAAACATAGAAAAAGACACAAATCAGCAAGTCTATATACAACTAAAACTCAATAGATCTGAAACTGCTCTGAATTTTGAAAGAAAAAATTTGCAGCCACCAAAGACACACCATATCTCCCAAACTAGCAGGCCTAAAATTGCAATTCTTGATCCCAAAGGATCATTACAGAGTCCTTTCAAAGAATATGAACTTTTACTTAATTTAAAAGGCCTAAAAACTAGATATAAATAGATCTACACAATCTGAAAATTCCAGAGCATACAAAAAATAATCAATTCAACAATCTCCAAAGGATACTCGCCTCTGCCGTGGGATCAGGCTACGCTCCTGCCGCTGGCCGTGCTCAGGCCACGCTCCCGCCGCAGGCCGTGCTCAGGCTGCGCTCTTGCTGCGGGCCGTGCGGGCGGTCCAACAGAATGGAGGTTGGTTGTTGTTCTTGGTCGATTAAGTCTTCGTAGGGTATAAGGATTCGGTACTGTATAAATTAAACACGTAGCAACCTGTAGATGAAGCAGTATTGATCAAAAACTGTGTGTTGTGTGGTCTTGGGTTTGAATCTTTGATATTCTCAATTTTTTGTTCCATTTTTAGATATTCCTTTATTTTGTCTTTAAGATACACAAACATTACTTTCATGCACCAGCTAATATTTTGTTCCATTTTTAGATATTCCTTCATTTATCTTTAAAATACAAAAAAATATCTTTCATGCACCCGCTACTATTTTTTACCGTGTCATAAATTATAGTAGTTCCTTTTTAGTTTCATCCCATTATATACTTTAAGCCCTTAATAACTACTTTTAAAATATGTAAGGGATTTCATCCGTAATATATAATAGGCTAATAGGCCCTATCGTATACGTGGCCATAATTTTTCTCCACCTTATCATGACCAATTTAAATTCGTCACCACAACTTCCTTTTATGACGATCTCGATGGTTCTGTCATAAAATATGGGCCGTGAAGCCCACCCTGGCAAATCCATGACAAAAATGATAAACGTCACAAATAATAACTTATCTATGACGTTTTATAGATATGTCACCACGAATCCGTCATTGATTAAGTGATTTCTTGTAGTGCGGTGATGTTGGCGGTGTCCTCGTCGGAGGAGGAGCCGGTGGAGCTCTCGTCGGAGTCCCACTCGCGACAAACATGGGCATCGCCGCCCTTCTTCTTGTAGTACCTCTTCTTTTCCCTCCTCTTTCCCTTCTTGTCGTCGCCCCTGTCACTATCACTAGATAATGGGCATTTAGCAATGAAATGACCGGGCTTACCACACTTGTAGCAAACTTTCTTGGAGCGGGGCTTGTAATCCTTCCCCCTCCTTTGCTTGAGGATTTGGCGAAAGCTTTTCATGATTAAAGCCATCTGTCGAGCTTGGAGGCGTCGATGGGGAGTCTACTTGATGTAGATTCTTCTTTCTTCTCCTCCGTCGCCTTGAATGCAACGGGTTGTACCTCGGGTACGGAGGAGGCGCCTTGCTCAATGATTTTCTTGGAGCCTTTGATCATCAATTCAAAGCTCACAAATTTTCCTATAACCTCCTCAGGAGACATTAGCTTGTATCTAGGATCACCACGAATTAATTGAACTTGTGTAGGATTAAGAAAAACGAGTGATCTTAGAATAACCTTGACCATTTTATGGTCATCCCAATTTGTGCTCCTGAGGTTGTGCACTTGATTCACCAAGGTCTTGAGTTGGTTGTACATAGCTTGTGGCTCCTCCCCTTGGTTGAGCATGAAGCGATCGAGCTCCCTCTCGATCGTTTCCCTCTTGGTGATCTTGGTCACCTCGTCTCCTTCATGCGCGGTCTTGAGCACGTCCCAAATCTCTTTGGCGCTCTTCAACCCTTGCACCTTATTATACTCCTCTCGACTTAGAGAGGCGAGGAGTATAGTAGTGGCTTGGGAGTTGAAGTGCTGGATTTGGGCAACTTCGTCCGAATCATAATCTTCATCCCCCGGCGATGGTACCTGCACTCCAAACTCAACAACGTCCCAAATACTAGCATGGAGTGAGGTTAGGTGATGCCTCATTTTATCACTCCACATGTTATAATCTTCACCCTCAAAAACGAGTGGTTTGCCTAGTGGGACGGAAAGTAAAGGAGTGCGTTTTGAAATGCGAGGATAGCGTAGGGGGATCTTACTAAACTTCTTGCGCTCATGGCGCTTAGAAGTGACGGACGGCGCGTCGGAGCCAGAGGTAGATGGCGACGAAGAATCGGTCTCGTAGTAGACCACCTTCTTCATCTTCTTCTTCTTGTCGCCACTCCGATGCGACTTGGTGTGCGAAGGGGATCCCTTCCCCTTGTTGCCGGACTCTCCCGATGGAGTCTTCTCGTGGCTTGTGGCGAGCTTCTCGCTGGTCACCACCTCCTTCTTGGCGTGATCTCCCGACATCACTTCGAGCAGTTAGGCTCTAACGAAGTATCAGGCTCTGATACCAATTGAAAGTCGCCTAGAGGGGGGGTGAATAGGCGAAATCTGAAAATTATAAACTTAAGCACACACTACAAGCCGGGGTTAGCGTTAGAAATAAAACCGAGTCCGAAAGAGAGGGAGAAAACAAATCACAAGAAAAAAGCGAGAGTGACATAGTGATTTGTTTTACCGAGGTTCGGCCCTCGAAGGCCTAGTCCTCGTTGAGGTGGTCACAAAGACTGGGTCTCTTTCAACCCTTTCCCTCTCTCAAACGGTCACCTAGACCGAGTGAGCTTCTCTTCTCAATCAATCGGGACACTTAGTCCCCACAAGGACCACCACACAGTTGGTGTCTCTTGCCTTGAATACAAATGACTTGGGAACAAGAAATGGGAAAGAAGAAAAGCGATCCAAGCGCAATAGCTCAAAAGAACACGTCAAAACTCTCTCTTCTAGTCACTATTGCTTTGAGTGGAATTGGGACTTAGAGAGATTTTGATTTACTCTAATTGTGTCTTGTATTGAATGCACTAGCTCTTGTATTGAATGTGTTGGCTGAAAACTTGGATGCCCTGAAGTGTTGTGGTTGGGGGGTATTTATAGCCCCAACCACCAAAGTGGCCGTTGGGGACGGCTGCTGTCGACGGGCGCACCGGACAGTCCGGTGCGCCAGCCACGTCACCCAAACGTTAGGGTTCGACCGTTGGAGCTTCTGACAGCTGGGCCACCGGACAGTCCGGTGGTGCACCGGACAGGTCCTGTTCACTGTCCGGTGCGTCTTCTGGCGCCTGCTCTGACTCTACGCACGCAGTTCGCACTGTTCACTGTTCACTGTTCACTTTTGCAGTCGACCGTTGGCGCAGTAGCCGTTGCTCCGCATGGCACACCGGATAGTCCTGTGCTACACCGGATAGTCCGGTGAATTATAGCAGAGGGCTCTCCCAGAAACCCGAAGCTGAGGAGTTCAGAGTGAAATCTCCCTGGTGCACCAGACACTGTTTGGTGGTGCACCGGGCACTGTCCGGTGGCACACCGGACAGTCCGATGCGCCAGACCAGGGCAGCCTTCGGTTTTCTTTGCTCCTTTGTTTTGAACCCTTTCTTTTAACTTTGTATTGGTTTGTTATGAACCTTTGGCACCTGTAGAACATATAAACTAGAGCAAACTAGTTAGTCCAATTGTTTGTGTTAGGCAATTCAACCACCAAAATTATTTAGGAAAAGGTTTGACCCTATTTCCCTTTCACAAAGGCAGAAGGTCAGCATAGGGAGAAGCGAACAAGAACAAGTAATGATAACACTCGGACTTCCATTGCCAGCACGGATCAGGCGCTCCCCTGGCAATCTCAAAAATGCGAGAGGAGACCCATGTGGGGAAGGATATCGACACACGACAAGGTTTTACCAGGTATGAATCATCCTTTTTACCCTAATGTCACGCTCCCTTTTGAGAGAAGCTATCTATAATCACCTTCCCCTTGATCTATAAAAGGGGGAGGGTCGATCTCAAGAGGGGCCCCGAGAGAGAAGAGCACAAGAAGACATACAATCGCTAGTGAGACCAGGGTAGCCTTTAGACAAACAACATGTCGAGACTTGGGATCCTCCCTCTCTTGCTCGCTTGTAACCTCTAGTATGAGCAATTAGGTGCCGATAACGCGAGCAACCGAAGACTGGAATTAGTATCATTTTGAATATATGTGCCAAAATTTGGATTGTAGATAATTTGCCCCTACTTGATCTCAACAGTCAAATTGTATGTCTCCTATAAGTATTCAAAACTTATATGCACACTTTTAGGTAGAGGTTTCTCTATAATCTGTTTCTTAGAGACTAACATTTTTTTTCTCGAAAAACGCAGGAGAATTGTGCCTCATTTTATTAGGTAGGAAGAAAAAGGGGTCAGAAAGGACCCGAATACAGGACCTCCTTATGGAGGCTATAAACAAGCATAAAGGAAACAATCCATACACAACTAAAAGATACAACTTATCTCAGACATTGGTACTGGGAGCAGCTAAAAAGGAAAGACACTTAGCTCCTGCAACCATCCATTTCTCCATTTCCTCAGCAGTGGCCTCTAAGATTGTAGTGATATTGGGGGTTCCGTCAAACACCACTCTGTTTTTGAACTTCCAGATCATCCAGGCTCCTAGAATCAAAAGTGAATTTACCCCCTTCTTGGTCATGCCTGACACAATATTAGCAATACGTTTCCACCACTACAGGAAGTTTGTGTCATCCTGGAGAGGGGCAAGAATGTTGTAACATCCTGAATTTGGGTGTATAAAATTTATTTTTCTAATACTCACCAAATTTAGGTGTTACCCTCTCTTTTCCTTGCTTTTATTTTCTTTTTCCTAAATAGTGAAGAGTTTTTTTGTTTTATATAATTGTAAGCCGAGTAAAATAAAACCCAAAAGGGTCATAATTGTTGCACGACATGCTGGATCATCTTTTCTTTTTGTATGTTGATTTATTCTAGTTGTGCATTCACGTAATCCGCAAATTTGTGTTTTGAAGTTGAATTCAAAAGAAAATAGCATAAATAGAAGTTAGAAAACAAGAGCAAGAAATAAAAAATAAAAACAGCGCTTCCCAATCCTCCCTGCGGCCCAGCTTCTAGCACGGCCCAGCTCCCAACCGACGCCGCACCGCTCCCCGCGTGGCCCGCCTGCGCGTCTGCGACCCAATCGTCACAGCCAGCCTAGGGCATGGTCGCGCGCTACAGTTGACCAGTGGGGCCCACACGGCCCTGTTCATCTTCCCCCAACCGTCGCTCCCGCACGTCCTACGCCCAGCCGCCGCTCACGTCGCCTCTTCCCTTGCCAAAACTGCCAGCCACCCTTCTCTCTCTCTTTTCCCACGCCAGAACCATCGTAGCGCCTTGCCTCGTGCCCGGAGGCCTTGACGTCGTGCCCAGCATTCCCCCTTCCTGGAGCCTCGACTGCGTGCGTTCGGAGCTCGCCATCGAGCCTCGTCGACATCCTCGTTCGCGACGTCCGGCGTTGCTAGGGTCACTACTCTGGTCTCCCTAACCCCTTTTTCCCTGGCCTTCTTCCTCGCATAGCCATGGCACTTGGGTGAACCCCCTGCACGCGAGCATTCCCTGGCCGAGGCCCGCCGGCGATGCTCTAGCCCCTCCCCTCTGCTGCACACGCTAGGTGTGGCCAGGGCCCATCCACCAGCGCGGCTTGCCCAGCCTCGACCCTGCGCTGAGCATGACCGCTACCATGGCTCTCCAGCTCCGGCTCAGCCTCCCTAGGTGTGCAGCGCATCCAGCAGCCCCACCGCATGCACCCAGTCGTGCTCCCGGCCATAGCCTTTAGCCCCAGCGCGTGGTCGCCCTGGTGCCGTGCCGTGATGCTGGCGAGTGGGCCTCGGTCGTGACCCTGTCTCGCCAGAGTGCTGCCTCGTCTCCGCGTCCGGCAGCAACGCCACTCCATCCCTTGCGCACGAGTAGAGGCCAGCAGCAACGCCACTCCATCCCTGACTGCATGCAGCGAAAGCTATAAAAAAACCTCCTGTGAGCCCCACCTGCATGCCCGAAGCGTCTCCCCTGCATGTGACTTTTGCTACCGTATGACCCGTTGCCCATGTATGGCTGTAGCCACACCGGATCCCACCTCCACGATCCACTGTGGCTGAGCCCCATGTGGCCCTCCTCCTGGCAAGTTTTGACCAATAAAAATGTGCCACATCACTTTACATCCGAGAGCTAGTAAAAATTTGATATCTCTTATGTTTTAGGTTTATTTCACCCCCATTCAAATTATGTCAGATTTATAACAATGTTTTCTACATGTTAATGACATTAATTCATCGTGTCACATAATTTAAATAATTTATTAAATGTCCTTGACTAATGTTTAATAGATTAGCATTCTAATTAAATTAAATTTATAGTCTTCAACTTGTGCTTTAAAAAAACATTAACATGGTTAATATTAGCTTACTTTTTATTTAACACTTGCTCATTATAAACGCGACATCGGTTAGTGGTCCTCGCGCGTGTCACGGATGTCGTCGCGCTGTTCGCACGTGTGGCGCTCGTTGTCGTCGTGTTGTTTGTGCGTATAGTTCATGCGTTATTCTCATGATGTCGCGCGTGTTGTTCGCACGCGTTGTCAGGCGTCGGTTGCGTGTATCGCATGTGCCATTTACATGTGTCGCTTGCCTTGCCATGAGCCGTTTTCGCGAGTCACGCGCTGTCCGCACGCAATATCAAACTGTTTCGCTTATAATCGCTCGTGTTAATTAGTTAATTACTTTAATCGAAACTAAGTAGAAGTTGTAATTTACATTTAATGAAGGTTGACTAATATAATTATGTCAAACTAAATGTTATATTTAATAACTCTTTAGTGTAATCACGTTGACATTTATTTATTAGTTTCGCATGTCGGCCCGCGTGTACCGTGTGTGTGCCGCTGTGCTGTTTCGCGCGCATCTTCGCATGTCGTTCGCGAGTGTCGTGTGTGCTGTTCGCCCGTGTTGTCGCGCACCGTTCACGTGTTTTGCACGCCTGTCCGCGCGCTGTTCGCGCGTATCGCGCGTTGTCTGCACGCGAGATTAAACTATTCGCTTATATTTACTCATGTCAGTTAATTAGTTATTCATTTTAATCATCCACAATTAAAACAGTAAGTTAGCCAAAACTAAGTAGTAGATATTATTTATATTTGAGAAATGTCAGACTAAATGTTCTAACTAATATTTGTTTAGCGTAAGCCCGTTAACTTTTTGACCGTAGCTTCGAGTTCGACATTACTTTTTCCTCACATGACCATAGTAACGCACTCTATTTTGCTTTGCATGTTTTATTATGTTTTCTTTGGCATGGTGTAATGTTCTTATGCATATATATGTTTGTTTGCTTGTGCCTGTTTGTCTTTGCTTTGCGATTAGATTGTGATTCGTTTCCGAGCACCTTTTAGGTTATTATGGTTAGCTTCATGCTATTGCTTTAACTTAATCAATGAACATGATGTGGACATTTATGATACGACGATGTTATCCCAATGATGATATGGTGATACTTTAGGGGACTCAGGCCATTTTCTTGAGTACCTCTCCGTAAGGACCTGTTCGTAGAGTGACCACCCGGGATAACAGTGCAACCATGAGGGTGGAATGGGATGCCCTTAGCTGATTAATTAGATGAACCTAGGGGTGTAGTTAGCTTTGCCAGAGGGCCGTCAATGGGGGCTGGGGGCGTAGTGCTTGCTCTGCCAAGGGGGGTGCAGAGGTTCATTTGATTTGGTTTTGTTAGTCACCCACCTTGGGGAGGTGTACTGCGTTTGTACGACTGGCGAAACCTAATGAGCAGCTATGCACCAGGGGAGTCTTTGTAAAGGCTACATAGTGATACCCCGCTAGGCCACCTAGGTAGTGGTCAATGGGGATTAGCTCTCCCCGGGCAGAAAGGGAATCATGACTTGTGGGTAAAGTGTGCGACCGCTACAGAGGGGATGAAACTGATATATCAGCTGTGCTCACGGTTATGAGCGGCCTTGGGATCCTCTTTGATTAGAGATACAGCTGGTTTGAGATTCAATGGTTTTATTAATGTTTTTGGTTCGATGATGATCATGATGTTTCCTTGATGAGGGAATGGTTCACAGGTTGGTTATATTATAAAACTTGGCTTCCACTAATAATAAATACCTGACCAACTAAAAGCAACTGCTTGAGCTAAACCCCACATAAAGCTAGTCCACCTCAGCCAAATAGGACATTTGCTGAGTACGTTAATTTGTACTCACCCTTGCTTTCACAAAACACCAGGTTGTCTTTGGTGCAATCTATGCTCAGGTAAAGAAGAAGGAGAAATACGTCGACGTGGATCTCCAGGAGTACTAGGACTTCGATGAGTTCGAGGATTAGGCTAGCGACCTCCCCCAGTCAGCTGTTTGTGGTGGGTTAATTTACGTTGCTACGTTTCAATTCTGTGTACTTTGATTTATATTATGTAAATGACTCTAGTCTTTAATATTATTACTTACTCTTTATTGTTATTCGAAGCATTGTGCTATGATGAGTCATTTATGTAATCGCTGTGTACGTGAATTTCTGATCCTGGCACATACATGGTTCGCATTCGGTTTACCTTCCAAAACCGAGTGTGACAAATGTGGAGCCCAAATTTCCGAACAGTGATGTACCAATATTATCTAGAAAAGCTACAAGAAACCAAAAGATGGCTGATGGTTTCAGGCTTCTGGTCACAAAGAGGGCATCTTGGAAGATGATTCAGTCCTCTTTTTTCTAGTCTGTCTGCAGTCCAGCACCTATTATGAGCCACCAGCCAAAGGAAGAACCAACACTTAGGAGGTGCCCAAGATTTCCAGACCATTTTGTAATGCTCAAAACCAACAGAGCCAGTGAAAAAACCCTTATAAGCGAGCTTGTAGAATACTGCCCATTAGAAGCAATCGAAAAGATATGCTTATCCTCAGAATTAGGTTACAACACAACATCAGTTATGGCATTCTAGAGATGTAGGTAATCTACTAGAGCTCCCTAGGTCAAGGCACCTTTGATATCAGAGACCCATCTTCTATTAGTTAGGGCCTCATGAACAGTTCTTTTAGAAACAATTCTTTTTGGAACAGTCAAGAGGAGCCTTGGAGCAATATCAGATACACTTATGGCATTAATCCACTTGTCACTCCAAAAGTAAGTGTTGGCACCATCACCAATTTTTGTGACAAGCAAAGAAGAGAAGAAGGCTTTAGCTTTGCTTGGGACATGAACAGGAAGATTATTCTAGGGACGGGTAGGGTTGGTCCTTTGCAGCCATAGCCATCTCATCCTAAGTGCCCAACAAAGTTCAGGGAGGCTAGAAATTCCTAGACCTCCAAAGTTTAAGGGTCTACACACTTTTCCCCAAGCCACCATACAATGCCCTCCTTTAACCTCTCTTCTGCCTCTCCATAAGAAACCTTTCCTTATCTTGTCAATTTCCTTAATGACCCACATAGGGAAATCAATATCCATAGCAGTATAAACAGACATCTCAGTGAGAACTTGTTGCACTAGAATTCTTCTCCTTGCCCTATTTAATAAGTTAGCCTTCCAGTTAGATAATATATCAGTAATCTTATCCACCAGGGGCCAGAGTTGTTGGTTGGATAATCTATGAAGGGATAGAGAGAGGCCCGGATATTTGTAGGGGAAGGAGGCAATATCATAAGGCAACATATGCTGGACATCCAAGAGTCTCCTCAGAGCACCTTATATGGTAGAAATTGGATTTATGGGTATTGTTATGAAGCCCAGAGGCATCCCCAAATAGTTCAAGAATATCTAGAGTAATGGAGATATCCGACTTAGTGGGGTGCAGGAACAAGACTACATCATCTGCATAAATTGAAATTATGTGAAGTTTTTCCTCAAGCATAGCTGTTGAAGTAAACCAGCCTCCTCAGCCTTGTAGAAAAGAAGACCCAGAACATCCATGACAAGAATGAAAAGCATTGGGGATAGGGGATCTCCCTGTTTTAGTCCCCTTCTATGCTGAATTCTTTTCCTGGGGCAGCCATTTAGGAGAACCTGGGTAGAGGAGGAACCAAGCAGCCCACAAATGATATCTCTCCAAAGATCTCAAAAACCCATCTACTTCGTAACTTCAATCAAGAAAGGCTAGGAAATAGAGTCAAAGGCTTTAATTATATCCAGCTTAAAAAGGAGTTGTGCCTTGCTTTGGGAATGAAAAAGTCTTGCAGTTTGTTGCACAAGCATAAAATTATCATGTATGAATCTGCCTTTGATGAAAGCACTTTGAATAGGAGACACCATATTATTTAACTTTTTTCTCAATCTATTGGCAAGAATTTTGGTGACTGACTAATTGAAAGGGAAATGTGCCCTTGGGCCATTTCTAAGAATTTTGGTGATCAAGTGCCAACACAAATGGTTTAAGTATGAAACTATGCCAAATGGTGGAAGAAGTGCAAAGTCAACACAAAGGTATGATTCTAGACTTAGTACATTGGTTTTTGTGTACTAACATATTTGTCTAAGTGCTAGAATCAAAGAAAACGCAATTGGAAAACACTTGGCTCGAGCAGCCAAGACTCTGCTCAGTTTGGGTGCACCGGACAGTGTCCGGTGCGCCAGGCTGGCGTCTGATCAACTGGCTGCTCTCGGGTCTCGACGGTGGCGTATGACTATAAATCACCGGACTGTCCGGTGGTGCACCGGACAGTGTCCGGTGAGTCGGCTGCGGAGAAGTCGCCGCTCTCGGGAATCAAGTCAACATCGTACGACTTAAATTCACCGGACTGTCCGGTGAGCCAACGGTCGGGCGCACCAACGGTCGGCCGCGCAATCCGCGCGTGATGCGTGGCCAAGCCAACGGTCGGATGGGGGCACCAGACTGTCCGGTGTGCACCGGACAGTGTCCGGTGCGCTAACGGCTCCAAGTCTCCAACGGTCGGCTGCGCCAGAATAGGAAAGAAATCCGCACCGGACAGTGTCCGGTGGTGCACCGGACTGTCCGGTGCGCCAGTCGATAGAAGGCAAGAATTGCCTTCATGGATTGCTCTCAACGGCTCCTAGCTGCCTTGGGGCTATAAAAGGGACCCCTAGGCGCATGGAGGAGTACACCAAGCATCCCTTGAGCATTCCTAAGCACCAAGACTTCATTTCTGCGCATTCGATTCTTTGTGATAGCAACTAGAGCTCCATTTGAGTAGAGAACTCTTCGAGTTGTGTTGAGAGCTCAAGTTGTGACTTCTGTGTGTATTGTTGCTCTGATTTTGTGTCTTGTGTGTGTTGCTCATCCCATCCTTACTTCCATGATACTTTGTGATAATCAAATTGTAAGGGCGAGAGGCTCCAAGTTGTGGAGATTCCTCGCAAGCGGGATATAGTGAATCGAAAGCAAAACACCGTGGTATTCAAGTGGGTCTTTGGACCGCTTGAAAGGGGTTGAGTGCAACCCTCATCCGTTGGGACGCCACAACGTGGAGTAGGCAAGTGTTGGACTTGGCCGAACCACGGGATAAACCATTGTGCCTCTCTGTGTTGATCTCTTTATGGTTATTGTGTTTTGCAAGAACTCATCTCTAGCCACTTTGCTTCATTGCGCTAACACTTAATCAAGTTTGTGGCTTTGAGATTAAGTTTTTACAGGATCACCTATTCACCCCCCCTCTAGGTGCTCTCAATTGGTATCAGAGTCGTTCTCTTCACGAAAGGGACTAATCGCCCGAAGAGATGGATCCTAAGGGCAAGGGGATGGTGATCAACAACGACAAGGAGAAGGAGTCCTTCATCAATGAGCCAAAAGACGACAAGCCCACTGACTCGGGCTCAAGTCATAAGAAGAAGGACGGGAAGAAGAAGAGACGTATTAAGAAGATTGTCTACTATGATGACAGCGATGAGTCTTCTTCTTCCCAAAAGGACGACGACGACAACGACTACGAGAAAAAGAAGACGGTTAACTCGAACTTCTCTTTTGATTACTCTCGTATTCTGCAAAGTTCCAATGCTCATTTGCTTTCCATTCCCCTCGGTAAACCTCCTCACTTTGATGGAGAGGACTACGAATTTTGGAGTCACAAAATGCGTAGCCACTTGTTCTCTCTCCATCCAAGTATATGGGAGATAGTAGAAAATGGAATGCAATTTGATAGTACGGATAGTCCCATGTTCATCAATGAACAAATTCATAAAAATGCACAAGCTACTACTGTTCTTTTAGCGTCATTGTGCAGGGATGAATACCATAAGGTGAGCGGCTTGGATAACGCCAAGCAGATTTGGGACACCCTCAGGATCTCTCATGAGGGAATGACATCACCATGCTCACCAAGATGGAGTTGGTGGAGGCCGAACTTGGGAGATTCGCAATGATCAGGGGAGAGGAGCCAACCCAAACATACAACAGGCTCAAGACTCTCGTCAACAAAATAAGGAGCTATGGAAGCACGCGATGGACGGGCCACGACGTCGTCCGCCTAATTCTAAGGTCTTTCACTGTCCTTGATCCACATCTTGTAAACAATATTCGTGAAAATCCTAGGTACACCAAGATGTCGCCCGAGGAAATACTTGGAAAGTTCGTAAGCGGGCAGATGATGATCAAGGAGGCAAGATACGTCGATGAGGCGTTGAATGGTCCAATTCACGAGCCTCAAGCCATTGCTCTCAAGGCAACAAGTAGCAAGGAGGCGCTACCTAGCAAGGTAGCGCAAGTTGAGGCGGCGGGGCTCAATGAGGAAGAAATGGCCCTCATCATCAAGTGCTTCAAGACGGCGCTAAAGGGTCGCAAGGAGCATCCCAAAAAGAACAAGACAAAGGGAAAGCGCTCCTGCTTCAAGTGCGGTAAGGTTGGTCACTTTATTGCTAATTGTCCCGACAATGAAAGTGACCAGGATCAAGAAAAGAAGAGGGAAAAGAAGAAGACTTACAAGAAGGCTAAGGGCGAGGCACACCTTGGCAAGGAATGCGACTCAGATTGTTCATCGTCCGACTCCGACGATGAAGGACTCGCCGTCTCGGCCTTCAACAAATCGTCCCTCTTCCCCAACGAACATTACACCTGCCTCATGGCAAAAGAGAAGAAGGTAAGCACTCGCAATACTAGTACTTACGCTTCTTCAAGTAATGATGAATCTAGTGATGATGAAGTAGACTATGCTAGTCTATTCAAAGGTTTAGATAGAACCAAAATTGATAAAATCAATGAATTAATTGATGCTTTGAATGAGAAGAATAGATTGTTGGAAAAGCAATAGGACCTTTTATATGAAGAGCATGATAAATTTGTTAGTGCGCAAAATTCTCTTGCTCTAGAAGTTAAAAGAAATGAAGTGCTTTCATGTGAATTGTCTACATGCCATGAATCTATCTCTAGCTTAAAAAGTATCAATGATGACTTTAATGCTAAGTAAGAAATAGCTAATAAATCAACCTCTTGTGTAGAACATGTTGTGATTTGCAATAGGTGTAAAGATTTTAATGTTGATGCTTGTAGTGAACACCTAGTTTCCATTTCTAAATTAAATGATGAAGTGGCTAGTCTTAATGCTAAACTTAAGACTAGCAAAAATAAATTTGATAAACTAAAATTTGCAAGGGATGCCTACACTATTGGTAGATACCCCTCAATTAAGGATGAGCTTGGCTTTAAGAAGGAAGCCAAGAACTTAACAAGTCATAAGGCTCCCATTCCCGCTAAGGAGAAAGGGAAGGCTCCTATGACTAGTAGCAATCAAAAGAATCATGCCTTCATGTATAGTGATAGGAAATTCCCTAGAAATGCTTGTAGGAATTATTCTTATGATTCGCATGCTATGACTGCCTCTAGTCCTTATATGCATGGTAGAAATATTGCTATGAAAGATTCTAGAAATGTTCATTATGATAGGAGTTGTAATGCGTTCGACTCTCATGCCATGTTTGCTTCGAGTTCAAACCTTAATGGTAGATCTAGGAAGAATGTTATGTCTCATGCTCCTAGAAAAGTATATAATGGATCTACTAATGTCTTTCATGCTTGCAATGCTAAGTTTATTCTTTCATGTAAAAATAAAAAAGTGATTGCTAAAAAGGTGGGAGCCAAATGTAAGGGAGATAAAACTTGCATTTGGGTCCCTAAGTATATTATAACTAACCTTGTAGGACCCAACAAGAGTTGGGTACCTAAGACCCAAGCCTAATTTGCCTTGCAGGTTTATGCATCCGGGGGATCAAGCTAGATTATCGACAGCGGATGCACAAACCACATGACGGGGGAGAAGAAGATGTTCACCTCCTACGTCAAGAACAAAGATTCCCAAGATTCAATCATATTCGGTGACGAGAATCAAGGCAAGGTTAAAGGCTTAGGCAAGATAGCCATATCAAATGAGCACTCTATCTCCAATGTATTTTTAGTAGAGTCGCTAGGTTATAATCTTCTATCGGTTAGTCAATTATGTAATATGGGATACAATTGCTTGTTCACAAATGTAGATGTGTCTGTCTTTAGAAGGAGTGATGGTTCATTAGCTTTTAAGGGTGTACTAGACGACAAACTCTATTTAGTTGACTTTGCAAAGGAGGAGGCCGGTCTAGATGCATGCTTAATCGCTAAGACTAGCATGGGCTGGCTGTGGCATCGCCGTCTAGCACATGTGGGGATGAAGAACCTTCACAAACTTCTAAAGGGAGAACATGTGTTAGGTCTAACAAATGTGCATTTCGAAAAAGATAGACCTTGTGCAGCTTGTCAAGCAGGTAAACAAGTGGGAAGTGCTCATCACATCAAGAACGTGATGACTACATCAAGACCCCTGGAGCTGCTGCATATGGACCTCTTCGGACCCGTCGCCTACCTGAGAGCACCTAGAGGGGGGGTGAATAGGTGATCCTGTGAAACTTAAACTTATAGCCACAAAAACTTGTTAAGTGTTAGCACAATAATCGCCAAGTGGCTAGAGAGGAGTCTCAACAAAACACAATACCACAAGAGATCAAACACAGAGATGACACAGTGGTTTATCCCGTGGTTCGGCCAAGACCAACGCTTGCCTATTCCACGTTGTGGCGTCCCAGCGGACGAGGGTTGCAATCAACCCCTCTCAAGCGGTCCAAAGACCAACTTGAATACCACGGTGTTTTGTTTTGCCTTTCAATATCCCGTTTGCGAGGAATCTCCACAACTTGGAGCCTCTCGCCCTTACACTTAAGATTCACAAGAAATTCAGAGTAAGGGAGGAAAGCAACACACACAAATCCACAGCAAAATGCGCACACACACTGCCAAGAATCGAGCTCAAAAGACTATCTCAAAGTTCTCACTAGAACGGAGCTCGAATCACTGAGAATCACAAACAAATGCGCAAAGACTGAGTGTGGATGATCAAGAATGCTCTCAGGTTGCTTGGTTTTCTCCTCCATGCGCCTAGGGGTCCCTTTTATAGCCCCAAGGCAGCTAGGAGCCGTTGAGAGCAAATCTGGAAGGCCAATCTTGCCTTCTGTCGTCGGGTGCACCGGACAGTCCGGTGCACACCGGACACTGTCCGGTGCCCGATTTCCTTCCTAAAATGGCGCTGCCGACCGTTGCAGATCTGGGAGCCGTTGGCGCACCGGACAAGTCCGGTGCACACCGGACAGTCCGGTGCCCCCTTCCGACCGTTGGCCCGACCACGTGTCGCGCGCAGATTCCGCAGCCGACCGTTGGCCCGGCCGACCGTTGGCTCACCGGACGGTCCGGTGCACACCGGACAGTCCGGTGAATTTTAGCCGTACGCCGTCGGCGAATTCCCGAGAGCGGCTACTTCACGCCGAGCCAGCCTGGCGCACCGGACACTGTCCGGTGCACCACCGGACAGTCCGGTGTGCCAGACTGAGCTGAGTCTTGGCTGCACACAGCCAAGTCTTTTTCTCCTCTTTTCTTTTCTTCTTCTTTCTGTTTCTAACACTTAGACAAGTATATTAGTACACAAAACCAATGTACTAAGGCTTAGAAACATACCTTTACTCTTGATTTGCACTTTGTCCATCCATGAGCATAAATTCACATTTAAGCACTTGTGTTGGGCACTAAATCACCAAAATACTTAGAAATGGCCCAAGGGCACATTTCCCTTTCAATCTCCCCCTTTTTGGTGATTTATGCCAACACAACATAAAGCAAGTAGAACAAGTACAAAAACACTTCAAATAAGAACTCAAATTATTTTGATTCAATTTTGACATATATGGATCACTCTATGCCACCACTTGGTTTGTTTTTGCAAATCAAACTCAAATCTCTATCTCTAAGTCAAACACACATGTTGAAACATAAAGAGAGTAAAGAGAGTCATTTCAAAAGAGATTGATCAAAGATTTCAAAAACTCCCCCTTTTTCCCATAATCAATACTTCTCCCCACAAGAAGCCAACTTTTGATAAGAGAGACAACAAAAGAGTTTTGACAAACCAAAAACTCTATTCTACTATTTTCAAAATCTCTCAAGTGGTAGCTGATCCATTTATCGCTTTGGCCTTTATTTTCTCCCCCTTTGGCATCAAACACCAAAACGGGATTAATCTTGGCTCTATAACCCCATTGCCTCACCAAAATCTTCAATTAAGAGCAAATGGCAATAAGAGTTCATGAGATGAACTTGGAATAAGTTACCCTCTCATCGGAGTGCAGTGGAAGTCTTTCATGGTCCAAGTCCACCTTTTCCCTTTCAATTCTCCTTTGAGACTAAAACAAGCAAACTCAAGCATATGGTTAGTCTCAAAGGGTCAAGTTGTAACACATCTCCCCCTAAAACTGTGCATCATTTTGCCACGGACTTGAGAGGTCCAGGGAGTGTTTGTACAACTGGAGCACCACAATAAGCAACAAAATGCAGAATAAACATGATCAAGGGCATAAACACATATATGCTACAATTCAATCCAAGTTCCGCGAATCTAAGATATTTAGCTCACTACGCAGCCTGCAAAAGGTCTTCTCATCTAGAGGCTTGGTAAAGATATCGGCTAGCTGGTTCTCGGTGCTAACATGAAACACTTCAATATCTCCCTTTTGCTGATGGTCTCTCAAAAAGTGATGCCGGATGTCAATGTGCTTTGTGCGGCTGTGCTCAACAGGATTTTCCGCTATTCGGATAGCACTCTCATTGTCACATAGGAGTGGGACTTTGCTCAGATTGTAGCCAAAGTCCCTGAGGGTTTGCCTCATCCAAAGTAGTTGCGCACAACACTGTCCTGCGGCAACGTACTCGGCCTCAGCGGTGGATAGGGCAACGGAGGTTTGTTTCTTAGAGTTCCATGACACCAGGGACCTTCCTAAGAATTGGCACGTCCCCGATGTACTCTTCCTATCGACCTTACATCCAGCATAGTCGGAATCTGAGTACCCAATCAAGTCAAAGTTAGACCCCTTTGGATACCAGATCCCGAAGCAAGGTGTAGCGACTAAATATCGAAGAATTCGCTTCACAGCCACTAAGTGACACTCCTTCGGATCGGATTGAAATCTAGCACACATGCATACGCTAAGCATAATATCCGGTCTACTAGCACATAAATAAAGCAAGGAACCTATCATGGACCGGTATGCTTTTTGATCAACGGACTTACCTCCTTTGTTGAGGTCGGTGTGTCCGTCGGTTCCCATTGGTGTCTTTGCGGGCTTGGCGTCCTTCATCCCAAACCTCTTTAGCAAATCTTGTGTGTACTTTGTTTGGGAGATGAAGGTGCCTTCCTTGAGTTGCTTCACTTGGAACCCAAGGAAGTAGGTCAACTCGCCCATCATCGACATCTCGAATTTCTGCGTCATTACCCTGCTAAACTCTTCACAAGACTTTTGGTTAGTGGAACCAAATATTATGTCGTCGACATAAATTTGGCATACAAAAAGATCACCATCGCAAGTCTTAGTAAAAAGAGTTGGATCGGCTTTCCCAACCTTGAAAGCATTAGCAATTAAAAAGTCTCTAAGGCATTCATACCATGCTCTTGGGGCTTGCTTAAGTCCATAGAGCGCCTTAGAGAGCTTACACACATGGTCGGGGTACCGTTCATCCTCGAAGCCAGGGGCTGCTCCACGTACACCTCCTCTTTGATCGGCCCGTTGAGGAAAGCGCTCTTCACATCCATTTGGTACAACCTGAAAGAATGGTGAGCGGCATATGCTAGCAAGATACGAATTGATTCTAGCCTAGCCACAGGAGCAAAAGTCTCCTCAAAGTCCAAACCTGCGACTTGGGCATAACCTTTTGCCACAAGTCGAGCCTTGTTCCTCGTCACCACCCCGTGCTCGTCCTATTTGTTGCGGAACACCCACTTGGTTCCCACAACATTTTGCTTGGGACGAGGCACCAGTGTCCAAACTTCATTGCGCTTGAAGTTGTTGAGTTCCTCCTGCATGGCCAATACCCAATCCGGATCTAGCAAGGCCTCCTCTACCCTGAAAGGCTCAATAGAAGAGACAAAGGAGTAATGCTCACAAAAATTAACTAATCGAGATCGAGTAGTTACTCCCTTGCTAATGTCACCCAAAATTTGGTCGACGGGATGATCCCTTTGAATCACCACTCGAACTTGGGTTGGAGGTGCCGGTTGCGCTTCTTCCTCCATCACGTGATCATCTTGTGCTCCCCCTTGATCAACTGCCTCCTTTTGATGAACCTGTTCATCGTCTTGAGTTGGGGGATGCACCGTTGTTGAGGGAGAAGGTTGATCTCGTTCATCTTGTTCCTGTGGCCGCACTTCTCCAATCGCCATGGTTCGTATAGCGGCCGTCGGAACATCTTCTTCATCTACATCATCACAATCAACAACTTGCTCTCTTGGAGAGCCATTAGTCTCATCAAATACAACGTCGCTAGAGACTTCAACCAAACCCGATGATTTGTTGAAGACCCTATACGCCTTTGTATTTGAATCATAACCTAATAAAAACCCTTCTACAGCTTTGGGAGCAAATTTAGAATTTCTACCCTTCTTCACTAGAATGTAGCACCTGCTCCCAAATACACGAAAGTAAGATACATTGGGTTTGTTACCGGTTAGTAGCTCATACGACGTCTTCTTGAGGAGGCGGTGAAGGTAGACCCTGTTGATGGCGTGGCAAGCCGTGTTCACGGCTTCCGACCAAAAGCACTCGGGGGTCTTGAATTCTCCAAGCATAGTCCTTGCCATATCTATGAGCGTCCTGTTCTTCCTCTCTACCACACCATTTTGCTGAGGTGTGTAGGGAGCGGAGAACTCGTGCTTGATCCCTTCCTCCTCAAGAAACTCCTCCACTTGAAGGTTCTTGAATTCGGACCCGTTGTCGCTCCTTATCTTCTTCACCTTGAGCTCAAACTCATTTTGAGCTCTCCTTAGGAAGCGCTTGAGGGTCCCTTGGGTTTCAGACTTATCCTGCAAAAAGAACACCCAAGTGAAGCGGGAAAAGTCATCAACAATAACTAGACCATACTTACTTCCTCCTATGGTTAGATAGGCGACGGGTCCGAAGAGGTCCATATGCAGCAGCTCCAGAGGTCTTGACGTGGTCATCACATTCTTGCTGTGATGTGCTCCTCCCACTTGTTTACCTACTTGACAAGCTGCACAAGGTCTATCTTTTTCGAAATAAACATTGGTTAGACCTATCACGTGTTCTCCCTTTAGAAGCTTGTGGAGGTTCTTCATCCCCACATGTGCTAAGCGGCGATGCCACAGCCAGCCCATGCAAGTCTTAGCCATTAAGCATGCATCTAGACCGGCCTCTTCTTTTGCAAAATCAACTAAGTAAAGCTTGCCGTCTAGTACACCCTTAAAGGCTAGTGAACCATCACTTCTTCTAATGACAGACACATCTACATTTGTAAAAAGACAATTATATCCCATATTGCATAGTTGACTAACAGATAGCAAATTGTAACCAAGAGACTCAACTAAAAACACATTGGAGATTGAGTGTTCATTAGAAATTGCAATTTTACCTAACCCTTTTACCTTGCCTTGATTCCCATCACCGAATATAATTGAATCTTGGGAATCCTTATTTTTGACGTAGGAGGTGAACATCTTCTTCTCCCCCGTCATATGGTTTGTGCATCCGTTGTCGATAATCCAGCTTGAACCCCCGGATGCATAAACCTGCAAGGCAAATTTAGGCTTGGGTCTTAGGTACCCAACTCATGTTGGGTCCTATAAGGTTAGTGCAAATATCCTTAGGGACCCAAATGCAAGTTTTGTCTCCCTTGCATTTTGCCCCTAACTTCCTAGCAACTATTTTCCTATCCTTTCTACAAATAGCAAAGGAAGCATTTAAAGCACAATAAATTGTAGAAGGTTCATTCACTACTTTCCTAGGAGCATGAATAATATTCTTTCTAGGCACATGATGAATAGCATTTCTCCTAGACATATTTCTACCATGCATATAGGAAGAACTAGGAGCAAACATGACATGAGAGTCAAAATCATTATAAGCATTATAACTCCTATAAGCATTTCTAGTTTGTCTCCTATCATGATACATAAAAGCATGGTTCTTTTTAGTACTACTAACCATAGGAGCCTTCCCTTTCTCCTTGGCGGAGATAGGAGCCTTATGGCTTGTCAAGTCCTTGGCTTCCCTCTTGTAGCCAAGTCCATCCTTAATTGAGGGGTGTCTACCAATTGTGTAGGCATCCCTTGCAAATTTTAGCTTATCAAATTCATTCTTGCTAGTCTTAAGTTGGGCACTAAGACTAGCCACTTCATCATTTAGTTTTGAAATTGAAACTAAGTGTTCACAACAAGCATTAATATCAACATCCTTACACTTAGTGCAAATTTCAACATGTTCAACACAAGAGTTAGATTTACTTGCTACTTCTAGCTTAGCATTTAAATCATTAATTTCACCTTTTAAAGAAGAAATGGTTTCGTTACAAGTAGAAAGTTCACAAGAAAGCATTCCATTTCTTTTAACTTCTAGAGCAAGTGAATTTTGTGCACTAACAAATTTATCATGCTCTTCATATAAAAGATCTTCTTGTTTCTCTAAGATTCTATCCTTTTCATTCAAGGCATCAATCAATTCATTAATCTTAGCTATCTTAGTTCTATCCAATCCCTTGAATAAACTGGAGTAATCTATTTCATCCTCACTAGACTCATCATCACTAGAAGAATCATAAGTATTAGCATTATGATTGATTACCTTCTTCTCCCTTGCCATGAGGCAAGTGTGATGCTCGTTTGGGAAGAGGGCCGATTTGTTGAAGGCAGTGGCGGCGAGTCCTTCGTCGTCGGAGTCGGACGAAGAGCAATCCGAATCCCACTCTTTTCCAAGGTGTGCTTCGCCTTTGGCCTTCTTGTAAACCTTCTTGTTCTCTCTCTTCCCATTTTTCCCTTGCTCCTGGTCACTATCATTTTCGGGACAGTTAGCAATAAAATGACCAACCTTACCACATTTGAAGCATGAGCGCTTCCCATTTGTCTTGGTCTTCCTTGGTTGCCCCTTGCGACCATTTAGCGCCGTCTTGAATCTCTTGATGATGAGAGCCATCTCTTCATCATTGAGCCCGGCCGCCTCAACTTGCGCCACCTTGCTGGGTAGCGGCTCCTTGCTCCTTGTTGCCTTGAGAGCGATGGGTTGAGGCTCGTGGATTGGACCGTTCAACGCGTCGTCAACGTATCTCGCCTCCTTGATCATCATCCGCCCGCTTACGAATTTTCCGAGTACCTCCTCGGGCGTCATCATCGTGTACCTGGGATTCTCACGAATATTGTTCACGAGATGAGGATCAAGAACGGTAAAGGACCTTAGCATTAGGCGGACGACGTCGTGGTCCGTCCATCGCGTGCTTCCGTAGTTTCTTATTTTGTTGATGAGGGTCTTGAGCCGGTTGTACGTTTGGGTTGGCTCCTCTCCCCTTATCATGGCGAATCGTCCAAGCTCGCCCTCCACCAACTCCATTTTGGTGAGCATGGTGATGTCATTCCCCTCGTGAGAGATCTTGAGGGTGTCCCATATTTGCTTGGCATTGTCCAAGCCGCTCACCTTGTTGTACTCTTCCCTGCACAAGGATGCTAAGAGAACAGTAGTAGCTTGTGCATTTCTATGGATTTGTTCATTTATGAGCATAGAGTTATCCGAGCTATCAAACTTCATTCCATTCTCTACAATCTCCCAAATGCTTGGATGGAGAGAGAATAAGTGACTACGCATTTTGTGACTCCAAAATCCGTAGTCCTCCCCATCGAAGTGTGGAGGTTTGCCAAGAGGAATGGAAAGCAAATGCGAATTCGAACTATGTTGAATACGAGAATAATCAAATGAAAAGTTCGAATTGACCGTCTTTTTGTAGTCGTTGTCGTCGTCCTTTTGGGAAGAGGAAGATTCGTCGCTGTCGTAGTAGATGATCTCCTTGATGCGTCTTGTCTTCTTCTTCTTCCCTTCTTTGTGTTTGTGCCCCGAGCCCGAGTCGGTAGTCTTGTCGTCCTTTGGCTCGTTGACGAAGGACTCCTTCTCCTTGTCGTTGATCATGATTCCCTTCCCCTTAGGATCCATCTCTTCGGGCGGTTAGTCCCTTTCTTGAAGAGAACAGCTCCGATACCAATTGAGAGCACCTAGAGGGGGGGTGAATAGGTGATCATGTGAAACTTAAACTTATAGCCACAAAAACTTGTTAAGTGTTAGCACAATAATCGCCAAGTGGCTAGAGAGGAGTCTCAACAAAACACAATACCACAAGAGATCAAACACAGAGATGACACAGTGGTTTATCCCGTGGTTCGGCCAAGACCAACGCTTGCCTATTCCACGTTGT
This sequence comes from Zea luxurians, assembly GCA_029449295.1. Taxonomy (NCBI): domain Eukaryota; kingdom Viridiplantae; phylum Streptophyta; class Magnoliopsida; order Poales; family Poaceae; genus Zea; species Zea luxurians. The sequence goes on from JAOPSE010000002.1 coordinate 163,717,019, forward strand.
GGCGTCCCAGCGGACGAGGGTTGCAATCAACCCCTCTCAAGCGGTCCAAAGACCAACTTGAATACCACGGTGTTTTGTTTTGCCTTTCAATATCCCGTTTGCGAGGAATCTCCACAACTTGGAGCCTCTCGCCCTTACACTTAAGATTCACAAGAAATTCAGAGTAAGGGAGGAAAGCAACACACACAAATCCACAGCAAAATGCGCACACACACTGCCAAGAATCGAGCTCAAAAGACTATCTCAAAGTTCTCACTAGAACGGAGCTCGAATCACTGAGAATCACAAACAAATGCGCAAAGACTGAGTGTGGATGATCAAGAATGCTCTCAGGTTGCTTGGTTTTCTCCTCCATGCGCCTAGGGGTCCCTTTTATAGCCCCAAGGCAGCTAGGAGCCGTTGAGAGCAAATCTGGAAGGCCAATCTTGCCTTCTGTCGTCGGGTGCACCGGACAGTCCGGTGCACACCGGACACTGTCCGGTGCCCGATTTCCTTCCTAAAATGGCGCTGCCGACCGTTGCAGATCTGGGAGCCGTTGGCGCACCGGACAAGTCCAGTGCACACCGGACAGTCCGGTGCCCCCTTCTGACCGTTGGCCCGGCCACGTGTCGCGCGCAGATTCCGCAGCCGACCGTTGGCCCGGCCGACCGTTGGCTCACCGGACGGTCCGGTGCACACCGGACAGTCCGGTGAATTTTAGCCGTACGCCGTCGGCGAATTCCCGAGAGCGGCTACTTCACGCCGAGCCAGCCTGGCGCACCGGACACTGTCCGGTGCACCACCGGACAGTCCGGTGTGCCAAACTGAGCTGAGTCTTGGCTGCACACAGCCAAGTCTTTTTCTCCTCTTTTCTTTTCTTCTTCTTTCTGTTTCTAACACTTAGACAAGTATATTAGTACACAAAACCAATGTACTAAGGCTTAGAAACATACCTTTACTCTTGATTTGCACTTTGTCCATCCATGAGCATAAATTCACATTTAAGCACTTGTGTTGGGCACTAAATCACCAAAATACTTAGAAATGGCCCAAGGGCACATTTCCCTTTCACTACCTCAGCATCGGGGGAAGTAAGTATGGTTTAGTAATTGTTGATGATTTTCCCACTTCACTTGGGTATTCTTTTTGCAGGATAAATCTGAAACCCAAGGCACCCTCAAGCGCTTCCTAAGGAGAGCTCAAAATGAGTTTGAGCTCAAGGTGAAGAAGATAAGGAGCGACAACGGGTCCGAGTTCAAAAACCTTCAAGTGGAGGAATACCATGAGGAGGAAGGAATCAAGCACGAGTTCTCCGCTCCCTACACACCACAGCAAAATGGTGTGGTAGAGAGGAAGAACAGGACGCTCATAGACATGGCGAGGACGATGCTTGGAGAATTCAAGACGCCCGAGCGGTTTTGGTCGGAAGCTGTGAACATGTAGCATCCCAAAAATTCAAATCCTGAAATTTTCTCAAACTCCCTCTAAATTCAAAATGAATTTCAAATTTCATTTCAAAATGTTTGTTTGCGAGTTGATATCAGCAAATAAAATATAGTGGTCTATATTCTCTCCAAAATTCTCCTCAAATATCCTACAAATATTTCCCAGTGATCACCCTCAATTTGTTTCCAGAAATACCGCCCAGATATTTCCCGAGTAATCCCCTTCAAGTTCTTTCCAGAAATACTGCCCAAATATTCCACTGATATATCTCCAGGTATTTTCCTCTTGAGAAATACCTTCAGAATCATTTTTCAAGTCCCTACAAATATTTTCTTCATAACTTTCCTCATGCTCATACGTATACGTATGCCTTTGGTGTCATACGGTGAGCTCTACAAGCTAATCTCACTTATACAAGACAAATACATGCTAATCTCCCACTAATCCTCTCATCCTCCCACTAATCCTCTCATCCCTCCCCCTAATCCCCCCACCATGGCTATAAATAGAGGGGCAAGGGCCTCCTCCCATCCCACCCCAAGCCATTTCATGGCAACTCTCTCCCCCCCACACACACACACCCACTCCATGTTCCACACAAGCACACACTAGCACAAGGATCGTTCGATCGTTCTTCGATCGTTCGTCCCCTGTTCTTAGTTTGTTCGTTCGTTCGTCCGATCGTTCATGGTTCGTTCGTCCGTTCGTCCGATCGTTCGATCGTTCGTCCGTTCGTTCGTCCAAATAATCTTTTTCCTACCGTTATGCTACCGAAATTCCGATCGTTCGTTCGTTCGATCATTCGATCGTTCATCGTTCGTTCATAGTTCCTATTCATCGTTCATCGTTCGTTCATAGTTCCCTATTCATCGTTCATCGTTCGTTCATAGTCCCTATTCATCGTTCTTCCAGATAATCTTTATCCTGCCGTTATGCTGCCGAAATTCCGATCGTTCGTTCGTCCGATCATTCGATCGTTCGTCCGTTCGTTCGTCCAAATAATCTTTTCCTGCCGTTATGCTGCCGAAATTCCAATCGTTCGTTCGTCCGATCATTCGATCGTTCGTTCATAGTTCCTATTCATCGTTCATCGTTCGTTCATACGACTATTCACTGTCACTATTCACCATTACTATTCATCATTACTATTCACATACACTATTCATCATCGTCACTATTTATCATTACTATTCATCATCGTTACTATTTATCATTACTATTCATCATCGTTACTATTCATCGATGATATCTATAATTACTTTTCCATCGCCACTATTCATCGTTACTATTCATCGATTAGCCGATCACCCCAAATTTCAACTACTCATACATCATGTTGTCCAGTCCACCTAAGACCAGCCAGACCCATATTCCAGTCATACGAACTCCGGTGACTGTGATTTTCCTTCCAGTAGGGAACTTCCCATCTGGTCACCCATCCCAGGTTTCTCCGAGTTGAGCACGCTTAACTTTGAGATTCCTTCGAACCAGGCTCCCAAACTCAGATTCCAATAATTCTCGTTTCTAAATTTTTATCAAACTATTCCCTATCCAGCCATGTCACCCCTTAAGCATGGTTCATGTTCCAGAAAACTCCCAAAATACTCTTGTCCCATATTCTGCCTATAACTCTCATGTTCATACCAAGTCAGACGATTCATTCGTCACTATTCTCACCAACAGTGAACTTCACTGTGCTACACCACCTACACTCAGCTATAAATACACCCAGCTACCCTCTCCCTCTCCACACACACTCAACACCCTCAGCCAAGGCAAACACCCCACCCACTCAGTTACTCCGCTCTGCCGGCTACACGCATAGTGTCGCTTTGCCTCCAGTCCACCCTCCTGGTAAGCACCTCCGCTCCACCACCAGTAATATCACAACACCACATGACATAGATTCTACTCAAGACTCTACCCATCCATATATCGCTTTTCTGACCACTATACTAAATATTTGTTGGTATACTTGCTGGTTTGTATGTTTGCTTGTTCATGTTGCATAGTTATCGGAGCGTTCGTGCCATCTCGTGGAGGCCAGATCTGCAAGTCTACGCCAGGCGGTGGAGCCAGAAGCCAGTTCCGCGAGCTCTCCTTCCCCCTTCGCCGAATAAGCACGGCAAGCTCACTGGATCCCTTTGATGCATAAATTACCTATGATTTTTCAACCACAACCCTTAGCCTGTTATTTTATGCATGATATGATTTTGAGATAAGTTATTATGGCCACCCAGCCGCTTGCCGCAATCAATCCCTGATATATATGTTCCAAATGATTTGAGAACAGGTGTGAGTTTTCAAAAGAAAATGCTTTTCAAAATGTGTGTGATGAAGGGTTTTCACCCTTATCACCTTGTGAGCGGGATAATCAGGGACTCCCTGGTTTAGGGGAGGGCCTAAGGTGTTGGCTCAGCTGGTTTAGGCGTGAGCAGAAGGATTGTCCCCTCATATAAGGACCGATTTGTCATCTTCACTACCTGTACTCTTTAATAGTACAACCACTCGAGACTGTGTGGGCAGTCACTCAATCTGAACTCGTACGGTCCAACCCCAGGGTTATGAAGGCTGGGGAGCACCGGGAGGATAAGGAGGGGGAAAGTTTTGTCCGGTTTGGACATGGTGGTGGCCTGACTCCTTCCGGATAACCGTTAAGGTTAGGACGTGCGGGGAAAGAAAGAGATTCGGATTCGGATCTCATTGATCATGAGATCGCAGAGCCGGACTAGTGGGTAAAGTGTACACCTCTGCGCAGAGTTTGAAAACCTATTCGAATAGTCTGTGTCCACAGGAATGGACGAGTCTGGTATGGTATGGCAATTAATGTTTTGTTTTCCAAAAAAAAAAGAGATGGTTTTGAGAAAAGTGGTTTTTAAAAAGGTTCGGCGGTTGAGCCGTGAGCTATGGTGGACGGGAAGTCCAGTAGCGGTTTTTGAAAAGGAAAACCAGTGGGAAACTGCTGAGATGCCTGGATGGTTTAGTCCAGGGGATTTTGTTATAATACTGAATAACTTCCTGCTCCTTTTGGAGAGGATGCGCTTTGCAAAAATACAAAATGTTTTTCAAAACAACTCTGCATTAAATATTATTGTTTCTGCAAAATATCCCGAGCTCCACATATTCCATGCATTATATCTGATTTCCCCATTCCGCGGGTGAAGGTGGGCTGCTGAGTATGTTTGTACTCACCCTTGCTTATTTGTTGTTTTTCAGAAAAAGGAGATCGGGTAAGAGTTACGACTGTTCCCAACCTTGCCTATGGCTGTTGGACCACTGACTTGCTTCGCTGCGTATATCGGGCTGCTTCAGCCCCACTCTGATGATATGTCTCGAGTTGTGGACCAACTCTTAAAGTTGACCGCCACCTTTATAGGTTTGTCTCGTTTAAGCAGATTTGGTATCATCTAATGTATAAATGTGTTTGCTAGCCTCCTGGGACTAGTAATTGTATCACATTTGAGTCCCAGAGGATTGGGGACGCTTCAGAACACGGCTTGCCACGCCATAAACCGAGTCAACCTTCATCGCCTCCTCAAGAAGACGTCATACGAGCTTCTAAGCGGTAACAAACCCAACGTCTCTTATTTTCGAGTTTTTGGGAGTAAATGCTACATTCTTGTGAAGAAAGGTAGAAATTCAAAATTTTCTTCCAAAGCTGTAGAAGGGTTTTTGTTAGGTTATGACTCAAATACAAAGGCGTATAGAGTCTTCAACAAGTCATCGGGTTTAGTTGAAGTTTTTAGCGACGTTGTATTTGATGAGACTAATGGCTCTCCAAGAGAGCAAGTTGAGCTTGATGATGTAGATGAGGATGATGTTCCAACGGACGCGAATCGTACCATGGCGATTGCAGACGTGCGACCGCAGGAACACAAGGAACAAGATCAGCCTTCTTCCTCAACAATGGTGCAATCCCCAACCCAAGATGATGAATAGGTTCCTCAAGAAGAGGCGTGTGATCAAGGGGGAGTACAAGATGTTCAAGTTGAAGAGGAAGAAGCACCACTGGCCCCTCCAACTCAAGTTCGAGCGATGATTCAAAGGAACCATCCCGTCGACCAAATTTTGGGTGACATTAGCAAGGGAGTAACCACTCGCTCTAGATTAGCTAATTTCTGTGAGCATTACTCTTTTGTCTCTTCTATTGAGCCTTTCAGGGTAGAAGAGGCCTTGCTAGATCCAGACTGGGTGTTGGCCATGCAGGAAGAGCTCAACAACTTCAAGCGAAATAAAGTTTGGACACTGGTGCCACGTCCCAAGCAAAATGTTGTGGGAACCAAGTGGGTGTTCCGCAACAAACAGGACGAGCACGGGGTGATGACAAGGAACAAAGCTCGACTTGTGGCAAAAGGTTATGCCCAAGTCGTAGGTTTGGACTTTGAGGAGACTTTCGCTCCTGTGGCTAGGTTAGAGTCAATTCGTATTTTGTTAGCATATGCCACTCACCATTCTTTCAGGTTGTACCAAATGGATGTGAAGAGCGCTTTCCTCAACGGGCCGATCAAAGAGGAGGTGTACGTGGAGCAGCCCCTGGCTTCGAGGATGAACGGTACCCCGACCATGTGTGTAAGCTCTCTAAGGCGCTCTATGGACTTAAGCAAGCCCCAAGAGCATGGTATGAATGCCTTAGAGACTTTTTAATTGCTAATGCTTTCAAGGTTGGGAAAGCCGATCCAACTCTTTTTACTAAGACTTGCGATGGTGATCTTTTTGTATGCCAAATTTATGTCGACGACATAATATTTGGTTCCACTAACCAAAAGTCTTGTGAAGAGTTTAGCAGGGTAATGACGCAGAAATTCGAGATGTCGATGATGGGCGAGTTGACCTACTTCCTTGGGTTCCAAGTGAAGCAACTCAAGGAAGGCACCTTCATCTCCCAAACAAAGTACACACAAGATTTGCTAAAGAGGTTTGGGATGAAGGACGCCAAGCCCGCAAAGACACCAATGGGAACCGACGGACACACCGACCTCAACAAAGGAGGTAAGTCCGTTGATCAAAAAGCATACCGGTCCATGTTAGCATATGCCACTCACCATTCTTTCAGGTTGTACCAAATGGATGTGAAGAGCGCTTTCCTCAATGGGCCAATCAAGGAGAAGGTGTACATGGAGCAACCCCCTGGCTTTGAGGATGAATGGTACCCCGACCACGTGTGTAAGCTCTCTAAGGCGCTCTATGGACTTAAGCAAGCCCAAAGAGCATGGTATGAATGCCTTAGAGACTTTTTAATTGCTAATGCTTTCAAGGTTGGGAAAGCCGATCCAACTCTTTTCACTAAGACATGTGATGGTGACTTATTTGTGTGCCAAATTTATATCGATGACGTAATATTTGGTTCTACTAACCAACAGTCTTGTGAAGAGTTTAGCAGGGTGATGACTCAAAAGTTTGAGATGTCGATGATGGGCGAGTTGAACTACTTCCTTGGGTTCCAAGTGAAGCAACTCAAGGACGGCACTTTCATTTCCCAAATGAAGTATACGCAAGACTTGCTCAAGCGGTTTGGGATAAAGGACGCCAAGCCTGCAAAGACTCCCATGGGAACTGACGGACATGTCGACCTCAACAAAGGAGGTAAGTCCATTGATCAAAAAGCATACCGGTCCATGATAGGTTCCTTGCTTTATTTATGTGCAAGTAGACCGGATATTATGCTTAGTGTATGCATGTGTGCTAGATTTCAATCCGATCCAAGGGAGTGTCACTTAGTGGCTGTGAAGCGAATTCTTAGATATTTAGTCGCTACGCCTTGCTTCGGGATCTAGTATCCAAAGGGGTCTACCTTTGACTTAATTGGATATTTAGACTCCGATTATGCTGGATGTAAGGTCGATAGGAAGAGTACATCAGGGACGTGCCAATTCCTAGGAAGGTCCCTGGTGTCATGGAGTTCTAAGAAACAAACGTCCGTTGCTCTATCCACCGCTGAGGCTGAGTACGTTGCCGCAGGACAGTGTTGTGCGCAACTACTTTGGATGAGGCAAACTCTCCAGGACTTTGGCTACAATCTGAGCAAAGTCCCACTCCTATGTGACAATGAGAGTGCTATCCGCATGGCAGACAATCCTGTTGAGCACAGCCGCACAAAGCACATTGACATCCCGCATCACTTTTTGAGAGACCACCAGCAAAAGGGAGATATCAAAGTGTTTTATGTTAGCACCGAGAACCAGCTAGCCGATATCTTTACCAAGCCTTTAGATGAGAAGACCTTTTGCAGGCTGCGTAGTGAGCTAAATGTCTTAGATTCGCGGAACTTGGATTGATTTATAGCATACATGTGTATTATACCTTGATCATGTTCCCTTTTGCATATTGTTGTGCTCAAGTTGTACAAGCACTCCTCGGACCTCACAAGTCCATGTGCGAATGATGCACATACTTAGAGGGAGAAATGCTACAACTTGACCCTTTGAGACTAACCATGTGTTTGAGCTTGCTTGATTTAGTCTCAAAGGTGGATTGAAAGGGAAAAGGTGAACTTGGACCATGCAAGACTTCCACTGCACTCCGATGAGAGGGTAACTCACTCCAAGTTCATCTCCATATTCTTATTGCCCTTATACTCTTATTTGAAGATTTTGGTGAGGCAATGGGGTTTAAGGGCCAAGATTGATCCCGTTTTGGTGCTTGATGCCAAAGGGGGATAAAATAAGGCCAAAGCAAGAAATGGATCAGCTACCACTTGAGAATTTTGAAAATAATAGAATTAGAGCTTTTGGTTTGTCAAAATACTCTTATTGTCAAATGTTGGTCTCTTGTGGGGAAGATGTTTGATTATGGGAAAAAGGGGGAGTTTTTGAATCTTTCATCAGTTTCTCTTGGAATACCTCTCTCTATGCCTCAACAAGTGACTTTGACTTAGAGATAGGAAATTGAGTTTGATTTGCAAAAACAAACCAAGTGGTGGCAAAGAATGATCCAAATATGTCAAATTTGAATCAAAACAAATTTGAGTTCTCATTTGCATTGAAATTGCACTTATTTTAGTTGCTTTCTGTTGTGTTGGCATAAATCACCAAAAAGGGGGAGGTTGAAAGGGAAATGTGCCCTTGGGCCATTTCTAAGTATTTTGGTGATCAAGTGCCAACACAAATGGTTTAAGTATGAAACTATGCCAAATGGTGGAAGAAGTGCAAAGTCAACACAAAGGTATGATTCAAGACTTAATACATTGGTTTTTGTGTACTAACATATTTGTCTAAGTGCTAGAATCAAAGAAAACACAATTGGAAAACACTTGGCTCGAGCAACCAAGACTCTGCTCAGTCTGGGTGCACCGGACAGTGTCCGGTGCGCCAAGCTGGCGTCTGATCAACTGGCTGCTCTCGGGTCTCGACGACGGTGTACTGCTATAAATCACCGGACTGTCCGGTGGTGCACCGGACAGTGTCCAGTGAGTCGGCTGCGGCGAAGTCACCGCTCTCGGGAATCAAGTCAACAGCGTACGGCTATAATTCACCGGACTGTCCGGTGAGGCACCGAACTGTCCGGTGAGCCAACGGTCGGGCGCACCAACCGTCGGCCGCGCAATCCACGTGTGACGCGTGGCCAAGCCAACGGTCGGATGGGGGCACCGGACTGTCCGGTGTGCACCGGACAGTGTCCGGTGCGCTAACGGCTCCAAGTCTCCAACGGTCGGCTGCGCTAGAATAGGAAAGAAATCCGCACCGGACAGTGTCCGGTGGTGCACCGGACTGTCCGGTGCGCCAGTCGGCAGAAGGCAAGAATTGCATTCCTGGATTGCTCTCAACGGCTTCCCTAGGCGCATGGAGGAGTACACCAAGCATCCCTTGATCATTCCTAAGCACGAAGACTTCATTTCCGCGCATTCGATTCTTTGTGATAGCAACTAGAGCTCCATTTGAGTAGAGAACTCTTCGAGTTGTGTTGAGAGCTCAAGTTGTGACTTGTGTGCGTATTGTTGCTCTGATTTTGTGTCTTGTGTGTGTTGCTCATCCCATCCTTACTTCCGTGATACTTTGTGATAATCAAATTGTAAGGGCAAGAGGCTCCAAGTTGTGGAGATTCCTCGCAAGCGGAATATAGTGAATCGAAAGCAAAACACCATGGTATTCAAGTGGGTCTTTGGACCGCTTGAAAGGGGTTGAGTGCAACCCTCGTCTGTTGGGACGCCACAACGTGGAGTAGGCAAGTGTTGGACTTGGCCGAACCACGGGATAAACCACTGTGCCTCTCTGTGTTGATCTCTTTGTGGTTATTGTGTTTTGCAAGAACTCATCTCTAGCCACTTTGCTTCATTGCGCTAACACTTAATCAAGTTTGTGGCTTTGAGTTTAAGTTTTTATAGGATCACCTATTCACCCCCCCCTCTAGGTGCTCTCACTAATTGGTCTGAAATCCTTTACCTGATCAGCCCCCTCCACTTTAGGAACCATAGTGATACAAGCACTATTAAGTTTGCACAAATTCAAGAAGTTTCTGTTCCATAAAGCTGCCACCGCATTCATCACCTCTTTTTTAATGATATTCCAACAAACTTTATAGAACCTCCCAGTGAAACCATCGGGACCTAGAGCCTTGTCAGAAGGTATGGTCTTGATAGTTTCCCATATTTCCAGTTCAGAAACAGGCAGCTCAAGATCAGCAAGGTCATACATCGGTAGTCCAAGAGCTTCAAGGTCGATGGATCTAGCTCTTTCAGTCATATGACCAATAAGTTTTGAATAAAAAGGTCAACCACTCTAGCTTTCTCATGGTGGCTGGTGAGGATGTTATCCCCATCCTTAAGTTTAGTCACCAGATTTTTCCCCTTTCTGTGCCTTGCGTGCATATGGAAGTATTTGGTATTAGCATCTCCTTCCTTCAGCCAACTTATTCTTGATCTCAGCCTGGCCATAGTTCTTTTAAAGGAGGCCAGTAGTAAGGATTGCATCTTGAGCTTGTTTTTGAGCCAATTCTCAGCTGGTGAAAGCAGTCTGTGGTCTTGGGCAATTTCAAATTTATGGAGGAGCTGCTTTGCAAGTGCCAACTGTGAGGCAACATGACCCACTTTCTTATTACTTTAGCTTTGCAGCCTTCTAGAAGTCTCTTTGAGCTTTTTATCCAGGGTCACAAGGGGGCAATGCAAACTACCCATAGAGTCCCATGCAGACTGAACAGTATCAAGAAACCCATCAATTTTTGGCTGGAATGCTTCAAAGTGGAATCTTTTTTCCAAAGGAATTATCATGGAGTCCCAAGAGTAAGGGGCAGTGGTCGAAAGCCTGAGAAGCAGAACTTTGAAGCAGCACATTTTAAAAAATAGCCTCCCAATCAGAAGAGCAAAAAACTCTGTCCAGCTTTACCAAGTAAATTTCCTGCCATGCAGTTGGATTACTAACATCTTTTTCAAGCCTATTATGTGTTTACTAGTCTCATTGAAGAAAAATGGAGTTCCCAGAGAAAGACAATAAGCTTACACTATAAGATCTTTCAGTCTAAAAGTGGTTTCATTCCACAATTGGTATCATTTACATGTCTTCTCCAATTTTGAATAGACTATGTCACATAACGTCTTGTACCCCCCATGTTGCCACATATGCATATGCTTTTAAATTCTTCATTTGGTATCTCTAGAATATCATTTACCATTTAATTATGCATAGATTAAGGGGGGAATTAGTCTATTCATTCATGTCTTGTTTCCTCTAATGTATATAAATGAGGAGAGTTTTTCGACAAGGGGAGTGTGTCTTCTTCCTCAAAAGGGGAGAATGATTTTCCAAATGAGGAGAGCTTTCTTTAAGGGGGACAAATCTTTTTAAGAGGGAAAGCCTCTAACATCTTCCTAGATGCTTTATTATGTCCCCCTTTGTGTTTGATTCCAAAGGAGAGAAATTTGTGGACCAAAGAAAACCAAAGTATATCAAATACCAAAACCATCATTTTAAAATTTTGTGATCTTTCAATTAGTTATTTATGTTGGTTTTGGTCCAAGATAGGAAGTATGTGGATTATGGAGTTAGGGGGAGCCTTAAGTCCATAATCACACATTATGGGGACTATTTGCATAAGCAAGAATGTGATTAAATTCTAAGTGATCACATATCTTTTCAATTTGATACCTCATACATCTTGCCTATGCACTGCATCCGTAGTAAGTAGATTGCATATTTTATTTTGTTATTTAATATTTGCTTGCTTTGGTTGTGGTTCCAATTGTCAATAATCACCGAAAAGGGGGATATTTTAAGGAAAATGGACATGGGCCCATTTGACTTAGTGATTTTGGTGTACGATGATCAACATAACCGGTGAACTATTAAGTTTGCAAGTGTTTGTGTTTTGTAGTTCACAAGATGCAAAGTAGATTGGACTAAGGATCTAAGGACGCAACACCTCAAAGAAGACATTAAAAGACGCTAAGAAGACTTAGAAATACCCAGCACAAGTCTAAGACACAAGACCAAAAGATCCCAACAAAAGAAGATATAAGAATAAAAAATGGGTAGTCGGCTGGCGCACCAGACCGATCTGGTGGTGCACTGGACCGTGTGCTCAGAGAGCTCTTCCTTCGACTTTCGGTCTGGCGGTCAACTGGCGCATCAAATTGGTCTGGTGTGCACCGGACTGAGGTCGAATGACTAGTTCCTAATGGTATCTGACGTGTTGGTCTCTGAACCAATCCAGTGGTGCATCGGACCACTACACTGTTGCAGAAAATCTATCAGGCTGACCAACGACTACTTACGTGGAGTTCACTAGATCCGATCCGATGCAACGCAGACAGCTGCTTTCTTCCAACGGCTGCATTTGGATGGGGTCTCTATAAATACCTCTCTAATCGACCATTTGAAGATGTGGGAGCCCAAGCAACATACCAACTCAATTGTGACACATCTCGAAAACTCCAACATCTCAAGTGCTTAATAGAATCACTCGGTGACTAGCGTAGGTGCTTTGTGAAGTGTTAGGTCAGTTAGGCCACTATTATACTTGCTCTAGGTTTGTTCCTAGTTGATTGATTAAAGTTATAAAATCCTTAAAACCCTCTATTCCTGTGCGAGTCATTGTAATATTGTACCAAGTGGGGCGAGAGTCTTGCAAGACCACACCAATTGTGTTTATGGTGTAGCCACCACCGTGTACTGGAGGGTACGAGGCCCGTGGCGTTTCAGCCGGAAGCTCGATAATGAAGACATCGGGGAGCATCTGAGAGGAGGTCGGCAGTGGAGCACCACTTGCGTGTGGAGAAGGTCCATGGCTATGGAGTTACCTGACCAGGTGCTTGGCCCTCGCGTGGGCTTCCCTTTGCTTAGGGGCACCAACGAGGATTAGTCAGAACCTTGTGTGGTTCTGGATACCTCGATAAAAATACTGGTGCATCCTTAGGAGTTTTCTCTCTCTACCTTTGCCTTTATGCTTCCACATTTACATTGATTACTTAAGTTACAGTCTTTACTATTCTTAGTTTAGAATATAGTATTGGAACTTAGGTTGCATAATTGCTTTTGTGGTAGAGATAGCAATACTTAGACAAAACTTAGTATGCACAATATTGCTTAGTTATTTGTATAGGTTTTGTTTAGGAGAATTTTTTGTGGCCTAGATTAGCGTGAGAAATAGAAGTCCTAATTCACCCCCTCTTAGGCATCTGTGTTCTTTTCAACGATGACAAGGGTAGACTGATAGCCAAGCTACGAAGGTAGAAGGTTGGCATAGGAAGAAGCGAACAAGAATGGGTAATGACGATACCCAGACTTCCGTCGCCAGCACAGATCGAGTGCTCCTCGGTAATCTCAGAATCATGGCACAAGACCCACACAGGAATGGATATCTACTCACGACAAGGTTTAACTAGGGGTGAATCATTCCTTTTTACCCTAATGTCACACTCCCTTCTGAAAGAAGCTATTTGTAATCACATCCCCCTTGATCTACAAAAGGGGGAGCATCATCCTCAAGAGGGGACCCAAGAGAGAAGAACATGAGAAGACATACAATCGCTAGTGAGATTTGGGTAGTCTTTAGACAAACAACATATAGAGACATGGGATCTATCCTTCTCTTGCCAACTTGTAACCCCCACTACGATCAATCAGGTACTGGTAGTGTGAGCAATCGAAGACTAGAAGTAGGACATTCTATAAGAACCAGTATAACTCTTGCCACCACTTAGCACACCATCTGGGCCTAAAATGCGCATACACGAATTTACTCACCGGTGCTAGTTTGAAACACCAACAACCTTCTTGAATGAAACAATAATGCGTTGATAGGCCTCTAAGGTTGAAGTCTTAGGCAATATATATCTAGCTGGATATGAACATCTCTTGCAATCATATTTTTCATACTCACTACACACCCTGCCAGCTTACACATACTATAGATGAGGATAGTTGAAAAACTAAGGTACTTTCCATATTTTGTGTTGGAGCTTAAAATAGGGTTCAGGTCATGTGTTCCTTATTTTTTTGAAGTTGATATATACAAATATTGTTACTCTTGAACAATAAGGATGCATTAATCTTTGGTTTGTCTTCCCTTTTTATTTGTTGCAATGATTATTATAAATTCTTAGTGGTTGGTTGTCATATTAGTAACACTAATATGCATTTTTCACAATTTGAATATTGAATACTTCCTCGATGTGGTTCTAAATTTGAAAATGGTGTTGTTATATGGCATGTCATGCAAATATCCTCAATTTCTGTCTGTTTGTGTACCTAGGCGTGCTACCAAGCATATTCACCTCTTCCATCCAATATATGACATGACATTTGTGTACCCCATCACAAGGCATTGGCATTAGTATCCTCCAACAAGTTTCCCATTTAGGTTCTATTGTTGATTCAAACTAATGCCACTAAAATATGACAAGTATTGTGGAAAATAGAAGTTTAGAATACAAAACATATTGATGGATAGAAAACTCCAGTACATATTACCCAATTCATTTTAGATTATGAATTATAAAGCAAAGGTTTTACAAACCCAATACTTCAATTCGGTTCTGACATCCGACTTGTCGATCTCTTCTCTCTTATTCGACAAAGGATGGGAGCAACCACCTGACGCGTTGATGCAATCCCGCCTGCAACTACTACTACGACTACAATGCTCCGATTCTCCCAAGATTTGCCACCTATTCTCTCGTCAATCCACTGTCCTCTATGCACTCTAGCTCCAACCATGTGAAGTTTGGCACCAGCAGTAGCAGAAACTAACTTAGCCTACCACTACTCAAAATTTATGTGAAACCCTAAACCTTATAGGGTTTGTGCCTGTAGGCACATGGGTAATCTGTGTCTGTTGCCTCTCTAGTCATGACGACTAAGCACTGATGGCAATTAAGCATAAGGGGAGGATTTGAACCTGACTAGCAAGAAGCAACCCACCATGGCAGAGCGGACTTATACCAAAGTTTGCAAATGAGTAGCATCAAATCCACTGATTAAAGTCCTTTTCATCATACTTATCGTTGTTGATGGTCTTGAACTTCTTTGGATACATGAGGGCATTTAGTCTTCTAGAAAAGCTAGGGAAGTCATCCACTGGTTTGTCCTCAAAGTCATACTCGATTGTCTAAGAAGAATATGTGGTTGGGATCTTCATGTTTGGCATTTAAACGGTCGTGCAAAACTTGACTGTGAGGATGTCATGCAAATCACTTTGACGTTAATTGCCTTGAGAGTGGCCTATGCCTCTCCAATTTTGGTTGATGATCTAAGCACTTTGGGCCTTATAGGACACAAATTTTACAATTATGATGATGAACATCACAATAGAGATCGCGACATGGATGCATAGAAAATTGAATGGTCTCTACAAGCATCTAAAGGTGGGAAATTTACATGGAGGTCTAATAATTAATAGGGATGCTATTGTGAGTAATACATGGATATTTTTGGGTGTCATCTATGCAAAGAGATTACTTTCTTGAACGAATCAATAATGTGTGGATAGGCCTCCAAGGTTGAAGTCTTAGGTAATATATATCCAATAGGATATGAACATCTATTACAATCATCTTTTCCGTACGCACTACACACCTATCGTCTTACACATACTATAGATGAGAAGAGTTGAAAAACTAAGGTACTTTCCATATTTTGTATTGAAGCTTGAAACCGGTTCAGGTAAAAAAGTTCATATACACAAATATTGTTAGTCTTGGATAATAAGGATGTATTATTTTTTGGATTGTATTTTCTTTTATTTTTTGCAATGGTTATTATAAATTCTTAATAATTGGTTTGTCATATCAGTAACAGTAATCTGTATTTTCTCCAATTTGAATATTGAATATTTCCCCACTGTGGTTATAAATTTGAAAATGACATTGACATTTGTGTACCTCGTCACAAGGTACATTAGTGTCCTCCAACAAACAAGTTTTCTGTTTAGGTTCTATGATTGATTGAAACTAATGCGACTAAAACATGACAAGTATAGTGGAATTTAGAAGTAACACTGCTAATTAGTTGTCTGTACATGTTACGTTTCTATAAATCATATAGGTAGACATTGTTTAAATGAAATATTTATTTAAACACCATTATATTAAATATTTATTCAAATTATTAGTAGGTTTATATATTTACAATATCTCTCCTTCATATAATGCAAACAAACATGAGTTACAATAAGCTAATTGTTTTATACCAAGCGAGCAGGGTTAATAAACTCATGCTTGAATATAGTACAGATGCGACTATTGGTGTGAACTAATATATAGTTTTGTAGCTAGAAGTGACAATAGCCTAAAAAATTCACAAATCGTCATGTGAAGTAGTGTTCTAACCAATACCATCGGTAAGAATGAACATATCATCTTTCGGACCTTCATTGTGAGAAATTCTGTTTCAAAAATTGAACAATTACAGTCGCCAAAAATCACTGTAGTCGCCATTAGTTTTCTAAAGAAATGCTCACCAAACTCAGGTATAACAAATTGCTAAATATATATTGGGAACAAAACTAACTCTAGTCTGTAACAGTTCCCAATTGTAGCTTGTTTAAAAGAAACTGAAGCTTTCCTCTGGTTCTTCGTGCTGTCTTGGCTCACTGTTGCAACTTTCCTTGATTCAGATTCAACCATACATGCATCACTCTCCTATATGATCTGTGTTCGTCTTCTTTAGTGGCCTATCCATCTTCTTCGTGGATCACATTTTTCGCTTCATTGGTAGCTCGGTTTGTCTTCTGCTAGTAGAGACCGTGAGATGATCAAGAGATTTTTTTTCACTTCACACATGAATGCATAGAAAATTGAATGGTCTCTACAAGCATCTAAAGGTGGGAAATTTACATGGAGGTCTAATGATGAATATGCATGGATGCTATTGTGGGTACTACACATTGATATTTTTGGGTGTCATCTATGCAAAGAGATTACCTTCTTGAACGAATCAATAACGTGTGGATAGGCCTCCAAGGTTGAAGTCTTAGGTAATATATATCCAGACGGATATAAACATCTCTTACGCACTACACACTTGCTGGCTTACACATACTACAGATGAGAATAATTGAAAAACTAAGTTACTTTCCATATTTTGTATTGAAGCTTGAAACTGGTTGTGTTCCTCTTTTTAAAAAGTTCATATACACAAATATCGTTAGTCTTGGATAATAAGGATGTATTATTTTTTGGATTGTATTTTCTTTTATTTTTACAATGATTATTATAAATTCTTAATAATTGGTTTTTCATATCAGTAACAGTAATCTGTATTTTCCCCAATTTGAATATTGAATATTTTCCCACTGTGGTTATAAATTTGAAAATGGCATTGATATATGTCATGCCACACAAAAATCCTTAATTCATGAATGTTTGTGTACCATAGCATTGCTACCAAGCATATTCACCTTAGGTTCGTTTCATCCAATATATAACAAGACATTTGTGTACCTCGTCACAAGGTATATTAGTGTCCTCCAACAAACAAGTTTGTCGTTTAGGTTATATGGTTGATTGAAATTAATATAATGCGACTAAAACATGACAAGTATAGTGGAATTTATAAGTCACACAGCTAATTAGTTGCATGTACATGCTACGGTTTCTATAAATTATATAGGTAGACCTTGCTTAAATAAAATATTTATTCAAACACCATTATATTAACTATTTATTCAAATTATTAGTTGGTTTATATATTTACAATATCTCTCCTTTATATAGCGCAAACAAACATGAGTTGCAAGAAGCCAAGCGTTTTATACCAAGCGAGCAGGGTTAATAAACTCATGCTTAAATATAGTAGAGATGTGACTATTGGTGTGAACTAATATATAGCTTTGTAGCTAGAAGTGACAATAGCCTAATAAATTCACAAACATCATGTGAAGTAGTATTCTAACCAATACCATCGGTAAAAATGAACATATCGTCTTTCAGACCTTCATTATATTGGTGAGAGATTCTGTTTCAAAATTTGAACAATCACAAGTGGCCGAAAATCACTGTAGTCACCATTAGTTCTCTAAAGAAATGCTCACTAAACTCAGGTTTAATTAACAAGTTGCTAAATATATATTGGGAACAAAACTAACTCTAGTCTCTAACAGTTTCCAATTGTAAGTTTAAAAGAAACTCAAGCTTTCATCTGGTTCTTCGTGCGGTCTTGGCTCATTGTTGCAACTTTCCTTGACTCAGATTCAACCATGCATGCATCACTCACTACAGTAAACAGAAAAATGTCCGACGGCCGAAGCCGTCGGACATAAGGCTAAAAC
The DNA here is from genome assembly GCA_029449295.1 of Zea luxurians. Lineage (NCBI taxonomy): Eukaryota > Viridiplantae > Streptophyta > Magnoliopsida > Poales > Poaceae > Zea > Zea luxurians. The sequence goes on from JAOPSE010000002.1 coordinate 163,735,139, forward strand.
CGTCAGAGATAGGTAATGTCCGACGGCTTTACCTTATCTCCGACGGCTTTAAGCCGTCGGAGATAATTCGTCGGAAATAACACTATATCCGACGGCAGCCGTCGGATATACACTATATCCGACAGCCGTCTCTGCCCGTCGGACATAATACACAGCAACCGTTTTAACGGTCAGCCTGTGGGGCCCACAGGCTTATGTCCGACGGCCCGGCGCTAGGCCGTCGGACATAATGAAGCCTTATATCCGACGGCCCGGCGCTAGGCCGTCGGACATAAGCCTGTTTTATGTCCAACGGCTACCACTAGGCCGTCGGACATAATAAATTACAGAATTTACACAAAATTCTGTTTTTTAAAAAATCTGACATTTATAAAACAAAAATAGATTTCATGCACATATACACATTCACATTCACAATCACAAGTATACACATTCAAATAAGTATTCACAATCACAAATATTCTCACAAATATTAACATTCACAAATTTAACATCAACATATAGGTCCGACGGTTGTTGCAAACTGACATTGTGTCTCACAAACAAGTGTTGCAAAGTGTTTCATAAATTAACATCACGACACATCAATCATATCCATAGCCACCTCCTCCGGCTGGACTCTGCGTGTTGAAAAGGTTGTTCACCCACGAATGTGTTGTGTCGTCTTGACCAGACCCATCACCAGGTGCGGCAACTGAAGCAGGTGGTGTCTGAAATCCCTATAACACAAGCACATAAAATAGTAACCACTCAGTTGTTCATTTAAACATATAAGACATCTATGATCATGTCACACACGCATATGTGTACATACCATAGGGAATTGTGACGGAGGCGGAGGCGGAGGTGGAGGCGCCAACATTGGCATTGGCAGTGCAAACTCCGGAGGCGGCATCCCATATGTCGGCATCGGGACGCCCGCTTGTTGGGCTAGTTGCTACAAATTATATACAAGTCATTGTTGAGCTAATAAGATACACATCAAGTGTTTTGCAAAATAAGCTACAAAATGTTACTTCAGCTTACCGAGAGAAGAGCTTGATTTTGGGCCTGGAGGTTTGCATAATACTCGTCCCTCTTCTTCTGGTACTCGGCTTGTTGCCTCTGGTACTCAGATTGTTGCCTCTGGTACTCCAATTGTTCCCTCAAGACTGATTGATGGTACTCTGCCTGTTGACGCAACACTGCCATCTCTATGTCGTGGGCGGATGATCGTGAACGGGACGACTGTGAAGACGACGATGTGGACTGTCGTCCACGGCGTCTTAGCTCTCTGGAATCAATCGTAGAATCAAAAATACCCAACCTACAAGAGTGAACCATGCACTTAGTATAGTAACTCATGCCTCAGTTGAATCGCAAGCATATGATGGCAATTTTGTAATCCAAATTAAATAATCTCACCGTCCGTGGGCTTGTCCTCCTCCGCTAGCATATGCTGCCTGAGGGTCGATTGGCTGGCTCCTCCAATCGTACTCCTGCCCATGGCGTTGAACCATCTCCTCCCCATACGAAGCCTGGAGGCAAACAATATCAAATATAAGTGCATAACCCCTATGCCCTTGCAAACAATATCAAACACATAATAGAGTATCAAAAACTCACTAGACGGTCGGTGGCCGTCTGAGTGCATAACACATCAGGATTCTGAGGATCAGAACCCCTATGCCCTTGCATATACACCTCCACATCCGTGGGCGTACGACCGGATTTGACTTCCTGTACATAAAAGTTACAATGACACATTTCTATGTAATTCAAAAGTTACAACAAACTGTGACTTACCATTCCCTTAGCCAAGCGCACATGACCATCACCACCGTAGTTGTGGAACGACTCGGTCCCACGGTTTCCCCTGTTCCTTTCGGAAATGGCACGAAACTCAGGGGAAGCCCACCATCTGCACAATGCCCGATAACCCTCCGATTGGGTGGTCCCCTCTTCACAATCGTGTCCTTTTTAAAAGCGTTCCTATCGAACCTGAACGGGTGATCCTCTGGCAAAAAACATCTATGGCAATCGAAGTAACATATCTTTCCACCAAACTTTAGTCGAAAGCATGAAGTGTCTTCAACGCATATCGGACATGTCAAAATCCCATGACAACTCCATCCAGCAAAGATACCATAAGCCATAAAATCATGAATAGACCATAAAAACACGGCTCTCAGGTTGAACTTCTGTTTCTTGTAACAATCGTACGCCTCGACTCCTTCCCACAAAATTTTCAATTCTTCAATCAGGGGCCTCATCATCACATCGATCTTTGTTCCAGGATGATCCGGACCAGGTATTACAAGACACAAGAAAATAAATTCATATTTCATGCAAAGAGCTGGTGGAAGGTTGTATGGAACAGCAAAGACGGGCCAACATGAGTACGACGTTGCAGTTAGATTGAATGGCGAGAAACCATCTGTTGCCAAACCGAAGCGAACATTCCTCACTTCATCAGCAAAGCTGGAATCAAAAGCATCTAGTGCCTTCCATGCATCTGTATCAGCTGGGTGCACCATGACATTTCGATTCTCACGTACCCCTTCTTTGTGCCACCTCATGTGTCTGGCTGTATTCTTGGAGATGAACAAACGTTTCAACCGAGGTATAAGAGGCATGTAACGAAGCTGCTTACGTGCAATCTTCGTAGTCACGGTCAACCCATCGTCGTTTTCAACCTCAACGAATCTACGCTCACCACATACAGTACACTCCTTCTCACCTGTGGTCTCCTTCCAGAAAAGCATACAATTATTTTCACAGACATCGATTTTTTCGTAGTCCATACCGAGGCCAGATAACAGCTTTTTAGACTGATACATGTCCTTTGGCATCTTGTGATTCTCCGGAAGTACATCACTGATCAAGTTCAAAAGTTCCTTGTAACAGTTGTTTGAGAATGCAAACTTAGACTTAATAGCCATAAGTCGAGTCACAAATACAAGGACGGTCACTTTTGTGTGCTCATGCAATGGCTCTTCGGCAGCTTTAAGGAGCTCGAAGAACTTCTGAACCTCAGGTGTAGCTGGATCCTCAAACTCGGTGGGTTGACCGGGGTTCTCCGAATCGACGATTAGAAGCTCATGGCGTACATCGTCAAGCATCTCTTCCATCCTATCGTAGTCCTCCTCTTCATGTGACTGAACTTCCGATACAGTACGAGGAGGTGGGTCCTCACCGTGGTGCACCCACACCTCATAGCCTGGCATATAACCGTTCTTGCAAATATGTATTGTCGGCGTTTCGAGACCGGGGGGTCCCCGAGCCGACGAGTGAGTGTGCCGCGTGCCCCAGCCCAGATGGGTAGAGCGCGTGGGCGAGCGCGAAGGGGGGAGAGAGCGAGGTGGCCGGAGCCGGGTCATGAGGGAGGCGGAGATCCCGCGGCCTTCGTGTTCGTCCCGCGCCCAGGTCGGGTGCGCTTGCAGTAGGGGGTTACAAGCGTCCGCGCGGGTGAGGGGAGCGAGCGGCCCCAAGAGAGCGCCTGCCCCTGCCCTCGTTCCCGCGAGGCCAACCTTCTCTAAGAAGGCCCTGGTCCTTCCTTTTATAGGCGTAAGGAGAGGATCCAGGTGTACAAATGGGGGTGTAGCAAGGTGCTACGTGTCTAGCGGGGGAGAGCTAGTGCCCTAAGTACATGCCAAGGTGGCAGCCGGAGAGATCTTGGCACCCAGCTGGTGTAGCGTCGTGGCCGTCGGAGAAGCAATGGAGCCTGGCGGGGGGACAGCTGTCGGAGTGGCTGGGCCCTTGCTGACGTCCCCCTGCTTCCGTAAGAGAGCTGAGAACCGCCGTCGTCATGGGTCCAGCGGGGCGTCATCATTGCCTATCTGGCGGAGCTAGCCAGATGGGACGTCGGTCCTGTTTTCTGTGGCCCGGGTCGGCTCGGGGTAGGGTGATGAAGGCGCTTCCTGTCGACGTGGCGGACTCGTGCCCTAGGTCGGGCGACGTGGAGGCTCCTCCGAGGCCGGGGTCGAGTTTGTCCTGCATGGCCGAGGCCGAGCCCGAGCTCCTGGGTCGGGCGAGGCGGAGGTCGTTCGGCAGAGGCTAGGGCGGAGTCCGAGCCCTGGGTCGGGCGAAGCGGAGTTCGTCGTCTTCCGGGGCCTTAGCCCGAGTCCAAGCCCTGGGTCAGGCGGAGCGGAGTTCGCCGTCTTCCGGGGCCTTAGCCCGAGTCCGAGCCCTGGGTCGGGCGGAGCGGAGTTCGCCGTCTTCCGGGGCCTTAGCCTGAGTCCGAGCCCTGGGTCGGGTGGAGCGGAGTTCGCCGTCTTCCGGGGCCTTAGCCCGAGTCCGAGCCCTGGGTCGGGCGGAGCGGAGTTCGCCGTCTTCCAGGGCCTTAGCCCGAGTCCGAGCCCTGGGTCGGGCGGAGCGGAGTTCGCCGTCTTCCGGGGCCTTAACCCGAGTCCGAGCCCTGGTTCGGGCGGAGCTTCCTATGGCGCTTTTGGCCAAGCCTGGCCGCCCGTCGGTCTCACTCTTTGCGTCAAATGCCCCAGTGACTTGGTCGGTCGGCGCGGTGATTTAGTCAGGGTTGCTTCTTAACGAAGGCAAGGCCTCGGGCGAGCCGGAGATGCGTCTGCCGTAAAAAGGGGGCCTCGGGCGAGACGGAAACACCTCAGGGTCGGCTGCCCTTGCCCGAGGCTAGGCTCGGGCGCGGCGTGATCGAGTCGCTCGTATGGACTGATCCCTGACTTAATCAAACCCATCAGGCCTCTGCAGCTTTATGCTGATGGGGGTTACCAGCTGAGAATTAGGCGTCTTGAGGGTACCCCTAATTATGGTCCCCGACAGTAGCCCCCGAGCCTCGAAGGGAGTGTCAGCACTCGCTTGGAGGCTTTCGTCGCACTTTTTTGCAAGGGGACCAGCCTTTCTCGGTTGCACTTTGTTCCGGTGGGTGCGCGCGAGCGCACCCGCCGGGTGTAGCCCCCGAGGCCTCGGAGGAGTGGTTTCACTCCTCCGAGGTCTTAATGCCTTGCGTAATGCTTCGGCTGGTCAGGCGGTTCCCTCATGCGAACAGGCCGTAGCCCGGGTGCACTGTCGGGGCCCAAGTTCTCGGGCTGGTATGTTGACGCCGTCAACGGTTCGGCCGGAGCCGGGTTTGCGAGAGCAGCCCCCGAGCCTCCGCACAGAGCGAGAGGACGATCAGGGACAGACTCGGCTTTTTTACATACGCCCCTACGTCGCCTTTCCGCAAGGAGGAGGGGGGAGAGCGCCATGTTACCCTCGATGGGCACCGAACATGGTGTCTCCGGTGAGCTGCAATCAGGTAATCCGAGTGGACGTCCGTGCCCCGTTCGTTGGGGGTCGGCTAGGGGCCCGGAGGCACGCCCAAAAGTACCTGCGGGTGACCTGCCGGACCCGGTCCCCTGGCGACGGGGTCCGAGGGCTCGTTGCCTCCCTCCGATGGGATTCCGTTACAAGGTCGTTCCCGCTGGTCTCGGAAATGTCCTAGGGTACCTCGGGAGCGCAGCCCGAGCCTTGGTTATGTATCGAACGTACCCCTGGTCATCCCTCGCTCGGTGTCTGAGGCGACTGTGAACCCTTCGGAGGGCCAGCCTTCGAACCCCTGATCAGTAATGGGCGCGGAGCCCGAGTAGCCTGAGGCGGTCGTGGAACCTTTCGGGGGGCCGACCTTCGAACCCCTGACCAGTAGTGGGTGTCGGGCCCACGCGATCTGAGGCGGCTGTTGAACCCTTCGGGGGGCCAGCCTTCGAACCCCTGATCAGTAAGGAGGCTCGGAGCCCAGTTCCTTCACGGGGAAGGATCCCTTTGGGGGTATCCCCCTTCCCGGTCCCTGTTGCAAGAGATAGAGAAAGAGGAAAAAGGGAAAAAGGATACGAAATTGAACGACGTGGCGTACCTTTTTTGGTGTGGTCGTTTTGGCGAAGGAGAAGCGTCGCCAGCTGCTCCTGCCAGAAGCGCTGCCCGTCGAGCCGCGGAGTTAATGCGTCGGGGCGAGTAGTTGGCGAGGCTGCCATTGCGCGTGCGCGAGCCGTTCGAGGAACGGGTCACGGGCGTGTCGTCTTCACACCGTGAGAGAGGGTTCTCTCGCTGCCTCCGGATGGGACGTGAGCTTGGCTGATGGCGTGACCGCTGCTCTTCGCCCTCGGTTCTCTTGGAAACCTGTCTGGCTGGAGCCTAGCCGAGTTGTCCGTTGGCAGGGTCGACGCCGGGGTCGATCAGCCGAGGCTTCGGACCGGGCTGGTGCCTTCGGAAGGCGGTTGGCCGAGGCCCCGGAGGTGGCCGACCGAGCCGCTCGCTCGGGCCGGATCCCGGAGAAGTCCCTGACGGCGATCGCTCAGGCGTGGTGATGACGTCGTCCTTCGGAGCGGAGGCCCTCGGACCGCGTCGCCGTCCGCGGCTAGGCCGGGCCTCGCCGAAGGTGCCGTCGATGCCGAGGGTGTCGCTGCCCCCTTCCAGAGTCAAGACCCGAGCCTGCAGGATCAGCTTGTCTTGTAGTGTGCGCTTTGTGCGGCCGTCGAGGCCAGAACACACACCCTTGCTGTGTTGTAAAGCTGCGTCTCTTTTCCTCTTGTTTCGAGCATCTGGGCTTTTTGTCGGTAACAGGGATGTTAGTGCGAGCGAGAGTTGCTTCTCACGGAAGGTGATGAGTGAGGTATCCGTATCCCGGAGGCGTGGGAGTCCCTCGGCTCGGTCGGCCTTGCCGCTTACGCGCACTTTTACTCGTCCATGAGGCCCTATCACCGACTTGGTCGAGAAAACTCGAAGAATCGCTTCGACAGAAGGGCTTCCGAACGTAGAGACTTGTTCGATCCGCGGAGTCACCTTATCCGGACGCGAGTTACTTATCGCAGAAGGTGATGAGTGAGGTATCCGTATCCCGGAGGCGTAGGAGTCCCTCGGCTCGGTCAGCCTTGACTGCTTACGTGTACCCCGTCGTTTCCAGGACCCACTTTTCGAAGTAGTCAAAAAGCACGAAAGATATTCTGGTAAAAGAGATTTTCTTTTTGAGGAAAATTTTGACGCAGAGGGGGTTTCCCCCTTTTAGCCCCCGAGGGAGGGTCGGGCTTTGCCGAGGCGAGGCCGACCCTTCCTTGTTGACTAAACTTTGCGTGGGTGTGAGGTATATGAACAACTTGGAAACATCTTAAGGGTAGAAGCGACGTAGCTGTTGGATGTTCCAAGCGTTGCCGTAGACCTCGCCTTGACTGTTGGCCAGCTTGTACGTTCCGGGCTTCAGAACTTTGGCGATGACGAACGGCCCCTCCCAGGGGGGCGTGAGCTTGTGCCTCCCTCGGGCGTCTTGCCGCAGCCGAAGCACCAGGTCGCCCACCTGGAGGTCTCGGGGTCGGACCCCTCGGGCGTGGTAGCGTCGCAGGGACTGCTGATACCGCGCCGAGTGTAGTAAGGCCCTGTCCCGAGCCTCGTCCAGCTGGTCCAGCGAGTCTTCTCGGCTAGCTTGGTTGCTTTCATCGTTGTAGGCCCTCGTCCTCGGGGAGCCGTATTCCAGGTCAGTGGGCAAGACGGCCTCGGCCCCGTAGACCAGGAAGAACGGCGTGAAACCCGTGGCTCGGCTCGGCGTCGTCCTCAGGCTCCAGACCACCGAGGGGAGTTCCTTCATCCATCGCTTGCCGAACTTGTTGAGATCATTGTAAATCCGAGGCTTGAGCCCTTGTAGAATCATGCCATTGGCATGTTCTACTTGCCCATTCGACATGGGATGAGCTACGGCGGCCCAGTCTACCCGGATGTTGTGATCCTCGCAAAAATCCAAGAATTTTTTGCCGGTGAACTGGGTGCCGTTGTCGGTGATGATGGAGTTCGGGACCCCGAACCGATGGATGATGTTGGTGAAGAACGCCACCGCCTGCTCGGATCTGATGCTGTTCAGGGGTCGGACCTCGATCCACTTGGAGAATTTGTCGACGGCGACCAGCAGGTGCGTGTAGCCCCCGGGCGCCTTCTGCAGAGGGCCAACGAGGTCCAGACCCCACACAGCGAAGGGCCAGGTGATGGGTATCGTCTGCAGAGCCTGAGCGGGTAGGTGGGTCTGCTGTAACACCCAAAATTCTGAATTTGGGATTGATAGAAGAAATCTGAGCAAAATACCATTGATAAATAATTAAACTTTATAATTCACCCTTTTTAAAGGTAAATACTCATAATAAAATAAATGAAGAAACACTATGTAGTAATTGTGCATCATGAGAAAGTTTAACTTGTGCATAAATTTGAAATCTAGAATTTAAAACTTGATTTGATTTGAATTGGAAATAGGAAAGAAAGAAGAGAAATGTTAGGAAGATAAAAATAATATAAATATATTTCAAAAATTGGTATTTATTCAGTTCACAACATGATTGAGGAATAAACTTACACAAGGTTTGAAACTAAATTCGAATTCAAATTGATTCTTGAATTTGAAAAGAGAAATGAAAAAGAAAACAGAAAATATAAAAAGAAAAGGAAAAAGGAGCTTACCTGGGCTTCAGTAGCGCTTTTCGGCCCATCTAAGGAATCAACTCCGCGCGGCCCAGGAAACCCACACCCTCGCGCGCGTTGTCTGCCTGCTGGGTGGGGCCCGCCCGTCGGTTTCACGCGCGCCGGCTTGCTTTCCTCGCGCCGACACAACGGGCCCAGTCGTCAGCCGCTGGGCGCGCGCGTCTCACTTCCTCGCTGGCGCGTGGGACCGGGTGGTCAGTGCCGTCGTCTCCGTAAGACTCGCGGCGTGCTCAACCGAATCCGCGAGCTCAACGTCCGCCGCAATCCAGGGACCCAACGGCCTCTCCGCGATTCGCTCGGCGCAATCCGACTGTGCTCCACCTTTTATAGCTCGGTCAACCCCTCCTTCCTTCCCCTCCTTCTCATCCACGCCGTACGCAAAGCCACCACTGCCGCCAACCCTGCGTCACGGCGCTAGCTCGCCACTGCCACCATTAAGCCGTCCTTTCGGTCCGTAGCGCTTCGGGCCAACTCACTGTTGGTGTACCCGGGCTCGTCGGGCGGAATCGACACCCGAGTGCCTACGAATTCGTCGCCGTGGAAGCAAATCCGCCGCTCACCGTGGCCGGGCCCCTGCACTGCGCAACCTCGGTAAGAAAGCCATCCCCCGTGATCGCTTTGATCCCCGCATGGTAAATATCGATTCAATTTGAAGCTTAGCGCTTGGGGAACGCCGATTTCACCTCACCGGAGATCGACCGGGAGGGAATCGCGGCGGCGCCGCCGTCTTGGTAGGTCGGGGGGAGAAGAGGGATTCGCGTCCGTCGATTCGGCGATGGACGGCTGCGATTAGATCTGCGCGTACCCGTTCGCCACTTTAGGTCGGAGCCGTTGATTTGTGATCGTGCGGTTCCGGTGGGAAGATCGGTTCATTAAAATCTAGCCGTTAGATCCAGATCGTGTGGTCCCGTGCGCATACCGGTTTAAAACCACGGCGATCTAATCCGGTGCGTCCGTGCGTGATCCGACGGCCAGAATACCTCCATACCCCTTCGCGGGTTACTTTTATTAAAGAGACCCTGTGTTTTGGTTTAATCAACCCGCCGTCCACCGCGGGGGTTTTCTGAGTCTTAGGTTTATTTGCGCAGAGCCCCCTGGGTTTCTCTGGAATTGAGGCCCAGTCCAGTGAGTTATAAAATCAGGGAAATTAATTAGAAAATGAGTTTTTAATATAAAAATAATTCCTAGAATTTATATAATTCATAGAAAATGCATATGAACTCCAAATTAATCCATTCCACTTCCTATAATTTTGTAATATTATTGTTTATCAATTAGTACCACTGGTTTTACATAAAAGTCACATTAAAATTGTTATCTTAACTAATCTTGTAATAAGCACATATAATCTTTGGAAAATCATAACTTAAAATCTACAACTCCAAAATTAATACTTCTTTTTCCTGTGATCTTATTTTGATATGTAGATTATTAATATGTATTTTGCATATATGTTTGGTGTAATGTTAATCTTGCCTATACCATGTATGTTTGTATTGCTACGACTAGTGCGAGGTCACGAGTCACCTGAAGATCATCCTGGTACCTGGATCTCAAGGCCCAGGCAAGTTGTGCCCTTGATCACTTCTTTTCACCTACTCATGTTCTAATTAATCATAATGATCTGCATAGGTTAATTTTGATGGGACCCAATAGGTCACCCTAGATTGTTTATCTCATTACCTTGTTTACCCCTGAATCACTTGGGTAGTTTGCTATTGCTTTATATGGTTTTGGGATAATCATTTATTACCTCCATGTTCCAATTCTTGTTGTTATTCTGTTTATGTTCATGTTGATATCATTAATGTTAATTGGAACATGGAGCGACCACCCGGGAAAACAGTGCTACCACAAGGGTAGTATGGGATGCCCTTGGCTGATTAATTAGGAAAGCTAGTGGAAGACTACCTTACCCGAAAGGGGCAAGGGCAGTAGGGGAGAGGTCAGTGCGGGAAGTGCCCTCGGGAGGATTTTGCTGCGATGGCGGTCCTGCAAGGGATTCCTGTACTGGATCTTCCTATAAACTGTAGCGGGTTTTCGGAAGCTAGTGGAACTTTGTAAAGGCCTCGTAGTGCTACCCTGCCTCACTTCCTTGGTAGAGGTGTATGGGATTCATGACCCCTTGGCAGATGGGTAACACGACTTGTGGGTAAAGATGCGCAACCTCTGCAGAGTGTAAAACTGGTATACTAGCCGTGCTCACGGTCATGAGCAGCTCGGACCCTCACATGATTAATTTATGGAACTAAATTCAATTTGTCATATGCATTGCATTGCAGGTGAAGTAGTTACTTTTGTTCTATTACTTAATTGGGTTTGGTATTTACTTATACTTAGTAACTGCTAATAAAATTTTGACCAACTTTAAAAGCAATGCTCAGCTCTAACCATCTTCTTTGGTAAGCCTTACACTTTATGAGCTCCCACCTTTGGCGAGTTCATGCACATTATTCCCCACAACTTGTTGAGCGATGAACGTATGTGAGCTCACTCTTGCTGTCTCACATACACCACAGGTCAAGACCAGGTACTGCAGGATGATGCTCATGGAGGATGATGTGATGAGTTCGTGAGAGGTCTAGGTCGTCGTCTCCCAGTCAACTTTGGGTTGCTGGACCGTTGTCTCCCTCTAATGTAATTATTTATTTTGTATAGAACTCCTGTTATATATAAAGTTGTGACATTCGATCCTGTGCCACTTTACATCATATGTTTGAGACTTGGTCCCAGCATACCTGGTGTTTTAACCCCGGGTTTTGGACCCCTAAAATCCGGGTGTTACAGAAGTGGTATCAGAGCAATGTTGACTGTAGGACGAAACCTAGATAGAACTGGACAACCCCTACATACTTATCTTTGCTACTCTGAATCTTTTCTAAACTTATCTTAAATCTTTTCTCATCTATTTCCGCTTTACTCTGATTACTCTTACCTTTTCATTCTAAAGACAAGTGTGGATTTCACACTTTGAAATCCTGTGCCTAAAGTGACTTTAAGAATAGGAGACCTAATCCTAGGAACAAAAACAAAACTATTTTTTATAAGTGGCTATGTATTTGAATGTTTGTTCTTATGATGTCTGTCTGATTTGGATCTTTGTTTGAGTGTGATGGGTTGTGGAGTAATGTCCACAATTGCATCTGCATATACATAGGTATAAAAATATATTTATAAAATAACTAGACAGCCTAGATTATCCCCATTGGAACATATCTAGCTTAAGAGATTTATCTCATCCTAAAAAGCTCTCATTCTAACCAAATCATCTTATCTTAAAAGATTCTCCCTTATCTTAGTAGATCCATCTTATCTTAAAAGATACTCATCTTATCTCGAAAAGATTTTTATCCTTATCCTAATAGATCTAACTGGCCTCAGAAGATTCTATCTTACCTTTATGGATCTGTCTTATCCTAATAAGCATACTTATCCACCCTAGTTTAACAACCAGGATCTAATGCAAATTAATTAGATCTTATCTAGTCAAACTAGTCACACCAATCTAACCTAGATCTGATCTAATTTAAAGTGACTTATCAAACATGTTAGATAATACTGATGAAATAGTTTAGACTCTAAAACTATAGAACCAGTCTTAACTTAGATCACCCTGCACTAAATTAAGAATGTCAGATCAACTTGGCCATATGCAACTACCTTAACCATCCAATAGTTGCATAACCCCTCGATTCTAACCCAGCAAGAGATTCTAACCAACCTACACATAATCCATCCTACTCAGATATATCTTACCCTGATAAATCTATCTAACTTAAACCAGTCTAATCTAGATCATATCTAATTTAATATGGTCTAATCTAGTGTGAGTTACTTAATGCTGGTAGAAAAGATAAGGCCATACTCCTAAATCACTTAAGCCTAATTTGGAGACTTATATCAACTTGGCCTTACACAACAACTCGACCTATATAACAAGTTACATAACTTACCCAATCAATAGAGTCTTAATGGATTACATAATCTATCAACCACCACCTGACATCAAACAAGATTTTGACCTACATCATGTAGACTATTTCATCCATAACTATCTTAACCATATTCCCCCAACTCTGATGATATACACCGACCCCGAATTAATGAGACAAGACCAGAGAAGATGATCGACTTCATCAAGGAAGGATGAGCACCAACTCAAGTCTTCAAGGATCAAGTAAGGTCACCAAGATGAGTCAAGATCCACAATCTTGGATGAAGTCTTTTCTTATCCTACTCTTTCTTACCCAAACCTATATATGCCCTAAAGACATCTTCTATCCTACATAAAATAGTGGACATACATATAATCCCCATGCTCTCCTATCACTTACTAATAATAAAAAGAGAGACTCTTGATTTTGAACTAATTAAGAAACTAAAAGCTAGATTTCAAATCACTCTTCCTATATCCTCTTTCTTACAAATCTCGAGGGCGAGATTATTTTTAAGGGGGGTAGGATTTGTAACACCCAAAATTCTGAATTTGGGATTGATAGAAGAAATCTGAGCAAAATACCATTGATAAATAATTAAACTTTATAATTCACCCTTTTTAAAGGTAAATACTCATAATAAAATAAATGAAGAAACACTATGTAGTAATTGTGCATCATGAGAAAGTTTAACTTGTGCATAAATTTGAAATCTAGAATTTAAAACTTGATTTGATTTGAATTGGAAATAGGAAAGAAAGAAGAGAAATGTTAGGAAGATAAAAATAATATAAATATATTTCAAAAATTGGTATTTATTCAGTTCACAACATGATTGAGGAATAAACTTACACAAGGTTTGAAACTAAATTCGAATTCAAATTGATTCTTGAATTTGAAAAGAGAAATGAAAAAGAAAACAGAAAATATAAAAAGAAAAGGAAAAAGGAGCTTACCTGGGCTTCAGTAGCGCTTTTCGGCCCATCTAAGGAATCAACTCCGCGCGGCCCAGGAAACCCACACCCTCGCGCGCGTTGTCTGCCTGCTGGGTGGGGCCCGCCCGTCGGTTTCACGCGCGCCGGCTTGCTTTCCTCGCGCCGACACAACGGGCCCAGTCGTCAGCCGCTGGGCGCGCGCGTCTCACTTCCTCGCTGGCGCGTGGGACCGGGTGGTCAGTGCCGTCGTCTCCGTAAGACTCGCGGCGTGCTCAACCGAATCCGCGAGCTCAACGTCCGCCGCAATCCAGGGACCCAACGGCCTCTCCGCGATTCGCTCGGCGCAATCCGACTGTGCTCCACCTTTTATAGCTCGGTCAACCCCTCCTTCCTTCCCCTCCTTCTCATCCACGCCGTACGCAAAGCCACCACTGCCGCCAACCCTGCGTCACGGCGCTAGCTCGCCACTGCCACCATTAAGCCGTCCTTTCGGTCCGTAGCGCTTCGGGCCAACTCACTGTTGGTGTACCCGGGCTCGTCGGGCGGAATCGACACCCGAGTGCCTACGAATTCGTCGCCGTGGAAGCAAATCCGCCGCTCACCGTGGCCGGGCCCCTGCACTGCGCAACCTCGGTAAGAAAGCCATCCCCCGTGATCGCTTTGATCCCCGCATGGTAAATATCGATTCAATTTGAAGCTTAGCGCTTGGGGAACGCCGATTTCACCTCACCGGAGATCGACCGGGAGGGAATCGCGGCGGCGCCGCCGTCTTGGTAGGTCGGGGGGAGAAGAGGGATTCGCGTCCGTCGATTCGGCGATGGACGGCTGCGATTAGATCTGCGCGTACCCGTTCGCCACTTTAGGTCGGAGCCGTTGATTTGTGATCGTGCGGTTCCGGTGGGAAGATCGGTTCATTAAAATCTAGCCGTTAGATCCAGATCGTGTGGTCCCGTGCGCATACCGGTTTAAAACCACGGCGATCTAATCCGGTGCGTCCGTGCGTGATCCGACGGCCAGAATACCTCCATACCCCTTCGCGGGTTACTTTTATTAAAGAGACCCTGTGTTTTGGTTTAATCAACCCGCCGTCCACCGCGGGGGTTTTCTGAGTCTTAGGTTTATTTGCGCAGAGCCCCCTGGGTTTCTCTGGAATTGAGGCCCAGTCCAGTGAGTTATAAAATCAGGGAAATTAATTAGAAAATGAGTTTTTAATATAAAAATAATTCCTAGAATTTATATAATTCATAGAAAATGCATATGAACTCCAAATTAATCCATTCCACTTCCTATAATTTTGTAATATTATTGTTTATCAATTAGTACCACTGGTTTTACATAAAAGTCACATTAAAATTGTTATCTTAACTAATCTTGTAATAAGCACATATAATCTTTGGAAAATCATAACTTAAAATCTACAACTCCAAAATTAATACTTCTTTTTCCTGTGATCTTATTTTGATATGTAGATTATTAATATGTATTTTGCATATATGTTTGGTGTAATGTTAATCTTGCCTATACCATGTATGTTTGTATTGCTACGACTAGTGCGAGGTCACGAGTCACCTGAAGATCATCCTGGTACCTGGATCTCAAGGCCCAGGCAAGTTGTGCCCTTGATCACTTCTTTTCACCTACTCATGTTCTAATTAATCATAATGATCTGCATAGGTTAATTTTGATGGGACCCAATAGGTCACCCTAGATTGTTTATCTCATTACCTTGTTTACCCCTGAATCACTTGGGTAGTTTGCTATTGCTTTATATGGTTTTGGGATAATCATTTATTACCTCCATGTTCCAATTCTTGTTGTTATTCTGTTTATGTTCATGTTGATATCATTAATGTTAATTGGAACATGGAGCGACCACCCGGGAAAACAGTGCTACCACAAGGGTAGTATGGGATGCCCTTGGCTGATTAATTAGGAAAGCTAGTGGAAGACTACCTTACCCGAAAGGGGCAAGGGCAGTAGGGGAGAGGTCAGTGCGGGAAGTGCCCTCGGGAGGATTTTGCTGCGATGGCGGTCCTGCAAGGGATTCCTGTACTGGATCTTCCTATAAACTGTAGCGGGTTTTCGGAAGCTAGTGGAACTTTGTAAAGGCCTCGTAGTGCTACCCTGCCTCACTTCCTTGGTAGAGGTGTATGGGATTCATGACCCCTTGGCAGATGGGTAACACGACTTGTGGGTAAAGATGCGCAACCTCTGCAGAGTGTAAAACTGGTATACTAGCCGTGCTCACGGTCATGAGCAGCTCGGACCCTCACATGATTAATTTATGGAACTAAATTCAATTTGTCATATGCATTGCATTGCAGGTGAAGTAGTTACTTTTGTTCTATTACTTAATTGGGTTTGGTATTTACTTATACTTAGTAACTGCTAATAAAATTTTGACCAACTTTAAAAGCAATGCTCAGCTCTAACCATCTTCTTTGGTAAGCCTTACACTTTATGAGCTCCCACCTTTGGCGAGTTCATGCACATTATTCCCCACAACTTGTTGAGCGATGAACGTATGTGAGCTCACTCTTGCTGTCTCACATACACCACAGGTCAAGACCAGGTACTGCAGGATGATGCTCATGGAGGATGATGTGATGAGTTCGTGAGAGGTCTAGGTCGTCGTCTCCCAGTCAACTTTGGGTTGCTGGACCGTTGTCTCCCTCTAATGTAATTATTTATTTTGTATAGAACTCCTGTTATATATAAAGTTGTGACATTCGATCCTGTGCCACTTTACATCATATGTTTGAGACTTGGTCCCAGCATACCTGGTGTTTTAACCCCGGGTTTTGGACCCCTAAAATCCGGGTGTTACATCTGCTTCGCATAGAATTGGCACCCTTCGCAGGCGCGGACAATTCTAGTGGCGTCAGCCACCGCCGTCGGCCAATAGAAGCCTTGGCGGAAAGCGTTCCCGACGAGGGTTCGAGGTGCTGCATGATGGCCGCAAGCCCCCGAGTGTATTTCCCGCAGGAGTTCCTGACCTTCAGCGATGGAGATGCATCGCTGGAGGATGCCCGAGGGGCTACGGTGGTAGAGCTCCTTCTCATCGCCCAGCAAGACGAACGACTTGGCGCGTCGCGCTACCCGCCGAGCCTCGGCTCGGTCGAGGGGCAGTTCTCCTTGGCGGAGATATTGCAGGTACGGGGTCTGCCAATCTTGATCTGGCATGACCCCGCTCTGCTCCTCCTCGATGCGCAGTGCTTCGCCCTCGGGGCCGAGGGTTCCTCGGGCTTAACCGAGGACGGCTCGGGCTGGGCCGAGGTCACCTCGGACGGGGCCGAGGGCACCTCGGGCTCGGGCGTGTCGCCTATCTTGACGGAGGGTTGGTGCAGATCCCGGGAGAAGACGTCCGGGGGAACCGTCGTTCGCCCCGAGGCTATCTTCGCCAGCTCGTCCGCAGTCTCGTTGTAGCGCCGGGCGATGTGGTTAAGCTCGAGCCCGTAGAACTTGTCTTCCAGGCGTCGAACCTCATCACAGTAGGCCTCCATCTTCGGGTCGCGGCAGTGGGAGTTCTTCATGACTTGGTCGATGACGAGCTGCGAGTCGCCGCGTGCATCGAGGCGTCGGACCCCTAGCTCGATGGCGATTCGCAATCCGTTGATCAGAGCCTCGTACTCAGCCACATTGTTGGACGCCGGGAAATGGAGGCGGAGCACGTAGCGCAGGTGTTTCCCGAGGGGCGAGATGAAGAGCAGGCCCGCGCCGGCTCCCGTCTTCATCAGCGACCCGTCGAAAAACATGGTCCAGAGCTCCGGTTGGATCGGAGCCGTCGGCAACTGGGTGTCGACCCATTCGGCTACGAAGTCCGCAAGTACCTGGGACTTGATGGCCTTCCGAGGGGCGAACGAGATTGTCTCGCCCATGATTTCCACCGCCCACTTTGCGATCCTGCCCGAGGCCTCTCGGCACTGGATGATCTCCCCCAGGGGGAAGGATGACACCACAGTCACCGGATGAGACTCGAAGTAATGTCGCAGCTTTCGCCTCGTCAGGATCACTGCATACAGCAGCTTCTGGACTTGTGGGTAGCGGATCTTGGTCTCGGACAGCACCTCGCTGACGAAGTAAACTGGCCTCGGAATGGGCAAAGCATGCCCCTCTTCCTGCCTTTCGACCACGATCGCGGCGCTGACCACCTGAGTGGTAGCGGCGACGTAGACCAAGAGGGCTTCTCCATCAGCTGGGGGTACCAAGACGGGCGCCTGGGTGAGGAGCGCCTTCAGGTTCCCGAGGGCTTCCTCGGCCTCGGGAGTCCAAGTGAAGCACTCGGCTTTCCTTAAGAGACGGTACAGGGGCAGGCCTCTTTCGCCGAGGCGCGAGATGAAACGGCTCAAGGCCGCGAGACACCCCATGACCCTCTGTACGCCTTTTAAGTCCTTGATGGGCCCCATGCTTGTGATGGCTGCGATCTTCTCCGGGTTGGCTTCGATGCCCCGCTCGGAGACGATGAATCCCAAGAGCATGCCTCGGGGCACCCCGAAGACGCACTTCTCGGGATTGAGCTTGACGCCCTTCGCCTTGAGACACCGGAATGTCACTTCAAGGTCGGAGAGAAGGTCGGAGTCTTTCCTCGTCTTGACTACGATGTCATCGACGTAGGCCTCGACCGTGCGACCGATGTGTTCGCCGAACACATGGTTCATGCACCGCTGGTACGTTGCACCCGCGTTCCTCAAACCGAACGGCATGGTGACATAACAGTACATGCCGAAGGGCGTGATGAAAGAAGTCGCGAGCTGGTCGGACTCTTTCATCTTCATTTGATGATACCCTGAGTAGGCATCGAGGAAAGACAGGGTTTTGCACCCTGCAGTGGAGTCCACGATTTGATCGATGCGAGGTAGAGGGTAGGGGACCTTCGGACATGCTTTGTTGAGACCAGTGTAGTCTACACACATCCGCCATTTCCCCCCTTTCTTCCTCACAAGTACAGGGTTGGCAAGCCATTCGGGATGGAATACCTCTTTGATGAACCCTGCTGCCATCAGCTTGTGGATCTCCTCGCCTATCACCCTGCGCCTTTCCTCGTTGAATCGGCGCAGAGGCTGTCTGACCGGTCGGGCTCCGGCCCGAATATCCAGCGAGTGCTCGGCGACATCCCTCGTTATGTCGGGCATGTCCGAGGGACTCCACGCAAAGACGTCGGCGTTTGCGTGGAGAAAGTCGACGAGCACTGCTTCCTATTTGGGGTCGAGCCCGGAACCGATCCGGATCTGCTTGAAGGTGTCGCCACTGGGGTCGAGAGGGACGGCCTTAACCGTCTCCGCTGGCTCGAAGTTGCCGGCATGTCGCTTCACGTCCGGCACCTCTCGGGAGAGGCTTTCCAGGTCGGCGATGAGGGCCTCGGATTCGGCGAGGGCCTCGGCGTACTCCACGCACTCCACATCGCATTCGAATGCGTGTTTGTACGTGGGGCCGACGGTGATGACCCCGTTGGGGCCCGGCATCTTGAGCTTCAGGTAGGTGTAGTTGGGGATGGCCATGAACTTCGCATAGCATGGCCTTCCCAACACTGCGTGGTAGGTTCCTCGGAACCCGACCACCTCGAACGTCAAAGTCTCCCTTCGGAAGTTGGAGGGTGTTCCGAAGTAGACAGGAAGGTCGAGCTGTCCGAGGGGCTGGACGCGCTTCCCAGGGATGATCCCGTGGAAGGGCGCAGCGCCTGCTCGGACGGATGACAGATCGACGCGCAGGAGCCTGAGGGTCTCGGCGTAGATGATATTGAGGCAGCTGCCCCCATCCATCAGGACCTTGGTGAGCCTGACGTCGCCGATGACGGGATCGACGACGAGCGGGTACTTCCCCGGGCTCAGCACGTGGTCGGGGTGGTCACCCTGATCGAAGGTGATGGGCTTGTCGGACCAGTCTAGGTAGACTGGCGCCGCCACCTTCACCGAGCAGACCTCCCGACGCTCTTGCTTACGATGCCGAGCCGAGGCATTCGCCGCATGCCCTCCGTAGATCATGAAGTAGTCGCGGACCTTGGGGAACTCTCCTGCTTGGTGATCTTCCTTTTTGTCGTCGTCGCGGGCCCTGCCACCCTCTGCGGGTGGCCCGGCCCGGTGGAAGTGGCGCCGAAGCATGACGCACTCCTCGAGGGTGTGCTTGACGGGCCCCTGATGGTAGGGGCACGTCTCCTTGAGTGCCTTGTCGAAGAGGTTGGCGCCTCCAGGGGGCTTCCGAGGGTTCTTGTATTCGGCGGCGGCGACAAGGTCCGTGCTGGCGGCGTCGCGTTTCGCTTGCGACTTCCTCCTGCCTTTCTTCTTGGCACCGAGTGGAGTAGACGCCTCGGGAGCATCTTCCAACGGGCGGCCCTAGGCTGCTTGTCCTTTCGGAAGATGGCCTCGACCGCCTCTTGACCAGAGGCGAACTTGGTGGCGATGTCCATCAGCTCGCTCGCCCTGGTGGGGGTCTTGCGACCCAACTTGCTCACCAGGTCACGGCAGGTGGTGCCGGCAAGGAACGCGCCGATGACATCGGAATCGGTGATGTTGGGCAGCTCGGTGCGCTGCTTCGAGAATCGCCGGATGTAGTCCCGAAGGGACTCTCCCGGCTGTTGCCGGCAGCTTCGGAGGTCCCAGGAATTCCCGGGGCGCACGTACGTGCCCTGGAAGTTGCCGGCGAAAGCTTGGACCAGATCCTCCCAGTTGGAAATCTGCCCCGGAGGCAGGTACTCCAACCAAGCGCGTGCAGTGTCGGAGAGGAACAGGGGGAGGTTGCGGATGATGAGGTTGTCATCGTCCGTTCCACCCAGCTGACAGGCCAGGCGGTAGTCCGCGAGCCACAATTCCGGTCTCGTTCCCCCCGAGTACTTTGTGATAGTAGTCGGGGGTCGGAATCGGGGCGGAAACGGCGCCCGCCGAATGGCCCGGCTGAAGACCTGCGGACCGGGTGGTTCGGGCGAGGGACTCCGATCCTCCCCGCTGTCGTAGCGTCCCCCACGCCTGGGGTGATAACCTCGGCGCACCCTTTCGTCGAGGCGGGCCCGACGGTCGCGATGAGGGTGCTCGTTGCCGAGGTGGCCCGGGGCCGCAGGCGCGGTGTTGCGCGTGCGCCCGGTGTAGACCGAGGCTTCCCGCATGAGTCGGGAAGTCGCGGCACGAGGTTCCGAGGGGTACCCCTGCCTTCGGGAGGCAGAGCTCTCGGCCCGCCGGGCCGCAGCGCCTTCCAGGAGATGCTTGAGCTCTCCCTGGATTCGCCGACCCTCGGTGGTTGATGACTCCGGCATCGCGCGGAGGAGCATCGCTGCGGCGGCCAGGTCCTGACCGGTTCCGCCGGATGCGGGTGGCGGTCTGTCCCTGGCATCGTTGGCGATGCGGTGCTGGAGACCTTGGGGCCGGTGACGTATTTCTCCGGCCGGGGGCTGGCTCGCCCATACCTGCCCGACGTCCCGGCGGATTGCCTCGAGCGCTCCTGCTCCCTCATCGAGCCCGGCCTGCGCCCCGCGGACTTGCTCGAGCTGTGGGTCGTGACCCCCCGCCGGAACGGGGACCACAGCTAGCTCCCGCGGGATGTCGGCGCGAGGCGCTGGCCTAGGGGGATCACCATCCTCCGGCATGCCGAGACAGCTGCCTCCGGAGGGATCCCCTAGCTCGACGTGGAAACATTCGCGGCTCGGGCCGCAGTCCTTGTCGTCAAGGCTGTGGCTGCCGTCGGAACAGTCGGAGAGGCAGTAGTTACATGCGGTCATGAAATCCCGCATGGCACTGGGGTTGCCAGATCCAGAGAAATCCCAGCAGATGCTGGGACCGTCATCTTCCTCGGACCCAGAGGGCCCGTAGGTCGAGACGTCCGTCAATCGGTCCCAAGGTGACCGCACACGAAACCCCAGAGGGGTTGCTCTCGCCTCAATGTGAGCGCCCGCCCAAGCGAGGTCGCTAGGCGGGTTGAGGCCGAGTCGAAATGACGTAGGATGGGAATCAGCCGGTACCTTTTGGTCGACGAGGAGCGGTGAGGTCACATCGGGGGCTGATCGCGCTGTCGTCCTGGGTGCGAGGGCGACGTCCTGCAGGCCCTCCGTGAGCGCGCTGGCGTCGTCCACTTGCTCGGGGTCGGCGTGTCGCAGGGGGACGGCGCTCGCCTTCGCCTCAAACGCGAGGGTGATGCCCGACGCGTCCTCCGTTGGGGCGCTGGGGATGTCGATTTGCTCGACAGCCGACTAAGCGCGGCCTCCCGCTCGGCCCTGGTTGCCCCGCCTCCTCCTCCGATGGCGAGGGAGAGGATGGGGCGAGCTCGAAAGTTGTCCTTCCCCCACGCGGGAAAGACGTCGTCGATTCCGCCGCCGGCGGGCGGGCTGTCCGCCACCATTGTCGCTGTCGCGCGGCGGTGGAAGGAGTATCATGTCGTAGCTGCCGTCGAAAGACATGAACTCGAGGCTCCCGAAACGGAGCACCGTCCCGGGTTGAAGAGATCGTTGGAGACTGCCCATCTGGAGCTTGACGGGAAACTGCTCGTCAACACGCAGCAGGCCCCTACCTGGCGCGCCAACTGTCGGCGTTTCGAGACCGGGGGGTCCCCGAGCCGACGAGTGAGTGTGCCGCGTGCCCCAGCCCAGATGGGTCGAGCGCGTGGGCGAGCGCGAAGGGGGGAGAGAGCGAGGTGGCCAGAGCCGGGTCGTGAGGGAGGCGGAGATCCCGCGGCCTTCGTGTTCGTCCCGCGCCCAGGTCGGGTGCGCTTGCACTAGGGGGTTACAAGCGTCCGCGCGGGTGAGGGGAGCGAGCGGCCCCAAGAGAGCGCCTGCCCCTGCCCTCGTTCCCGCGAGGCCAACCTTCTCTAAGAAGGCCCTGGTCCTTCCTTTTATAGGCGTAAGGAGAGGATCCAGGTGTACAAATGGGGGTGTAGCAAGGTGCTACGTGTCTAGCGGGGGAGAGCTAGTGCCCTAAGTACATGCCAAGGTGGCAGCCGGAGAGATCTTGGCACCCAGCTGGTGTAGCGTCATGGCCGTCGAAGAAGCAATGGAGCCTGGCGGGGGGACAGCTGTCGGAGTGGCTGGGCCCTTGCTGACGTCCCCCTGCTTCCGTAAGAGAGCTGAGAACCGCCGTCGTCATGGGTCCAGCGGGGCGTCATCATTGCCTATCTGGCGGAGCTAGCCAGATGGGACGTCGGTCCTGTTTTCTGCGGCCCGGGTCGGCTCGGGGTAGGGTGATGAAGGCGCTTCCTGTCGACGTGGCGGACTCGTGCCCTAGGTCGGGCGACGTGGAGGCTCCTCCGAGGCCGGGGTCGAGTTTGTCCTGCATGGCCGAGGCCGAGCCCGAGCTCCTGGGTCGGGCGAGGCGGAGGTCGTTCGGCAGAGGCTAGGGCGGAGTCCGAGCCCTGGGTCGGGCGAAGCGGAGTTCGTCGTCTTCCGGGGCCTTAGCCCGAGTCCGAGCCCTGGGTCGGGCGGAGCGGAGTTCGCCGTCTTCCGGGGCCTTAGCCCGAGTCCGAGCCCTGGGTCGGGCGGAGCGGAGTTCGCCGTCTTCCGAGGCCTTAGCCCGAGTCCGAGCCCTGGGTCGGGCGGAGCGGAGTTCGCCGTCTTCCGGGGCCTTAACCCGAGTCCGAGCCCTGGTTCGGGCGGAGCTTCCTATGGCGCTTTTGGCCAAGCCTGGCCGCCCGTCGGTCTCACTCTTTGCGTCAAATGCCCCAGTGACTTGGTCGGTCGGCGCGGTGATTTAGTCAGGGTTGCTTCTTAACGAAGGCAAGGCCTCGGGCGAGCCGGAGATGCGTCTGCCGTAAAAAGGGGGCCTCGGGCGAGACGGAAACACCTCAGGGTCGGCTGCCCTTGCCCGAGGCTAGGCTCGGGCGCGGCGTGATCGAGTCGCTCGTATGGACTGATCCCTGACTTAATCAAACCCATCAGGCCTCTGCAGCTTTATGCTGATGGGGGTTACCAGCTGAGAATTAGGCGTCTTGAGGGTACCTCTAATTATGGTCCCCGACATGTATAGACATAGTCCTCCTGTCAAGGAAATTAATGTTCCGACACTTGCTACAAGGGCACCTAACATCGGTTCCAGTCTCTGACCGAGCAAAAGCATGGTCGAGAAAAGCATCAGTCTTGGCAACCCACTCACTTGATAGAGCACCTCTTTTCTTCCAACCTTCATACATCCATCGACGATTCTCCTCCATACTAGATACGAGACGTTAACTTAATTAGATAAGTAATGCACGGACCATCCGTTTTTACGAAGAAATCACGCCCCTACATCTGTAGGAAAGGATAGGTCCTAAACCCACCCAGGAGTGATCGACGAGGCCGTGTTTATGACAAGACATGTGGTCGTGCGAAATTTCGGCAGCATAACCCCGCTGTTCTCCAATCGCACGCCTAAAAATGGTGCAATTGGAGAACAGAGAGGTTATGCTGCCGAAACTAAGCAGGAGCACATGCTTTTGTCATAAACACGGACTCTGTCGGTCACCCCGAGGCTGTCCAATAAAGGGACAATTCCGGCCCAACATACCTCACATGCGTCGCTTGTAAGGTGTGTTGGGCCGAAACGGGTGACGCCTAGGTTTCGTTAACTTAATTAGTTATGATTACTAATTAACCACACTAATACAATAGTCACTAATTAACCAAACTAATACAATAGCACTACAAAAAATCATTTCACGGGACACTAAATCAAATAAAACAACCTTATTTCCGAGGGCTTAATAATTACCCTCGGAAATTAAAAGTTTAAATTATATAGCCACTAATAAATAAATTAAAACAAGATAATTTAATTGCATAATTAAATTAAGCCGTCGGACATAACAAAACTAAACATTGCTATCAAACAATATATGCATATACAAAATTATACTAAACATTATAAAATTCCTTACTTTGCCGGACGATTAGCGGACGCCGGCGGGGTCGGGGCGGGCGCCGGTGGCGTCGGGGACGGGGGCAGAGGCTGCGGCGGCCGCGGGCAGCGTCGGGGCGGCTCCGGTGTCGCTTGGGCGGCGGTGGAGTTGCCGGTCGACGCGGTGGTGTCGCTTGGGCGGCGGTGGAGTCGCCGGTCGGGTGCGGGCTGGGCGTCGGGACGGGGCTGGAGGTCCCCGGGAGAGGCTTGGGCGGTGCTGGTCGACGGTGGCGGCTCCTCGGCGCTGGTGGCGGCGGCGTGGGCTAGGCGGCGACGGCGGCGGCTACGCATGCGACGGCGGCGAGCGGGAGAGACAGAGAGAAATGAAACCGACGCGGGCGCGGGGGTCGGTTAAAATCCTTTACTTCCGACGGCCACCTAGGGATTATCTGACCGCCGTCGGACATAAGCTTATGTCCGACGGTCCGCCTCCCAGCCCTCGGATATTCTCTCTTATATCCGACGGCTACTAGCGGCCGTCGAACATAAGCTTATGTTCGACGGTCTCCTAGGCAGCCGTCGGACATAATGGAGCCGTCGGACTTGTATCGTTTTACTGTAGTGACTCTCCCATATGATCCGTGTTCCTCTTAATTAGTAGCCTATCCATCTTCTCTTCATGGATCACATTTTTCGCTTCATTGGTAGCTCGGTTTGTCTTCTGCTAGTAAGACCATGAGATGATCAAGAGATATTTTTCACTTCACACGTACACAGCACGCAACCTCCGCCGTTTGTGTCCCTTGGGCAACATGGACTCAAGCTTCTCTTTCTTCTTTGGTAGCTCCAGATCGTCGACCTTGGCGAACCATGGGTGGTTGAGCGCCGCGGCTGCCGTTAGCCTCCTGTTGGGGTCGCATGTAAGCAGGCCACTGAGCACTTGGAATCCTTCCGTGGACAGCTTCGTCTCGGGGAACAGATCGCGCAGGCGGTTGTACCGCTGCATGTCCAGCTCCGGCATCACCTCGGTGGCGAATGGCGTCGACGAGAACCACGGCCACGTGCTGTCGTCAGGCACGCCGAGCACATCGAAGATGGCGCAGAGCTGGCCGTCGTCGTGGGATCCCTGGAAGAGAGGCCTGCCGTTGTTGACGAGCTCCGCCATGACACAGCCGAGCGACCAGACGTCGACCTTGGTGTCGTAGTCGGGCTTTCCCAGCAGCATCTCAGGCGCCTGGTACCAGAGCGTGCCGGCCGGCTCGTACGGGAGCCGCTCGTCGGTGGACATGGCGAGCCCAAAGTCACAAATCTTGACGACGCTCTGACCCTCGCCGACAAGGATGTTCTGTAGCTTTATGTCGCGGTGGATGATGCAGGCTTCGTGCATCTTCTTGGTGCCCGTAAGTAGTTGCCACATGGCGGCGCGCACGGTGGCCTCGGGCAGCGGCGGGCTACCGCGGGGGCGCTGATGGAGAAGATCGTGGAGGCTGGTCTCCATGCACTCCATGACGAGGTACATCTTCCAGGTGTCCGGGTCGCGGACAACGCCGTGGAAGCCGACGGCGAATGGGTTGGCACCGCCGCAGCACGCCTCCTCATGGAAGCGCGCCTCGCGGAACACCATAGTGAGGTCGCCGTCGGCTGCGCTGTGGCACTTCACGGCGACAATCTGGCCCGTGGCGCGGTGGCGTGCCTTGAAGACGGCGCCGAAGGCACCCGTGCCGAGGCGGCAGGTCTCCTCGAACTCGTACTGCTCCGTACTCCTGACGGCGATGCGCTTCCTCTTCAGGCCGGTCTTGACCGCGGTGGCAGGCTCTACGCAGGCAGGCATCACGAGTGAATTAGATGGACGACGGCGGATTGCGTTGCCTAGGCTGGGGACGAGGCGAGGAGATCAAATGGAAGACGTGGTGACAGTGACGACGAACAAGAAACTGGGGTGCAGATTATATAGCATTGGTCGGCCGACTGCGTGCTGCACGAGAGTCGATCTAAAAGCCAGATTACACAGCAAGGCCGTTGCACCGGACGATGGGACACCGTGTAGAGCCGTTGCACCCCGTGTCGAGCCGCTGGATTATGATGTTAGATTAGAGAGTAGTTTTGGTTCAAGAAATGTTGTTCACCGTTTGGTTCAAAAAATAGAGTAGTCCGTCGTCTTTTAAATTCCTGTCCTCATTTTGTTTTTGCTTGATTTCTGAAATAGTATATATAATAACAATATATCAATGTCACTCCGTTTGGTTAATTCCTCATTTTGTTTTTTTGTTTGATTTGAGAAATAAAATAATATATTATATCACTTTCAGTCCTTCTCCATAAGTTTAAGCGATAGACATAATGCACATTCTCATCTAGCATAAGATCATTCTTCGAACCAAATATTCTATCACTGCGCTTAGGGATTCAACTTTGGATAAATAGAGTCGCTGCTCCAGAGTTATTCTTTGTTACATCTCTTTACATAAATAACTTCGTTTGTGTTGTAAAGCCAAAGGAATAGCAAACATAAAAGGACCACTTATCAAGACCATGAAAATCATTTCGCTGATAGGGGAAACCAAAACTAATTTATTTACATAAAAATCCAATTTAGTTTAAGATTTTTCTTCGCTGGCAAATCCAATTTAGTTCAAAGGACAAAGCGTATACGATCATTTCGTCGATGTTCAAAGGACAAAATTAATTTTCTTCGCTGGCATAAAAAAATGTAACACCTCAAAGTCCAATTTGGAGTTCAATAGAAAGATTTTTAATTTATTTATTTGAGTCAATTATTTTTTTACATACATAGAAATATCTACTTGAATAAATAAAATAACTAATATAAGATTTACTTTGAATTTCATGTTAGATTTTTTATTGCTGCATTTAGTAGGATTTAAAGTTTAAACCTTATTTGAATTGGAATTTGGAATTTGATTTTAGGTTGCATTTGATTTGGAATGGTAAAAAGATTGTTATTTTTTGTAAAACAATCTAGTGTTATTTTAGATTTTGTATAAGGAATAATAAAGACGATGATCGCTATAAATACCACTCTGACATATTATAAAAGAACAAAAAATAATCAAAATCGATAAGCATTCAACTACGAGAGTATAAATAATCAAATTCTTCTCTTTATTAATAATTTTTCTAATAAGTTCAGAAGCCTTCACTTTAACTGCTTCAATAAACTAAATGTCAATCTTAAAATGATAAGGCCTCACAACCTCAAAGTTTGGAATCTTGTATTGCTTACTTCCAATCTTGTTCACATGATACCAACAAGGCACCCAAGCTCGGCAAAGCGGCCAAATATAAGTGGTGACATACTCTTCTAAAACATGCCTACAAACTCTGAAGCAAAGCTATGAGACGATATGCATTTTCAACAACTTTTGAAACTGATATATCTTTTTAGGATAGCTTATATTCAAAAGCATTCTTTCCCATCTTTGCTTTTAAAGGATACCTCTTAACCTTTTTACCATTCTGGTCCTTCCCAACCTAAGGAACTATATGATAATGCCAATATTCCAACCAATCATCATGCAACTTATTCTTTGAGGTAAGAGCAATTTCTTTGCAATGCGACAAGGCTTGAAGCTACGACATCTGAAGTAATTCTTAATGATGAATATGGATGCTATTGTGGGTACTATACATTGATATTTTTGGGTGTCATCTATGCAAAGAGATTACCTTCTTGAACGAATCAATAACATGTGGATAGGCCTCCAAGGTTGAAGTCTTAGGTAATATATCCAGACGGATATAAACATCTCTTACAATCATATTTTCCGTACGCACTACATACTTGTCGGCTTACACATACTATAGATGAGAATAGTTGAAAAACTAAGTTACTTTCCATATTTTGTATTGAAGCTTGAAACTGGTTGTGTTCCTCTTTTTAAAAAAGTTCATATACACAAATATCGTTAGTCTTGGATAATAAAGATGTATTATTTTTTGGATTGTATTTTCTTTTATTTTTTTGCAATGATTATTTTAAATTCTTAATAATTGGTTTTCATATCAGTAACAGTAATCTGTATTTTCCCCAATTTGAATATTGAATATTTTCCCACTGTGGTTATAAATTTGAAAATGGCATTGATATATGTCATGTCACACAAATATCCTCATTCATGAATGTTTGTGTACTATAGCATTGCTACCAAGCATATTCACCTTAGGATCCTTTCATCCAATATATATGACATGGCATTTCTGTACCTGGTCACAAGGTACATTAGTGTCCTCCAACAAACAAGTTTTCCGTTTAGGTTCTATGATTGATTGAAATTAATGCGACTAAAACATGACAAGTATAATGGAATTTAGAAGTCGCACTGCTAATTAGTTGCATGTACATGGTGCGGTTTCTATAAATCATATAGGTAGACCTTGCTTAAATAAAATATTTATTCAAACACCATTATATTAAATATTTATTCAACTTATTAGTAGGTTTATATATTTACAATATCTCTCCTTTATATAGTACAAACAAACATGAGTTGCAAGAAGCCAAGCGTTTTATACCAAGCGAGCAGGGTTAATAAACTCATGCTTAAATATAGTAGAGACGTGACTATTGGTGTGAACTAATATATAGCTTTGTAGCTAGAAGTGACAATAGCCTAATAAATTCACAAACGTCATGTGAAGTAGTATTCTAACCAATACCATCGGTAAAAATGAACATATCGTCTTTCATACCTTCATTATATTGGTGAGAGTTTCTGTTTCAAAATTTGAACAATCACAAGTGGCCGAAAATCACTGTAGTCAACGTTAGTTCTCTAAAGAAATGCTCACTAAACTTAGGTTTAATTAACAAGTTGCTAAATATGTATTGGGAACAAAACTAACTCTAGTCTCTAACAGTTCCCAATTGTAGCTAGTTTAAAAGAAACTCAAGCTTTCGTCAGGTTCTTCGTGCGGTCTTGGCTCATTGTTGCAACTTTCCTTGACTTAGATTCAACCATGCATGCATCACTCTCCCATATGATCCGTGTTCCTCTTCATTAGTAGTCCATCCATCTTCTTCATGGATCACATTTTTCGCTTCATTGGTAACTCGGTTTGTCTTCTGCTAGTAGAGACCATGAGATGATCAAGAGATTTTTTTCACTTCACACTTACACAGCACGCAACCTCCGCCGTTTGTGTTGCTTGGGCAACATGGACTCAAGCTTCTCTTTCTTCTTTGGTAGCTCCAGATCGTCGACCTTGGCGAACCATGGGTGGTTGAGCGCGGCGGCTGCCGTCAGCCTCCTGTTTGGGTTGCATGTGAGCAAGCCACTGAGCACTTGGAATCCTTCCGTGGACAGCTTCGTCTCGGGGAACAGATCACGCAGGCGGTTGTGCCGCTGCATGTCCAGCTCCGGCATCACCTCGGTGGCGAATGGCGTCGACGAGAACCACGACCACGTGCTGTCGTCAGGCACGCCGAGCACATCGAAGATCGCGCAGAGCTGCCCGTCGTCGTGGCATCCCTGGAAGAGAGGTCTGCCGTTGTTGACGAGCTCCGCCATGACACAGCCGAGCGACCAGACGTCGACCTTGGTGTCGTAGTCGGGCTTTCCCAGCAGCATCTCGGGCGCCTGGTACCAGAGCGTGCCGGCTGGCTCGTACGGGAGCCGCTCGTCGGTGGACATGGCGAGCCCAAAGTCACAAATCTTGATGACGCTCTGATCCTCGCCGACAAGGATGTTCTGTAGCTTTATGTCGCGGTGGATGATGCAGGCGTCGTGCATCTTCTTGGTGCCCGTAAGTAGTTGCCACATGGCAGCGCGCACAGTGGCCTCGGGCAGCGGCGGGCTCCCGCGGGGGCGCTGATGGAGAAGATCGTGGAGGCTGGTCTCCATGCACTCCATGACGAGGTACATCTTCCAGGTGTCCGGGTCACGGACAACGCCGTGGAAGCTGACGGCGAATGGGTTGGCACCGCCGCAGCACGCCTCCTCATGGAAGCGCGCCTCGCGGAACACCATAGTGAGGTCGTCGTCGACTGCGCTGTGGCACTTCACGGCGACGATCTGGCCCGTGGCGCGGTGGCGCGCCTTGAAGACGGCGCCGAAGGCACCCGCGCCGAGGCGGCAGGTCTCCTCGAACTCATACTGCTCCGAACTCCCGACGGCGATGCGCTTCCTCTTCAGGCCGGTCTTTACCGCGGCGGCAGGCTCTACGTAGGCAGGCATCACGAGTGAATTAGCTGGACGACGGCGGATTGCGTTGCCTAGGCTGGGGACGAGGCGAGGAGATCAGATGGAAGACGTGGTGACGGTGACGACGGACAAGAAATTGGGGGTGCAGGTGCAGATTATATAGCATTGGCCGACTGCGTGGTGCGTGCTGCACGAGTCTAAAAGCCAGATTACAGCAAGGCAGTTGCACGGTTGCACCCCGTGTCAATCGAGCCGCTGGATTATGATGTTGAGAGTAGTTTTTGTTTAAGAAATGTTGTTCACCGTTTGGCTCAAAAAAATAGAATAGTCCGTCGTCTTTTAAATTCCTGTCCTCATTTTGTTTTTACTTTATTTGTGAAATAGTATATATAATAACAATATATCAGTGTCACTTTCACGGGCCATTTGGTTAATTCCTCATTTTGTTTTTTGTTTGATTTGAGAAATAAAATAATATATTATATCACTTTCAGTCGTTCTCCATAAGTTTAAGCGCTAGACATAATGCACATTCACATCTAGCATAAGATCATTCTTCAAACCAAATATATATAGTCGCTGATGCTCTAGAGTTTTTCTTTGTTATATCTCTTTTCATAGATCACTTCGTTTATATAGTGAAGTTTAAAATAAGAAGTAGTATGAACAATACTACTAGAGACAGTCTAAATAATCCTCTGACATATACCATTGAAGGACATGAAATAAGAATTCAATTAAGCACATGTGTAAAATCTTTATTCAATACCTTGCGCCGATAGTTTGTCTGTGTAAGGACACGGCTAGGTCCATGAAGAAAATGTAACACCTCAAAATCCAATTTTGAGTTCAATAGAAAGATTTTTAATTCATTTATTTGAGTGAATTATTTTTTACATACACAGAAATATCTACTTGAATAAATAAAATAGCTAATATAAGATTTAGTTTGTATTTCATGTTGGATTTTTTATTGCTGCATTTAGTAGGATTTAAAGTTTAAATCTTGTTTGAATTGGAATCTGGAATTCGATTTTGGGTTGCATTTGATTTGGAATGGTAAAAAGAGCGTTATTGTCGTAAAATAATCTAGTGATATTTTAGATTTTGTATAAGGAATAATAAAGACGATTGATGATTGCAATTAATACCACTCTGACATATTATTAAAGAACATAAAATAATAAAAATTGATAAACATTCAACCACGAGAGTATAAATAATCAAATTCTTCTCTTTATTAATAATTTTTCTAATAAGTTCAAAAGACTTCACTTTAACTGCTGCAATAAACTCAATGTCAATCATAAAATGACAAGGCCTCACAACCACAGTTTGGAAGCTTGTATTGCTGACTTACAATCTTATTCACATGAAACCAACAAGGCACCCAACCTCGGCAAAGAGGCCAAATATAAGTGGTGACATACTCTTCTAAAAGATGTCTACAACTCTCAAGCAAAGCTATGAGACGATATGCATTTTCAACAACTTTTGAAATTGCGCTATCTTTGTAGGATAGCTTATATTTAAAAGTGTTCTTTCCCATCTTTGCTGTTAAAGGATACCTCGTAACCTTTTTACCATTCGAGTCCTTCCCAACCAAAGGAACTTTATGATAAAACTAATATTCCAACCAATCATCATGCAACTTATTCTTTGAGGTAAAGAGCAGTTTCTTCTCAATGCGACAAGGATTGAAGCTACACATCTAAAGTAATTCTTAACTTTAACCCCATCAACCATTTGATTATTGAACTAGCAATGCATCTTTGTTCAACAAGCCAAAATTGGTTATATTATAGGTGAATTGCTAAGCGTTGATATCCTAGACAAAGAGACCAATCTTCAAAAGTCCACATGGAGTTAAATGGTGCATATCTATATTATAATCTTCAAGAATGTCTCCGATCAGATCCTACACTAGAAACATTCATTAGTCTTTGGCTTCGGAACTGGCTTGTTATGAATAGTCAAACTTGTTCTCTGATCAAAATTTTCTTCGAAATAAATGAACCCAAAACCTACTATGTCATCAAAGACGTTCCAAATCTAAGATTTGTTTCATCATCAAGTTCTAACTTATAGACTTTAACATCCACAGGATCGTCTTTAGAATCAGGTGAAGAATCGTGAGGATTCTCTTCAACCTCGAACATTTAACACAAAAAGGAGAAATCAGACTAACCGAAAAACAACAAGAAAAACAAAATCAATAAGTCTAAAAACTTACCTTTGTCGGGTATCATAATTAGAGGTACCCAGATTATGCCCCTTTGCCGGAATCCGAGCCTTTGCCGAGTGCCGGCCGCTTTGCCGAGTGCCTTTTCTCGGGCACTCGGCAAAGACGGCTTTGCCGAGAGCCGCACTCGGCAAAGCTTGGCTCTCGGTAACGAGCGTCTTTACCGAGAGTAGGACACTCGGTACAGGTCCACACTCGGCAAATCCATGTTTGCCGAGTGTCAAACACTCGGCAAACGGGGCTCTCGGCAAAGGGCCGTCAGCGGCCGTCCCAAAGCTGACGGCCGTCAGTCTTTGCCGAGCGCCAACGGTTGGCACTCGGCAAAGAGTCTTCTTTGCCGAGTGTCGCCCAGTTGACGCTCGGCAAAGAACTCTTTGCCGAGTGCCATCCCTAGACACTCGGCAAAGTATATTTTTATTTCTTTTATTTTGTCTCCCAAACTTTTTGTGGTATGTTCCTACACTATGTAGACCTACATGTATCATTTGTGGACAATTTTAACAGAGTTTCAATCGTTAGTAGATTTAGTTCGTTTATTTGAATTTCTTCGGAAAATTTAGATTTGAACTGCAGGTCACTCGAAACTTGGAAAACCGTGCATGAAAAAATGATATTCATGTTACTTAGCATAAGTTACGACCGATTCCAGGAGCGGACCAAAAACTTCGAGCAACATGCTCACTAAACATGGTCGTAAACTTGTCATCAACATGTTTAAAACTTGTATAAAACACAAACAAAGTCAGAAAATCTTGAAACTTGTCCACGTGTCATGATATCATATGTACAGGCTGCGATAAAAAATTGAAAAAATTTCGAGAAAACTATGACGCGCTATGTGTACAAACCTAAGAGATCCACATTGAAACTCTATGATTTCATGTGTAGTTCTCTTAGGTTTCTACACATAGTGTCTCACAACTTTGTCCAAACATTCTCATTTTTTTATCACAACCTGTACATATGATATCATGACACGTGGACAAGTTTCATGATTTTCTGACTTTGTTTGTGTTTTATACAATTTTTAAACATGTGGATGGCAAGTTCACGGCCATGTTTAGTGAGCATGTTGCTCGAAGTTTTCGGTCCGCTCATGGAATCGGTCGTAACTTATGCTAAGTAACATGAATATCATTTTTTTCATGCACGGTTTTCCAAGTTTCGAGTGACCTGCAGTTCAAATTTGAATTTTCCGAAGAAATTCAAATAAACAAACTAAATCTACTAGCTATTTCAAACTCTGTTAAAATTGTCCACAAATGATACATGTAGATCTACATAGTGTAGGAACATACCACAAAAAGTTTGGGAGACAAAATAAAAAAAATACAAATGCACTTTGCCGAGTGTCTAGGGATGACACTCGGCAAAGACTTCTTTGCCGAGTGCTAGATGTGCGACACTCGGCAAAGAGGTAGTAAAGAACCTTTGCCGAGTGCCGCAACGGGGGACACTCGGCAAAGAACTCTTTGCCGAGTGCCGCTGATCTGGCACTCGGCAAAGAATATTTTAATATTTTAAAAAAATCTTTGCCGAGTGCCGGATCACGGGCACTCGGCAAAGAAACAAACTTTAACCGGCCGCGCGGCCGACTTTCTTCTTCCTTCTGCTTTGCTTCTTTCTTCCCGCGCCTCACCGCCGCCGCCTTCCCACGCCTCACCGTCGGCCGCCTCACCGCCGGCCGCGCCCGGCCGCCCGCGCGCGCGCCGTCGCCTGCCCTCGCCGCCGCACTGCCCGAGGTCTCCTGCCCTCGCGCGCTCGCCGCCCGCGTGCGCTCGCCCTCAACGCCGGCCGCGCCGCCGCCCTCAACTCCTGCCCTCAACGCCGGCCGCGCCCGGCCGCCCGCGCCCCACCGCTGCGCCCCACCGCCTCCGTTCGCCCGCCTCCAAGGTAAACACTGTTTTCTTGTCATGTTCAGTCGGGGAGGGAGGGAGATGTACAGTGGGGTAGCGGAGTAGTAGACGACGTGGGGGCCGAAGGTGAGGAAGGCGCAGTTGAGGAAGTGGAAGACCATCATCTCGCCGCCTCCGCCGTCGTCTGCGGCGTCTGTGGAGCGGCGAGACCGATGCGCCTGAGACCGTACGGTACGTGCGAGACGATTAGGGGACGCGGTGGGGGTAATTGGGCTCTAATCGGACCCGGCAGTGTGAAGGGGAATGCTAGCTAGGCTTTTGCGCTTGATGGTCTGATGGGCCTGAACTTGCGTAGCACACACCGATACGGCCCACGGAGCTGCAGACTTGAGGTCAGTTTTTTTTATGTGACTGCTCTTTTGAAAAACAAAAAACGTACTGTACACAAATGTTTGGCTACCCTGACGGAAAAAAATGGTTACCCGTCCGCCACACTGGGGTCTCGGGAAAGCAGAAGTCAGAACGGTTCGACGTACGTGTCCTCTGTGAAACACCTGATGATGCCGCTCGGGCGCTCGGCGGCTAGTCAGAACCATAGTAGACAGGGGCGTGAGGCTCCGGCCGGTCCTTGGCCTCGTGCGGTCGGAGCTCGAGGTGGAGGAGCCTGCAAGCGGCAGCGGGGCAAGGGGCAGGGGCAGGGGCAGCGGGGAGTAGCTTGTGAGACGGTGGTGGTGGTGGCATACCAGGGTTGAGCGCGCGGGCGAACGGGAGCGCCGAAGAGGAGCCTGCAGCGGTGGTGTTGGGGGCATGAGGCAGCGTGAGGAGTTACGGATTTCCCATGGCATGGGGAGACTGATATTTGCCATCACCACACTGTTAGCAACACTAATATCTTAAAGTCAAACCAGTAGCGACAAGGGAATAGAATGGAAGAGAATCTAGATACTTGAGAGAAGGGAGGAAGAAGATGAGCAGTAGTTGGAAGATAGAGAGTTCAGGTTCTAAAAAATGATTCTTGGATGATCCTCGCCCTTCCTTTATTCCTGCTCCTTGTAGTGCTCATTTCAGCTAGTTGGGCTGGTGTGTACTATATGGGTCGGTTCCTAACATTCTCCCCTCCTTAAGCTTCGTCCCTAGCCCCACGACCCACCACCTGCAGAAGGCGCCGTTGACAGTCGTAGATCCGTCGACGACCAACGCCCCTGACCCAGGCAAACCACGCCGCCGCCGTAGCGAGCCAGCCCCGCTGGCCAGCCACAGCCACGCGAGCGCGGGCATCGCCGCCACGAGTCAGTCGTGCGAGCCACCACGCCACCCGCCCATGCTAGCAGGGAGGAGCAGTAGACAACGACCAGCCTCCTAGATTAGGCTAGCCAGCTCGCTGATCCGGCCTTCCCAACGGCGGTCCAGGTCGTCGTCCACCTCCAGGTCCGATCCTGCCCCTTCTGCATCCACCCGGGCAGCGTCCAGTGCGACATCTTTCTCAAGGAACGCCGGCCGTTCGCCGTGGCTGCGGTTGGCACGACCGGCACCACAACGACTGTGGCTGGCGTGGTGACGACGACGGCCGTGGCTGGGCGCCATCGACTCTGGCTATTCTAGGTTGTGGCGGCCTGGAGAGGTTGGAGCGTGTGAGTGACAGTTGCGAAGATGATGCTCTCATTTCAGTGGCAACGAGTGTGGCGCACAGGCAAGGTGTTACTGGTTTCGTGTGCCCATCTGCTGGGTAGTGGTGGTGGTGCACGTGCGCCGCCCACGGCGCGTAGGGGACGACGGTGGAGGGGAGAGGGAGGCAGTGGTGGTACTGGTGGTGCACGACGGGCGGGTCGGGTCGGCACCGCCAGTCGATGAAAAGCCTGCCGCGCGCCGCCTCGCTGATGCCGCGGCCGAAGGAGACTGTGTCCCCGGCGTCGAGGCGCTTCTCCTTGACGAAGCGGCTCCAGCCCTTGGTCATCACGTAGCTCTGGCTACTGTTCCAGTAGGAGTAGCGGAAGCGCCAGGGCTTCCCCGTGCGGTCCTCGAAGCTGAGCAGGAGGCCCTTCTCGTTCGCCGCCGCGTCCAGCGGGAAGTACTTCTCCGCGTGCTGCTTCGGGATCACCAGCCGGTTCAGCTTCCCGACGTCGCTCTCCGATCACGGGCGGCGACCGGGTCGCGGGCGGGGGAGTGGTGAACTCCATCGATCTCCGATCGATGACCGGCGATCGGTCGAGATCGAGCCGGCCGTCCGTCGAGGCAGCAAGTCGAACGTAGGCCGTAGACGCCGGCCGATCGATCGACGCTGCTGCCGCTACCGCCTCCGCGTTGAGACTTTACTTTGTTTTGGAGGTCGGGTAAAAACCAGAGGTGGGTGTTGGATCAAGATCGCTGGCGAAAAATTGGAGCTGCCTCGAGTCTGGGTGTGTTGAGGCCCGGGAACGATAGCTCTTTTGGCCGTGTGCGGCCCGTCTGGCAAAGTCGGAGCTGCTTTTACCTTGTGTTGAGCTCGGCAACGATGACTCTGAATGTGCTTTAGATAATCCTAAATGCTCTCAAAACCCTGCGCAGACCGAGGTTAGAATCATGTGTATTAGATAATCCTAATACACACCCTTAAATTAGGATTTAATTCTTGTGCTCACTTGTTCTCAGCACTAATTAGATTGCTCTATTACCTTTGCAGTGTATACTTTAGGTGATTTTTTTGTTACTGTGTGCATGTCAGCCATCGTGCTGTTAGTGTTATTTGCAGGTTTTAAAAACCTCAACGTACAGGGGAGGTGCTGTCGATTTTTTTTTTTGTATTAATAGACTTGTGTTTCTTTTTTACAGAGAAGATACTTGTCTTCCTAGCCGCTGCGGGTCTGCCTGCACCGCGTCGCGTCGCCACTGCACCGACCCGCCACAGCCCCACTAGCCTGACTCCACCGCCACCCTAGGTATAACCTCTATTTCCGCATCATGGTCGTAGATCACGTAACCCAGTTAGGCGTCTCCCGTTCGAAAGTGATACGGTGTAGATATGCAGATCTTTGCATATCTACAAATGTATCAGTTTCGAATTGTCCACGTTTTTTGGACAGCCCGCGGTTGCGTAGATGGTGTTAGTTTCCATGCTCTACTCCGGTCCGAGAAAGAGTTTCGGCGTCACCTCCCTGTTGTTCTCCGGACAGTACACTCTCCCTGCCAGGACGTGTATCCGGAGAACAGCGGGGAGGTGCTGCCGAAATTCTATCTCGGATCGGAGTAGAGCATGGAAACTAACTCCATCTACGCAACCGCGGGTGGGATTAGGACCTATCCTCACCTATTAGAAGGTAGGAACGTAGTGTACATGCATTACATGTCTATATTAAACTATACTCGGTTATATATGTTAGAGGATGGAGGACCGTGAGTGGATGTACACGGGCCGCGTTCGACGTAATGATGTCACCCCAGAATGGATTAGGAAGACCGATGCTTTCGTGGAACGGGCATATGGCGAAGCTGCTAAAGGAGCTAGCCTAGTCCCTTGTCCGTGCAGCAAATGTGACAACCGGAAAAGAAAACCAAAGAAGGCCATGGTAGAACATATTTGGAAGAATGGATTTACGCTGGACTATACTCGGTGGATCTTCCATGGTGAAGCGCATCGCACGAGAGAGGAGGTGGTGAGACAACGCGTCGAGGATTACGATGCTGATGCCGGGGTAGCAGACATGTTGAACGACTATCACGAGGCACAATTCGCCGAAGGACGTACGGAGGACGAGCCAGAGGCGACCGCAAAGGCATTCTACGACATGTTTGACGCGGCACAGAAACCCCTTCACGGCAAGACAAAGGTTTCTCAACTGGATGCCATTGGGCGTATAATGGCGTTGAAGTCGCAGTATAGCATGAGTCGAGACGCCTTCGATGGTTTGTTGACAGTTATTGGCAGCCTGCTTCCGGAGGATCACGTTCTGCCAAAGAGCATGTACGAGGCACAGAAACTCCTTCGTGCACTCAAGATGACGTATGAGCAGATACATGCTTGTCCGAAGGGCTGCGTCCTATTTAGGAAAGAACACACTGAGGCAAAGTACTGTCCGAAGTGTAAATCGTCTAGGTTCATGGAGGTAGACTCTGGTGATGGACAGAAGAAGCAGCTCGACATCCCCGTGACAATCCTACGCCACCTTCCGTTCATACCGAGGATCCAGCGTCTATACATGACAGAGGAATCCGCGAAACAGATGACATGGCACAAAAAAGGCAAACGATACAATCCTGACAAGATGGTTCACGCATCCGATGGTGAAGCATGGACCCACTTTGATGCCATTCACCATGAGAAAGCCAAAGAGGCTCGACATGTTCGTGTTGCGCTGGCCACAGATGGGTTCAATCCCTATGGAATGACCGCTGCCCCATACACATGTTGGCCCGTGTTCGTTATCCCCATCAATCTCCCCCCCCCGGCGTATGCTTTCAAAGACAGAACATATTCGTGTCGTTGATAATTCCTGGACACCCGGGGAATAAAATGGGCGTGTACATGGAGCCTTTGATTGATGAATTGGTCCGTGCTTGGGAGGAAGGGGTATGGACGTACGACCGAGCTACGAAGACAAACTTCAAAATGCATGTTTGGTACCAGTACTCCATGCATGACTTTCCGGCGTATGGGCTATTTTGCGCCTGGTGTGTTCACGGTAAGTTCCCATGCCCAGTTTGCAAGGAAGCTCTTAGGTTCATTTGGTTGAAGAAGGGTGGCAAATATTCGTCATTCGATAAACATCGACAATTTCTCCCTCCTGACCATGCATTCCGACAAGACATCAAGAACTTTACGAAAGGTGTCGTGGTGACAGACCGCCCACCTGCAATGATGACTGGTGCCAAAGTTCGCGAACAGATAGATGGTCTCGTGGCCAACCCAGAAGGTGGTTTTGTGGGATATGGTGAGCAACATATGTGGACACATAAGTCGGGCTTGACTCGGCTCCCCTATTATGATGACCTGCTCCTTCCACACAACATTGACGTGATGCACACTGAAAAGAATGTCGCCGAGGCACTTTGGGCGACAATTATGGAGATTCCTGATAAGTCAAAGGATAACGTAAAGGCAAGAGTGGATCTGGCAGAGTTAT
The DNA here is from genome assembly GCA_029449295.1 of Zea luxurians. Taxonomy (NCBI): domain Eukaryota; kingdom Viridiplantae; phylum Streptophyta; class Magnoliopsida; order Poales; family Poaceae; genus Zea; species Zea luxurians. The sequence continues at coordinate 163,774,596 of JAOPSE010000002.1, forward strand.
GTGATAGACCAAACCAAGAGATGAAGCCGCCTAGTGGTGGTAAGACATGGAGAAGGCCTAAGGCCGATTTCGTCCTGAGCAGGGCCCAGAGGAAGGAAGTACTACAGTGGATCAAGATGTTAATGTTCCCTGATGGGTATGCAGCTAACCTTAGTAGGGGGGTGAACTTATCTACTCTGCGAGTCTTAGGGATGAAGAGTCATGACTTCCACATATGGATTGAACGAATTCTTCCGGCGATGGTTCGAGGCTATGTCCCTGAGCATGTCTGGCTAGCGCTTGCAGAGTTGAGCTATTTCTTTCGCCAGCTTTGTGCAAAAGAGTTAGCTCGGACCATGATTGCAGACTTGGAAAGGATGGCACCCGTGTTACTGTGTAAGCTGGAGAAGATCTTTCCACCCGGCTTCTTCAATCCGATGCAGCATTTGATTATTCATCTCCCATATGAGGCACGAATGGGGGGGCCCGTGCAGGGACGTTGGTGCTATCCAATCGAGAGATGTCTAAAGAGTATCCGAAAGAAATGTAGAAATAAATGCAAAATCGAGGCTTCCATTGCAGAGGCATACATACTGGAGGAGGTGTCAAACTTCACAACAACTTACTATGGTGACAAACTGCCGAGCGTGCATAATCCACCCCCTCGTTACAATGATGGCGGCAATGAATCGAACCTCAACATTTTTCGAGGGCAACTCGGAAGCGCGAGTGGTTCGACCACCAAGACCCTGAGACATGAAGAGTGGCGCCATATCATGCTATATGTATTGACCAACCTTGAAGAGGTGACGCCATACATGGAGCAATTTCTTCATGAATTCTGGCGTCGATCAAGGGACCCAACTCCACAGGAATATGATACCCTTCTTAGAAAGGGTGCGGGAAATGGATTGCCCGATTTCATTTCCTGGTTTAAACATAAGGTACGTGCTTAGTTTGTTATTCCAAGTTGCTCTTACGTGCGAATAATATAACAATCTAGCGTGTTTGAACTTGCAGGGCCAAAGAGAGCCGTCTATGAGTGCCGAGTTGAGACAAGTAGCCAATGGCTTTGCCTATAGGGTCAGGAAATTTTCTGGGTATGACATCAATGGATACCGTTTTCGCACAACAAGCTACGACCAGAGTCGGCCCAATCGAAAAACCACGTGTTCTGGAGTCTTTACGCCCGGGCTTGACGAGGTCGAGTATTATGGAAGAATTGAAGAAATATATGAACTCAATTTTTATGGTTCCAAACCTCTTACTCCAGTGATATTCAAATGTCATTGGTTTGACCCTCAAGTGACGAGACGGACACATTCTAATCTTGGGATAGTCGAAATTCGACAGGATTCCACCTTAGCAGGAGACGATGTCTATATCGTTGCCCAACAGGCCACACAAGTGTATTATCTCCCATATGCGTGTCAAACGAAAGAACATCTTAAGGGTTGGGATGTTGTGTATAAGGTATCGCCGCACGGGAGGTTACCTGTTCCTAACGATGAAGATTACAACTTAGACCCGGACACATATGATGGAGAGTTCTTCCAAGAAGATGGGCTAGAAGGGCGATTTGAGATAGACTTAACCGAAGCTATCGGAATGGACGTAGATATTGAAATGGTTGTTGATGAGGAGGAGGATGAGGTGCAAAATGATAATGACTTAGTAATCCTTGAAGGCAATGACATTACTGACGAACTTGCTTCTTCCGATGGTGTGGAGATTGAAATGCTTGATAGTGATGATGAGAGTTATGATCCGGCTAACCCCGACACATATGAAGATTATTTTTAATCGATGTAATGCTATATGACTTTTTATTTCGCACCTGTTTTTAAATACATCTTTTTATATGTGCTTATTTGTTTACTCTTAATTGCAGGTTGTTGGACAAATATGGTGGGCGGTTTCCTGAGGAGGAGGAGGGGGAGGAGGAGTAGGACGGCGGACGATGCACAGCAGGCAGCGCAACAGGACGAGGCAGAGCAGGCAGCGCAGCAGCAGGCGGCGCCTCAGGACGACGACGGCCAGCAGCAGGACGACGACGACCAGCAGCAGGACGCCTCAGGTTCAGGCGGCTCTAGTTCGAGGAGCATCTACCTGCGAGGCCCCGCGAGTCTCCCTCAGCGTCCCATACTTCGGGACAGACGGCCGCTGATTCGGCCGGAAGGGGAGAGGTATGTAACTTTATGTTCTTCATTCTTGTTCATATTATGTGTTCAAAATCATAATATAAACTAATACTTTTTATTTATCACTTGGACAGGTCTTGGACGGTTTTGGATTATGCTGGGGGTCATCGTCGCCCCCCCAATGGCATCCTCGGCCTGCTGTGCAGGGAACACTTCCCTGGACTTGTGGAGTACGCCGGAGTGACGGGCCCAGCCTTCACCTTTGACCACTACGCCGTCGCCCCCGATGCAGTAGACCGGGACGGCAGGGAATTCAATAACAAGGCGGAGCGGGTGAAGCAAGAGCTGTGGGTAAGTCTTAGTATAATGTAAAATATGTCGCATTCGTTGCAAATTCTTGAAATAATGTATGGATACATCATTTTTGTATGCAGGATTTCTTCAGATGCGATGCTGGATACGAGGCTAGGGCGGATGTGGTGGCCACCACGAGCTGTAAGAAGCTCGTCGTGGACATGCACTATGAGGCCCGCATCCAGGCCATCATCACCTACCACGGCTCCGTCCTTGGGGAGAAGGTGACCAAAACTCAAGCCCGAACCATGTCGTTGACCAGGGAGCAGTACCTGCAGGTAAAGTCATGCATGTTTGGTACCAGTACTCGATACATGAATTTTATTTTATCTTCTGATATGCACTTTACGTGTTTACTTTGCAGATGATTCCACATTGGTGCGCCGCACATCCTCTGTGCTGGGAGCAGATGGTGGATAGGTGGTGTTCGGCTGAGTGGGACGAGGCGCACACAGCTAGCCGGGAACGGCGTTTGATGATGCAAGGCCCCTCCCACCACCAAGGCAGCCGGAGCCTGGGCCAATATGCCGAAGCATGGGTACGCCACCTTTTTTATTTAGATATATAGCACTAAGTTAGATATTATTTCTAACTATCTCGTTGGTTTTTGTTGCAGTCGGCGTCACATGGTGGAAGGCCTTGCTCCACCTTCTCGGCCTATGCTATGGCCCATAAGGGTAAGGCGACGTCCGACGTCACCTACAACCCGGATGACGGGCCCGAGGCCTACACCAACCCCGCCGTCTACAGCCGCCTCCATGACTACACCGCCATGGCGCAGGAGGTCCATGGCCCAGACTATGATCCGAGCACCGAGCCGATCGACACCGATGTGCTCATGAGGGTCGGAGGAGGCAAGAGACATGGGCGGTACTAGATTGCCGACGGGGCAATCGACTCGTCCTCCACTCCCACTCTGTCTCAGGTGAGAGCAAGGAGCACGGGCTCGAGTCCAGTCATACGACCTCGGCACGACAGCTCACAGCATCGCATACAGCAACTCGAGGTTAGTGTAACTCGTCCTTCCTTGAGTTATATACCTACTCTTTGAGTTACTATAACGTTGGCTTGTAATATTACAGACCCAACTAGAAGAAGAGAGGAGGGAACGTCGCGAGATGGAGGCGAGGATCATGGCGGAGCGGGAGGCGGAGCGGGAGGCCCGCCGGGCAGATCAACAGAGGATGGCGGAGATGTTCCAGTACATGCAGAGCCTTGGCGCCGCACAGGGCATCGCTCCGCCACCTCCATTGTTCCCTCCAGTTGACCCTGCTCTCTTCCACACTCCTGTGAGTATCAAAATTGTAGTTAGATGTTTGTAATGCATCTGGTATAACACATACAATCTCTTCTCTGTGCAGGGCCAATCTGGGGAGGCATCCAACAATCCTCCGGAAGGGTTCAGCCCAACGCAGCCCCGGTCAAGCCGCCCACCTCCATGAGTGTTGTGTTTTCATTGCTTTAGACTTCTGTACTTGTGTATAATACTTATGTCTGTGTTTGATACTTATGTGAGAGCTTGCGACGTTAGAGACTTATGTTTGTGTTTGATACTTATGTTGAACACTTATGTTTGTGATGGATATTTATGTTTGTGGTGACGGTTTTATGTTTGTGTTGGCTATTTATGTCTGTGATGATATGTGTGATGTATATATGTGATATATATGTGATATCTTCTGTTTGTGTGGATGGAATACAAAAAACAAATAAAAAAGGTATATACTGGTCACTTTGCCGAGTGTAACACTCGGCAAAGAGGCTCTTTGCCGAGTGTCAAGGTCATAACACTCGGCAAAGAGCACAGACCTGGGCACCGGCTTAGGTTCTTTGCCGAGTGTTGCGTCCCTGGCACTCGGCAAAGAGGTCGGCTTTGCCGAGTGCCACACGGGACACTCGGTAAAGAACCTGACATGGGGACCCTCCCTGGCGGGTTCTTTGCCGAGTGTCCCATGTGGCACTCGGCAAAGATGGATTCTTTGCCGAGTGCTGCACGGAAGGCACTCGGCAAAACTAACTTCTTTGCCGAGTGTCAGGTGGGACACTCGGCAAAGCCGCCGTCTCCGTCACTCGACGCCGTAACGGCTGCTTTTCTTTGCCGAGTGCTCTCTGGCACTCGGCAAAGATCTTTGCCGAGTGCCCGATAAAAAGCTCTCGGCAAAGAAGGCTTTGCCGATGCACTGTTCACCGAGCCTTCTTTGCCGAGTGTAACACTCGGCAAAGCTTTTGCCGAGTGTTTTGAACGCTTCGCCGAGTGCTCCAGGCACTCGGCAAAGCGATTGATTCCGGTAGTGTTGGGTTGCATTTGATTTGGAATGGTAAAAAGAGCGTTATTGTCGTAAAATAATCTAGTGATATTTTAGATTTTGTATAAGGAATAATAAAGACGATTGATGATTACAATTAATACCACTCTGACATATTATTAAAGAACATAAAATAATAAAAATTGATAAACATTCAACCACGAGAGTATAAATAATCAAATTCTTCTCTTTATTAATAATTTTTCTAATAAGTTCAAAAGACTTCACTTTAACTGCTGCAATAAACTCAATGTCAATCATAAAATGACAAGGCCTCACAACCACAGTTTGGAAGCTTGTATTGCTGACTTACAATCTTATTCACATGAAACCAACAAGGCACCCAACCTCGGCAAAGAGGCCAAATATAAGTGGTGACATACTCTTCTAAAAGATGTCTACAACTCTCAAGCAAAGCTATGAGACGATATGCATTTTCAACAACTTTTGAAATTGCGCTATCTTTGTAGGATAGCTTATATTTAAAAGTGTTCTTTCCCATCTTTGCTGTTAAAGGATACCTCGTAACCTTTTTACCATTCGAGTCCTTCCCAACCAAAGGAACTTTATGATAAAACTAATATTCCAACCAATCATCATGCAACTTATTCTTTGAGGTAAAGAGCAGTTTCTTCTCAATGCGACAAGGATTGAAGCTACGACATCTAAAGTAATTCTTAACTTTAACCCCATCAACCATTTGATTATTGAACTAGCAATGCATCTTTGTTCAACAAGCCAAAATTGGTTATATTATAGGTGAATTGCTAAGCGTTGATATCCTAGACAAAGAGACCAATCTTCAAAAGTCCACATGGAGTTAAATGGTGCATATCTATATTATAATCTTCAAGAATGTCTCCGATCAGATCCTACACTAGAAACATTCATTAGTCTTTGGCTTCGGAACTGGCTTGTTATGAATAGTCAAACTTGTTCTCTGATCAAAATTTTCTTCGAAATAAATGAACCCAAAACCTACTATGTCATCAAAGACGTTCCAAATCTAAGATTTGTTTCATCATCAAGTTCTAACTTATAGACTTTAACATCCACAGGATCGTCTTTAGAATCAGGTGAAGAATCGTGAGGATTCTCTTCAACCTCGAACATTTAACACAAAAAGGAGAAATCAGACTAACCGAAAAACAACAAGAAAAACAAAATCAATAAGTCTAATAACTTACCTTTGTCGGGTATCATAATTAGAGGTACCCAGATTATGCCCCTAAACATGCTTAACACCTAAACTACCCTAAGACACATTCCCCAAGGTCAAGAAAGGATAAGCCACGATTCGTCCGAGACCCCACTTAGTGGTCACTCAAAACTCCGCCCCACCCAAGACTGTCCTCTAGCGAGGGCAGCGCTCAGGGAAATCCTCGTCCCGCCCGAGGTCCCGTCTTCACGGAATGGCAATTTCTGCCTCGCCCGAGGACATTCCAATGAAACTATTAATCACACGAACATCCTTTGGTGCTTTCCAGTTTAGAATGCCTGATACCTTCTTTGGATCCACAGCTAACCCATCTATGTTTATGATGTGACCCAAGAACAGGACTTCATGAATCTAGAACCCACATTTACTCAGCTTGGCATATAGCTGGTACTCTTGTAGCCTTTGCAATACCATCTTTAAGTGATCCACAAGCTCCTCCTCGCTCTAAGAGTATAGGAGAATATCATCAATGAGCACCACCACAAACTTGTCTGGGTAATCCATGAACACGTTGTTCATTAGATACATGAAGAAAGCTGGCGCATTCGTCAGACCAAAAGACATCACTGTGAACTCATATAAGCGATACTTGGTGATAAATGTTGTCTTCGGTACATCGGAAGGTCGAATTCTGAGCTGATGGTAACCTGACCTCAGGTCTATCTTTGAAAACACACTGGCTCCTCTCAGCTGGTCGAACAGATCTTCTATTCTTTGTAGGGTGTACTTGTTTTTGATGGTGACCTGATGAGGACACTAACCTCACTGTCATCTTATCATAGCTAAGGCCCACTTGATACTTTATCAACTAATTAATCCCTAAGATGACATCTATGTCTATGTCTCGGGTACCCATTACTACCAGATTGACGGGGAACTCTATCCCCCTGATTTCGATTCTTGCATTTTGACATACTCTATCTGTTTGGGTCCTCCCACCAACTGAACTAACCCTCATACGCGTGAACATTGGTGTTACTGGTATGCCGTGTGTTTCTACCCATGATGCAATCACAAAAGAATGTGTGGCTCTAGTATCAAACAACATATTTGCAGGATGAGATTTGACTAAGAACGTACCTATTGCCAGTCCTGGCTAGGGTTTGCTGAACTGTATCAGCCTCCAAGTGGTTCACCTTTCCATACTAGATACGTGACTGAGTGTGGCTGCTTGCTCCTTGTTGTGGTGCATTCTGTCTTGCTAGGGCATTGCAAGCTGATTGTTGTTGAGCCATCTACTTTGGGCAATGCATTGCCTAGTGGCCTTCCTCTCAATAGTGGAAGCACCCTCTACCTCCACCTTGCACTAGGGCTGCCAGTTGTTCTGATTAGCTACTGGGGCACGAAGGGGAGGTGCTTGATTGCTCTACCTATGGTACTGATTTTCGTTCGGTTGGCTGTGCTGGCGGTACCGCTGCTGCTGCTGTGGATACTGCCTCTGAATCTACAGCTGGTTCTGACGTTGATTCTGCTGCTGATATCCCTATGGGTGGCCATGCTTGTATTGTTGGTGTGAACTTCCTGAGAAACAGGGGCGACTATTGCTCCCGGACTGGGGTCCACTCATCTTGCGTTTCTTGTCTTTCATCTCCTTGCGCTTTCTTTCAGTCATGATTGCCATGTCAATCAGATGTTGGAAGGTGGGGAAAGTGTGATTCATTAGCTAGTAATGTAGTGGATCAACTAGACCTCTCATGAACATGTACCGCTTTTTGTGTCGGTGTTGACGTCCTCGGGTGCATAATGAGACAACTATAGAAATATGTCCCTGTACTCGCTGATGGACATGGGTCCCTGCTTCAGTGCCAGAAACTCCTCCTTCTTCACTATCATTAGGCCTGCTAGAACATGATACCGACGGAAATTGTCTCTGAATTCTTCCCAAGTGATAGCTTCAAGGTCGGCATGGGTGGCGAGATAGGACTCCCACCAGGACTGAGTTGCTCCCCTTAGCAAACGGGGACCATATAGAACTTTCTTGCTGTCGTTGCATTGGGCGGTGTGTAGTTCCCGCTCCACTGCGTGTAGCCAGTCTTCAGCGTCCATGGGGTTGGCAAAGTGGGCAAAAACAGGGGGATGACCTCTCATGAATTCAACACGCTTGTCTCTTGGCATTTGTGGCACCTACATCTACGGTTGTGGCTGAGGTTGTAGTTGCGCTTGCTGCATGGCTGCCAGAGTCTGCCCGATAGCTTGCATTTCCAGGGTTTGCATGAAGAACATCTGCTCCACTATCATAGGGGTGACGAGGGAGGCAGCGGCTAGGGCAAGTCATCCTACGGGACACGCTACTCCTGCTGAGCACGCCTCCCTCCTTGGCGCATGTTGTCAAACATCTGTGGAAGGCATCACACATCATTATTTATCTTGCAATCTTTTAGTATAAGAAAAGGCATACAGAGTTCTTCATAACACTGAATGAACAATTATCTTCACGGATTCTCAACATGGCCAAACATAGTTTCTTAGATAAAGAGGAAAGTAGAAGTAAAAGTTTCCCAACTAAGCAACTAAATTGATTAACATTACTAGCTAAACTAAACTACAGGGGAACCCCACATTTTGGCAACAGTCATTACAAAGATCCAAATTCAGCATAGGTTCACCATGACAAGCATAAATTAGCATACTAACTTTACTAACTAAGACTAAGACACCTGACTTAAGTATTTATTACAAATTCTGACGCTAACAGTCTAAGGATCCAGATCTATCTTGGTCCTACAGTCGGGATACTGTAAGCATTGTGTCCATGTGGCGGCGAGCGGAAAGGGTGCTGAGTCCCAATGGGGGCGGGAGAATCACCCTCCTGATGGCTGCGCTTCGCGTGCTCAGCACGCATCTCCGTGATCTCAGCACGAGCCCTACTCAACTCATCTAGAGCGTGGTCTAGCCTAGTGTTGAGCACAACGACTAGGTTGACTGTGTTGCTCGACCTAGGATTATCTTCGCCAACAGGTGAGACAATCACACTCCCCGTACTACCGGTCGAACGACGAGTGTAATATCTAAGGTTAAGACCATCAGCCACCCCACCAAACAAAGAGCAATACTGCGAGAGCGCACATCATGCAACATCCTGCATGGCCGCCTCAGCAGTGTCCCTCTCAGAGATAGCATAGTGCTCTGTGCAGGCCTCTACACTTCGGTGATCATCCTTTGGACGGTGTACTAGACAGGTAGCCTCCTAGTGGTCTGGGTACTTCTCGCGACTGTGCTAGTAGATTACACAACGATACTCGATCGACCACCCGGCGCAACAGGGTGTCGAGCGCGTCATGGAAGTGACAACCGCGAGCGACGTCATAGGTGATGTGTCAGGCGACCCATCCTCCCGGCTCCTGCTCCTCGGAGAGCTTGGTACTGTGGTCTGAGCTGCCACTATCGTTGAGATCTCCTCTAGCGGCTCCTCCAACAGCTGGGATGCCCTGTGGTGGTGCAGGCGGTGCCTCTAGCTGGGGCACAGGGGAGGGGCGCCTTACAGACTCCACCTTTTGTTGAGGCAGGTAGGAAGAGTCCTGCTGCTCCCTCTCCTGACGCTGACGTTTCTGCTCCTCACACAGGCGGTGGTGCAATCTCTTTAGGTAACTTGACTGAGCGGATACTGTGCGGCAAAGTGGGCGTTGCGCAACACGAGAGGGCAGGAAGGGAATCAATGACTTACGAGCGGTGTGCCTAAGGCGAGCCATCTACAAAAGGCAATGTAAGCATAAGAATAAGAACAGAGCTAATATGACCAGCAAGTAAACCATAAACAGAATAGAAAATAAAAATAAAATTTTAGCAAGGTATAATATATATAGTACTAGACATATGGTTGGCCGAGAAGACTGACTTTTAAATATAAAGCTAGTCAATCCTTAGGTTACTCATAGTATGCGAGAAAGTGAATTATAAAGTAAATATGACATAATATGTCAGATGACACTTACCTTCACTAAACATCTGCTGCTCAGGAGCTTGTCTTGCAACTTCCTTGGACTCCACGAACGGAACATCATCTAGACGAGTGAGAACATACATTCAACATTCTTGAAACAAAAAAAACAATACATCATACAAGAGAAAACATTATAAAAATGTGCAATACAAAATAGAGCTCGCTTATACGGTAACACGAGAAAAAGAAACCCTGATATCGAAGCTACGATTGACAAGTTATCGTGTTTACGTTATACAAATATGAACTAGAACATTTAATTCGACATACTTTTATCAATCGACATTTATCAAATGTAAATTAGAGCTATTATATAATTTTGATTAATCTGTTATACTAACAGCTCTCGGTTAAATAAGTAATTTAATTAATATGAGCGATTCTAAGCGAGGTGAATTCGCGATGCAAGACAGCGCGTGACATGTGAAAACGATGCACGCAACGCGCGAACCAGTATTACAGCACACGAACAGCACGCGCAAACGATGCGCGGACAAACGCGACACGCGAGAACTACTAAATAGATGTTGTGTTTATACTAAAAAGTTATTAATGAAAGTGTATTTAAGTTAATATTACCATGTCGATATTTGTTTATAAAAGCGAAAGTCGAAAACTATAAATTAGATTTAATTAGAATGCTAATTTAATAAATGTTAGCTAAACAAATATTTAATAAATTATTTAAAACATGTGATATTATGAAATAATATTTTAACATGTAGACAACTTTAATATGAATCTAACATGACTTGAACGGAGTGAATCGGATTTATAACGCAAAAGATATCGAATATTTTAATAAATCAAACATCTACGCGCACTTAGACGCACTTAGACATAACTCCAGGGTCTTTTTTGCAATAAATGTCTCTCTTCTCACACAGCTGCCATGGCAAGGGGGGATCGGCCAGGGGGAGGCCACGTGGGGGGAGGGGACCTCGGCCGGCCGCACGTGTGGGTCCGCACCACGCGCCAGGGCGCTCGCCCAAGCCTGCCCTACAGCTGGCCGTCGACATGGCTGCCGTGACGCAGGCAAAGCGAGGGGAGAGGGGTGCAGGGAGAGGGGACAGAGGAGAGGAAGAGGGGCTGCGAAAAACGAAGAAGAAATACGAAGAAAAATGGTGGTTGCTCACCGGACCCAAGAAGGAAATCGTCGATTGAAATCAAATTGAAGGTCGGATCGATGAATTGAAAGCACAAAGACGAAGCCCTAGACAAGATGAATGCAGTGGTACTCTCAGATTTTGCCAACGACGCATAGATTGAAAGTAATTGCTCGCCGAAGTTGCCACCGAGTAGGAACCGCCTCGAAATTCAACGAGCAATTCTGGGAGTTGTGGATCGAATCTGGGGAAACAGTTTTGATATTTAGAAAGGGCTTGACGAGAGGATTCTAGCCATTTATATATTGCTAGGGTTTGGATGAAACAAAATTTGGGTCAAATTCGGATTTTAGCATTTATTAATTCAAGAAAATACATAAATTTGTTTTTATTCTCAAAATATTGTAGGAGCTTCCAAAAATTCCAGGGAAATTCCTATGAATGTTTTGGCATCCAATGAACTCAAAAAACATATTTAGAACTTTTTTAAATGTTTTTAAGTACCTCAAATAAATAGATTTTGGTTTCCGAAAAATAGAAAAATACTCAGAAAAATATGAAAATTTACCGAAAACTTCTACAAGGTATATTAACATGTTTCAAACAACTTTTGCACTCAGAAACACTATGCAACAACATGAATGCGACAACCAAAGCACCTCTAGGGCTCACCTCACTAGGCTTACACCAATATATAACAAAATAACTCTCCATTATTTAGAAAAAGAAAAGAATAGCAAGGAAAACAGAGAGTAAGACCTGAATTTTAAGTATAGAGCAAAGAAATTTTTATACCCCAAAATTTAGGGTGTTACACCACTGCCGAGGGACGTCGAATCCACCGCGAAATCACGGGTCTCCTAAAGTGTGTTGCAGTTCAGCAGGCCGAGAGCTTTGCTTCTCGGCTTTGGGAGTCCGCCTCGAAACAACGAGCAGGGCCCTCTCGCCAACAGAGAGAGGCCATAGTCCATCCCGAGCCTTCAAAGGACAAAGCCCCCGTGGTCCGAGAACGCCTCCTCGACAATCGCCGCTACACCACAACGACCAATGACATGCCACACACGGCTACCACCCTCGACCGGGCGGCCATTATGATAGTGGGGAAGATCGAAGCCCCACGCTTGAGCTGCTAGGTCCTCAGGTCTTCAGCTAAGCCATCCGTAGGGCACCATTCCCAGCCTAGTTCCGAGCCTCGACTACCATCACCAAGTACTCGTGAGAAACCAAACCAGAGCTATGCTCGCTGACTACTGTCTGGCCTGTCAGCTTGGAGGGACGAGTGATGACAACCTCATCATTCAAAACCTGCCACTCTTTCTGTCTGACCTTGCTCGATCATGGTATGAGCACCTCCCACCTACCTAGATTCATGACTGGGAAAACCTGGTCAGGGTTTTTGGGGGAATTTCTAGGGCACATACGTGCGCCCCAAGAATTCTTAGGACCTTCGAAGCTATCAGCAGAAGCAGGATGAGACTATGCGTGAGTACATCCGTCGATTTTCCAAACAATGCACCGAATTCCTTAATATTACTGACTCCAACGTCATTGGTGCTTTCCTCATCGGCACCTCCTGCCATGATTTGGTCAACAAACTAGGTTGGAAGACCCCCGCCAAAGCGAGTGAACTGATGGATAACACCACCAAGTTGGCTTCGGGGCCGGAGGCCGTCGAGGCCATATTCCACAAAGACAAGGGCGGTGGGAAGCGGAAGGAGGACGCCCCCAAGGTGACCTCCCAACGCAACCCCAGGAAAAACAAAAAAGAAGAAGGCACCATAGGGCCAACACGAGGCCCCTAACACAGATCTTGTCGACGCAGTGGAACGACGGAACCCGCGAGGCCCTCAAGGGGGTGCCAATGTTTTCGACAAGATGGTGAAGGAGTCTTACCCTTACCACAAGGGCCCCATCAAGCACACCCTTAGGGAGTGCAACATGCTCCGGCGTTTCGACAACAAGTCTCGCCCCTCTGTGGATGATGGCAAGAAGAAGGGTCCCGGTGGCAAGGAAGACGACCGGGGTGAAGAGTTCGTGGATGTCCACAACTGCTACATGATCTTCAGTGGGCAACCGGTGAACCTCTCCACGCAATAGCGGAAGCAGGTATGGTGGGAGGTCTTCTTCGTCGATGTAGCGGTGTCGGTTTATCTAGACTGGTCCGACTGTGTCATCACCTTTGATCGAGATGATCACCTAGACTACGTCCCAAATCCCGGGAGGTACCTGCTCATTATTGACCCAGTCATTGGCAACACCAGACTCTCCAAGGTGCTCATAAATGGAGGCAACAGTCTCAACATCATCTATGCAAAAACCCTAGAGCTCATGGGGATTAGTCGGTTTTAGGTCTAGGCTGGGTCCACGTCATTTCACGGCATCACCCCTGGCAAAAGAGTTCACCCCCTCGGGCAGATCAATTTGCTTGTTTGCTTCAGGACCCCATCCAACTTCAGGAGGGAGGTCCTCACTTTTGAGGTGGTAGGGTTCAAAGGTACCTACCATGCAATTATGGGAAGCCATGCTACGCCAAGTTCATGGCCATCCCGAATTACACCTACCTCAAGCTGAAGATGCCAGTACCAGCAGGTGTCATCACCGTTGGCCCCACATACAGCCATGCCTACGACTGCGACGTTGAGTGCGTTGAGTAAGCTGAGGCTCTCGTTGAGTCTGAGGCACTCATTATTGACCTAGAGAACCACGTCAATGAGGTTTCCGACCCAAGCGGCATGCCAGCATCTTCAAGCCGGTCGAAGCAACCAAGACCATCCCCCTTGATCCCAGTGGCTCCGGCGATAAGACACCGTGGATCAGCTCCGATCTTGACCCCAAATAGGAAAAAGTGTTCATCGACTTCCTCCGCGCGAATGCTGAGGTATTTGTGTGGAGTCCTTCAGACATGCCGGGCATACCGAGGGAGGTCGCCGAGCACTCCTTGGACATCTGCGCTGGCTCTAGACCAGTGAAGCAGCACCTGCACCGCTTCGATGAGGAAAAGCGCAGGGTCATCGGGGAGGAGGTCCATAAGCTTTTGGCGGACGGATTCATCAAGGAGGTCTTTCATCCCAAGTGGTTGGCAAATCCCATGTTGGTCAGGAAAAAGGGGGAAATGGAGGATGTGTATAGACTACACCGGTTTAAATAAAGCATGTCCAAAAGTTCCCTACCCTCTACCTTGGATTGACCTAATCATTGACTCCACTGCAGGATGCGACACCTTGTCCTTCCTTGATGCCTACTCCAGCTATCACCAAATCAGGATGAAAGAGTTCGACCAGCTCGTGATTTCTTTCATCACCCCTTATGGCATGTATTGTTATACCACCATACTCTTCGGTTTGAGGAACACTAGTGCCACGTACCAATGATGCATGAACTACGTGTTTGGCAATCACATCGGCGCAATGGTCGAGGCCTATGTCGACAACATCATGGTCAAGACGAAGAAGATTCACAACCTCATCATCAACCTAGAGACAGCCTTCATCAACCTGTCACACCCGTTTCTAAGGGGCAGAGCCGGGTGCATAGCATATGTGTGCCAGGATCTATTTCCACACATATGTTGACGTCACAAGTGTAATATATCAAAAGAACAATGCATAAAAGCGTAAATTACGATTATATTAACATATTACACTTCAAACAGACATAATGTCTTAACCTTTATTCATCAAAGTACAGCAAAACATGGACATCCATCCACAGGAAGATGACCGGGGGTATCACTAGACTAGCATCCATGGAGTTCAGCATCATATCTTCATCTGCAACTTCTGATCAAAATTAAGCAAGGGTGAGCTCGCTTATGGTCGGGGCTCAGCGAGTGGGGGAAAAACTAATGCAAGGTAACAAGGTGAGGCTAAGGTTGAGTAGTAAGCATTTTAGTTGGTCAACATTTTATTAACAACACCTGTCTGACTAATAAGTGTGAATCCCAAGTATTCCCATTAAACAAAGGTATAAGAGTATATCAAAAACACTTAAGTGAAACCACTTAAGCAAACCATTGTCAGATCATCGGATCTCGATTTATTTCCATCTTCAAGTTCAATTATCATGTGAGGAGTCCAGGCTGCTCTTAACCGTGAGCACGGCTGATATATCAGTTTTACACTCTGCAGAGGTGGTACAACTTTACCCACAAGCCGTGTATCCCCTCTAGCCTGGGTCGGCCAAAACCCGTAAACACTTCCGAGGTGAGTGGCTAGGGATCCACTATGAGGCTTTCACAAAATACACTTAATACGAAGCAACCCGCTAAGGTTTCTAAAGACGATGGTGGTGGCCCCCTGGGTGAGGTACCTTAGCCAAGAATACGTCCCCATGTTAACGTGGGCTGCCAACACCTACCGCTCCCCCTCTTGCCCATATTTCAGGTAAGGTTGCTAGGCACTAAGCATATAAAGCTAATTACCAAAGCCAGAGCCATGATAGCACTCGTGGTTGCACTGTTTTCCCGGGTGGTCACTCCATGTTCCAATTAATATGCAATAATCTTGTTTAATCGTCGGATTAACAACAATAATGTAACTTACCATTTGGAACATTGATATCATCAGTTGGAGTAACATCATAAAGTTAAAGTTGTAGCAATATCATAGCTACTAGATTAAATCATAAACCCGGGTTAACAAGGAATAAGGTTGGAAAGGTTAGGTATATCTGAATAGGTAACCCATCAAATTATGCATATATATCAAAGAATAAACTTTATTAAATGTATTGTTTGGGATCAAACAGAGTATGCAGAGGGAGAAGTCCACTTGCCTTGCTTATTGAAAACTTGAGACTCTTCCACGGATCTGAATAGATCTTGATTCTTAGCTACTAGATCAACCACTGAATATCACACAAACAAACAAGAAGAACAAACACCACTCAATAACATACAACATTCACCATACGCAAAGCTAAAAGAAAACCTAACGAGAAGAGCGTTCGCTTTTCAAAAACGTCGCAAGAGTTATAATAAAAAAGTATTTTTTTTCAAACATGTGATCTATACTTTATAAAATAAGTCATGAGCTTAAAATATCTTAATTAAAATATATAAATATTAGGTTCATCAAATTAATCTTTTATAAAACGTCATATGTGATATGTCTCAATTAAGGATTTATAAGACGATAAAACACGTTATAACAATATTAAACCTTTTTAACCGTTTAGAAAAGATATATGTTATATCTAATGTTAATGGGCTACGAAACGCGTTATTAATTATGGAGTATATTATAAATATTATTAACCAATCACTTATGACAAATTATGATATAAGTCTAAATAGGTTTTATGTGAAAAGATCATTATTATTAAACACCTATTTATGAAAAGTTATGATATATGCTTTAATGAACTTTTATGTAAAAGACAATGAACAATAATTATATTTTATTTTTATTAGAAAGTACATGTCCTATATTTTATTAAGAAAGCTATATACAAAACAATATACAAACTAACATTATTATTAAAGAACATGAACACTAATTTCCTTAGTTTATTCTTTAGGAAAAACTAAGTCACACATATATAAATAATATGAACTAATTTTGATTAAATGATTAATTAAGCCTATATAACCAGCTGTAAACAAATATAAATCTAATTAACTAGGTTATGAGAGGACATAATTACTCTATTATTTATTTTTACATTTAGTTTAGAAACATATGACCTAGATATTTAAAATGAATATTATATTCATTGGTATGTTATTAACTATTGTTTTAGTTATGACGATGTGAGCACTTAATTAAGCCATTATATAATTATTAGAAAAGTTATATGACCTATTACTTTTAAGTTTCTATTTAATACGGCTATACTTAAACATCTATAATGAATCTTGTTAAATATGATAACTATTTAAAAGGTTATTTTAAAGTTAGAAACAAATTATCTAATTCTTTAGTAAGAAACCTATGTTTATCGACATAACTATTATTTTCTTTATTAGAAAAGTATGATCGTCTAATTAAGTCATTTTAACATAATAAAATTCTATTCTTTCGATTTTCTCCTTAAATAGAATTTATACGTATACTAAAAATTGTTTATTTAATTCCTTTAACATTAATATTCTAAGAAGTAATTGTAAATTACTAAATGAGACTTTTAGTAACATAATCATGGTTATTATGACATCAATAAATGTCTTACTAATTATAAGTACTTAAGTGCCATACTTATGAATTCATTTATTATGAATAGTAAAATCTACATCCTCATTTGACTAGAAAATACGTGGCTCAGTTTATTCTATGCCAATAAGTTACACTTAAAATACTACTAACCATTATCGTTCCACACACACTAAAGCAAAATTCAAATCCGTAAACAATTCTAGTATGAAAATTATTGAAGTAGTGAATAGTGACCGTGTTCATTTTTAGAACTATAAAATCATACGCATATTTAAAATATTGTCGCGGGGTTCGATTTTGGCTACCCGTATATACACCACGAATCTCTAAAATCGTACACGAATCGCCAAATCGCATCATTACAACAATAATTCACAATAAATTCAAAACATGATTTAGAAAATAAATATTTCGGGGTTGTCTTCAACCTTGGTTTTTCGTTCATACGCAGGGATGAACGTCGTCGAGGGAGTTTCGACCGTGCAGCGGACGGACAGTGGGTTTGGCGTCGAGCAGGGAACGACGCGATCCTCGTGCTGCGTTCAACGGAGCTCCGGCGGGGTTCCACGGATGGCGAACGGCGTACGGATGCGGTCAGTCCGGCGACGAGCTTCACGACGGCGAGCTGGACACGGCACGAGCAGGGCTCAACAGCGGGTGCGCGTGAGCAGAGCGACGGCGTGGGCGTGGTCGACGGGGTGCTGTGCGGGCGAGCTCTGGCATGGTGGCATCGACACTGGCGAGGTTCCGGCGAGGCAGTCTGGCATGGTCCAAAGAGCAGGGCGTGAATGTGAGGAGCAAGGGAGAACTTGGGGAGGAAGGGAGGAGGTTCGGCTACCCTTTTATAGAGGAGGAAAGGGAGTGAGAACGTCGGGAGGAGGAAATGGTGGCCGGTCTTCGTGGCATTCACGGAGCTTGAATAGAGGGAGGGAGTAACGGACGCATTGAATCTCCATTAACGCAGAAATGAAACTGACGGCGCGGGGTCGGGGTTCGGTCGCGGCTTGGCACAGGACACGGCGCGCAGGGCGCGACTGAGGTCGGTTGGCGTGCAGGGGCTCGTCGCGTGGTGCAGGTGGCGCGTCGGGGTTGGGGCTCGAGCTCCTGGCGCGGCAGGGTCGGGTCGGCTGCTCCTGGTTGCTGGGCGCGGATTCCTGGCGGCTCGGCGGCTGTGGCCGGGGTGTCGGGATCGCGCGGGCAGGGAAGGCCGAGAGAGGGAAGGGAAGGAGAGAGGAGAGATGAGAGAGGAGAGAGTAGGTGGCAAGATCCCGGGCGAACGGCTCTGCGTGGGCAGGAGCCGAACGGCGGCGCGCTAACGTCCCAGCGAACACAGCAAGAGAGAGACATTAGGAGATAGATGTAGGATCTGACAACTTGGGCCCATGCACAAGTGATACAAAGAGAGGGAGAGGCTGGGAGTGGTCGACCGGGCTTGAGAAAATGGGAATGGCTAGGCGTGGGTTTTTTTATTTCTTTTTTTAATTTCGATTTTTTTAAATAGCAGAATATATATAATAAATAAATATTTTTTAAAAAATCAAAATAAAGTCTTTAATATTATTAACATATTTAAAATGTATATTTTCACAACAAGATTGTACCAACTTATTATATTTTTATAGAAAGATTCACACAAAAAAATCCAATTAATGTATAAGCACATACATATTTCTAAAATCATAATAAATCCAAGAATATTATTAACTAAATACTTTTGCAGGAAGCATTATTTTAACAAATTATTATTATTTTGTAAAATGTTTTTTTTCACACCAAATTAAATCAAAAAAAAATTGGACGCAAATCAAATCAAACAAAAATTATGATTCACATGAATGCATCAATCAATTGGTAAAATTTTTATCTATTCAAGAAATTGCTTGATTTAATTATGTCACCATTCCATCATTTGAAAACGTCAATATTTTTCTTTTCTACTAGAAATTAATAATATAAAATAGGTTGCCTTTAATTGATGGATTTAGGGTGCTACAAAATCTACCCCCTTAAAAAGAATCTCGTCCCCGAGATTAGGCAAGGTTAGCAAGAAAACAATGGTGATATATGGTTACTCGTAGGTTCTTGGTTCACATTGAACTCTTCTAAACATAAGGAACTTCTTCATTTCTTCGCTCCACAATAACTACTAATTAAGCGATCTTTGTCATCATACTTATAACTAGTTGGTCTTCTGGATTATTGCTTGGGTCTTGCTTGGCAGCTTTCTTCTCTAGTCGGTCCAGACGCTTCTTAGGGCATTCGCGAATAATATGTTCTTCATTCTTGCAGTAGAAACAAGCACCTCTTGCTTTGAGTTCTTTGCGAGTCAACTCTGCTTGACCAACAGGTGATGAGGGATGATTGGGTGTCTGTATCTCATATAGCTGAGTCTGGCTTGATTCTTTTGTTTGGGTATCCATGTGTTTTGGAGCTTTTGCTTGTGGTTGAGGTGGACCACTCCTATATCCAAACATTTTTCTATTCCTTTTGTTGTTCTTCACGATGTTGATAAAAGTTTCTGTGCATTTTTGTTCATATTCCATGTCTGGAGACTGAGATGGCTTTATCTCGGAGGTGCCCGATAGTGAACTCTTCTCACTTCTTAGGATAGTTACGAAGGTAATGATCTTCACGTCCACATTGATAACAAGCTTTTCTTGAAGTTATTTCTTGACTTTTTCCATGTTTCCCTTTTTGTTTCTTGGAACTGATGCGACGACGAGGCTGAAGCTGTGTGCAGGTGATAGTCCATCCATCAATGTAACACTCATTTGCTTCTTTTTGGAGCTGGGCATCCTTGTGATGTTTCCTTTTTTTGGAAAACCTAGCAATTCATCGTCTGACAGTGGATCTGCTATTAGTTGTTCTTGGGGAGACATTTGTCTGTTTACGCCAGAAAATAAAATCTGGTTCTTCTGTTTTGTAGTTTCACTTTCGTTTGTACTGATTTGGCGACAAGGAATTCCATAGTACTCACAACAACAACATTTTCCAAGGTCTCTTGTCTGTTGGTTTGGTTGTGCATCCTTTTGTGTCTTCAATGTCTGTTCATCAACTGTTTTATTTAGAGTGTTGTTTTGACTTGCCAACACACTGCATTCTTTGCATTTAGTGACATCACTTGCAGTTGACATTCCAAGGTCTAACATCTGTATGGGTATGAAAGAATGGAAGCGACGAGAGGGTTGAGCAAAGACAGATTATAGAGAGTAGAGAAAACCCATCTATATAAGGTTTTACCTAGCTAACTGATGTCATTGTGGACAAAAGTCACACAATACACCAACAATCATTTCAAATAAGCAAATCAAACATGAACACAAAGGACAATGAATTCAAACATACCCGCACAACACAATCCAATTCTATTCATTCAACCAAACAAAAGGTGAGACAAGGTTTGGAATAAGAAAGATATTATAAAGTCAAGGAGTTGGGTAAGAATTAACAAGGAGTTAGACAAGACATATTTGTTGGTGGCCAAGAGTGAAATAAGATAATCATGAACTACTAAAGTCAGGATAAATGATACAACCAAGGATATAAAGTGAGTTAGGGAGAAAGTATTATCAAGGAGTAGAGAGTCAAAGGTTTCATACATCAAGGTAGATATTGCGCCAGGTGGCAATACAATGGCAAGAAAACAAAAGTATAAGAAGTCAAGGGTTATATAGCAATATTAGGGATTAGAAAACCACTTATAATATAATACAATATCGCCATTACCGATCTAGTCGAAAATCTCAACCCTAAAGAACAATCCTATCAACTTAACCAAGAAGTCAAATAATAGATCCAGGGGATCCATAACAAAACTTCTTGTGAAGTGAGGATAAGACAGAGAATAGGGCATCGTCGATAGCTTCGAAAGGGTTTCTTCTGGCAATCTTCGCTTCAAGTTCCTCAATCCTAGCTTGATCATCTTGCAATGCTTCTCATTAGAACCTTCTGATAGACGAAGAATCAGACAAGAAGGGTTGAAGATAAAAGAGACAAGTTGTGATATAAAATAAGTTTCATGGAGCAAATTAGACCATGTTTTGAAAGACTGACTGGGCTTTCCATTTCTAACTAATCTAGCGACCTACGGTCACATTGCTTTGATACCACTTCTGTCACACCCGTTTCTAAGGGGCAGAGCCGGGTGCATAGCATATGTGTGCCAGGATCTATTTCCACACATATGTTGACGTCACAAGTGTAATATATCAAAAGAACAATGCATAAAAGCGTAAATTACGATTATATTAACATATTACACTTCAAACAGACATAATGTCTTAACCTTTATTCATCAAAGTACAGCGAAACATGGACATCCATCCACAGGAAGATGACCGGGGGTATCACTAGACTAGCATCCATGGAGTTCAGCATCATATCTTCATCTGCAACTTCTGATCAAAATTAAGCAAGGGTGAGCTCGCTTATGGTCGGGGCTCAGCGAGTGGGGGAAAAACTAATGCAAGGTAACAAGGTGAGGCTAAGGTTGAGTAGTAAGCATTTTAGTTGGTCAACATTTTATTAACAACACCTGTCTGACTAATAAGTGTGAATCCCAAGTATTCCCATTAAACAAAGGTATAAGAGTATATCAAAAACACTTAAGTGAAACCACTTAAGCAAACCATTGTCAGATCATCGGATCTCGATTTATTTCCATCTTCAAGTTCAATTATCATGTGAGGAGTCCAGGCTGCTCTTAACCGTGAGCACGGCTGATATATCAGTTTTACACTCTGCAGAGGTGGTACAACTTTACCCACAAGCCGTGTATCCCCTCTAGCCTGGGTCGGCCAAAACCCGTAAACACTTCCGAGGTGAGTGGCTAGGGATCCACTATGAGGCTTTCACAAAATACACTTAATACGAAGCAACCCGCTAAGGTTTCTAAAGACGATGGTGGTGGCCCCCTGGGTGAGGTACCTTAGCCAAGAATACGTCCCCATGTTAACGTGGGCTGCCAACACCTACCGCTCCCCCTCTTGCCCATATTTCAGGTAAGGTTGCTAGGCACTAAGCATATAAAGCTAATTACCAAAGCCAGAGCCATGATAGCACTCGTGGTTGCACTGTTTTCCCGGGTGGTCACTCCTTGTTCCAATTAATATGCAATAATCTTGTTTAATCGTCGGATTAACAACAATAATGTAACTTACCATTTGGAACATTGATATCATCAGTTGGAGTAACATCATAAAGTTAAAGTTGTAGCAATATCATAGCTACTAGATTAAATCATAAACCCGGGTTAACAAGGAATAAGGTTGGAAAGGTTAGGTATATCTGAATAGGTAACCCATCAAATTATGCATATATATCAAAGAATAAACTTTATTAAATGTATTGTTTGGGATCAAACAGAGTATGCAGAGGGAGAAGTCCACTTGCCTTGCTTATTGAAAACTTGAGACTCTTCCACGGATCTGAATAGATCTTGATTCTTAGCTACTAGATCAACCACTGAATATCACACAAACAAACAAGAAGAACAAACACCACTCAATAACATACAACATTCACCATACGCAAAGCTAAAAGAAAACCTAACGAGAAGAGCGTTCGCTTTTCAAAAACGTCGCAAGAGTTATAATAAAAAAGTATTTTTTTCAAACATGTGATCTATACTTTATAAAATAAGTCATGAGCTTAAAATATCTTAATTAAAATATATAAATATTAGGTTCATCAAATTAATCTTTTATAAAACGTCATATGTGATATGTCTCAATTAAGGATTTATAAGACGATAAAACACGTTATAACAATATTAAACCTTTTTAACCGTTTAGAAAAGATATATGTTATATCTAATGTTAATGGGCTACGAAACGCGTTATTAATTATGGAGTATATTATAAATATTATTAACCAATCACTTATGACAAATTATGATATAAGTCTAAATAGGTTTTATGTGAAAAGATCATTATTATTAAACACCTATTTATGAAAAGTTATGATATATGCTTTAATGAACTTTTATGTAAAAGACAATGAACAATAATTATATTTTATTTTTATTAGAAAGTACATGTCCTATATTTTATTAAGAAAGCTATATACAAAACAATATACAAACTAACATTATTATTAAAGAACATGAACACTAATTTCCTTAGTTTATTCTTTAGGAAAAACTAAGTCACACATATATAAATAATATGAACTAATTTTGATTAAATGATTAATTAAGCCTACATAACCAGCTGTAAACAAATATAAATCTAATTAACTAGGTTATGAGAGGACATAATTACTCTATTATTTATTTTTACATTTAGTTTAGAAACATATGACCTAGATATTTAAAATGAATATTATATTCATTGGTATGTTATTAACTATTGTTTTAGTTATGACGATGTGAGCACTTAATTAAGTCATTATATAATTATTAGAAAAGTTATATGACCTATTACTTTTAAGTTTCTATTTAATACGGCTATACTTAAACATCTATAATGAATCTTGTTAAATATGATAACTATTTAAAAGGTTATTTTAAAGTTAGAAACAAATTATCTAATTCTTTAGTAAGAAACCTATGTTTATCGACATAACTATTATTTTCTTTATTAGAAAAGTATGATCGTCTAATTAAGTCATTTTAACATAATAAAATTCTATTCTTTCGATTTTCTCCTTAAATAGAATTTATACGTATACTAAAAATTGTTTATTTAATTCCTTTAACATTAATATTCTAAGAAGTAATTGTAAATTACTAAATGAGACTTTTAGTAACATAATCATGGTTATTATGACATCAATAAATGTCTTACTAATTATAAGTACTTAAGTGCCATACTTATGAATTCATTTATTATGAATAGTAAAATCTACATCCTCATTTGACTAGAAAATACGTGGCTCAGTTTATTCTATGCCAATAAGTTACACTTAAAATACTACTAACCATTATCGTTCCACACACACTAAAGCAAAATTCAAATCCGTAAACAATTCTAGTATGAAAATTATTGAAGTAGTGAATAGTGACTGTGTTCATTTTTAGAACTATAAAATCATACGCATATTTAAAATATTGTCGCGGGGTTCGATTTTGGCTACCCGTATATACACCACGAATCTCTAAAATCGTACACGAATCGCCAAATTGCATCATTACAACAATAATTCACAATAAATTCAAAACATGATTTAGAAAATAAATATTTCGGGGTTGTCTTCAACCTTGGTTTTTCGTTCATACGCAGGGATGAACGTCGTCAAGGGAGTTTCGACCGTGCAGCGGACGGACAGTGGGTTTGGCGTCGAGCAGGGAACGACGCGATCCTCGTGCTGCGTTCAACGGAGCTCCGGCGGGGTTCCACGGATGGCGAACGGCGTACGGATGCGGTCAGTCCGGCGACGAGCTTCACGACGGCGAGCTGGACACGGCACGAGCAGGGCTCAACAACGGGTGCGCGTGAGCAGAGCGGCGGCGTGGGCGTGGTCGACGGGGTGCTGTGCGGGCGAGCTCTGGCATGGTGGCATCGACACTGGTGAGGTTCCGGCGAGGCAGTCTGGCATGGTCCAAAGAGCAGGGCGTGAATGTGAGGAGCAAGGGAGAACTTGGGGAGGAAGGGAGGAGGTTCGGCTACCCTTTTATAGAGGAGGAAAGGGAGTGAGAACGTCGGGAGGAGGAAATGGTGGCCGGTCTTCGTGGCATTCACGGAGCTTGAATAGAGGGAGGGAGTAACGGACGCATTGAATCTCCATTAACGCAGAAATGAAACTGACGGCGCGGGGTCGGGGTTCGGTCGCGGCTTGGCACAGGACACGGCGCGCAGGGCGCGACTGAGGTCGGTTGGCGTGCAGGGGCTCGTCGCGTGGTGCAGGTGGCGCGTCGGGGTTGGGGCTCGAGCTCCTGGCGCGGCAGGGTCGGGTCGGCTGCTCCTGGTTGCTGGGCGCGGATTCCTGGCGGCTCGGCGGCTGTGGCCGGGGTGTCGGGATCGCGCGGGCAGGGAAGGCCGAGAGAGGGAAGGGAAGGAGAGAGGAGAGATGAGAGAGGAGAGAGTAGGTGGCAAGATCCCGGGCGAACGGCTCTGCGTGGGCAGGAGCCGAACGGCGGCGCGCTAACGTCCCAGCGAACACAGCAAGAGAGAGACATTAGGAGATAGATGTAGGATCTGACAACTTGGGCCCATGCGCAAGTGATACAAAGAGAGGGAGAGGCTGGGAGTGGTCGACCGGGCTTGAGAAAATGGGAATGGCTAGGCGTGGGTTTTTTTATTTCTTTTTTTAATTTCGATTTTTTTAAATAGCAGAATATATATAATAAATAAATATTTTTAAAAAATCAAAATAAAGTCTTTAATATTATTAACATATTTAAAATGTATATTTTCACAACAAGATTGTACCAACTTATTATATTTTTATAGAAAGATTCACACAAAAAAATCCAATTAATGTATAAGCACATACATATTTCTAAAATCATAATAAATCCAAGAATATTATTAACTAAATACTTTTGCAGGAAGCATTATTTTAACAAATTATTATTATTTTGTAAAATGTTTTTTTTTCACACCAAATTAAATCAAAAAAATTGGACGCAAATCAAATCAAACAAAAATTATGATTCACATGAATGCATCAATCAATTGGTAAAATTTTTATCTATTCAAGAAATTGCTTGATTTAATTATGTCACCATTCCATCATTTGAAAACGTCAATATTTTTCTTTTCTACTAGAAATTAATAATATAAAATAGGTTGCCTTTAATTGATGGATTTAGGGTGCTACACAACCCTATTATCGATGTAGAAGTCCTAATTCACCCCCTCTTAGGCATAGGAAGAAGCGAACAAGAATGGGTAATGACGATACCCAGACTTCTGTCGCCAGCACTGATCGAGTGCTCCCCGGTAATCTCAGAATCATGGCACAAGACCCACGTAGGAAAGGATATCGACACACGACAAGGTATTACTAGGGGTGAATCATTCCTTTTTACCCTAATGTCACACTCCCTTCTGAGAGAAGCTATTTGTAATCACCTCCCCTTGATCTACAAAAGGTGGGAGCATTGGCCTCAAGAGGGGGCTAGAGAGAGAACATGAGAAAACATAGAATCACTAGTGAGATTTGGGTAGCCTTTAGACAAACAACATATAGAGACTTGGGATCCATCCCTCTCTTGCCTGCTTATAACCCCTACTACGAGCAATCAAGTACTAGTAGTGTGAGCGACCGAAAACTAGAAGTAGGACATTCTGTCAGAACCAGTATAACCCTTGCGCCCAATAAGCACACCATCTGGGCCTAATATGCGCATACACGAATTTACTCGCTGGTGCTAGTTTGAAACACCGACATCCTTCTTGAACGAAGCAATAATGCGTCGATAGGGCGCCAAAGTTGAAGTCTTAGGCAATATATATCCAACTAGATATGAACATCCCTTACAATCATATTTTCCATATGCACTACACACTCTGCCAGCTTACACATATTATAGATGAGGATAGTTGAAAAACTAAGGTACTTTAAATATTTTGTGTTGGAGCTTAAAATAGGGTTTCAGTCATATGTTCCTTATTTTTTAAAGTTGATATATACAAATATCGTTACTCTTGAACAATAAGGATGTATTAATCTTTGCTTTGTCTTTCCTTTTATTTGTTGCAATGATTATTATAAATTCTTAGTTCTTGGTTTATCGTATTAGTAACACTAATCTGCACTTTTCACAATTTGAATTTTGAATACTTCCCCGTTGTGGTTCTAAATTTGAAAATGATGTTGATATATGGCATGTCACACACATATCCTCAGTTTCTGACTGTTTGTGTACCTAGGCGTGCTACCAAGCATATTTACCTCTTCCATCCAATATATGACATGATATTTGTGTACCCCATCACAAGGCAGTGACATTAGTATCGTCAAACAAGTTTCCCATTTAGGTTCTATTGTTGATTCAAACTAATGCCACTAAAAGATGAAAAGTATTATGGAAAATAGAAGTTTAGAAGATAAAGAATATTGATGCACAGAAAACTCCAGTACATATTACCCAATTCATTTTAGATTATGAATTATAAACCAAGGGTACAAACCCAATACTTCAATTCGGTTCTAACATCCAACTAGTCGATCTCTCCACTCTTGTTCGATAAAGGATGGGAGCAACCACCTGACGCGTTGATGCAATCCTACTTGCAACTACTACTATGACTACGATGCTCCAATTCTCTTAAGATTTGCCACGAGCATTGTTTTATTTTGACTAAAATTCCTCCTATTCTCCCGTCAATCCACTGTCCTCTGTGCACTCTAGCTCCAGCCATGTGAAGTTTGGCACTGGCAGTAGAAGAAACTAACTTAACTTACTGAGAGCACCTAGAGGGGGGTGAATAGGTGATCCTGTAAAATTCAAGACTAAGAAGTACAAACTTGGTTTATAAAATGTTAGTGGAATCAAAACCAAGGTGCTATGTCTAAAGAGAGATGACTTCTTCACTTAATTGCTCTTCACCAGATGAGTATTAAACTTAGAGCAATTATCAAGTGAGTAGAAGTAGAGAGAATCGCACAAGAATAACACCAGGTAACACAACGATTTTTATCCCGTGGTTCAGCCAAGTAGCACACTTGCCTACTTCCACGTTGTGGCGTCCTAATGGATGAGGGTTGCACTCAACCCCTTTCAAGTGATCCAATGATCCACTTGAATATCACAGTTTTCTTCCTTATAGCAGATGTTTCCCTTTGTGAGGAATCTCCACAAGTTGAAGCCTCTGACAAGAGTAAGGGAGAGAATAGAAACACACGCAAGAGCTAGAGTCGCAGCAACACAATGCACACAAGTCAAGATACGAGCACACAAACACAGCGCAGCAAGTTCACAAGTCAACAAGTGCTCAAATCTCAAAGACAATGATCCGGATGCATGCTTGCGGAGTCTAGGCATCTTAGGATGTTCAATGGAGGCTTGGTGTGCTACTCCATGCGCCTAGGGGTCCCTTTTATAGCCCCAAGGCAGCTAGGAGCCGTTAGAACTCCATTTGGTAGGCAATTCTTGCCTTCTTGTAACACCCCAGGTGTTACTTAGGGTTTTCACTCAAGCCTACACTATTGAACCCATCATCACATGTGGTTTAGTTTGAGCAAAAGACACCAAACTTGGGGGTCAAGATCCTAAGTAGGTGTAACCCATCTTAAAAGTCGTGCTTTGGCCTTATCATGCACCTAAAGAGGAGAAAATGGCTCAAACCCTAATTCAAATCTATTTAGGCAAATGGAGCCCTAGAAGGGAGAATATCAAAAAGGCTATGTAAACCACATTATCATAGCTTGGGCTAATTATAAAAGTTGTAGTACACTTAATACCCTACAAAATTTAGTAAGAAAGTGAACCCAAAAAGAATTCAGAAAACCCCAAAAAGGTCACCAAAGAGAAGGGCATGAAAGAAAAATCAGAATTCTCTCACTTTCAAAACCGACCCTCTTTCAAAGATCAAACATGTTCACCTTGTTCCAAACCTCAAAACCAAAGGGCCCAATTAACAAAATGGCGCCTAAAGACCCCTAGAACACCCTAGAAAAATTTGAACCCAACCCTAAGTCGTTTGACATGACTTGACACGGTTTTTGTCGCGGTGTGGACAGCTCGGATAGAGCCAACTTCCCACCCCCATATCTCTCAACCCCGACCATATCTTTGCTTGGAACTCACATGGAAAAGATAGGATTTGGTGCAGAGAAGAGACCGTACACGGGATTTTTGCTGAGATCTGCACGCTAAGGCGACCAAACAGGCCGTTGAACACTGGCAGAAGTAAACCACCACGTGTTCGACGTGGGCAGACACTCGGGAGCGCGCCCAGAGCACGCCCGCACGCGCACCCCTGCACGCCCTCGGCCGCCCCCGTGCCAACGCCCGTGTCGTGCCCGCGCGTGGCTATAAAGCCCGCCCTTGCGCTCGGCTACCTTCCCGGTCACCCCCTCCACACCCCGCCTAACTTTCCCGAGCTCGCCCGCAGCTCCGGCGACCTCCCCACGACCCGCCAGAGCCGCCCGAGGACGCCTGCCGTGGCCAAGCCATTTCCCACCCACCTCCGCTCGATCCGAGCCCTCGGATAGCTTCCTCGAGAAGCCGTGAAGCCTTCCCAAGCTTGAGCCGAGGACTAGCCCCACCGGAATAGTGCAATCGTGCTCGCCGGAGTTCGTGAACCCACCGGAGCACGTGGACCAGGTAATCCACTGCACCATCTCTCAATTCCTTGCGCACATGGCCTCTACAGCACCCAGTGGAGCTCCTCGTGCACTTTAATGGAACCCCACCACCATGGTTTGGCCAGAGCAGGAGCCACCGACGACCTCCGCGCGCCTGCGCTCGTGACCAGTGCAGCTCCGACCACCTCCGACGCCGACCCGCACACCGACGTGACCGCCGTGACCTCCCCGACGTCACTGACCACCCCACCGAAGCTCTACTGCCGCCGGTAAGCCGCGCCGCCGTGATCCTTGCCCCGGTTACTATTCCAGCCAGCCAGGGAGCGCGGGTTAGGTTTAGGTTAAGTCCAGGGGGTTTTGTGCAAGGTCAGTGACTCATGCAAATAGTAGACCGAGGGCTGATTTGTGAAAGAAAAGGGGGAAGAAACCTAGGGACTTCGGCGCAAATCTGTATTTCTTTTCCATTTCGAATTTACTTCTCTTTTAAATACTGCAGAAAACTTAATAAATGCATAACTTGAAGAATAATCGTCCAAAATTAGTCAAACAAATTTTGCTAGACTTTGTGAAATATAAACTTTCAGGCAAAAATAATAGACCCCATAGTTCCTGTAAAGTTTTATAGAGTTTTGAATTAAATAAGAAAACTGCCCAAAATTCATTAATAGAGGGAAAAATAGAAATATTGTTAGACCAGGGTTGAGAAAAATAGTGGAGATCTTAACCTAGTAGTTACACTGTTTAAAATTAATAAACACCCCAGTATACAAGGTTAAGGAAGGTTTATTCACTAAAGCTTGTTTATGCTCAAACTTAGGAAAATTAAGAAAAGGGATTGGAAATGGAAACCAGAGTGCAACCATATTTTTCCTAGCATGCCTAAGTTATGTAGTTCACAAGAAAAACCTGTTGAACCATAGTCCATTGAAAAAAAAGTGCACTCACAATTATTCATGAAAAACAGAGAAAACTTTCAAAAGTCATATGAAAATAATCCTAAGGAGAAAACACCCCTACCTTAGGAATGACTATTCTTGTGTTAAGAAGAACCTACGAAAAATACAAGTTCTGTTGTTTGATATTTTTCAAATAGCAAGCTAGTTATAAGGGTCTTTTTGGCATTAAACTTTAGAAAATCATAACTACATATCCACTATGTAACCCTCTGTGATTTTTGGCACAGAAGCATGTTATTACCCATAGATACCAGCAAAAATAACTCTTGGTACAGAACCCACACCTAGGTAAGAGTTGTAGTGCAAAGTAACCCCTCTGCCCCAACTTTTTTTATTTTTGTCCAAGGCATATTCTATTTATTTTTGACCTCAAATTTATAGGACAGACTACAGTGACCAATATTAACCCACTGTAATTGTTACAGAAGTTTTGGAAATTTTGAAATCACTGTTGTAGTTCAAACCCACCTTATGAGCATAAAAAGAAAATAAAAGAGGAATTAGTAGTGGAGATTAATGTTACCTTGACCAAAACAGCAAAACCCTTAAGTACCTAATAGAACCTTTAAGGGCAATCCAAGTCTTAATCCACTATGTTTACCTCTAAGCAAAACCTCAAACCTGAATTGATAAGCATAAACCACTAAGAGCCTCTTATAACAAGGAAACCCTAAGTTATTAACTTACTTAGTTTTTCTTCACTATGCATAATGGTTACTAAACTTTGCATATCATAGCATACATATATCTTATTTATTGCATTCGATAGATTGCAACCTCGCGGACGGAGAGTACATCCTCGTGCCGGAGCAAGGAGTTGCTCAGGAGGTAGCCCCGAATCCAGCACCAGAGCCTGCCATCGAGGATCTGCCTGCCCCAGCTTTGGAAGGCAAGCCCGGTTTTATGCATAACCATTTATATATGCTATTTTACTACACTTAATGTTTGTAGGCTTGTACTGTGCACTTAAGTGTAGGAGTTGTATGAAACCCTAGTTGCATGAACTCAGGATTCCTTTTGAGATGGATACTAGTATGCTAGGTCGAGTAGCTGCTTTACTAATTAGGGATCTCGGTAGAAGTCGAGTGATTTTTCTAGCACTCGTGCGAGGTCAGGAAATTGGTTGTATCCTTTTTTGTATCAGAATGATGATGGTCTATGGACATGAATCCATGGGGATGCGTGGTCTACGAGATGAAATTGGAATAAGGATTAACGTGCGGATACCTGTGTCAAGCGTTTGAACGTACTAAACACATGCCGAGAAATATGGTAAATCGGGAAGCCTAGTACCTGAGTGAACCTGCCCGCAGACTTTGCCCCTCACGCGACCTGAGACGTGGTCTCCCATTCCGGTTATGGTGGGTACAAGTGCGGTCACTGCACGACGGTAGTCGTGGTCAGTGAGGCATTGTACGCCAAGGCGGTGAGCCCTGATCTGTTGCCAGGGAATCGATGGGGACAGTTGATATGTGTGGGGATGGAGTGCCTCGCCACGTCGTGTGTTTAGGTTTACCTTGCAAGGATAAAAACTCGATTCGAATCGTCTGCTTCTCGCAGCTAATGAGACTGCTTGATCCATTGTACTGCATTGAGTAACAAGTGGAAATGTGATGATTTGGCAAAAGATGTTGATTGCTAAATTGCAAGATACCATGAATGATTAGATAGTACACATTTAGTCTTAAGAGAGTCACACTAAAACTTGAAAAGCTAAAACTTGATTTTAGACTCAGCTAGTGCTTTTGGCAAACCAAACCCCTCAGCCAAACAACTGCATGTCTAGAGGTAGAGGAGTAGACTCCTCACACCGGGTAAGTCTAGCTGAGTATTAGTATACTCAGCCTTGCTTGTGGCATAATTTTTTACGAGTTCTCTGGAGGACATGGTTGCTGGAGTAACTTGGCCGTCCACCTTGCCACCGGGTTGGACAGTCGAGTGGGACCCTACCTCAGCTGAGGAGGAGCATGAGGAGTGATGGGACAAGCTTCCCCATCCTTCTATTGATTTATCGTTAGTTTTATTCCGCTGCATTTCGAACAATGATCACTTCTTTGGCTAAAACTCCGATCATGTTGTAATAAATTTAATACTCCTTAATGTATGATTTTATGTTTTATTGTATTTGCTCTGTGCCTCACCATCGAGTGAGTACGTGGTACTTGATCCTGTTAGTGGCCTCGTCGGACTAGATCTGAGGGACTGACGTGTTATTCCTATTTAAGTGTGGTCTAGCCTCTAAGGTGGGACTTAGACACTTAAGTTGGAATAATCCGGGCGGTTCCACCACACTTCTGCCCGTTGGCGCACCGGACAGTCCGGTGCACCACTGGACATGAACAGTGCACGATTTCTTTCATTGTTTGGCGAAGCCGGCCGTTGCACCCGCAGTCCCCTTAGCACACCGGACACTGTCCAGTGCACACCGAACAGTCCGATGCGGCCTAGTGACTATTGGCTCCAGCCACGCATCGCCCGTTGATTGCGCGCTGATCGCGCTGCTGACCGTTGGTGCGGACGCTGTTGGCTCATGGGAAAGTCCGGTGCACACCGGACAGTCCGATGAATTTTAGTCGCATCGTCCTCGGCGACTCCCAAGAGCAGCGAGTTCATCGCTGAGCCAGCCTAGGCACCGAACAGTGTCCGGTGCACCTGCAGCTGGTGCAATACTGGTTGTTTCAGCTAAATTCCTTCTGCTCCTTTTGGACTTGACTTGATTGAGTTCCTGGCACTTAGACAAGCATGTTTAACACATAAAACAATTGACTAAGTGTCTAGAACTTACCTTCATACTTGATCCATCTAAATATATCTTCATATACCTTTGCTCAACTTTATGTTAGTTCACACATAGTGTGTTGTGCATCTAATCACCAAAACAATATAGAAATGGCCCAAGGGCACATTTCCCTTTCAATCTCCCCCTTTTTGGTGATTTATGCCAACACATTAAAAAGCAACTCATTTTGAACTAACATATCTAGAAGAGCTCAAAAAATGCAAATTGAAGACCAATAAGATTTTCAAGGAATTTGGCATATTTGGATCACTTTTGCCACCACTTGGTTTATTTTCACAAAACAAGCTCTTTTTCCTATCTCTATGTAAAACACACTTGTTTTGGCAAATCAAGAGATCTTTCAAGAGTAAATTTGATCAAATG
This sequence comes from Zea luxurians, assembly GCA_029449295.1. Taxonomy (NCBI): domain Eukaryota; kingdom Viridiplantae; phylum Streptophyta; class Magnoliopsida; order Poales; family Poaceae; genus Zea; species Zea luxurians. The sequence continues at coordinate 163,808,107 of JAOPSE010000002.1, forward strand.
CCAAAAACTCCCCCTTTTCCCATACTCAAATTTCTCCCCCACAAGAGAACTTTTTTGCAATAAGAGGGTTTTGATCAAATGTAAAGAGTCTAACGCTACAATTTTTTTAAATTCACAAGTGGTTGGCTGATCCATTTGCTTTGGCCTTAATTTCTCCCCCTTTGGCATTAAGCACCAAAACAGGAGAACTTTTGGCCCTTTAACCCCATTGCCTCACTAAAATGTCATATAAGAGCAAAAAGGCAATGAGAGCACAAATAAGAACTTGGGACAAGATACATTGATACCACAATGCAGTGGAAGCCCTTCCTTTGTCCAAGTTCACTTTTCCCTTTCAATACAACTTTGAGACTATTTCAAGAGTACTCAACAAACAAGTTAGTCTCAAAGGGGTGAAGTTGTAGCACATCCTCCCCTAAACATGTGCATCATTTGCATAAGGACTTGTGACGTCCGGGGATGACTTGTACAACTTGAGCACCAAAAATAAGCAATTAAAGACATTAATGCTTTAAGTAACTTGATCAAAGGCATAGAACACATGTATGCTATAGATCAATCCAAGTTACACGAATCTAAGACATTTAGCTCACTACGCAACCTGCAAAACCTTCTCTCATCTAAAGGCTTGGTGAAGATATCGGCTAGCTGGTTCTCGGTGCTAATATGGTAAATATCGTTATCTCGCCTTTGCTGGTGGTCTCTCAAAAAGTGATGTTGGATGTCTATGTGCTTAGTGCGGCTGTGTTCAATAGGATTATCCGCCAAGCAGATTGCACTCTCATTATCACATAGGAGTGGGACTTTGCTCAGGTTGTAGCCAAAGTCCCAAAGGGTTTGCCTCATCCAAAGCAGTTGCGCGCAACACTGTCCTGCGGCAACATACTTGGCCTCAGCGGTGGATAGGGCAACAGAAGTTTGTTTCTTAGAGCTCCAAGACACCAGGGACCTTCCTAGAAACTGACAAGTCCCCGATGTGCTCTTCCTATCAACCTTGCACCTAGCATAGTCAGAATCCGAGTATCCAATTAAGTCAAAGGTAGACCCCGTTGGATACCGGATCCTAAAGCAAGGCGTAGAAACCAAATATCTAAGAATTCTCTTAACAGCCACAAGGTGACACTCCTTGGGGTCGGATTGAAATCAAGCACACATGCATATACTTAGCATAATATTCGGTCTACTAGCACAAAGATAAAGCAAAGATTCTATCATAGACTGGTATGCCTTTTGATCAACGGACTTACCTATTTTGTTTTGGTCCAGATGTCCGTCCATTCCCATCGGTGTCTTTGTGGGCTTTCCATCCTTCATCCCAAACCTCTTGAGCAAATCTTGAGTATACTTCATTTGGGAGATGAAGGTTCCTTCATTGAGTTGCTTTACTTGAAATCGAAGGAAGTAGTTCAACTCACCCATCATTGACATCTCAAATTTCTGCATCATCACCCTGCTAAACTCCTCACAAGACTTTTGATTAGTAGAACCAAATATAATGTCATCGATATATATTTGGCATACAAAAAGATCACCATTACAAGTCTTAGTAAAGAGAGTAGGATCAGCTTTCCCAACCTTGAAAGCATTAGAAATAAGGAAATCTCTAAGGCATTCATACCATGCTCTTGGGGCTTGCTTAAGTCCATAGAGCGCCATAGAGAGCTTGTAGACGTGGTCGGGATACATGTCATCCTTTAAGCCAGGGGGTTGTTCCACATACACTTCCTCCTTGATTGGTCCATTAAGGAAGGCGCTCTTCACGTCCATTTGAAACAACTTAAAAGAGTGGTAAGCATCATAGGCCAATAATATTTGAATTGATTCTAGCTTAGCTGCAGGAGCAAAAGTCTCCTCAAAATCCAAACCTGCGACTTGGGCATAACCTTTTGCCACAAGCCGAGCCTTGTTTCTCGTCACCACAACGTGTTCATCTTGCTTGTTGCGGAACACCCACTTGATTCCCACAACGTTTTGCTTTGGACGTGGCACCAGGCTCCAAACTTCATTTCTCTTGAAGTTGTTGAGCTCTTCCTGTATGGCCAACACCCAGTCCGGATCCTACAAGGCTTCTTCTACCCTGAAAGGCTCAATAGAAGAAACAAATGAGTAGTGCTCACAAAAATTAGCTAAACATGAGCGAGTGGTTACTCCCTTGCTGATATCACCCAGAATCTAATCCACTCGATGATATCTTTGAATTGTCGCCCGTACTTGAGTTGGAGGAGCTTGCAGACGTCGGAACCTCATCCTCATCTACATCATCAAGATCAACTTGCTCTCTTGGAGAGCCATTAGTCTCATCAAATACAATGTTGCTAGAGACTTCAACTAATCCTGATGATTTGTTATAACCTAGTATTTGAGTCATAACCTAGTAAAAACCCTTCTACATCTTTGGGAGCAAACTTCGAATGTCAACCTTGAAAGGGAAATGTGCCCTTGGGCCATTTCTATAAGTGTTCTGGTGATTAGATGTCCAACACAATGTATTGAACTCTTATGTGCTAAAAGAGCAAGAAGTGCAAATCAAAGAACACGTATGTTTCTAGACTTAGTGAATTGCTTTTGTATACTAATGTGTTTGGCTAAGTGTTAGAAACAGTGCCAAGAAAAAGGAGATTGCAATTGAAGAAGAGATGGTTGTGTACAGCCAACTCCAGCTCGGCCTGGCACACTGGACTGTCCGGTGGTGCACCGGACAGTGTCCGGTGCCCCAGGCTGGTCAACGGTGAACTAGCCGCTCTCGGGAAACGACGGAGTTGTATGGCTATAATTCACTGGACTGTCTGGTGAGTCATCTGCGACGAACTCATCACTCTCGGGAAAAGAAAAAGGTGATGTGGCTATAAATCACCGGACTGTCCGGTGAGCCAATGGTGCCAGCGCCAATGGTCGTCCACGTGATCAACACGCGACACGTGGCCCGCTCCAACGGTCGGCTGGGTGCACCGGACTGTCCGGTGTGCACCGGACAGTGTCCGGTGCGCCAACCAGCCCGAGGAGCAACAGTCAGATGCGCCCGATATGGAAGGAGATCGTGCACCAGACAAGCTGTAGTGGTTGTCCGGTGGCGCACCGGACTGTCCGGTGCGCCACTCGACAGAAGGCAAGGATAGCCTTCCATGTTGATCTCCAACGGCTCCTAGCTACCTTGGGGCTATAAAAGGGACCCTAGGCGCATGAAGCAGGACACCAAGCATTGTCTAAGTATACTAAGACATCCAGACTCCGCCTCCACGCATTTGATCGATTGTGTTAGTGATTTGAGCTCCGTTTGAGTTGCGTACTCCCTATGCTGTGTGTTGAGCTCAAGTCTTGGCTTGTGTGCGTGTGTGTGCTACGGATTTGAGTCTTGCGTGTGTTGCTCTCCCTCTCTAAATACTGTGATTCTCTTGTGACAAACTTGTAAGGGCGAGAGGCTCCAATCTGTGGAGATTCCTCGCAAACGGGAAAAAGACTATAAGGAAGAAAGTTGTGGTATTCAAGTTGATCATTGGATTGCTTGAAAGGGGTTGAGTGCAACCCTCGTGCATTGGGACTCCACAACGTGGAAGTAGGCAAGTGTTACTTGGCCTTGTGATTGCTTTATTTGCACGAGCGTGTTCCATAGCCACTTGACTTTACTAACTCCTTAACAATCAAGTTGTGGCTATTTAGTGTTTAATTTTACAAGATCACCTATTCACCCCCCTCTAGGTGCTCTCAATTGGTATTAGAGCCATACTCTTCATCTAAGGGACTAACCGCCCGAAGAGATGGATCCTAAGGGAAAGGGGATGGTGGTCAATGGCAAGGAAAAGGAGTCTGTCTTCAACGAGCCAAGAGACGACAAGCCTACCGACTCAGGCTCGAGTCACAAGAAGAGAGACAGGAAGAAGAAGAGGCGCATCAAGAAGATCATCTACTACAACAGTGATGCCTCGTCTTCTTCACCAAGGGACGACGTCGATGACTCCTCGTCAAAGAAAAAGACGATTAATCAAAATTATTCATTTGATTATTCCCATATTCCATACAATTCAAATGCTCATTTGCTATCATTTCCACTTGGGAAACCCCCACACTATGATGGAGAAGACTATTCTTTCTGGAGTCATAAAATGCGTAGTCATTTATTTTCCCTCCATCCTAGTATCTGGGAGATTGTTGAAAACAGAATGCATTTTGATAGTACTGACAATCCCGTTTTCATAAATGAGCAAATTCATAAAAATGCCCAAGCCACTACTGTGCTGCTAGCATCTCTATGCAGTGATGAATATAACAAGGTCAGTGGCTTGGACAACGCCAAACAAATCTAGGACACCCTCAAAATATCTCACAAGGGTAATGACGCCACCATGATCACCAAGATGGAACTGGTGGAAGGAGAGCTAGGGAGGTTCGCGATGATCAGAGGAGAGGAGCCAACACAGACCTACAATAGGCTCAAGACCCTGGTCAACAAAATCCGAAGCTACAGGAGCACAAGATGGACGGATCATGACATCGTCCGACTCATGCTCAGGTCATTTACAGTTATTGACCCCCATCTTGTGAATCTTATTCGTGAAAACCCCAGGTACACCAAAATGATGCCCAAAGAGATCCTCAGAAAATTTGTAAGCAGCACATGATGGTTAAGGAGGCAAGATATGTGGATGACACCCTAGACGGTCCACTACCCGTCTACGAGCCACAACCCGTTGCTCTCAAGGCAACAAGCAGCAAGGAGGCGCTACCAAGCAAGGTAGCACAAGTGGAGGCTGCCAGGCTCAACGAGGACGAAATGGCACTTATCATCAAGCGTTTCAAGACTGTTCTTAAAGGACGTAAGGAGTACCCCAACAAGAACAAAACAAGGGGAAAGTGTTCATGCTTCAAATGCGGTAAGACTGGTCATTTCATAGCACAATGTCCCGATAATGATAACGACCATGGACAAGAAAAGAGCGGGAAGAGGGAGAAAAAGAAGAACTACAGGAAGGCAAAGGGCGAGGCGCACCTTGGAAAGGAATGGGATTCGGACTGCTCCTCATCCGACTCCAACGATGAAGGTTTAGCTGCCTCGGCCTTTGACAAGTATTCACTCTTCCCCAACGAACGCCATACATGTCTTATGGCCAAGGAAAAAGAAGGTATATGTTTGAGATACCCCTAAGTACACTTCTAGCGATGAGGAATCTTCTGATGATGAAGTAGATTACTCTGATTTATTTAAAGGGTTAGATCGAGCTAAAGTAGAGAAAATAAATGAATTAATCGATGCTCTCAATGAAAAAGATAGACTTCTAGAAAAAAAGAGGATATTTTATATGAGGAACATGACAAATTTGTTAGTGTGCAAAAATCTCTTGCTTTAGAAGTTAAAAGGAATGAAATGATATCCTCAGAGTTGTCTGTTTGCCATGAATCTGCCTCTAGTTTAAGGAGCTTAAATGATGAATTAAATGCTAAGCTAGAGGAAGTTAACAAAACTAGTTCATGTGTAGAGCATGTTGTTATTTGTAATAGATGTAAGGATTTTGATATTGATGCCTGTGATGAACATCTTGCTTCTATTACCAAATTGAACAATGAGGTGGCAAGTCTTAATGCTCAACTTAAGACTTGCAAAGTTAAATTTGATAAACTAAAATTTGCTAGGGATGCCTACACTGTTGGTAGACACCCCTCAATTAAGGATGGGCTTGGTTTTCAAAAGGAAACCAAGAACTTAACAAGCCAAAGGACTCCCGTTCTCAACAAGGATCCAAATGCAAGGGAGACAAAACTTGCATATGGGTTCCAAAAACTATTGTGACTAACATGGTAGGACCCAACAAGAGTTGGGTACCTAAAGCCCAAGCTTAAACTGCCTTGCAGGTTTATGCATCCGGGGGCTCAAGCTGGATTATCGACAGTGGATGCACAAACCACATGATGGGGGAGAAAAAGATGTTCACCTCCTACGCCAAGAACAAGGATTCCTAGGATACAATCATATTTGGAGTTGGGAATCAAGGCAAGGTCAAAGGTTTAGGAAAGATAGCCATCACAAGCGAGCACTCCATTTCAAATGTATTTTTAGTGGAGTCACTAGGATACAACCTTCTGTCTGTAAGTCAATTGTGCCACATTGGTTACAATTGTTTGTTTACAAATGTTGATGTATCTGTCTTTAGAAGGAGTGATGGTTCATTAGCTTTTAAGGGTGTATTAGACGACAAGCTCTATTTAGTTGATTTTTCGAAAGAGAATGCCGATCTAAATGCATGCTTAATGGCTAAGACTAGTATGGGTTGGCTTTGGCATCGCCGTCTAGCACATGTTGGGATGAAGAACCTTCATAAACTTCTAAAGGGAGATCATGTGTTAGGACTAACCAATGTCTGTTTTGAGAAAGACAGACCTTGTGCAGCATGTCAGGCAGGAAAACAGGTGGGAAGCATTCATCATAGCAAGAACGTGATGACAACATCAAGACCACTGGAGCTTCTTCACATGGATCTCTTTGGACCCGTTGCCTACCTCAGCATCGGGGGAAATAAGTATTATAACACCCCAGGTGTTATCTCCCGTTAAACAGCGATTACAGACTTAAGTACGGTATGTCAGTGAGGATAACAATATTCATATCCTAATGATCTTTGTCTATCGTGATTTTAACCTCGCATCTGTTTATGTCTATTCAGATTTTTCCTAACGTTTTCGCAAAATTCGGAACGTAATTGTCTCGAAAATTTGCGAGTCCTGTGCCTATTTAAAATTCATTAATTACGCGATACGAGTCTGGAAACTTCACCCAGTCTTGTGATTTTTGTCCTGGCCAAATTAATTTGAACTCAACGACTAAAATGTTCAAGATAAAATAATTCGAATCGCACGAAATCTTGCACGAGATTATGATCCAATTTATCCCTTAGCATGCTGTTTTGGCGAGCGCAAGAGTAATGATTGGGCCTATTTTTCCAGTGCTTTGTCTTCGGCAGACAAATCGGGTGCTTGATTAGTGGATGAGATTTATCAGGTTAGACGAGTTAAGCGCAGACTAAATACCGAAGCCGAACTCATTTTAAATTGGTTCGTTTACATTTCGCCCAGAATAGTCACAAAAGCTATCTAAACAAAATCTAGCCACAATCGTTAATCCTTGGATTTCCTGTTCCGTGCTTTGGAGAATGAGATGTGTAGCCGTATAGCGCGTTGACCCTTTAGTTATCACTAAAAATCTTCTCCACAACTGTTATCTCATCCGTTGATCTTTTCTGTACTCCTCCAATCCTTATCTGTTTCACTCGATATTTCCTGGCGTCATCGTTCTTATCTCCTTCTCTCTGATTTTTTTCAACCGCCGATCTCTGTCCTGATATTTTTTCACGGTATTTATCCTCTCCCACACGCGCACAGGCTTCTTGCTCCCTCGCGTCTTCCTCCTCTGCGCGCAGCTCGCTTCCTCTCTATTTGCTGTGCGCCCAACCGCCCTTCCTCTTCCTCTCGACACCCTGCTTCTCTCCCGCCTCACGGCCGTGGAGCTTCCCTGCTGGCGCGCCCCGCAACCTGTTTGCCCTAGCTCGCGGTGCCCCTGCTCAGAGCTCCCTGGCACGCGCGAAGCTTGCTCCCCTGCGCCCGTCTTCTCCCTCGTCGTGCTCCTCTGCTCACTCGGCATTCAATCCAAGGCCGCGTCTCCCTCTCTCTTCCCCATGGCTGACTCCCTCCCATGGTGCCCGGCTAGATTTCCCCTCGGCTCACCGCACCCCTGTTTCCGTCGGTGTTTCTTCCACGGCCACGCGCAAAGCTTTTTTACCGGTGCTCGCCCGTCTCCCATGGCTGCGGCGCCCCGGCTTCTGCTCTCCTGCATCGCGCCCAGCCATGCCTGCTCCCCTCGCCGTGCATCCCTGCTCCTCCTCTCCATCTCCAGTTCGAGTTCGCCGATGCTGACAAGTCCTATGTCGCATGTCGTCCTCCAACACCAAGCTGTCAGTTTCCTGCTCGCCCTGGCTCTAGCTCTCAGTGATGGATGTCATCTGTCTCTACTACCTGCACCACCTTAGCATTGCTATCCTTAAGATGAGCTCCCTCAGCTCCAATTTGCCCCCATGTCTGATGCCGGCCATACTCTCTGCTCCTCCCGATAGTCCACAACCCCGGTGTCGTCGTCATGTCCTGCGAAAGAGTTCAATGCCCTCCTCTGTGTCTGTAATTAGTGCCTTGGGTGATGTGGTGAATTAGGAAGAAGATGGATATGGGAATAAAGAAGAAAACAAAGTTTAGTGGAATGCTCGCTTGGTGGTTGACGTTCATTCGGATCGTGCCGCTGCTCCATTCATGGCTGTGAGTCCACCTCCGCCGAGCTGCTAGTACTCTAGCTTGCTCCTTCCTCGCCTTCAATCTCCTGGTCGCCGCGCCCCTCAGCTCGCGCAGCTCGCTGGTGGCCCGGCCACTCGCCCTCGGCCTCAGCCTTGATCTGTCGCGGCCCGGCTCACTGTCAACCCGTTCGGACTCCGTACTAGCCAAGCCTTTCTGCTCGTGCCGTTGTGGCGTTGCTGTCGTTCGTCTCCATGTGGTGGGTGCAGCAACGTCGTCATTTACTCCATGAGGCTCATCGTCGACTTTGTCTTCCGGAGAGTGATCCTGGAGTTGGATAAAAATGTGAGAGAAGTCCGTGCAGCAATTGCCAGGAGCTCGACCGAATGTCTAAACGGGGAACCGTCATCGCCCTCGTGGTTATCGGGTCGATTCGATCAGGGTAAGCTGATCTATTATTCCTGCTAGTTAAATTATTAAATGCGATTCATATGAGGGATAAGGGTAAACATATCTAAATCATGTGATTGAATTAATAATACAAATTATAGGACTAGTGTTTCTTAGGTCTGGCAGATAGATATTGATTAAATTGTTTTGGATATATTTTGTCGGTGCTTGATGTCAATCTTAAGAAAAATTTGAGAATTTCATAATGGCTAGTGTACATAAGTACTCTTAATATTTAAGTTGTTGAGAATGTAGTTTTATCAAATGCTATGTTATTTGATAGTGTTTTATCCGTTAGAGCGAATAGTGTAATATTCTATTTAATTAGTATGTAATTCAAATTAATCTAGAAACCCATTTTAAAAGGGTAGTTAAATTGTTCCTGCCTATACTATAACTCAGGGTGTCCAATAATAGAAGTTTGAATATTGTTAGTCTTTCGGTGTTGTGCGCTAGCTAAGTTTAGGTTCAAAAATATAGGTTATGCGAGAAGAATTAAATCAGTGCTTCGTATCTGATGAGTGGTCGAATTAACATTATGCAAAGTAGGTCTTGTGTTTGTGTTTCTAGTGGCTAGTCGAAGTATAGCATATGGTGGGGTTCGTTTAATTATGTGGAGTCGATGCCCTGTTGTAATATCCATGATGCTTTATGCTTGTTGATTGATTCTAATGCTTGGTTTTAAGTGTTTCATCCTTTTTAGTATAGATTATCTATCTTATACTATTTATACTCGTTCTCATACATGTGCACCGTGCATTTCATGAGGTACGCTAGTTGATCACATGACGTAAAGGACAAGAGTTGGATTAATCTCAATGTAATGCGTATGATGAACCTAAAGATGAACCTAAAGATTAATCTCAAGGTAATGCATTTCCTTGACACCCTTTTATGAAAAGGATTTTTGATGCTTAGCTTTGCTTTAGAAAAACAAAATGTTTTGTTTTAAAACAAAAGTGATGATTCAGTGGGTGGGAATGTTTTCAAAAAGAAAAACATGTGATGATGGATCCATCAGGGCCTTGATGGGTTCAACATCTGAAAAAGATGTACCTCTGCCAGGTACCAAACTTTGGGTTTTAAATAATAAAGCTGAGACCAGGCGGTTGACTTGCACGAGAAGGGAGTCTCGGTGTAGTGTCTCCGTCTGAGTCGATTAAGGACTGTGTCGATGTGGGCCTGCTAACCGAGGACCCTTTAACTGGTCACATGCCTCATCATGGGTAAGCTTTGCCTCGGGCAGACTAATACCAGAATAAGATAACACGCAATGGGAGTGGAGAGATGGCGAGAGTAGCGTGTACCCTCCGTGGAAAGAGGCTGGACGATGGTGTATCTATGCTCTCGATTGGCGTGAACCTGATCTAGTCTTAAGAACCCCGGTGGCGAGTTGACATATGTAAGGGTTAAGTGCTACATATGTCGTGTGATTGGAGATCCTCAGCTGAGTATTAATCGATTCGGATCGCCGTTACTTCTCGGATATGAAGACTTGGTCACTGACTTACACGTAGCAATCTAGTGAACTGATGGGATGATAAAAAGACGGCTAGTATAGGCCAAGTGATTGAACTAGGACAGAAAGAACTCTAGATGCATGTAACTTAACCTGACAAGTAAAAATGGATTTTAAGGATCCACTCATAGTAAGCTTTTCTGCAAAACAGAGTCCTTGATTCTTGATAAGCCTTTCCTTGAATCCTTTTAAAACCAGCATACCCTTGAGAGTTTTTTCTTTAGTCGGGTAAGTCTTGCTGAATAATCCCATACTTAGGGTTTTATTCCTTGTTGTTTTTCAGGATATAACTTTGTGCTGTTTTTGATGGTGTTAAGTGCTAGTGGGCTCGGCCTTCTTATAAGTCTAAGTAACCCTTCTATACTTTTTACTGAGGATGGTCACTTGAGCTAGCATAAATTTCAAACTTATACTTTTATAATCACTCCGATAAAATAATGTAAAATTTTTGTAACTTGTAAAATGTAGTAATAAGATTTCTGCTGCAAAAATATTGGCGTGTGTGATTTGTGTTACTTAATCTCGCGATCTTGGTTGTAAGTGGTTTATCCGGGGTCCTTGGGACACTCGGACGGATCCTGTTAAGTTATCTTGTGCACATGCATAGCAGTCTGAGGTCTTTGAGACAAGGACAGGTGCATGTGGGCCCGATAACTTGGGAGGTTCTGCCACAGCAGGTATCGGAGCAGGATTAAGTATATACAGTCACATACGTATTTTCAAAACAAAAGTTTTGGTTTCGAAAAACCTATTTTCAACTAAACACATTGTTTGGCTTTGAAAAACAGTTTTAAAAAACTATAATGCTAGCGACATCCTCTGTTAAGCCCTAAATTAAGGACTATTAGGTGGCTTATTTAAAAACCACTAACCCACAACCGGGGGTATTGCATACATGTGTATTGTTATTTTTGAGGCCATTCAGTTTTGAATGGATCGACGCTCAGGTAAGGTGAGATGTGAGAGCATGACCGAACAAATGTCGGTCTAGGGAAGAGTGTAAAAAGCGCTTGATTATATGCATGTTACACATATATATATATGAAGGCTGTGATGTGGAGTAATTACTTTTTTGGGAATTCAGTACCCCATGGATATGTATGGGTATACAGACATGGACATACTGAGAAGTGTAATGTACTTGTAACGACGCACCTACGCTCAGGTAAGAAGGTGAGTTACCATAATGAGTTGCCCTATGGTTAAAGTGTGGAAACGACGTCTATGCATGGCTCGGCTCTTAATGATGAGCTGGCCTCCATATAGCAATATATGGAGTATAAACTGTGATAAACTATCATGTGTGAACTGCATCATGGGAATTGGGCTGTGATGGATTTTTCTGTAGATACACTAACCTCGAAAACGTATGTGTAGCTGACGACTAGCAAAATAACGAGAGAGTCGTATGCCACCGATATAGAACGCTATTGCCACATTATGTTGGCAAAATCAGTAAGGACGAATAAGACGAGCATGCATCCTGATTGTTGCATCATGTTTGTCACCTGTACATCCAAAATGCTTCTCTCACCTTTATTCCAAAAACTTGGTGATTGTAAATGATGTGGTGTCTTAGGGATACAGGTTTAGATTTCTTCTAGCTTTTCATAATTGGACCATTAGTGCACAACATGTTTGCTCTTGTGCTTGATGTGTCGATAGAAGGTTAGTGACTTGTTTGCCTAAATCCAAAACTAGGCCATGTTCTTAGTTGGTGCACCATGACCCAAAGTTGATTTCTCCATTATCATTCCATGACCAAACACATACAAATAAATGCCTAGATAATTTCTTTGTTGGACCTAAAGTGTACCCGGACTTGAAACAAGAATCTCGAGTCATGTCTCCATCCTAAACCATATCCTTATTCAGTTGGTGCAAGCTAATGTCCCTTATCCAGTTTACCTGTTCTTAAGGATCACCATGTTGCTTTATCAACCTAACCTAGGAAAGGAATACTCAATCCTTTTCTTTAGTTTGATGCCTTTGGTTTCCTCATAACTGACGAAGGCATACCAACTTCATCTTGTGATTGTTTTCCCTTCGTATCTAATCAGATGCTAATCCTTGACCCTATAATACCTTTGATGGGCATAGAAATATGCTTGGGGATGAAGTAACAGTTGTGGCAGAACCTCCTAAGTTATTGGGTCCACATGCACCTATCCTTGTCTCAAAGACCTCAGACAGCTATGCATGTGCACCAGATAACTTAACAGGATCCGTCCGATTGCCCCATGGACATCGGATAAACCACTTATAACCAGGACCACAAGATTAAGTAACACAAATCACACACACCAATATTTTTGCAGCAGAAAGCTTATTACCAAATTTTACAAGTTACAAAGATTTTACATTATATTCATCGGAGTGATTACAAAAGTATAAGTTTGAAATATATACTAGCTTAAGTGACCATCCTCAGTAAGAAGTATAGAAGGGTTACTTAGACTTATAAGAAGGCCGAGCCCACCGGCACTTAACACCATCATCAGCAGCACAAAACTATGACCTGAAAAACAAAAGGGAATAAAACCCTGAGTATGGAATTACTCAGCAAGACTTACCCGACTAAAGAAAAGACTCTCAAGGATATGCTGGATTTTGGAATCAAGGAGAGGCTTTAGCAAAAATCAACTTAGATACTTTTGCAGGATTAGCTTACTAAAGTGAGTCCTTACTTTCAATATTTTAATGCCAGATTAAATATTAAAAGACTCGGTTTGCATTTAGTCTAATTTCACCATCTCATCAATACAACATCATTTTTATTCATGAGGTTCACATCCTGACTTAGGTTGTAGGGCAGTGACCAAGTCTCCACTGTCCGGGGATATAACGGCGATCCGAATCGATTTACTCAGCTGAGGATCTCTAACCACACGACATACGTAGCACTTAACCCTTGCATATGTCAACTCTCCACCGGGGTTCTTAAGACCAGATCAGATTCACGCCAACCGAGAGCATAGATACACCACCGTCCAGCCTCTTGCCACGGAGGGTACACGCTACTCTCGGCATCTCTCCACTCCCATTGCGTGTTATCTTATTCTGGTATTAGTCTGCTCGAGGCAAAGCTTACCCTGTCCCATATCCAGGGCATGTGGCCAGTTAAGATAGTCCTTGATCATCAAGCCTACATACGCATCCAATCCTTAATCAACCTGGGTAGAACATCACCTATTTCTAGCCCAAGTCCCGGTTTAAGTACTTCCACCCTTAGGATTGTTTGTATTCCTTAGGATGAAAAGAGCATCAAAGGGAACTTTGCAGTAAGATCCCACCACGCTCTCAATGAAAATATTCTTGCAGGTAGAAGCCATCTTTCCTCAGGATAACCCCTGAGCTAGGCCTTAATGCAAAAGACAACCTCTATCCACAAGATCTGAGCAGGACTAAGCATTTTTGTAAATCATATTTTGATACTTCACCAGGAGTATCTATAAAGGTATGGATATCAAGGAAGGCAATGCATCAAAGGGTTTCCAAGAACCTCCTATAAACCTAATGCACATTCACTAGACTTAAAGTGTGTAAAAATAATTTAAAAACACAAGGAAGGGGTTGCATGCACCGGGGTTTGCCTGGAATAAACACTATGTTAGTGTTTGTTAGATGACGTCCACTTGACGACCATTTTTTTGTCTTGACATTCGCCAGATTATCCATCTTCAGTTCCGTACATCAGCATCACCTTGTGGTCGATTCAGTTCTGGTTCTCCGCATCAGGTGGTTAATTCATGTACCTGAATGAAATGCATTATGCACATGAATGCACATAGACGGAAATATTACAAACCTAAATAGTGTTACGCGATAGCGAATTTAAACATCTAGCGGCAAGGCGTTGTACCGTTTCATATGAAAATACTAGTTATTAATATACGACTACGCGCAATAATTACGCTTCTCTAGCCTATTCAAAGGTATTTCATATATCACCAAACAATAGTATATATATTCACGCTCTACTTGCCTTAGTTAAAGTTCGACACCAAAAACTTAATAATTCTAAATTCATTAGTCTAAGACATTTTAGTCTTAAAACAAGCACAGAAGCGCGTCAACATTCTAAACTACCAGACCGGACGACTTCGCATCACCCGCCCGCTAATTAAAATGTTTAATAGCAAAGCATTAATTTATTTAAGCAAATTAAATCGGCATGGCAACATCGTCAAAACTTACTAGCTAGCCAGATAAAATACTTAACCTATCTTACTAATTCGACCACTCATCGGATACGAAACACCGATTTAATCTTTCTCGCATAACCTAAACATAGCTACACAGCACGACGACTTCGCAATTGCAGACACAATTACCCCGCTACATGTAGCCCCGTATTCTAACAAGCGTCAAATAAATACGTGCCCAAGCTACAAGCGGGATAATCGTCGTGACATACGTACCTAGCAATCTATCCATTAAACTAATTATTGGAAGTGGCGAATTAACTTACCATAATTAAATCCGGCTAGAAATCATGAAATAGACGACGTCTTTCAGCTCTAGCCTTTCCCCGAATACATGGTGAGTGTCGTATCGAATCACACTTCTTCTTCCACATCGAGAATTACCCCGCCGCGTACTAATTTGTTTCCTTCCGCGCCTAATCTTCTCGGATCTTTAGTGTAGACGAGGATGGCGATTGATGGCATTGATGTGTCAGCATGACGATCTCCATACGACGAAGACGATGGCATGACGACTTGTTCGAGCGAGGCGAGCGTGATCTAGAGCGTGGACGCAAGTTGGAGCGGAGTAGAACGTGGCCACGATAGTTTTGCACGAGGACGCTGAAGCAGACGCAAAGGCGAGCGCCGTGATGCTGAGGAAACCAAGCACGACCAAGGCACGACGGCGCGACATCGACAACGAGCGGATTTTGTGACATCGCGCAGGAAAACTCCGAGCTGCGGCCAGCGTGCAGAAAGCAAAACGTGCGCACGGAGTTAGGCGCGAGCAGAAAGCTTAGCGCGGCGGCTATGGCCGAGCAGGGAGCCTGGTCGTGACACGCGCAGACCGGCGCAGAGAACTGAGCAGAGGAAGGGGCACGCGCAGTGGTGAGTTTCAGGGAGCAGACGCGCCGAGGAGAAATCTAGCCGGGCGCCATGGGAGTTGCTGAGCACTCAACCGACCACGGCTAGGGAGAGCACCGCGGCGAGCCATGGACAGGGGCTCGCGGCCGGCGAGTAGAGAGGAGCGAGGGCAAGTTAAGGGGAGGAGCTGGGAGGAGGAGTGCTCGGCTATTGGAAACCCGAGGCGGCCGAGCGAGCAGAGAGGAGACTCGACGGCGACCACCGTGGCGCGCAAAGAGCTAGGCGCGCATAGGGGAAAGGACGAGGGCGCTGGGAGGACAGAGGATGGGCGACGTGGCATGAGCAGGGAGGACGCAGAGCCAAGCGTCATGGAGAACAGGAGCTGGCGCGGCTGCTGGTGGACTCCATGGCATCCATCACGGAGAAGCTCGAGACGCGCAAAGAATTTGAGGGAGAGAGAAGGGAATAACTGAGAAGCAGAGAAGCTCGGCTATGGAAGTTGGAGCAGGAACTCGACTGCTTCTTCCATGTTTGCCACGCCAGACCTGAACTGCTCCGTGGGGGCTGGAGGAAGGGAGCGGATGGGCTAGGTTTGACAGGGGAGGTCGCCGCAGGAAGGAAGACGCGCAGGGAGCTGGGAGGAAGGAGGTCGAAACCGAGCTGGAGCGAGCGCAGAGAGATGCAGCACGGAGGAGCAGGGGAGATGGACGCTTGGCCATGGGAGGGAGCAAGTGAGAGAGGCACGCGTGAAGAAGCTGCTTGACAGAGAAGAGCACGCAGGGAATAGGCATCGCGCGCCAAAATATCAACAATGCGACCGCTGGAAAATCTGAGTAGGGGCGGCGGCCAAAAAAATCTGCTGGGGGCTAAGCGGTGCGTGGATTACCTCCATGGAGAAGAAAATATCAGAAGGAGATAAGCTGTGGGAGCAGAGAAGTCAGTCGCACGCGCGTGAGGGAGCTTCCGAGAAGAACAACAGCGAGAGGAGATAAGGCTGACGGCTCCTGCGCAGCGAGAAAAATCAGAGGAGGAGAGAGCGGCAGAGATTTTTCTGCGCGAGAGAAGATGAGGACGTCGGCTAAAAAAATCAGCGAGAACAGTGTGAGGATGAGGATAGCTGACGCGGCGAGAGGGATAAGGAGCAGATGACTTTAACGGTGGTGAGATATTGCTCATTTCTCTCACACACAAAGGCGTCTGCCAAAATATCACAGATCTAGAATAAAGATTTGGGAAGAGCCAAATTAAATCTAGCTACAGTATTTCAGACTGTGTTCCCTTCAGTTCGAAATCAAATAATTTTATCCACGTCAGAGCACCTGGTTCCACAGCCATGATAATTTACCAGTGAATCAAATCTCAATTTTAGATCATCGTACGCGATTTCACTGTTGACGAGTGGGAGCCGAATTGTTTGCACCGAAAACCTTAGTCGACGAGTTCAGATTAATTCGTTCGGGATAAAATCATCCGAGTGAGTCAGGCTTCCGAATTCGTATTCGCGCGAGCGATGAATTTTAAATACTCACTGGACACACCGATTTTCGGAACGACTATGTTCCGAACAACACGAAAATTTCAGAAGAGCCCGGATAGATAGAAATAAAAACGATGTCACACTTGCGACAAATGAAATAGATGCGATATTAAAATCGTGATAGGCAAAGATGTTTAAAATTCAGCATCCGCTTTATCCACTGATATTACGTGTTAAAGTCCGCACTCGAGGTCGAGCAGACGATAAACACCTGGGGTGTTACAACCCTCCCCCTTAAAAGAATCTCGTCCTGAGATTCAGAGCGAAAGACTTCTAAGGGTAGAGAAGTATGTAACCCATGTTCATATCAGCGATAGTCGGGAGACATTTCCAATTAAAGGCGAGTGTCTCAGGATGTCGTATCTCTAGTGGGCATAGCATGTATCACCACAAGCTAATTTAAAGATATCCATCAATAGAGACGATGTCTGTCAAAGGAACACATAAGGTTCCATGTGTGTAGTTTGCTTTTTCTGATGACACTGTACTATCTGAGTCTGTTGAGCGAGCGGTAAATACGCGATTTTCCCAAAACAGAATCAGATGCACCATCTTGGGTAAAACACATAGAAAGAGGTTTACCAACAGGTGGTCATAGTGAGTTCGTAGCACATGAGACGGATGTGGATGTCGAATACTATCGCGGTTAACAGGTGGTTAACTCGAGAATTCAAGTCCACAAAAGATGGTATAGATTCGAGAAAATCACTCGTGGAGGGATCTGTAGATGCGGACTTTGCAACCAGTCCATTTTATCCAACACTATTCATGGCTCGACTGGATCACACATGCTGGAAAAGCACACGTGAGGCGATCAAGGCATGTCTAGAACGATGATTAGATGGTTACTGGCCGATTTAATCTCAATTCTTGTAAGTACTTTCTTAAGATGGGTTGAACCAAAGTGAGTTTAGACAACTCGATAAAACGATCTCTAAACTCAACCTTCGTTCATTGGGCAGTTACAAGTTAATAAAACCAACTTGTTGAACTACTTTTGACATTGAGCAGGTCCTCTCAGTACGATCGGTAAGCCAAGGGTTGAGAGTTCACTCATACTAACAGTTGATCATGCACTTGGGCAGAAATCCATTTGGTCATGCTGTTCATCTGTTTCTTCCATGCGGGATGAACCATCCACTTGGTTAGGGAATGCATGGATTAAATAGGAGAGCGAATGAACAAACTCCTGCATCTCAGCAGCAGGGGAAAATCAATCTCCATTTTGAGAGCTATTCAGTTGTCTCTCGACACTAAAAAGCTCCAAGGCTTCACCTTTACACAAAGGACGTAAAGGGAACTTGTATGAGTAGTCTCTACCAAGATCAAAAGAAATAAGACCACACATGAAAGTGGTATGCCCTTTTGATCCAATAGAGATGATAGATGTTGCTTGATTACTTGGCAAACAACACAGAAATTGTTTCAAGGAGAGGTCTACAGAAGATAACATATTGATATAATCTCATAATGGATTATGACTACTAACTATGATACTAGCGTGTGCCAAGTAGCGCAACCATGTGCGCACACACAGAAGGACCTTGGTTTCGTCACGGCATCACTGGTTTTAGTCATAACACCATCATCAGACATAACCAATAAGAAATCTCACGCGACACAAATGAATTGGGCAAGGGTGACAATATACAAAGAGATACTCCACCTGTAAGGATGATTACAAGTAGAGAGCCAAATAGATCATGGCCCGATGAAACGAACAAGGTATGGCCATAACCTAAATTTGTATGAGTTTGGTCTTGAAGGGATAATGGTAAATTCAAATTTGGGTCTAGGTTCACCAAATAATAATGTGTTCTAGATTTGGGTTTAGGCAAATAGATCACCAACCTTCTATCAGCACATCAAGTGCAAGAGGATTACCTAAAGAATGGAGGACGGATATTTCATCGAAGTTCATAATACAATATTACACCACATTATCTACAATCAATGGTTACTGGAATAAAGATGAGAGAAGCATCTTGGGTTTATAGGTGACAAACATGATGCAACAATCAGGATGCATGCTCGTCCTATGCGTCCTCACTGATTCTTGCCAACATAATGTGGCAATAGCGTTCTATATCGGTGGCATACTTACAACTCTCACGGTATATTGCTAGTCGTCAGCTACACATACGTTTTCGAGGTTAGTGTACCTGCAGAAAATTCCATTGCAGCCCAATTCCCATGATGCAATTCACACATGGCAGTTTATCACAGTTTATACTCCATATATTGCTATATGGAGGCCAACTCATCATTAAGCGCCGAGCCACGCATAGGCACTGTTGCCACACTTTAACCATAGGGCAACTTATTATGGTAACTCACCTTCTTACCTGAGCATAGGTGCGTCGTTACAAGTACATTACACTTCTTAGTATTCCCATGTCTGTATACCCATACACATCCATGGGGTACTGAATTCCCAGAAAATTAAATACTCCACTTCGCAGCCTTCATATATACATATGTGGAACATGTATATAATCAAGCGCTTTTTTATACTCTTCCCTAGACCGACGTTTGTTCGGTCATGCTCTCACATCTCACCTTACCTAGAGCGTCGATCCATTCAGAACTGAATGGCCTCAAAAATAACAATACACATGTATGCAATATCCACCCGGTTGTGGGTTATTGTTTTCAACTAAGCCACCTGATAGTCCATAATTTAGGGCTTAATAGAGGATGTCGCTAGCATTATAGTTTTCAAATATGTTTTTCAAAGCCAAACAATGTGTTTAGTTGAAAATAGGTTTTTCAAAACCAAACTTTTATTTTGAAAATACGTATGTGACCGTATATACTTAATCTTGCTCCGATACCAGCTGTGGCAGAACCTCCTATGTTATTGGGCCCACATGCACCTGTCCTTGTCTCAAAGACCTCAGACAGCTATGCATGTGCACCAGATAACTTATCAGGATCCGTCTGATTGCCCTAAGGACATCGGATAAACCACTTATAACCAGGACCATAAGATTAAGTAACACAAATCACACACACCAATATTTTTGCAGCGGAAATCTTATTACCAAATTTTACAAGTTACAAAGATTTTACATTATATTCATCGGAGTGATTACAAAAGTATAAGTTTGAAATATATGCTAGCTTAAGTGACCATCCTCAGTAAGAAGTATAGAAGGGTTACTTATACTTATAAGAAGGTCGAGCCCACCAGCACTTAACACCATCATCAGCAGCACAAAACTATGACCTGAAAAACAACAGGGAATAAAACCCTGAGTATGGAAATACTCAGCAAGACTTACCCGACTAAAGAAAAGACTCTCAAGGATATGCTGGATTTGGGAATCAAGGAGAGGCTTTAGCAAGAATCAACTTAGATACTTTTGCAGGATTAGCTTACTAAAGTGAGTCCTTACTTTCAATATTTTAACACCAGATTAAATATTAATAGAATCGGTTTGCATCTGGTCTAATTTCACCATCTCATCAATACAACATCATTTTTATTCATGAGGTTCACATCCTGACTTAGGTTGCAGGGCAGTGACCAAGTCTCCACTGCCCGGGGATATAACGGCGATCCGAATCGATTTACTCAGCTGAGGATCACTAACCACACGACATATGTAGCAATTAACCCTTGCATATGTCAACTCGCCACCGAGGTTCTTAAGACCAGATCAGGTTCACGCCAACCGAGAGCACAGATACACCACCGTCCAGCCTCTTGCCACGGAGGGTACACGCTACTCTCAGCATCTCTCCACTCCCATGGCGTGTTATCTTATTCTGGTATTAGTCTGCCCGAGGCAAAGCTTACCCTATCCCATATCCAGGGCATGTGGCCAGTTAAGATAGTCCTTGATCATCAAGCCTACATACGCATCCAATCCTTAATCAACCTGGGTAGAACATCACCTGTTCCTAGCCCAAGTCCCGATTTAAGTACTTCCACCCTTAGGATTGTTTGTATTACTTAGGATGAAAAGAGCATCAAAGGGAACTTTGCAGTAAGATCCCACCACGCTCTCAATGAAAATATTCTTGCAGATAGAAGCCATCTTTCCTCAGGATAACCCCTAAGCTAGGCCTTAATGCAAAAGACAACCTCTATCCACAAGATCTGAGCAGGGCTAAGCATTTTTGTAAATCATATTTTGATAATTCACCAGGAGTATCTATAAAGGTATGGATATCAAGGAAGGCAATGCATCAAAGGGTTTCCAAGCAACTCCTATACACCTAATGCACATTCACTAGACTTAAAGTGTGTAAAAATAATTTAAAACACAAGGAAGGGGTTGCATGCACCGGGGATTGCCTGGAATAAACACTATGTTAGTGTTTGTTAGACGACGTCCACTTGACGACCATTTTTTGTCTTGACATTTGCCAGATTATCCATCTTCAGTTCCGTTCATCAGCATCACCTTGTGGTCGATTCAGTTCTGGTTCTCCGCATCACGTGGTTAATTCATGTACCTGAATGAAATGAATTATGCACATGAATGCACATAGACGGAAATATTACAAACCTAAATAGTGTTACGCGATAGCGAATTTAAACATCTAGCGGCAAGACGTTGTACCGTTTCATACAGAAATACTAGTTATTAATATACGACTACGCACAATAATTACGCTTCTCTAGCCTATTCAAAGGTATTTCATATATCACCAAACAATAGTATATATATATATTCACGCTCTACTTGCCTTAGTTAAAGTTCTACACCAAAAACTTAATAATTCTAAATTCATTAGTCTAAGAAATTTAAGTCTTAAAACAAGCACAGAAGCGCGTCAACATTCTAAACTACCAGACCGGACGACTTCGCATCACCCGCCCGCTAATTAAAATGTTTAATAGCAAAGCATTAATTTATTTAAGCAAATTAAATCGGCATGGCAACATCGTCAAAACTTACTAGCTAGCCAGATAAAATACTTAACCTATCTTATTAATTCGACCACTCATCGGATACGAAACACCGATTTAATCCCTCTCGCATAACCTAAACTAAGCTACACAGCACGATGACTTCGCAATTGCGGACACTATTACCCCACTACATGTAGCCCCGTATTCTAATAAGCGTCAAATAAATACGTGCCCAAGCTACAAGCGGGATAATCGTCGTGACATACATACCTAGCAATCTATCCATTAAACCAATTATTGGAAGTGGCGAATTAACTTACCATAATTAAATCCGGCTAGAAATCATGAAATGGACGACGTCTTTCAGCTCTAGCCTTTCCACGAATACATGGTGAGTGTCGTATCGAATCACACTTCTTCTTCCACATCGAGAATTACCCCGCCACGTACTAATTTGTTTCCTTCCGCGCCTAATCTTCTCGGATATTTAGTGTAGACGAGGATGGCGATTGATGGCATTGACGTGTCAGCACGACGATCTCCATATGACAAAGACGATGGCATGACGACTTGTTCGAGCGGGGCGAGCGTGATCTAGAGCGTGGACGCGAGTTGGAGCGGAGTAGAACGCGGCCACGATAGTTTTGCACGAGGACGCTGAAGTAGACGCAAAGGCGAGCGTTGTGATGCTGAGGAAACCGAGCACAGCCAAGGCACGACGGCACGGCATCGACAACGAGCGGATTTTGTGACATCGTGCAGGAAAACTCTGAGCTGCGGCCAGCGTGTAGAAAGCAAAACGCGCGCACGGAGTTAGGCGCGAGCAAAAAGCTCAGCGCGGCGGCTATGGCCGAGTAGGGAGCCTGGGCGCGACGCGCGCAGACCGGCGCAGAGAACCGAGCAAAGGAAGGGGCGCGTGCAGTGGTGAGTTTCAGGGAGCAGACGCGTCGAGGAGAAATCTAGCCAGGCGCCATGGGAGCTGCTGAGCACTCAACCGACCACGGCTAGGGAGAGCACCGCGGCAAGCCATGGACAGGGACTCGCGGCTGGCGAGCAGAGAGGAGCGAGGGCGGGTTAAGGGGAGGAGCTGGGAGGAGGAGCGCTCAGCTACTGGAAACCCAAGGCGGCCGAGCGAGCAGAGAGGAGACTCAACGGCGACCACCGTGGCGCGCAAAGAGCTGGGTGCGCACAGGGGAAAGGACGAGGGCGCTGGGAGGAGCAGAGGATGGGCGACGCGGCATGAGCAGGGAGGACGCAGAGCCAAGTGTCATGGAGAACAGGAGCTGGGCGCGGCTGCTGGTGGACTCCATGGCAGCCATCACGGAGAAGCTCGAGACGCGCAGAGAATTTAAGGGAGAGAGAGAAGGGAACGACTGAGAAGCAGAGAAGCTCGGCTATGGAAGTTGGAGCAGGAACTCGGCTGCTTTTTCCCCGTTTGCCGCGCTAGACCTGAACTGCTCCGTGGGGGCTGGAGGAAGGGAGCGGCTGGGCTGGGCTTCGACAGGGGAGGTCGCTGCAGGAAGGAAGACGCGCAGGGAGTAGGGAGGAAGGAGCTCGAAACTGAGCTAGAGCGAGCGCACAGAGATGCAGCACGGAGGAGCAGGGGAGATGGACGCTTGGCCATGGGAGGGAGCAGGTGAGAGAGGCACGCGTGAAGAAGCCGCTCGACAGAGAAGAGCACGCAGGGAATAGGCATCACGCGCCAAAATATCAACAATGCGGCGGCTAGAAAATCTGAGCACGGGCGGCGGCCAAAAAAATCTGCCGGGGGGCTAAGCGGTGCGTGGATTACCTCCACGGAGAAGAAAATATCAGAAGAAGGAGATGAGCTGAGGGAGCAGAGAAGCAGAGAAGTCAGTCGCGTGCACGTGAGAGAGCTTCAGAGAAGAACAACAACGAGAGGAGATAAGGCTGGCGGCTCCTGCGTAGCGAGAAAAATCAAAGGAGGAGAGAGCGGCAGAGATTTTTCTGTGCGAGAGAAGATGAGGACGTCGGCTAAAAAAATCAGCGAGTGTGAGGATGAGGATAGCTGACGCGGCGAGAGGGATAAGGAGCAGATGACTTTAACGGTGGTGAGATATTGCTCATTTCTTTCACACACAAAGGCGTCTGCCAAAATATCACAGATCTAGAATAAAGATTTGGGAAGAGCCAAATTAAATCTGGCTACAGTATTTCAGACTGTGTTCCCTTCAGTTCGAAATCAAATAATTTTATCCGTGTTAGAGCACCTAGTTCCATAGCCAGGATAATTTACCAGTGAATTGAAGCTCAATTTTAGATCATCGTAAGGGATTTCACAGTTGACGAGTGGGAGCCGAATTGTTTGCACCAAAAACCTTAGTCGACGAGTTCAGATTAATTCGTTTGAGATAAAATCATCCGAGTGAGTCAGGCTTCCGAATTCGTATTCGCGCGAGCGATGAATTTTAAATACTCATCGGACGCACCGATTTTCGGAACGACTATGTTCCGAACAACACGAAAATTTCAGAACGGCCCGGATAGATAGAAATAAAAACGATGTCGTACTTGCGACAAATGAAACAGATGCGATATTAAAATTGTGATAGGCGAAGATGTTTAAAATTCAGCATCCGCTTTATCCACTGATATTATGTGTTAAAGTCCGCACTCGAGGTCGAGCAGACGATAAACACCTGGGGTGTTACAACAATCTCCCATCATACTCTTTTTGTCAAATTTAGGTTATGGCCATGCCTTGTTCATTTCATCGGGCCATGATCTATTTGGCTCTCTACTTGTAACTATTTTGACAGGTAGAGTATCTTTGTATATTGTCACCCTTGCTCAATCTATTGGTGTGGCGCGAGATTTCTTATTGGTTACATCTGGTAATGGCGTTATGACTAAAACCGATGGCACCACGATAAAACCGAGGGCCTCCTGTGGATGCATACACATGGTTGTGCTGCTCGGTACACGCTAGTATCACAGTTAGTAGTCATAATCCATTATGAGATTATATTAATATGTTATCTTTGCACAACTTGTTCTTATCATGTGAGATTCATTATTGGTGCCAGTTTTGTAATGGTGTCATGGTTAGGAACTTATGGTACCGCAGCGAAACTGAGAGCCTCCTGTGAATGTGCACCCAGGATTTTGCTGCTTGGTGCATGTCGGTATCAAGGTCTCTAGTCATGATCCATTGTGGAACTACACTGATGTGTTATCTTCCGTCGACCTTCTCTTAGAAACAATTTTTATGTTGTTTGCTGAAACAATCAAACAACATATGCC
This sequence comes from Zea luxurians, assembly GCA_029449295.1. Lineage (NCBI taxonomy): Eukaryota > Viridiplantae > Streptophyta > Magnoliopsida > Poales > Poaceae > Zea > Zea luxurians. The sequence continues at coordinate 163,833,057 of JAOPSE010000002.1, forward strand.
ATCACTATTGGATCAAAAGAGAATATAACTCTGATGTATTCCTTAAGTAAAGTTCTTACCAGTTCAGAAGTCTTCATCGAAAATCAAAACCTATATGTATTTAGTTAGGTGATAAAAATCTATCTTCCCATGTGTGGTCTCTTTTCTTTTTATCTTGGTAGTGACTACACATACAAGTTCCCTTTACGTCCTTTGTGTAAAGGTGAAGCCTTGGAGCTTGTTAGTGTTGGAAAAGAGCTGATTAGCTCTCAAAATGGAGATCTGTTTCCCCTGCTGCTGAGATGCAGGAGTTTGTTCATTCGCTCTCTTAGTTAATCCATGTATTCCCGAACCAAGTCAGTTCATCTCACATGAAGAAACGGATGAACAACCTGACCAAATGGATTTCTACCCAAATGCATGATCTCTTGTTAACAAATGTGAACTCTCAACCCTTGGCTTACCGATGGTATTGAGAGGACCTACTCAATGTCAAAAGTAGTTCAACAAGATGGTTTTACTAACTTGTAATTGCTTTATGAACAAAGGTTGAGTCTAGAGATCGTTTTGTCGAGTTATCTAAACTCACTTTGGTTCAACCCACCCTAAAGAAAGTACTTACAAGAATTGAGAGTAAGTTGGCCAGTAACCCCTAATTATCATTCTAGTCACGCCTTGATCGCCTCATTTGTGCTTTTCCAACATGTGTGATCAAGTCGAGCCGTGCTAAGTATTTGATGAAATGGGTTGGTCGCGAAGTCAACATCAACAGATCTCTTCATTGATATTTTCTCGAATCTCCATCACCTTTCATGGACTTGGATTCTCTGGCTAACACAAGTTAACTGTGATGTTATTCGACATCCACACTCATCTCATGTATTATGAACTTACCATGACCACTTGTTGGTAAACCTCTTTCTGTGTGTTTTACCCAAGAGGTTGCATCTGGTTCTGTTTGGGTAAAATCGCGTATTTACCACTTGCTCAAAAGACTTAGATAGTACAGTGTCATCAGAAAAAGCAAACTGCACACATGGAACCTTATATGTTCTTCTGGCAGACAACGTCTCTATTGGTGGACATCTCTAAATTAGCCTAAGGCGATACATCTTATGTCCACCAGAGAAACAACCTCTTGAGACACTCATTTTTGCTTGGAACTGTTTTATGGTTATCGTTAATATGGACAGGGTTACATGCTTCTCTACTCTTAAAAGTCTTTCGCTCCGAATCTTGGGACGAGATTCTTTTAAGGGGGGAGGGCTGTAACACCCTAGATGTTATCTCCCGTTAAACAGCGATTACATACTTAAGTATGGTATGTCAGTGAGGATAACAATATTCATATCCTAATCATCTTTGTCTATCGTGATTTTAACCTTGCATCTGTTTATGTCTATTCAGATTTTTCCTAACGTTTTCACGAAATTCGGAACGTAATTGTCCCAAAAATTTGCAAGTCCTGTGCCTATTTAAAATTCATTAATTACGCGATACGAGTCTAGAAACTTCACCCAGTTTTGTGATTTTTATCCTAGGCAAATTAATTTGAACTCGATGACTAAAATGCTCAGGGTAAAATAATTCGAATCGCGTGAAATCTTGCGCGAGGTTATGATCCAATTTATCCCTCAGCATGTTGTTTTGGCGAGCGCAAGAGTAATGATTGGGCCTGTTTTTCCAGTGCGTTGTCTTCGGCAGAGAAATCGGGTGCTTGATTAGTCGATGGGATTTATCAGGTTAGACAAGTTAAGCGCAGACTAAATACCGAAGCCGAACTCATTATAAATTGGTTCGTTTATATTTCGCCCAGAATAGTCACAAAAGCTATCTAAACAAAATCTAGCCACAATCGTTAATCCTCGGATTTCCCGTTCCGTGCTTCGAAGAATGAGATGTGTAGCCGTATAGCGCGTCGACCCTTTAGTTATCACCAAAAATCTTCTCTACAATTGTTATCTCATCTGTTGATCTTTTCTGTACTCCTCCAATCCTTATCTGTTTCAATCGATATTTCCTGGCGTCATCGTTCTTATCTCCTTCTCTCTGATTTTTTCAGCCAGCGATCTTTGTACTGATATTTTCTCATAGTATTTATCCTCTCCCACGCACGCATAGGCTTCTTGCTCCCTCGCATCTTCCTCCTCTGCGTGCAGCTCGCTTCCTCTCTGTTTGTCGCACGCCCAGCCGCCCTTCCTCTTCCTCTCGACGCCCTGCTTCTCTCCTGCCTCGTGGTCGTGGAGCTTCCCTGCTGGCGTGCCCCCGCTCCTTGTTTGCCCCAGCTCGTGGCACCCTTGCTCAGAGCTCCCTGGCACGCGTGAAGCTTGCTCCCCTGCACCCGTCTTCTCCCTCGCCATGCTCCTCTGCTCGCTCGGCGCCCAATCCATGGCCACGTCTCCCTCTCTCTTCCCCATGGCCGACTCCCTCCCATGGCGCCCGGCTGGATTTCCCCTCGGCTCGCCGCGCCCCTATTTCCGTCGGTGTTTCTTCCACGGCCACGCGCAAAGCTTTTCTGCCGGTGCGTGCCCGTCTCCCATGGTCGCGGCGCCCTGGCTCCTGCTCTCCTGCATTGTGCCCAGCCGCGCCTGCTCCCCTCGCTGCGTGTCCCTGCTCCTCCTCTCCATCTCCAGTTCGAGTTCGTCGACGCTGACAAGTCCTATGTCGCATGTCGTCCTCCAACACCAAGCTGTCAGTTTCTTGCTCGCCCTGGCTTCAGCTCTCGGTGATGGATGTCATCTGTCTCTACTACCTGCACCACCTTGTCGTTGCTATCCTTAAGATGAGCTCCTCCCGATAGTCCACAACCCAGATGTCGTCATCATGTCCTGCGAAAGAGTTCGATGCCCTCCTCTGTGTCAGTAATTAGTGCCTTGGGTGATGTGGTGAATTAGGAAGAAGATGGATATGGGAATAAAGAAGAAAACAAGGTTTAGTGGAATGCTCGCTTGGTGGTCGATGTTCACTCAGACCGTGCCGTTGCTCCATTCATGGCTGTGAGTCCACCTCCGCCGAGCTGCCAGTACTATAGCTCCCTCCTTCCATGCCTTCAATCTCCTAGTCGTCGCGCCCCTTAGCTCGCGCAGCTCGCTGGTGGCCCGGCCACTCGCCCTCGGTCTTAGCCTTGATCTGTCGTGGCCCGACTCATTGTAAACCTGTTTGGACTCCGTCCTGGCCAAGCCTTTCTACTCGTGCCGTTGTGGCGTTGCCGTCGTTCGTCTCCATGTAGTGGGTGCAGCAACGTCGTCGTTTACACCATTGGGCTCATCGTCGACTTTGTCTTCTGGAGAGTGATCCTGGAGTTGGATAAAAATGTGAGAGAAGTCCGTGCAGCAATTGCTAGGAGCTCGACCGAATGTCTAAACGGGGAACCGTCGTCGCCCTCGCATTTATTGGGTCGATTCGATCAGGGTAAGTTGATCTATTATTCCTGCTAGTTAAATTATTAAATGCGATTCATATGAGGGATAAGGGTAAACATATGTAAATCATGTGATCGAATCAATAATACAAATTATAGGACTAGTGTTTCTTAGGTCTGGCAGATAGATATTGATTAAATTGTTTTGGATATATTTCCTCGGTGCTTGAAGTCGATCTTAAGAAAAATCCAAGAATTTCATAATGGCTAGTGTACATAAGTACTCTTGATATTTAAGTTGTTGAGAATGTTGTTTTATCAAATGCTATGTTATTTGATAGTGTTTTATCCGTTAGAGCGAATAGTGTAATATTCTATTTAATTAGTATGTAATTCAAATTAATCTATAAACCTAATTTAAAAGGGTAGTTAAATTGTTCCTGCCTATACTATAACTCAGAGTGTCCAATAATAGAAGTTTGAATATTGTTAGTCTTTCGGTGTTATGCGCTAGCTAAGTTTAGGTCAAAAATATAGGTTATGCGAGAAGAATTAAATCGGTGCTTCGTATCTGATGAGTGGTCGAATTAAGGTTATGGAAAGTAGGTCTTGTATTTGTGTTTCTAGTGGCTAGTCGAAGTATAGCATATGGCGGGGTTCGTTTAATTATATGGAGTCGATGCCCTACTGTAATATCCATGATGCTTTATGCTTGTTGATTGATTCTAATGCTTGGCTTTAAGTGTTTCATCCTTTTTAGTATAGATTATCTATCTTATACTATTTATACCCGTGCTCATACATGTGCACCATGCATTTCATGAGGTACGCTAGTTGATCAGATGACGTAAAGGACAAGAGCTGGATTAATCTCAAGGTAATGCGGATGATGAACCTGAAGATGGAACAAATGCTACATTCTGGTGAAGAAAGGTAGACATTCTAAATTTGCTCCCAAGACAGTAGAAGGTTTTTTACTAGGGTATGACTCAAATACAAAGGTGTATAGGGTCTTCAACAAATCATCAGGATTAGTTGAAGTCTCTAGCGATGTTGTATTTGATGAGATTGATGGCTCTCCAAGAGAGCAAGTTGATCTTGATGATGTAGATGAAGAAGAAATTCTGACGGCCGCAATACGCACGATGGCGATAGGTGATGTGCGACCACAGGAACTACAGGAACAGGATCAACCATCTTCCTGGACAATGGTGCATCCCCCAACTCAAGGCGGTGAATAGGTACCTCAAGAAGAGGGGCGGGATCAAGGGGGAGCACAGGAAGAACAAGTAATGGAGGAAGAAGCACCACGGGTCCCTCCAACTCAAGTCTGAGCGACGATCCAAAGACATCACCCCGTCGATCAAATTCTGGGTGACATCAGCAAGGGAGTAACTACTCGCTCACGATTAGCTAATTTTTGTGAGCATTACTCGTTTGCCTCTTCTATTGAGCCTTTCAGGGTAGAAGAGGCCTTGCAGGATCCGGACTGGGTGTTGGCCATGCAGGAAGAGCTCAACAACTTCAAGAGAAATGAAGTCTAGAGCCTGGTGCCACGTCCAAAGCAAAACATTGTGGGAACCAAGTGGGTGTTCCGCAACAAGCAAGACGAGCACAGAGTAGTGACAAGAAACAAGGCTCGACTTGTGGCAAAAGGTTATGCCCAAGTCGCAGGTTTGGATTTCGAGGAGACTTTTGCTCCTGTGGCTAGGTTAGAGTCAATTCAAATATTATTAGCCTATGCTGCTCACCATTCCTTTAGGCTATTCTAAATGGACATCAAGAGTGCCTTCCTCAACGGGCCAATCAAGGAGGAGGTATACGTGGAACAACCCCCTGGCTTTGAGGATGACAGATATCTCGACCACATGTATAAGCTCTCTAAGGCACTCTATGGACTTAAGCAAGCCCTAAGAGCATGGTATGAATGCCTTAGAGATTTCTTAATTGCTAATGCTTTCAAGGTTGGGAAAGCTGATCCCACTCTTTTTACCAAGACTTGTGATGGTGATCTCTTTGTGTGACAAATTTATGTCGATGACATAATATTTGGTTCTACTAACCAAAAGTCTTGTGAGGAGTTTAGCAGGGTGATGATGCAAAAGTTCGAGATGTCGATGATGGGCGAGTTGACCTACTTCCTTGGATTCCAAGTGAAGCAACTCAAGGACGGCACCTTCATCTCCCAAACGAAGTACACTCAGGATCTTCTCAAGAGGTTTGGGATGAAGGATGCCAAGCCCGCGAAGACACCAATGGGAACTAACGGGCACATTGACCTCAACAAAGGAGATAAATCCGTTGATCAAAAGGCATACCGATCAATGATAGGTTCATTACTTTATCTTTGTGCTAGTAGACCGGACATTATGCTTAGTGTATGCATGTGTGCTAGATATCAATCCGACCCCAAGGAATGTCACCTTGTGGCCGTTAAACGAATTCTAAGGTATTTAGTTTCTACGCCTTGCTTCAGGATCTGGTATCCAAAGGGGTCTACCTTTGACTTGATTGGATACTTAGACTCCGATTATGCCGGGTGCAAGGTTGATATTAAGAGTACATTAGGGACGTGCCAATTTCTAGGAAGGTCCCTGGTGTCCTGGAGTTCGAAGAAACAAACATTCGTTGTCCTATCCACCGCTGAAGCTGAGTACGTTGCCGCAGGACAGTGTTGCGCGCAACTACTTTGGATGCGGCAAACCCTCCAGGACTTTGGCTACAATCTGAGCAAAGTCCCTGTTGGGGACTTGTTCTCAACTGCTTCGGAATTAAGAACAAGGCAACACAGAAAAAAGTTAATGGTAAATATTCTTCGTCCTTCGAAGTGTTATTTCCCTTAGGATATAACGATCTTCAGACGAAGGTCATGAAGGACATACCTTCATGATTATAATTTATACCGATAAAAGGAGAAGCATATGAAACATGAGAGAATAGCATGAATAATCATATAACATTATTTCAAGTCCTTATTATATAATCATGAAAGAATAAGGGCAATATTGAATTACATTCGTACCTTCGGCTTGGCGGAAGGCAAAGATACAAGCGTGATGCACAGGCGTGTACCAGTCAGCGTGAACAGTACGGGGGTACTGTTCATCTATTTATAGACACAGGTCACAGCCTGTGAAAAATTACAATTATGCCCCTCATAAAAGTTTACAACATTGACTTAGACTTTTATGGACTAAAAGGTCATTCTATTTTTAAGTCGGTTTGTAATACCGAAGCTTCATGAAGAGGAACCTTCGGTCATCTTCTGCGGACAGCTTTGGCTGAAGCTGCTTCTTCCTTCAGGACCTTCGGCGTTACGGAGCATGGCCCCAATAGTAGCCCCTTTCGCGGCGCTAGATCGTTTTTCGTAACGAGCTTGATCCGTGAAAAAAGTCTCTTAAGCTTCGGGAAGCCGAAGGTCCAAAAAACACCTTCCCTGAGCTCGTTGTCGAGAAACGATTCAGTTTCCGAGCGCGTGGCAGTCCCACCTTGCAGAGTTACTGTTTGGTCTCTGCGGTCCACCGCGCAGCGAGTGCAGGCGACTGTCCGCCTGGTGTAAAAATCCTGGCGTTTCGCCTTCTTACCTGCAGCACTATATAAACAGACGAGTAGGTGTGAAATTACCACAGCATTCATTGCTATTTGCACTGTTTTGCTGCCAAAATTTTTAACCATAGCCGAAGCTTGACTCTCGGAATCGAACGAAGCACCAACTTGAAGTCTGCTTCGTCAGAAGGAAAGACTTCGGAAGAAAAAAGTATTCAATTTCCGCAAACTCAGAATTAAATGGCCAGAGTGCGATCTACCGCTAGGGTTGAGCGTGAGGGGGGCGAAGTTGAAGGCTCGGAGACTATTCCCATCTCCGAAGCAATGCAACGATCCGGACTGGTAACTTCGGAAGGAATCCCCACCGTTGAGGCAGAACAAGCAACTACCGAAGCAGAAGAAGAGAATGTTGAAGAAACTGATCCCGAAGATGATTATCGTATTGCCATGCCAAGTAAGCCCAGCCACTTGGACTTCGGAAAGTCTACTGTTTCGAAAGCTGATCTCTCCAAAATGGTAAAGTCGGGCTTTTTCAATGAGAATCAGAAGAAGCTATTACGCTTCGGGGGAGAAGAGACTACCCCAAAGCCAGAGAAGGATGAAATTGTCATTTTCAAGAGCTTTCTAAAGGCTGGATTAAGATTCCCCCTACATGAGATTATTGCAGAGGTACTGAAGAGGTTTGGTATCTACTTTCATCAGCTAACTCCTAACGCTATCATTAGGCTTAGCGTTTATATTTGGGCCCTCCGAAGCCAAGCGGTGGAGCCGTTTGCAGACAGTTTTTGTCGAGTTCACGAACTGCACTATCAGACGAAGGCTAGAAAAGATGGATTGCATGACAATTTTGGTTGCTATAATTTTGCTTATCGGAAAACCACGAAGTTTCCTGTAATCAGCTACCGAAGCAAATGGCCGGCAGGCTGGAAATCAGAATGGTTCTATGTCAAGGTTGACGACGACAAGGAGAAGCTTGTGCAAAGTCCACTCGAACTGATCTTCGGAGAAACCCGACCTCGCTGCAACATGACACCAGAAGGTCAAACACAACAGGCAATGGATGAATTCAGAATTATTGCAGAGCATATCAGTACAAGAGACCTGGTTCAGGAGTTCTTGGCCTTCAGGGTTTTTCCTACTTTAAAAGAATGGGAAATGCCGAAGCTAGAGGGGGAGAAGAAAGAAGGTGAACTTGTGCGTTTACCTTACTATTTCATGTTTAAGAAATACTTTAAAACACCTTGTCAAGAGTGGCTGGATACAATTGAAGTAATGTGCAATGAAATACTTGGCAATTACTCCAAAAAAGAAGATCAATTGATGACTGCGGCCTTCGGCACCCGTCCGAAGCGAAGACTGAATCGAGTGCTGGACGCTCTGGGTTTTGAATACCCTGACTATGAAAATCTGAACAAAGGTGCCGGGGGCCAGAAAAGGAAAAGGACAACTGAAGCCTTAAATGAAGATGAGAAAGAACCATCAAAGAAGAGAATTCCGAAGAAGAGGAAAGCGCCTTCTCCGAAGCAAAAAATATCTGACGAAGAAGAAACCCCCGCATCACCCTCCGCCACTGACGTGGAGGAAATTTTGAAGGTAATGACTGAATCCCTGCCTGCGAAGCTAAGTCCATTGGGGCCCCAACTGACAAAGTTTTTTCAGAAGGAGCCCAAAAAAACGAAGAAGACGACTAAAGCAAAGAGACAAAGAATTATCACTGTGACAGAGGTTATTGACAAGACACCACCAAGAGCTTCGGCTCAAAAGGCACCAGCGGCTGAGGAAAGAACAAATATTGAAATCACACCTTCGGAGGTCGCAGCTGCCGAAGCTGCCTCAACTGAAGATATGAACCTGGAAAGCACAATCGAACACATCAACAAAATACTGCTAGACATGGCCACGGAAGAAGCTACCGCTGCCGCCGAAGAGGCCGCGGCCGCAGCGTCGGGGAAAGGAAAAGAAATTGCTGACGAAACTTCAGAGAACGAAGCCTTCATGTTTCAAAATTTAGTTGGAGAAAAATTGTCAAAACCCGAAATAGAAGAGCTTAAAGAGTATGCCAAATCTTGCGGGTATAAACCAGGAGCACTCCTCTTTGGAGGTATTGATGATGAAAAATTGGATTGTATCCGAAACCAAACTGGAGCCAAAGTTATCAGTACTCTGTCAAAGAGTATTGGTTTTCCGAAGCTGGAAATAGATATTAGCCGCTACCGACGACAACATATCGTTGGTAGTTTATTTTATTCCAATTTCAAGGTGAACTACTATTCCCTTGACTTTTATTGTTTTTAATAATGAAAACATGTTTTAACGAAGGTTGTCTTCGTGCAGAGTATGCTGTTGAGCAAGGCCTTGAAAATGCAGCAAGATTTTGAAGACAAGAAACACGAAGTTATAATTGAAAATTTAGAAAACAAAATAAAGGAGCAATCAGCTGATATTGAGAAGAAAAACTTTGAGGTCCAGGCAACTGAAGGTTCATTGGCGGAGGCCGAAGCAAAAATAACAGAACTGAACACGAAGCTTCTCTGCCAATCTAAGCAGTTTGAACAAGAAAAGCAAGAACTTAAAGCAAAACTTGAAGCCGAAGCTCAACAAAATTCAGATTTGAAAAAACTATTGGCGGACCTTCAAGAAAAATGTTTGGAATTTAGCAACAAATGCATTCAACGACTAAGAAAATTTTTTCACTCAGTTGGAGCCAGCAGTGATAAATTCACCCCCTCAGCTGAAGATTTACCGAAGACCTTCGAACATATTGAGGGTGAAATTGACGAGCTCGACGAAGTTATAGCTGGGCACGGTGACTTCTGTGCCTGGGTAGCTTCTCGGGGCACTGCTGCAGCTTTCCTAAAAGCTGGCTGCGACCATGGAAAGATTGTCAATAGGCCCAATTTCACTTTATCACCATCAATCCTAGATGACATCCCTGATCTCGCCCGAAGTATTTCCAATAGATTTATAAAAATGATATGGACAAAAGGCGGGCGAGAAAAGGCTGGAGATGAAGCTCGGAGTCATCTTGAACCAGTAAGGAATCATACCTTGTGCTTACCTCTTCCTTCAAGCTTGATTTTGACTTACAACAACTTGATTCATGTAGGATGACAAAGCCGAAGTCGATGATTAGAAGAGTGGCGCCGAAGCTAAGATCCCTCGACGATTAAGTAGGAGTAAACTGTAGATAGACTCAGGAAACTTTTGAGATAACTTGTGTAAATGTAACTAAACTTGTCTTTAATGAGTTTTGTTCATACCTTGTATTGTGCGCTTACCCTTCTATTAATGTATGTGAAATGCTTTGGTGCGGACGAAATTATCTTTTTTGAGCCGAAGGCGAAAAAACACCTTCCCTTCTTTTCGTACACAGCAAAGCATAGAAAACAACATTTCCCTTTCTTTCGAAGCCCTCCTTTTTGTACGCGAAGAAGCTCTTCTCTTATGCCGAAGCAACCGCTTATGCCATGATGATGATTATCCTATATATGCCTGAATGAATGTTTATGAATGCAAATGCTATGATGTAATGTGATGTGCGAATGAATGTCCAAACACATATCCGAAGCCATACCCTTAGCCATTATTTCCTTAGAAACAATCACACATCAGCTCTGCATTCCCTTAGGAACGACTTTGGAGCTTCTTCGCCTTTTACTTTCGGCGGAATCAGCGTTGACTTTTCGCTGTAAGCTCTGCATTCCCTTAGGAACGACTTTGGAGCTTCTTCGCCTTTTACTTTCGGCGGAATCAGCGTTGACTTTTCGCTGTAAGCTTTGCATTCCCTTAGGAACGACTTTGGAGCTTCTTCGCTTTTTCAGTTTTCGGCACTCAATGGTGCGTTCTCAGCTATTACATTTACATTCCTAGGGGGATTTTGCTCTTATAGAACTAAAAAAGGAAATTACATATGATGGCCCCATTAAAAACCTTTCTCCCCCTTTAGAAAGGAAAAGGGTGCCATGAAAAAGAAAAAAAAAAGTTACATCAAGTTACACATAATATCGCCGAAGCTCATCCGCATTCCAAGATCTTGGAATGTCGTTGCCGTCCATGTCCTTCAATCTGTATGAACCAGGTCTTGACGAAGATGCTACTAAGAAAGGTCCCTCCCATTTCAACTGTAACTTGCCCACTGTGTCTGGGTTGGCCACTCTTCGAAGCACCAAGTGTCCCGGCTCAATATTCTTTAGCCGAACTTTTCTATCTCGCCATTTGACTGTTTCGGCTTGGTATTTATTGATATTCTCCACAGCTTGAAGCCTGATCCCTTCTAAAGCATCTTTTTCCACAAAACAAGCATCTTCAGGACCTGATTCTGTCGAAGCTACTACTCTTATTGATCCAGTTTTAGCTTCTTCCGGAGTTATTGCTTCGTCGCCGAATAATAACTTGAATGGAGTAAAGCCTGTAGACCTTGATGTTGTTGTATTGTGGCTCCACACTACTTTGGTTAACTGATCTGGCCACTTTCCCCTGGGTTGATTGAAGATTAACTTCATTATTCCTGTCATTATAATGCCGTTGGCTCTTTCAACGAGCCCATTTGACTCTGGATGCCTGACTGATGCAAAATGGATCTTCGTACCAATTTGATCACAGAAATCTCTGAAAGCTTCGGAGTCGAATTGTGTTCCATTATCTACAGTGATGGCCTTTGGTACCCCGAAACGACAAACAATATTCTGCCAGAAAAACTTTTGGACAGTGGCCGAAGTTATTGTGGCTAATGGCTTTGCCTCAATCCATTTAGAAAAATACTCCACAGCCACTATAACATATCTTAAATTCCCTTAGGCCGGTGGTAATGGACCTAACAAGTCACGGCCCCACCTTTGCAATGGCCAGATGGGTTGTATGAGCTGTGTTAAAGACGAAGGTTGTTTTTGATCTCTTGCACATTTCTGACAGCCTTCGCACTTTTGAACTAATTCCGCTGCATCCGAAGCTGCCTTCGGCCAATAAAACCCTTGGCGGAAAACTTTTCCAAGTAACGGCCTAGATCCAATGTGAGATCCACACAGGCCTGCATGTATTTCTTTCATCAACTCTATACCTTCGGTTCTAGATAAACACTTGAGTAGCGGAGCGCAAACTCCATGCTTGTACAACTCCCCTTCTATCATGACATATGGACGAGCTCTTGCCTCTATCCTCCTGTTATAAGTTTCGTCATCTGAAAGGAACTTACCCTGAAGGTAAGAGATGATCTCAGTTCTCCAATCTTCGCTATAAACAGGAGATATGTTGAGGACTGCTCTTTCAAGGAGTTCCACTGAAGGTGCCTTTATTGTTTCGAAAAACACATCCGAAGGTAAAGGCAACCCCTGTGCTGCTGACTTAGCTAGCAAATCAGCATGCTCATTTTGTCCTTGGGGGATATTTTTGACAGAAAATCCTTCGAAGGAAGCTTCGATTCTTCGGACCGTGTCTAGATATTTTTCAAGCTTCAGATCTTTAACCTTGCAACTCTTGTCGATATGACCCGAAACAACCTGGGAATCAGTTTTAAGGATGGCCCTTCTGATTCCCATTGCTTTTAATTTCCGAAGGCCCAAAAGCAGGGCTTCGTACTCAGTAATATTGTTTGTACAGCTAAAATCGAGTCTTGCCGCATAACAAGTTTTAACTTTGGATGGTGAGACCAACACAGCGGCTGCTCCTGCTCCGAAGGTTCCCCAAGACCCATCGCAAAACACTGTCCACACTTCGGCATCTTTATTTGTTTCTTCATCCTGAGCCCCTGGCGTCCAATCGGCAATAAAATTTGCCAACGCTTGAGACTGGATCGAGGATCTATGCACATAATCAATGCAAAATTCATTGAGCTCTGCAGCCCATTTTCCAATCCGTCCAGTAGCTTCTCTATTTCTCATAATATCCTTCAACGGCTGCGAAGAAGGAACAACAATATTGTATGCTTGAAAATAATGCCGAAGCTTCCTGGATGCCATCAAAACAGCATATAATACCTTCTCCAGTTCTGTATAGTTTTTCTTTGATACACTAAGGACTTCAGATACAAAATACACTGGAACCTGCTTCCTGACTTGGCCATTAAGCTTCTCCTGGACAAGTGCTGCACTTACTGCTGAGTGCGAAGCTGCCACGTATAACAACAAAGGAGCCCCTGGCGTTGGTGGAGTTAATGTTGTTAAATCTATCAAATATTGCTTCAGCTCTTCAAAGGCTTTTTGTTGGCTTGGCCCCCATTGAAAGACTTCAGCTGATTTCAGCACCTCGAAGAATGGTAAATTTCTTTCTGCTGATCTGGATATGAATCTATTGAGAGATGCCAGCCTCCCTGTCAATCTTTGGGCCCCCTTTCTTGTAGTTGGTGGCTCCATTCGAAGTATAGTTTCAATTTTACTTGGATTAGCTTCAATTCCCTTTGTTGAAACCAAGCATCCAAGAAATTTCCCCTTCTTTACTCCGAAGACACATTTTTTCGGATTCAACTTTAAGCCGGCTTGTCTGAAACTGGCGAAGGTCTCCTGCAAATCAGCAATATGATTTTCCTGTTTCGTGCTTTTTACAATGATGTCATCAACATAAGTTAACACATTTCTGCCTATCTGAGACTAGAGGACCTTCGCAGTCATTCTGCTGAAACTTCCTCCAGCGTTTTTGAGCCCCTCAGGCATCCGAAGATAGCAATATGTGCCACTTGGGGTTATGAAGCTAGTCTTCGGCTCATCTTCCTTCTTCATCCAGATTTGGTGATAGCCTGAGTAACAGTCTAGCAGACTCATGAGCTCTGAAGAAGCTGCTGCATCAACTAAAGAGTCTATCCTTGGCAATGGGAATTCGTCCTTCGGACAAGCCTTGTTGAGATCTGTAAAATCGATACACATTCGCCACTTGCCATTGGCCTTTTTCACCATAACAGTGTTAGCTAACCATTCTGGGTACTTTACTTCTCTGATGACTCCTGCACTGAGAAGTCTTTTGACTTCATTACGAGCACCTTCGGCCTTATCATCAGACATTTTCCGAAGCCTCTGCTTTCTGGGTCTGAAAGATGGGTCAACATTGAGCGAGTGTTCAATAACATCCCTATTTACTCCGCAGAGATCATTGGCTGACCATGCAAAAACATCTTTGTTGTTGAACAGAAACCTTATCAAGGTTTTCTCCTGCTCTTCGGACAATTGAGAGCCCAACAGCACCTTCTGCTCTGCTATGTCCTCACATAAGAGCATGGGCTTTGGCTGATCTGCTGAAGCTGCTTTCTCCCTTCTGAATTTGTACTGTTCACAAGCTTCAGCTCCATCTATGTTATGGATTGCTTTTGAGTCAGTCCAGCTTCCTTCGGCCCTTCTGGCAGCTTCCTGACTTCCATGAATAGCGATGGGTCCTTGATCCGAAGGTATCTTCATGCAAAGATAGGCAGGATGAAGAATTGCTTCGAAAGCATTGAGGGTGCCACGACCAATAATTGCATTGTAAGGGTATTCCATGTCAACAATGTCAAACACAACTTGCTCAGTTCTAGTGTTGTTGATGAACCCGAAGGTCACTAACATGGTGATCTTGCCCAGCGCTACGATCTGTCTTCCTCCGAAGCCACAGAGAGGGTGCGTAGCATCATGAATCTTATCTTCTGGCTCTTGCATTTGCCTGAAGGCCTTAGCAAATATGATATCAGCTGCGCTGCCTGTATCAACCAAGACATTGTGGACCAGAAATCCTTTGATAACACAAGAGATAACCATGGCATCGTTGTGTGGGTAATCCTTGAGTTGAAGGTCCTCTTGGGAGAAGGTAATAGGAATGTGAGACCATCTCGACTTGAAGAAGGGTCCTTGCACCCCAACATGTTGTACCCTTCTCTGTGCTTCCTTCTTCTGCTTCTTGTTGGCTGACTCTGAACATGAACCGCCTGTTATCGGAAGAAGCAGCTTCGGAGCCGAAGCAGCTCCAGCTTGATCGTTGAACGAAGCCATCAGCTCAAAAAAGTGGAAGTGAGTTCACCGGAGGTGGGTGCCAATGTTGGGGACTTGTTCTCAACTGCTTCGGAATTAAGAACAAGACAACACAGAAAAAAGTTAATGGTAAATATTCTTCGTCCTTCGAAGTGTTATTTCCCTTAGGATATAACGATCTTCAGACGAAGGTCATGAAGGACATACCTTCATGATTATAATTTATACCGATAAAAGGAGAAGCATATGAAACATGAGAGAATAGCATGAATAATCATATAACATTATTTCAAGTCCTTATTATATAATCATGAAAGAATAAGGGCAATATTGAATTACATTCGTACCTTCGGCTTGGCGGAAGGCAAAGATACAAGCGTGATGCACAGGCGTGTACCAGTCAGCGTGAACAGTACGGGGGTACTGTTCATCTATTTATAGACACAGGTCACAGCCTGTGAAAAATTACAATTATGCCCCTCATAAAAGTTTACAACATTGACTCAGACTTTTATGGACTAAAAGGTCATTCTATCTTTAAGTCGGTTTGTAATACCGAAGCTTCATGAAGAGGAACCTTCGGTCATCTTCTGCGGACAGCTTCGGCCGAAGCTGCTTCTTCCTTCAGGACCTTCGGCGTTACGGAGCATGGCCCCAACAGTCCCACTCCTATGTGACAATGAGAGTGCAATCCGCTTAGCGGATAATCCTGTTGAACACAGCCGCACTAAGCACATAGACATCCGACATCACTTCCTAAGAGACCACCAGCAAAAAGGAGATATCGATGTGTATCACATTGGCACCGAGAACCAGCTAGCCGATATCTTCACTAAGCCTTTAGATGAGAAAAGGTTTTGCAGATTGCGTAGTGAGCTAAATGTCTTAGATTCACGTAACTTGGATTGATTTATAGCATACATGTGTTCTATGCCTTTGATCATGTTACTTTGTGCATTTAAATCAATTATTGTTTGGCTATGGTGCTCAAGTTGTACAAGTCATCCCCGGACCTCACAAGTCCGTATGCAAATGTTGCATATATTTAGGGGGAGATGTGCTACAACTTGATCCCTTTGAGACTAATTTGTTTGTTTGAGTATACCTGATGTAGTCTCAAAGGTGCATTGAAAGGGAAGTGAACTTGGACAATGCAAAGACTTCCAGTACACTCCGGTACTAGTGCATTTAATTCCAAGTTCATGCTTATGCTCTCATTGCCTTTTTGCTCTTAATTGACATTTTTTGTGAGGCAATGGGGTTAAAAGGGCCAAAAATGATCCCGTTTTGGTGCTTAATGCCAAAGGGGGAGAATTAAGGCCAAAGCAAATGAATCAGCCAACCACTTGTGAATTTCGAAAACAATAGAGTTAGAATTTGTGTTTTGTCCAAAATACTCTTATTGCAAAATTTGGTCTCTTATGGGGGAAATTATTGATTATGGGAAAAAGGGGGAGTTTTTGGCACTTGATAAATTCTACTCTTGGAATATCTCTCGATTTGCCCAAACAAGTGTGTTTGATGTAGAGATAGGAAAAATAATTTGATTTGCAAAAACAAACCAAGTGGTGGCAAAAAATGATCCAAATATGCCAAATCTTCAGCAAAAACAATTTAGTCTTCATTTGCATTGATGTTGCACTTCTTTTTGTTGCTTTTTAATGTGTTGGCATAAATCACCAAAAAGGGGGAGATTGAAAGGGAAATGTGCCCTTGGGCCATTTCTATAAGTGTTCTGGTGATTAGATGTCCAACACAATGTATTGAACTCTTATGTGCTAAAAGAGCAAGAAGTGCAAATCAAAGAACAGGTATGTTTCTAGACTTAGTGAATTGCTTTTGTATACTAATGTGTTTGGCTAAGTGTTAGAAATAGTGCCAAGAAAAGGAGATTACAATTGAAGAAGAGATGGTTGTGTACAGCCAACTCCAGCTCGGCCTGGCACACCGGACTGTCCGGTGGTGGAGGCTGGTCAACGGTGAACTAGCCGCTCACGGGAAACGATAGAGTTGTACGGCTATAATTCACCAGACTGTCCAGTGGTGCATCGGACTGTCCGGAGAGTCATCCGCGATGAACTCGTCGCTCTCGGGAAAAGAAAAAGGCAACGTGGCTATAAATCACTGGACTGTCCGGTGGTGCACCGGACTGTCCGGTGAGCCAACGGCGCTAGCGCCAACGGTCGTCCGCGTGATCTACACGCGACACATGGCCCGCTCCAACAGTCAGCTGGGTGCACCAAACTGTCCGGTGCACCAACCAGCCCCGAGGAGCAACGGTCAGATGCGCCCGATATGGAAGGAGATCGCGCACGCGACAAGCTACAGTGGTTGTCCGTTGGCGCACCGGACAATCCGGTGCGTCACTCGACAGAAGGCAAGGATAGCCTTCCATGTTGATCGCCAACGGCTCCTAGCTACCTTGGGGCTATAAAAGGGACCCCTAGGCGCATGGAGCAGGACACCAAGCACTCTCTAAATATACTAAGACATCCAGACTCCGCCTCCACGCATTTGATCGATTGTGTTAGTGATTGAGCTCCGTTTGAGTTGCGTACTCCCTGTGCTATGTGTTGAGCTCAAGTCTTGGCTTATGTGCGTGTGTGTGCTACGGATTTGAGTCTTGCGTGTGTTGCTCTCCCTCTCTTACTACTGTGATTCTCTTGTGACAAACTTGTAAGGGTGAGAGGCTCCAATCTTTGGAGATTCCTCGCAAACGGGAAAAAGACTATAAGGAAGAAAGTTGTGGTATTCAAGTTGATCATTGGATCGCTTGAAAGGGGTTGAGTGCAACCCTCGTCCATTGGGACGCAACAACGTGGATGTAGGCAAGTGTTACTTGGCCGAACCACGGGATAAAAATTGCGTGTCTCGTGTGTTGCTTCTTGTGATTGCTTTATTTGCACGAGCGTGTTCCATAGCCACTTGACTTTACTAACTCCTTAACAATCAAGTTGTGGCTATTTAGTGTTTAATTTTACAGGATCACCTATTATCCCCCCTCTAGGTGCTCTCAAACCTTTCTTTACCAAGATGTAGCATTTGCTCCCAAATACTCAAAAATAGGAATCATTGGGTTTGTTATCGGTTAGGGGTTCATATGATGTCTTCTTGAGGAGGCGATGCAGATAGAGCCGGTTTATGGCATGGCAAGCTGTATTCACATCTTCTAACGGAAAGGGAAATATGCCCTTGGGAAATTTCTATAAGTATTTTGGTGATTAGATGCCCAACACATATTCTTTAAGTCCTAATATGCCAAAGGTGGAAAAGTTCAAATCGAGGCATGAGGTATGTTTCTAGACTTAGTACATTTTTTTGAATACTAATGTGGTTATCTAAGTGCTAGAAACAGTGCTGAGAAGAAGAGAATCGAATTGCAAAAGACTTGGCTGTATGCAGCCAAACTCCAGCTCGGTCTGGCACACCGGACTGTCCGGTGGTGCACCGGACAGTGTCTGGTGCGCCAGGCTGGTCTCCAGTGAAATGGCTGCTCTCGGGAATCGACGGCGGTGTACGGCTAAAAATCACCGGACTGTCCGGTGGTGCACCGAACTGTCCGGTGAGTCATCCGCGGCGAACTCGTCGCTCTCGAGAAAAGCAAGGGGGCGACGTGGCTATAATTCACCGGACTATCCGATGGTGCACCGGTCTGTCCGATGAGCCAACGGTCGCCAGCGCTAACGGTCGGACGCGCAATCTTCGCACGACACGTGGTCATGCCAACGGTCGGTTGGGCACACCGGACTGTCCGGTGTGCACCGGACACCAACCGATCCTAGGGACCAACGGTCGGCTGCTCTCTATATGGAAAGAAATCAAGCACCGGACATGAACAGTAGTTGTCCGGTGGTGCACCGGACTATCCGGTGCACCACTCGACAGAAGGCAAGATTGGCCTTCCAAGTTGGTCTTCAACGGCTCCTAGCTGCCTTGGGGCTATAAAAGGGACCCCTAGGCGCATGGAGGATAACACAAAGCATTCTCCAAGTAATCTAAGGAATCCAGACTCTGCTCCCGCGCATTCGCTTCGTTGTGTTAGAGATTTGAGCTCCATTCGAGTCGTGAACTCACCGTGTTGTCATTTGAGCTCGAGTCTTCACTTGTGTGCATGGTTGTGCTGTGTATTTGAGTCTTGTGTGTGTTGCTCTCCTAACCTTACTCTTGTGCCTTCTTTGTGATCTCTACTGTAAGGGCGAGAGGCTCCAACTTGTGGAGATTCCTCGCAAACGGGAGAAAGACTATAAGGAAGAAAGCTGTGGTATTCAAGTTGATCATTGGATCACTTGAAAGGGGTTGAGTGCAACCCTCGTCCATTGTGATGCCACAACATGGAAGTAGGCAAGTGCTACTTGGCCGAACCACGGGATAAAAATCACGTGTCTCGTGTGTTGCTTCTTGTGATCGTTTTGTTCGCACGAACGTGTTTTATAGCCACTTGATTTAACTAACACTTTAACAATCAAGTTTGTGGCTATTTAGTGTTTGATTTTATAGGATCACCTATTCACCCCCCTCTAGGTGCTCTCAATTGGTATCAAAGTCGTACTCTTCATCTAAGGGACTAACCGCCCGAAGAGATGGATCCTAAGGGAAAGGGGATGGTGGTCAACGACAAGAAGGAGTCCCTCTTCAACGAGCCAAGGGACAACAAGCCCACTGACTCAGGATTGAGTCACAAGAAGAGGGACGGGAAGAAGAGGCACATCAAAAAGATTATCTACTACAACAGCGATGCCTCCTCTTCTTTACCAAGAGACGACGATGATGACTCTTCGATTAAAAAGAAAACGGTTAATCAGAATTATTCTTTTGATTACTCTCGCATTCGCTACAACTCAAATGCTCATTTGCTATCAATTCCACTTGGGAAACCCCCACACTTTGATGGAGAAGACTATTCTTTCTGGAGTCATAAAATGCATAGTCATTTATTTTCTCTCCATCCTAGTATCTGGGAGATTGTTGAAAACGAAATGCATTTTGATAGTACTGACTATCCCGTTTTCATTAATGAGCAAATCCATAAAAATGCCCAAGCTACTACTGTGTTGTTAGCATCTCTTTGCAAGGATGAATATAATAAGGTGAGCGGTTTGGACAACGCCAAGCAAATCTAGGACACCCTCAAGATATCTCATGAGGGAAACGATGCCACCATGATTACCAAAATGGAGCTGGTGGAAGGCGAGCTGGGGAGATTCGTGATGATCAGGGGGGAAGAGCCAACACAAACCTACAACAGGCTCAAGACCCTGGTCAACAAGATCCGAAGCTACAGAAGCACAAGATGGACGGATCATGATGTCGTCCGACTCATGCTAAGGTCATTTACTGTAATTGACCCCCATCTTGTCAATCTTATTTGTGAGAACCCCAGGTACACCAAGATGACGCCCGAGGAGATCCTTGGAAAATTTGTGAGCGGGCGCATGATGGTGAAGGAGGCTCGATACATGGACGATTCTCTAAACGGACCACTACCCGTCTATGAGCCTCAACCCATTGCTCTCAAAGCAACCAGCAGCAGGGAAGTGCTACCAAGCAAGGTGGCACAAGTAGAGGCAGCTGGCCTCAACGAAGATGAGATGGCTCTCATCATCAAGCGCTTCAAGACCACACTCAAAGGATGCAAGGAGTACCCCCAACAAGAATAAAACAAGGGGAAAATCTCCTGCTTCAAATGTGGTAAGACTGGTCACTTTATTGCTCAATGTCCCAAAAATGAAAATGACCAGGGACAAGAAAAGAGCGGGAAGAGGGAGAAAAAGAAGAACTACAGGAAGGCAAAGGGCGAGGTGCACCTTGGAAAGGAATAGGATTCTAACTGCTCCTTATCTGACTCCGACGACGAAGGTCTAGCTGCCTCAGCCTTCAACAAATCATCACTCTTCCCCAACGAACGCCATACTTGTCTCATGGCTAAGGAGAAAAAGGTATGTATTCGGGACACTCCCAAGTACACTTCATCTAGTGATGAATCTTTGGATGATGAAGTGGATTACTCTAGTCTATTTAAAGGTTTAGATAGAGCCAAAGTAGAGAAAATTAATGAATTAATTGATGCTCTAAATGAAAAAGATAGACTACTAGAAAAGCAAGAGGACATATTGTATGAGGAACATGACAAATTTGTTAGTGTGCAAAAATCTCTTGCTTTAGAAACTAAGAGAAATGAAATTCTATCTTCTGAGTTATCTACTTGCCATGAATCTATCTCTAGTTTAAAGAGTTTAAATGATGAATTAAATGCTAAGCTAGAGGAAGTAAATAAAACTAGTTCATGTGTAGACCATGTTAGTATTTGTAATAGATGTAAAGACTTTAATGTTGATGCATGTAATGAACATCTTATTTTTATTACTAAATTAACTGATGAGGTGGCAAGTCTTAATACTCAACTTAACACTTGCAAAATTGAGTTTGATAAATTAAAATTTGCTAGGGATGCCTATACTGTTGGTAGACACCCCTCAATTAAGGATGGACTTGGTTTTCGAAAGGAAGCCAAGAACTTAACAAGCCAAAAGACCTCCGTTCTCAACAAGGAGAAAGGGAAGGCCCCTATGGCTAGTAGTTCTCAAAGGAACCATGCTTTTATTTATGATAGGAAATTGCTAGTCATTCTCATTATAATAAAAGTTATGTTCATACTGCTTATAATGACTCACATGCTATGTTTGCATCTAGTTCAACTTTTGTTCATCGTAGGCCTAGGAAAGATCATGTTGTGCCTAGGAAAATGTGCAATGGACCTTCTACCATTTACCATGCTTGTAATGATTCTTTTGTTCTTTCATGTAAGAATGCAAAAGTAGTTGCCAAGAAGTTGGGATCCAAATGCAAGGGTGATAAAACTTGCATATGGGTTCCAAAAACTATTGTGACTAACCTGGTAGGACCCAACAAGAGTTGGGTACCTAAAACCCAAGCTTAAATTGCCTTGCAGGTTTATGCATCCGAGGGCTCAAGCTGGATTATCGACAGCGGATGCACAAACCACATGACGGGGGAGAAGAAGATGTTCACCTCCTACGTCAAGAACAAGGATTCCCAGGATACAATCATATTTGGAGATGGGAATCAAGGCAAGGTCAAAGGTTTGGGAAAGATAGCCATCACAAGTGAGCACTCTATTTCAAATGTATTTTTAGTAGAGTCATTAGGATACAACCTCCTGTCTGTAAGTCAATTGTGCCACATGGGCTACAATTGTTTGTTTACAAATATTGATGTATCTGTCTTTAGAAGGAGTGATGGTTCATTAGCATTTAAGGGTGTATTAGACGACAAGCTCTATTTAGTTGATTTTTCGAAAGAGAACGCCGATCTAGATGCATGCTTAATGGCTAAGACTAGTATGGGCTGGCTCTGGCATCGCTGTCTAGCACATGTTGGGATGAAGAACCTTCATAAACTTCTAAAGGGAGAGCATGTGTTAGGACTAACTGATGTCTACTTTGAAAAGACAGACCTTATGCAGCATGTCAGGCAGGGAAACAGGTGGGAAGCACTCATCACAGCAAGAATGTGATGACGACATCAAGACCACTAGAGCTTCTTTACATGGATCTCTTTGGACCCGTTGCCTACCTTAGCATCGGGGGAAGTATGGTCTTGTTATTGTTGATGATTTTTCTCGCTTCACTTGGGTGTTCTTTTTGCAGGACAAATCAGAAACCCAAGGGACCCTTAAGCGCTTTCTAAGAAGGCCTCAAAATGAATTTGAGCTCAAGGTGAAAAAGATAAGAAGCGACAATGGGTCTGAGTTCAAGAATCTGCAAGTAGAGGAGTACCTTGAGGAGGAAGGCATCAAGCACGAGTTCTCTGCTCCCTATACACCACAACAAAATGGTGTAGTAGAGAGGAAGAATAGGACGCTAATCGACATGGCAAGAACAATGCTTGGAGAGTTCAAGACGCCTGAGCGGTTTTGGTCGGAAGTTGTGAACACAGCTTGCCACGCCATAAACCGGCTCTATCTGCATCGCCTCCTCAAAAAGACCTCCTACGAACTTCTTACCGGTAACAAACCCAACATCTCTTACTTTCGTGTATTTGGGAGCAAATGTTACATTCTGATGAAGAAAGGTAGACATTCTAAATTTGCTCCCAAGGCAGTAGAAGGGTTTTTACTAGGGTATGACTCAAATACAAAGGCGTATAGAGTCTTCAACAAATCATCGGGTTTGGTTGAAGTCTCTAGCGACGTTGTATTTGATGAGACTAATGGCTCTCCAAGAGAGCAAGTTGATCTTGATGACATAGATGAAGATGACGTTCCGACGGCCGCAATGCGCATGATGGCGATCGGTAATGTGCGACCACAGGAACAATAGGAGCAATATCAGCCATCTTCCTCCACAATGGTGCATCCTCCAACCCAAGACGGTGAACAGGTACCTCAAGAAGAGGGATAGGATCAAGGGGGAGCATAGGAAGAACAAGTGATGGAGGAAGAAGCACCATGGGCTCCTCCAACCCAAATCCGAGCTACGATCGAAAGAAATCACCCTGTCGATCAGATTCTGGGTGACATCAGCAAGGGAGTAACTACACGCTCACGCTTAGCTAATTTTTGTGAGGATTACTCGTTTGTCTCTTCTATTGAGCCTTTCAGGGTAGAAGAGGCCTTGCAGGATCTGGACTGGGTGTTGGCCATGCAGGAAGAGCTCAAAAACTTCAAGAGAAATGAAGTTTGGAGCCTGGTGCCACGTCCAAAGCAAAATGTTGTGGGAACCAAGTGGGTGTTCCGCAACAAGCAAGACGAGCATGGGGTGGTGACAAGAAACAAGGCTCGACTTGTGGCAAAAGGTTATGCCCAAGTCACAAGTTTGGATTTCGAGGAGACTTTTGCTCCTGTGGCTAGGATAGAGTCTATTCGAATTTTATTAGCCTATGCCGCTCACCACTCTTTCAGGTTGTTTCAAATGGACGTAAAGAGCGCTTTCCTCAATGGGCCAATCAAGGAGGAGGTATACGTGGAACAACCCCCTGGCTTTGAGGATGACAGGTATCCCGACCACGTGTATAAGCTCTCTAAGGCGCTCTATGGACTTAAGCAAGCCCCAAGAGCATGGTATGAATGCCTTAGAGATTTCTTAATTTCTAATGGTTTCAAGGTTGGGAAAGTCGATCCCACTCTTTTCACAAATACAAGCAATGGTGATCTCTTCGTGTGCCAAATTTATGTCGACGACATAATATTTGGTTCTACTAATCAAAAGTCTTATGAGGAGTTTAGCAGGGTGATGACACAAAAGTTCGAGATGTCGATGATGGGCGAGTTGACCTACTTTCTTGGGTTCCAAGTAAAGCAACTCAAGGATGGCACCTTCATCTACCAAACGAAGTACACACAAGATCTTCTCAAGCGGTTTGGGATGAAGGACGCTAAGCCCGCGAAGACACCTATGGGAACCGACGGGCATGTTGACCTCAACAAAGGAGGTAAGTCCATTGATCAAAAGGCATACGGTCCATGATAGGTTCATTGCATTATTTATGTGCTAGTAGACCGGACATCATGCCTAGTGTACGCATGTGTGCTAGATATCAATCCGACCCCAAGGAATGTCACCTTGTGGTCGTTAAGCGAATTCTTAGATATTTAGTTTCTACGCCTTGCTTTGGGATCTGGTATCCAAAGAGGTCTACCTTTGACTTGATTGGATACTCAGACTCCGATTATGCCAGGTGCAAGGTTGATAGGAAGAGCACATCGGGGACATGCTAATTTCTAGGAAGGTCCCTGGTGTCCTGGAGTTCAATTTTCTAAAGTTTAATGCCAAAAAGACCCTTATAACTAGCTTGCTATTTGAAAAATATCAAACAACAGAACTTGTATTTTTCCTAGGTTCTTCTTAACACAAGAATAGTCATTCATAAGGTAGGGGTGTTTTCTCCTTAGGATTATTTTCATATGACTTTTCAAAGTTTTCTCTGTTTTTCATGAATAATTGTGAGTGCACTTTCTTTTCAATGGACTATGGTTCAACAGGTTTTTCTTGTGAACTACATAACTTAGGCATGCTAGGAAAAATATGGTTGCCCCCTGGTTTCCATTTCCAATCTCTTTTCTTCATTTTCTTAAGTTTGAGCATAAACAAGGTGTAGTGAATAAATCTTCCTTAACCTTGTATACTAGGGTGTTTATTAACTTTAAACAGTGTAACTGCTAGGTTAATGTCTCCACTATTTTTCTCAACCCTGGTCTAACAATATTTCTGTTTTTCCTTTTATTATTAAGTTTTGGGCACTTTTCTTACTTAAATCAAAACTCTAGAAAGCATTATAGGAACCATGCGGTTTACCTTTTTGCTTGATAGTTTATATTTCACAAAGTCTAGTAAAATTGGTTTGACCAAATTTGGATGATTATTCTTCAAGTTATGCATTTATTAAGTTCTCTGCCATTTTTAAAAGAAAGTAAAATCGAAATGGAAAAGAAATACAGATTTGCGCCAAAGTCCCTGGGTTTCTTCCCCCTTTGCTTTCACAAATCAGCCCTCGGTCTACTATTTGCATGAGTCACTGACCTTGCACAAAACCCCCGAGACTTAACCTAAACCTAACCCGCGCTCCCTGGCTGGCTGGAACAGTAACCGGGGCAAGGATCATGGCGGCGCGGCTTACCGGCGGCAGTAGAGCTCCGATGGGGTGGTCAGTGACGTCGGGGAGGTCACGGCGATCACGTCGGTGTGCGGGTCGGTGCCGGAGGTGGTCGAAGCTGCACTGGCCACGAGCGCAGGCGGCGGAGGTCGTCGGCGACTCCTGCTCCGGCCAAACCACTGCGGTGGGGTTCAATTAAAGTGCACGAGGAACTCCACTGGGTGCTGTAGAGGCCATGTGCGCAAGGAATTGAGAAATGGTGCAGTGGATTACCTGGTCCACGTGCTCCGTCGGATTCACGAACTCTGGCGAGCGCGATTGCACTATTCCGGTGGGGCTAGTCCTCGGCTCAAGCTTGGGAAGGCTTCACGGCTTCTCGAGGAAGCTATCCGAGGGCTCGGATCGAGCGGAGGTGGGCGGGAAATGGCTTGGCCATGGCGAGCGTCCTCGGGCGGGTCTGGCGGGTCGCGGGGAGGTCGCCGGAGCTGCGGGCGAGCTCGGGAAAGTTAGGCGGGGTGCGGAGGGGGTGACCGGGAATGTAGCCGAGCGCAAGGGCGGGCTTTATAGCCACGCGAGAGCACGACACGGGCGTTGGCATGGGGGCGGCCGAGGGCGTGCGAGGGTGCGCGTGCGGGTGTGCTCTGGGCGCGCTCCCGAGTGTCTGCCCACGTCGAACACGTGGTGGTTTACTTCTGCCAGTGTTCAACGGCCTGTTTGGTCGCCTTAGCTTGCAGATCTCAGCAAAAATCCCGTGTACGGTCTCTTCTCTGCACCAAATCCTATCTTTTCCATGTGAGTTCCAAGCAAAGATATGGTCGGGGTTGAGAGATATGGGGGTGGGAAGTTGGCTCTGTCCGAGCAGTCCACACCGTGACAAAAACCGTGTCAAGTCATGTCAAATGACTTAGGGTTGGGTTCAAATTTTTCCAGGGTGTTGTAGGGGTCTTTAGGCGCCATTTTGTTAATTGGGCCCTTTGGTTTTGAGGTTTGGAACAAGGTGAACATGTTTGATTTTTGAAAGAAGGTCTGTTTTGAAAGTGAGAGAATTCTGATTTTTCTTTCATGCCCTTTTCTTTGGTAACCTTTTTGGGGGTTTTCTGAATTCTTTTTGGGTTCACTTTCTTACTAAATTTTGTAGGGTATTAAGTGTACTATAACTTTTATAATTAGCCCAAGCTATGATAATGTGGTTTACATAGCCTTTTTGATATTCTCCCTTCTAGGGCTCCATTTGCCTAAATAGATTTGAATTAGGGTTTGAGCCATTTTCTCCTTTTTAGGTGCATGATAAGACCAAAGCATGACTTTTAAGATGGGTTACACCTACTTAGGATCTTGACCCCCAAGTTTGGTGTCTTTTGCTCAAACTAAACCACATGTGATGATGGGTTCAATAGTGTAGGCTTGAGTGAAAACCCTAAGTAACACCTGGGGTGTTACAACCATCCCCCTTAAAGGAATCTCGTCCCAAGATTTTGGGTGGGGATCCTTTAGGGGTACCCAGAAGGTGTGCTAGGGGTGTTGCATTTTCCTTTATCCAAGTTTCTCTAGTTAACTGCTCTTCGAATGTCATCCTCTTTGCAACTTCAGAAGGAAGTCCTTTTAAAGTATAACACCCCTGGTGTTACTGTCACTAAAACTTGAGCATAACATCATAAGCATTGGCATTTCATATGTTTGACACACCTAGAGTGCATTCACTAGGCAAAAATTTCAAACAAGTTGTATTGATATGGCATTTTGCAAATAAGACCCTAGTATAGGATACTTAACCCTAAACAAGGATCTGAAGGGTAAAGCAAGACCCAAATAGAGAAAACCCTAAAGTTTAAGGGAAATAATCATAAAATGTTACTAAGAATGGATCTAAGTGGCATTCACACCCTTGAAATACCAAAAAACCCTAATAAGGACCCTGGAAAACCCTAAACCTAAACCCTAGGAGGCTAAGTGCAAAATCAGTGCACTTTTGGACTAAAGTGCAAAAAACCATGATAATAAAGTGTCCTAAGTCATATGGATCACAAATATGTGGATTTGCAAGTTAAACCCTAAGTTTTGGGTCCATTTGCAAAAAGCACCACTTAAACCCTATTCACCTAAGTCTGAAATTTAGTGATATGGGCTCAACTTTGGAGCTTTGTAACTTTCAAATTATAAGGTTTTTGCCCTAGGTCACCACAACAATTTTGTAGCTCTATGAAAGGAGAACAACTTTGCTTAAGAGTGTAAGCATAGTTATTGAGAAGAAAGTGGAGAAAATTTCACCCAAAGATGGGCTGTCAGGCTGTTGAAGTCTGAATTTCAGACTGACAGTGTAGTTACAGAGACTTTGGGCATAAATTCAAGCTTGATTCAATAGGAATTTGGCTACTGCTGCTATAGCAAAATTATAGCTGGTTAATAGCTCTACAACTTTGGTGTAGAGGGATGATAAAGTTGTCATGCGAAATCTAGAGAAAATTTGCCCTGAAGTTACTCTGTCATACCGACTGAATGCAATTCGCCATGGTACAGTGCCAGACTTGGGATCAGATCGCCAGCGCAGCAGTCTCACCGCCGATGACCTCTCCTCCGCGATTCGTGTTGCCGACGTCTTGATTCGTGCTCGGGTTGATCAAATGACGCTCGGAGTCATGTCGTCGTGGATAAGTCCGGCCGGTAAACAAATCCGACCACCGTACAGAGTTCGTCGCGGTGGAACCCGATAAGCACGACGGTGACCGCCGCCTTCTGGCCTTGCGCCGCGTGGCTAAGCATCTCCACCGCATCGCCGTGACTTACTTTAGCTCCCCGTTGATCGCCGGAGTGACTGCCACGGCGTAGGACACGAATTCACTGCGCTAGTGAGCTCCCCCTTCTTCAGACCGTCGCGCGTCATCGTTCCAATTCCCGGCCACCGCTCTCGCTCCCTATAAATTGAAGCCACCGTTAGCTCCGCAACATCATCACGCACCACACCACCCAGTATTGCTCCCAGTCGATCACCAGTGAGCTCGAATTTTGAACTTCCCCCAATCTGCTCAAAAACACCGCAAGAACACCCTCACCGCGGCCAGCTCAACTCAGGTCAGTTCAAGTTTCTCCATCGCTTGTTCTAGCATCCCTAGGCTCTCCTCAAGCTCCTCGACCCCTTTAATTGAACTGGACCGCCATGAATCACCGGGAACGCGAGTGAATGTCCACGCTGCCCGCTGTCTTCGTGGGCAGAGCTAGGTAGATCGCCAATCGTGAAATTTAATGAGGGGAAACACTCCTGAGGGCTAGAATTAGGTTTAAACCAGAGATTAGCACCAGTCCTTGCCCCATTCGGCCGGTCTACGAGCTCGTCGGAGCTCTGCCGCGCTCGTCGTCGTCGGGGACCTCGGCTTGGAAGGGAATAGAACGTGGAGGTCCTTCTTGCAAACTGTCAGTGACTCAGTGCAACAGTAAAAGAACCCACTTCGGGTTAGCTAGTAAACCGAGGGCCTTTTCACAAAGCTACCAGCACGGGCGCGGGCACGCGCTTTCCACTGGTGATGGGCCGCTTGGGCTAGATTTGGCCAAGAACTGTTTAAGTTTTTTTCTTTTTCTTTTTCAGTAAAACTTTGGAAATCTGTAGAAAATTGTAGAAAAATCCTAAAAATGTCAAACTAATTTTACTAGAGTTCTAATTTTCCATAGTATTTAATAAAAATAGTTTCATGATTTTTAGGTCAAATAAGGAATTTTAGAGCATTTAAAATAGCTCAAAACATTGGTTCTGGATTTTTAGAAAATAGATAATAATTCCAAAAATGCCCAAACTTTTTATATGAGCTTAAAACATTATTTAGAAGCCTTGGGTAGAGTTTGATTTGATTTGGATCTTGTTTGATAACTAGAACCCAAAACCCTACCCCTGCCCTTTGAAATCCTTTACTGACCCTGGAAACCCTAGTTTCTCGGAGAACCGTGAAGGAAAATTGTATTCAAGACCTTAGATAATAAACTTATCTTTGCATTCTCATGAACATTACATGTGCATTCATTATTATGTATGATTATATTTAGAAAACGAGGAAGAAGTTGAAGTAGAAGAAGAGAAGACTTCGCCACCACCACCTGTGGAACATCAGGCAGGAAATTGTTTTTACATTGACATCTGCGGATCCGAGCCTGATTCACCTGTAAACCAAGGCAAGCCCCGGTGCATGCAACCCCTTTCTTGTGTTTTTAAATAATTTCTACACACTTTAAGTCTAGTGAAATGTGCATTAGGTTTATAGGAGTTGCTTGAAACCTTTTTGAGGCATTGCTTTTCCTTGATATCCACACCTTTATAGGATACTTCTATTGAAGTATCAAAACATGATTTACAAAAATGCTTTACCCTGCTTAGATCTTGTGGATAGAGGTTATCCTTAGCCTAGCCCGAGAAAGGATGGCTTCTACCTGCAAGAATATTTTCATCTAAAGCATGCTGGGATCTTACTACAAAGCTCCCTATAATGCTCTCTTCATCCTAAGGAACACAGAACAATCCTAAGGATGAAAGTATTTAACTCACAACTTGGGCTAGGAACAGGTGATGCTCCGCCCGGGTCAATTAAGGATTGGATGCGTATGTAGGCCTGCTAGATCAAGGATTATCTTAACTAGCCACATGCCCTGGAAATGGGACAGGGTAAGCTTTGCCTCGGGCAGACTAATACCAGAATAAGATAACACGCAATGAGCGTGGAGAGATGGCGAGAGTAGCGTGTACCCTCCGTGGCAAGAGGCTGGACGGTGGTGTATCTGTGCTCCCGGTTGGCGTGAACCTGATGAAAGGGAAATGTGCCCTTGGGCCATTTCTAAGTATTTTGGTGATTTAGTGTCCAACACAAGTGCCTAAGTGTAAAATGGTGGACAAAGTACAAATCAAGGATAAAGGTATGTTTCTCAGACTTAGTACATTGATTTAGAGACTAATGTATTGTGTCTAAGTGCTGGAAACAGGAAAAGACCAATTGAAAATGCCTTGGCTCGAGCAGCCAAGACTTTGCTCAGTCTGGAGCACCGGACTGTCCGGTGGTGCACCGGACAGTGTCCGGTGTGCCAGGCTGGCTCTAGCGAACAGGCTGCTCTCGGGACTTCGACGGCGGTGTACGGCTATAATTCACCGGACTGTCCGGTGATGCACCGGACTGTCCGGTGGGCCGTTCACAGGCGAACTCGTCACTCTCGGGAATTCATCGGCGACGTACGGCTATAATTCACCGGACTGTCTGGTGTGCACCGGACTGTCCGGTGAGCCAACGGTCGGCAGGGCCAACGGTCGGCCGCGCGATCTGTGCGGGACACGTGGCCGAGCCAACGGCTAGATGAAGGCACCGGACTGTCCAGTGTGCACCAGACATGTCCGGTGCGCCAACGGCTCTCAGGCTGCCAACGGTCGACTGTGCCATTTTTGGAAAGAAATCGGGCACCGGACAGTGTCCGGTGTGCACCGGACTGTCCGGTGCGCCAGTCGACAGAAGGCAAGATCAGCCTTCCTAGATTGCTCTCAACGGCTCCTAGCTGCCTTGGGGCTATAAAAGGGACCCCTAGGCGCATGGAGGAGAACACCAAGCATCCCTACAACATTCCTAAGCACTAAGACATCGATTCCGCGCCTTTGATTCTTTGCGATAGCAATTAGAGCTCTAGTTGAGTGGTGAACTCATTGAGTTGTGTTGTGAGCTCTCATTGCGACTTGTGTGCATGGTGTTGCTGTGATTTCTTGTCTTGAGTGCGTTGCTAATCCCTCCCTTGCTCCGTGCTTCTTTGTGAACTTCAAGTGTAAGGGCGAGAGACTCCAAGTTGTGGAGATTCCTCGCAAACGGGATTGAGAAAAGCAAGCAAAACACCGTGGTATTCAAGTGGGTCTTTGGACCGCTTGAGAGGGGTTGATTGCAACCCTCGTCCGTTGGGACGCCACAACGTGGAGTAGGCAAGCGTTGGTCTTGGCCGAACCACGGGATAACCACCGTGCCATCTCTGTGATTGATTTCTTGTGGTTATTGTGTTTTGACTCCTCTCTAGCCACTTGGCATTTACTGTGCTAACGCTTAACCAAGTTTTTGTGGCTTAAGTTTTCAAGTTTTACAGGATCACCTATTCACCCCCCCTCTAGGTGCTCTCAATTGGTATCAGAGCCGTTCTCTTCACAAAGGGACTAACCGCCCGAAGAGATGGATCCTAAGGGGAAGGGTATCGTGATCAACGATAAAGAGAAGGAATCTTTCGTCAACGAGCCGAAGGATGATAAGCCTACCGACTCGGGCTCGGGCCATAGACGGAAAGATGGGAAGAAGAAGAAGACAAGGCGCATCAAGGAAATTGTCTACTACGATGACAGCGATGAGTCTACTTCTTCCCAAAAGGACGACGACCACAACGACTATGAGAGAAGGAAACCGGTTAATTCAAACTTTTCTTTTGACTACTCTCGTATTCCTCAAAGTACAAATGCTCATTTATTATCTATTCCACTTGGTAAACCTCCTCATTTTGATGGAGAGGACTATGGATTTTGGAGTCACAAAATGCATAGTCACTTGTTCTCTCTCCATCCTAGTATATGGGAGATTGTAGAGAGTGGAATGCACTTTGATAGTACGGATAGTCCCATGTTCATTAATGAGCAAATTCATAAGAATGCACAAGCTACTACTGTTCTTCTAGCTTCATTGTGCAGGGATGAATACCACAAAGTGAGCGGCTTGGATAACGCCAAGCAAATATGGGACACCCTCAAGATTTCTCATGAGGGGAACGATGTCACCTTGCTCACCAAGATGGAGTTGGTGGAGGGAGAGCTTGGACGATTCGCGATGATAAGGGGCGAGGAGCCAACCCAAACATACAACCGGCTCAAGACCCTTATCAACAAAATAAGGAGCTATGGAAGCACGCGATGGACGGACCACGATGTCGTCCGATTGATGCTAAGGTCCTTTACTGTTCTTGATCCTCATTTGGTGAATAATATTCGTGAGAATCCCAGGTACACCAAAATGTCACCCGAAGAAGTCCTTGGAAAATTCGTAAGCGGGCGAATGATGATCAAGGAGGCGAGGTACGTGGACGACGCACTGAATGGTCCAATCAATGAGCCTCAACCCGTTGCTCTCAAGGCAACAAGAAGCAAGGAGGTGTTACCTAGCAAGGTGGCGCAAGTTGAGGCGGCAGGGCTAAACGATGAAGAAATGGCCCTCATCATCAAGCGCTTCAAGACGGCGCTTAAGAGTCGCAAGGGACAGCCAAGCAAGACCAAAGCCAAGGGGAAGCGCTCATGCTTCAAATGCGGTAAGATTGGTCATTTTATTGCTAACTGTCCCGATAATGAAAGTTACCAGGAACACGGGAACAAGAGGGAGAAGAAGAAGAACTATAAGAAGGCAAAGGGCGAGGCACATCTAGGAAAGGAGTGGGATTCGGATTGCTCCTCCTCCGACTCCGACAATGAAGGACTCGCCGCCACCACCTTCAACAAGTCATCCCTCTTCCCCAACGAGCGTCACACATGCCTTATGGCAAGGGAGAAGAAGGTATGTACTCGAAACTCTACTTATGCTTCTTCAAGTGAGGACGAATCTAGTGATGAGGATGAAATAGATTATTCATGTTTATTTAAGGGCCTAGATAGAACCAAGGTAGATAAAATTAATGAATTGATTGATGCCTTGAA
The DNA here is from genome assembly GCA_029449295.1 of Zea luxurians. Classification (NCBI taxonomy): domain Eukaryota; kingdom Viridiplantae; phylum Streptophyta; class Magnoliopsida; order Poales; family Poaceae; genus Zea; species Zea luxurians. The sequence goes on from JAOPSE010000002.1 coordinate 163,866,151, forward strand.
TGATAAGAAAAGGCTTTTAGAAAAACAAGAGGACTTGTTGTATGAAGAACATGACAAATTTGTAGAAGCACAAAAATCTCATGCCTTAGAAGTTAAGAGAAATGAAATGCTTTCTTGTGAATTATCTTCCTGCCATGAGGCGATTTCTAGCTTAAGGAGCATTAATGATGATTTGAATGCTAAGTTAGAAATAGCTAGTAAATCAACAACTTGTGTAGAAAATGTTGTTATTTGCAATAGATGTAAAGATTTTGATATTGATGCTTGTAGTGAGCACATAGCTTCTATTGCAAAGTTAAATGATGAAATGGCTAGTCTTGATGCCCAACTTAAGGCTAGCAAAAGTGATTTTGATAAACTAAAATTTGCTAGGGATGCCTACACGATTGGTAGACACCCCTCAATTAAGGATGGGCTTGGCTTCAAGAGGGAAGCCAAGAACTTAACGAGCCATAAGGCTCCCATCTCCGCCAAGGAGAAAGGGAAGGCCCCTATGGCAAGTAGTACTAAAAAGAACCATGCTTTTATGTACAATGATAGAAGACAATCTCATAGGAGTTGTAATGCTTTTGATTCACATGCCTATGATTCTTATTCTATGTTTGCTTCCAGTTCTTCCTATATGCATTGTAGAGATATGCCTAGGAAAAATATTCATCATGTGCCTAGAAAGAATATTGTTCATGTTCCTAGGAAAGCTATGAATGGACCCTCTTCAATTTATCATGCTTTAAATGCTTCCTTTGCTATTTGTAGAAAGGATAGGAAGATAGTTGCTAGGAAATTAGGGGCAAAATGTAAGGGTGATAAAACTTGCATTTGGGTCCCTAAGACAATTTTGACTAACCTTGTAGGACCCAACAAGAGTTGGGTACCTAAGACCCAAGCCTAAATTTGCCTTGCAGGTTTATGCATCCGCGGGTTCAAGCTGGATTATCGACAGCGGATGCACGAACCATATGACGGGGGAAAAGAAGATGTTCACCTCCTACGTCAAGAATAAGGATTCCCAAGATACAATCATATTCGGTGATGGGAACCAAGGCAAGGTGAAAGGTTTAGGCAAGATTGCAATATCAAATGAGCACTCTATCTCTAATGTGTTTTTAGTTGAGTCTCTTGGATATAATTTACTATCTGTCAGTCAATTATGTAAAATGGGATATAATTGTCTATTTACAAATGTAGATGTGTCTGTCTTTAGAAGATGTGATGGTTCACTAGCTTTTAAGGATGTACTAGACGGCAAACTTTATTTAGTTGATTTTGCAAAAGAGGAGGCCGGTCTAGATGCATGCTTAATTGCTAAGACTAGCATGGGCTGGCTGTGGCATCGCCGCTTAGCACATGTGGGGATGAAGAACCTTCACAAGCTTCTAAAGGGAGAACACGTGATAGGTTTGACTAACGTGCAGCTTCTAAATAAGTGCATCACTTGCAAACGGACTTGTGAGGTCCAGGGAGTGTTTGTACAACTTGAGCACCACAATAAGCAACAAAATGCAGAATGAACATGATCAAAGGCATAAACACATGTATGCTACAATTCAATCCAAGTTCCGCGAATCTAAGATATTGAGCTCACTACGCAGCCTGCAAAAGGTCTTTTCATCTACAGGCTTAGTGAAGATATCGGCTAGCTGGTTCTCGGTGCTAACATGAAACACTTCGATATCTCCCTTTTGCTGGTGGTCTCTCAAAAAGTGATGCCGGATGTCAATGTGCTTTGTGTGGCTGTGCTCAACAGGATTTTCCGCTATTCGGATAGCACTCTCATTGTCACATAGGAGTGGGACTTTGCTCAGATTGTAGCCAAAGTCCCGGAGGGTTTGCCTCATCCAAAGTAGTTGCGCGCAACACTATCCTACGGCAACGTACTCGGCCTCAGCGGTGGATAGGGCAACGGAGGTTTGTTTCTTAGAGTTCCATGACACCAGGGACCTTCCTAAGAATTGGACGTCCCCGATGTACTCTTCCTATCGACCTTACATCTAGCATAGTCGGAATCCGAGTACCCAATCAAGTCAAAGTTAGACCCCTTTGGATACTAGATCCCGAAGCAAGGCGTAGCGACTAAATATCTAAGAATTCGCTTCACAGCCACTAAGTGACACTCCTTAGGATCGGATTGAAATCTAGCACACATGCATACGCTAAGCATAATATCCGGTCTACTAGCACATAAATAAAGCAAAGAACCTATCATGGACCGGTATGCTTTTTGATCAACGGACTTACCTCCTTTGTTGAGGTCGGTGTGTCCGTCAGTTCCCATCGGTGTCTTTGCGGGCTCGGCATCCTTCATCCCAAACCGCTTTAGCAAGTCTTGCGTGTACTTTGTTTGGGAGATGAAAGTGCCGTCCTTGAGTTGCTTCACTTGGAACCCAAGGAAGTAGTTCAACTCGCCCATCATCGACATCTCGAATTTCTACGTCATCACCCTGCTAAACTCTTCACAAGACTTTTGATTAGTAGAACCAAATATTATGTCATCGACATAAATTTGGCATACAAAAAGATCACCATCGCAAGTCTTAGTAAAAAGAGTTGGATCGGCTTTCCCGACCTTGAAAGCGTTAGCAATTAAAAAGTCTCTAAGGCATTCATACCATGCTCTTGGGGCTTGCTTAAGTCCATAGAGCGCCTTAGAGAGCTTACACACGTGGTCAGGGTACCGTTCATCCTCGAAGCCAGGGGGTTGCTCTACGTACACCTCCTCCTTAATTGGCCCGTTGAAGAAAGCGCTCTTGACATCCATTTGGTACAACCTGAAAGAATGGTGAGCGGCATATGCTAGCAAAATACGAATTGATTCTAGCCTAGCCACAGGAGCAAATGTCTCCTCAAAGTCCAAACCTGCGACTTGGGCATAACCTTTTGCCACAAGTCGAGCCTTGTTCCTCGTCACCGCCCCGTGCTCGTCCTGTTTGTTGCGGAACACCCACTTGGTTCCCACAACATTTTGCTTGGGACGAGGCACCAGTGTCCAAACTTCATTGCGCTTGAAATTGTTGAGTTCCTCCTGCATGGCCAACACCCAGTCCCGATCTAGCAAGGCCTCTTCTACCCTGAAAGGCTCAATAGAAGAGACAAAGGAGTAATGCTCACAAAAATTAACTAATCTCGAGCGAGTAGTTACTCCCTTGCTAATATCACCCAATATCCGGTCGACGGGATGATCCCTTTGGATCGTTGCTCGAACTTGGGTTGGAGGTGCCTGAGGTGCTTCTTCCTCTTCAACTTGAACATCTTGTGCTCCCCCTTGATCATGTGCCTCCACTTGAGGTACCTGTTCGTCATCTTTGGTTGGGGGATGCACCATAGTTGAGGAAGACGGTTGATCTTTCTCCAATTGTTCCTGAGGTCGTACATCTCCAATCGCCACGGTGCGTATTGCGGCCGTTGGAACGTCTTCTTCATCTACATCATCAAGATCAACAACTTGCTCTCTTGGAGAGCCATTAGTCTCATCAAATACAACGTCGCTAGAGACTTCAACCAAACCCGATGATTTGTTGAAGACCCTATACGCCTTTGTACTTGAATCATAACCTAATAAAAACCCTTCTACGGCTTTGGGAGCAAATTTGGAATTCCTACCCTTCTTCACTAGAATGTAGCATTTACTCCCAAATACACGAAAGTACAATACATTGGGTTTGTTACCAGTCAGCAGCTCATATGAAGTCTTCTTGAGGAGGCGGTGAAGGTAGACCCTGTTGATGGCGTGGCAAGCCGTGTTCACGGCTTCCGACCAAAAGTACTCGGGGGGTCTTGAACTCTCCAAGCATAGTCCTCGCCATATCTATGAGCGTCCTGTTCTTCCTCTCTACTACACCATTTTGCTGAGGTGTGTAGGGAGCGGAGAACTCGTGCTTGATCCCCTCCTCCTCAAGGAACTCCTCCACTTGAAGATTCTTGAATTCGGACCCGTTGTCGCTCCTTATCTTCTTTACCTTGAGCTCAAACTCATTTTGAGCTCTCCTGAGGAAGCGCTTGAGGGTCCCTTGGGTTTTAGACTTATCCTGCAAAAAGAACACCCAAGTGAAGCGAGAAAAGTCATCAACAATAACTAGACCATACTTACTTCCTCCTATGCTCAGATAGGCGACGGGTCCGAAGAGGTCCATATGCAGCAGCTCCAGAGGTCTTGACGTGGTCATCACATTCTTGCTGTGATGTGTTCCTCCCACTTGTTTACCTGCTTGACAAGCTGCACAAGGTCTATCTTTTTTGAAATGAACATTGGTTAGACCTATCACGTGTTCTCCCTTTAGAAGCTTGTGGAGGTTCTTCATCCCCACATGTGCTAAGCGGCGATGCCATAACCAGCCCATGCAAGTCTTAGCCATTAAGCATGCATCTAGACCAGCCTCTTCTTTTGCAAAATCAACTAAGTAAAGTTTGCCATCTAGTACACCCTTAAAAGCTAGTGAACCATCACATCTTCTAAAAACAGACACATCTACATTTGTAAATAAACAGTTATATCCCATATTACATAATTGACTAACAGATAGTAAATTATATCCAAGACTCTCCACTAAAAACACATTAGAGATAGAATGCTCATTTGATATTGCAATCTTGCCTAAACCTTTCACCTTGCCTTGGTTCCCATCACCGAATATGATTGAATCTTGGGAATCCTTATTCTTGACGTAGGAGGTGAACATCTTCTTCTCCCCCGTCATATGGTTTGTGCATTCGCTGTCGATAATCCAGCTTGAACCCCCGGATGCATAAACCTGCAAGGCAAATTTAGGCTTGGGTCTTAGGTACCCAACTCTTGTTGGGTCCTACAAGGTTAGTCACAATTTCCTTAGGGACCCAAATGCAAGTTTTATCACCCTTGCATTTTGCCCCTAATTTCCTAGCAACTATCTTCCTATCCTTTCTACAAATAGCAAAGGAAGCATTTAAAGCATGATAAATTGTAGAGGGACCATTCATAACTTTTCTAGGAACATGATGAATATTTTTCCTAGGCACATGATGAATATTTTTCCTAGGCATATTTCTACCATGCATATAGGAAGAGCTGGGGGCAAACATAGCATAAGAGTCATAGGCATGCGAGTCAAAAGCATTACAATTCCTATGAGACTGTCTTCTATCATTGTACATAAAAGCATGGTTCTTTTTAGTACTACTTGCCATAGGGGCCTTCCCTTTCTCCTTGGCGGAGATGGGAGCCTTATGGCTTGTTAAGTCCTTGGCTTCCCTCTTGAAGCCAAGTCCATCCTTAATTGAGGGGTGTCTACCAATCGTGTAGGCATCCCATGCAAATTTTAGCTTATCGAAATCACTTTTGCTAGTCTTAAGTTGGGCATTAAGACTAGCTACTTCATCATTTAATCTCGAAATTGAAACTAGGTGTCCATTACAGGCATCAATATCAAAATCCTTACACCTAGTGCAACTCATAACATGTTCTACACAAGAATTAGATTTATTTGCTACTTCTAATTTAGCATTTAAATCATTGTTAACACTTTGTAAAGTAGAAATGGTTTCATGACACGTAGATAGTTCATAAGAAAGCATTTCATTTCTTTTGACTTCTAAAGCATAGGATTTTTGTGCCTCTACAAATTTGTCATGTTCATCATACAACAAATCCTCTTGCTTTTCTAAAAGCCTATCCTTTTCATTCAAGGCATCAATCAATTCATTGATTTTATCAATTTTATTTCTATCCAATCCCTTGAACAAGCTAGAGTAATCTATTTCCTCATCACTAGATTCGTCTTCACTTGAAGAAGCATAAGTAGAGTCTTGAGTACATACCTTCTTCTCCCTTGCCATAAGGCATGTGTGACGCTCGTTGGGGAAGAGGGATGACTTGTTGAAGGCGGTGGCAGCGAGTCCTTCATTGTCGGAGTCAGACGAGGAGCAATCCGAATCCCACTCCTTGCCAAGATGAGCCTCGCCCTTTGCCTTCTTATAGTTTTTCTTCTTCTCCCTCTTGTTCCCTTGATCCTGATCACTATCATTGTCGGGACAGTTAGCAATAAAATGACCAAGCTTACCGCATTTGAAGCATGAGTGCTTCCCCTTGGCTTTGGTCTTACTTGGCTGTCCCTTGCGACCTTTAAGCGCCGTCTTGAATCTCTTGATGATGAGGGCCATCTCTTCATCATTAAGTCCAGCCGCCTCGATTTGTGCCACCTTGCTAGGTAGCGCCTCCTTGCTTCTTGTTGCCTTGAGAGCAAGGGGTTGCGGCTCGTTGATCGGACCATTCAAGGCGTCGTCCACGTACCTCGCCTCCTTGATCATCATTCGCCCGCTAACGAATTTTCCAAGGACTTCTTCGGGCGACATTTTGGTGTACCTGGGATTCTCACGAATATTATTCACCAAATGAGGATCAAGAACGGTAAAGGACCTTAGCATCAGTCGGACGACATCGTGGTCCGTCCATCGCGTGCTTCCGTAGCTCCTTATTTTGTTGATAAGGGTCTTGAGCCGGTTGTATGTTTGAGTTGGCTCCTCGCCCCTTATCATCGCGAACCGCCCAAGCTCGCCCTCCACCAACTCCATCTTGGTGAGCAAGGTGACGTCGTTCCCCTCATGAGAAATCTTGAGGGTGTCCCAGATCTGCTTGGCGTTATCCAAGCCGCTCACTTTGTGGTATTCATCCCTGCACAATGAAGCTAGAAGAACAGTAGTAGCTTGTGCATTCTTATGAATTTGTTCATTAATGAACATGGGACTATCCGAACTATCAAAGTGCATTCCACTCTCTACAATCTCCCATATACTAGGATGGAGAGAGAATAGGTGACTACGCATTTTGTGGCTCCAAAATCCGTAGTCCTCCCCATCAAAGTGTGGGGGATTGCCGAGTGGAATGGAGAGCAAATGTGAATTTGAACTTTGCGGAATACGAGAGTAGTCAAAAGAAAAGTTCAAATTAACCGGTTTCCTTTTCTCGTAGTCATTGTGGTCGTCGTCCTTTTGGGAAGAAGTAGACTCATCGCTGTTGTCGTAATAGACGATCTCCTTGATGTGCCTCGTCTTCTTCTTCTTCCCTTCCTTCCGTCTATGGCCTGAGCCGGAGTCGGTAGGCTTGTCGTCCTTCGGCTCGTTGACGAAGGATTCCTTCTCTTTGTCATTGATCACGATTCCCTTCCCCTTAGGATCCATCTCTTCGGGCGGTTAGTCCCTTTGTGAAGAGAACGGCTCCGATACCAATTGAGAGCACCTAGAGGGGGGGTGAATAGGTGATCCTGTGAAACTTTAAAAACTTAAGCCATAAAACTTGGCTAATCGTTAGCACAATAATTGCCAAGTGGCTAGAGAGGGATCCTCAACAAAACACAATAACCAACAAGGATCAATCACAGAGATGGCACGGTGGTTATCCTGTGGTTCGGCCAAGACCAACGCTTGCCTACTCCACGTTGTGGCGTCCCAACAGACGAGGGTTGCAATCAACCCCTCTCAAGCGGTCCAAAGACCCACTTGAATACCACGGTGTTTTGCTTGCTTTTTCTCAATCCCGTTTGCGAGGAATCTCCACAACTTGGAGCCTCTCGCCCTTACACTTGAAATTCACAAAGAACACGGAGCAAGGGAGGGATTAGCAACGCACACAAGACACAAGAATCAAAGTGCCAACCCGCACACAAGTCGCAACAAGAGCTCGCAACACGACTCAATGAGTTCACAACTCCACTAGAGCTCTATATGCTATCACAATGAAACGAATGCGTGAAATCGATGTCTTGGTGCTTAGGAATGTTGTAGGAATGCTTGGTGTACTCCTCCATGCGCCTAGGGGTCCCTTTTATAGCCCCAAGGCAGCTAGGAGCCGTTGAGAGCAATCTAGGAAGGCTGATCTTGCCTTCTGTCGACTGGCGCACCGGACAGTCCGGTGCACACCGGACACTGTCCGGTGCCCGATTTCTTTCCATAAACGGCGTAGTCGACCGCTGGCGGCCTGAGAGCCGTTGGTGCACCGAACATGTCCGGTGCACACCGGACAGTCCGGTGCCTCCTTCTAGCCGTTGGCTTGGCCACGTGTCCCGCGCAGATCGCGCGGCCGACCGTTGGCCCGGCCGACCGTTGGCTCACCGGACAGTCCGGTGCACACCGGACAGTCCGGTGAATTATAGCCGTACGTCGCCGGTGAATTCCCGAGAGCGACGAGTTCGCCTGTGAACGGCCCACCGGACAGTCCGGTGCACACCGGACAGTCCGGTGAATTTTAGCCGTACACTGCCATCGAAGTCCCGAGAGCAGCCACTTTGCTCAAGCCAGACAGTCCGGTGAATTTTAGCCGTACACTGTCCGGTGCACACCGGACAGTCCGGTGCTCCCAGACTGAGCAGATTCTTGGCTGCTCGAGCCAAGACCTTTCCAATCGGATTTTTCCTGTTTCCAGCACTTAGACACAATACATTAGTCCTCAAAACAATGTACTAAGTCTGAGAAACATACCTTTATCCTTAATTTGCACTTTGTCCACTATTTTACACTTAGGTACTTGTGTTGGACACTAAATCACCAAAATACTTAGAAATGGCCCAAGGGCACATTTCCCTTTCAGGGAGGTGTGTTACAACTTGACCCTTTAAAGACTAACCGTTTGCTTGAGTTTGCTTGATTTAGTCTCAAAGGAGGTTTGAAAGGGAAAAGGTGGACTTGGACCATGAAAGACTTCCACTGCACTCCGATGAGAGGGTAAATTATTCCAAGTTCATCTCATGTACTCTTATTGCCTTTGTATTCTTATTGAAGATTTTAGTGAGGCAATGGGGTTAAAGGGCCAAGATTGATCCCGTTTTGGTGCTTGATGCCAAAGGGGGAGAAAATATAGGCCAAAGCAATAGATGGATCAGCTACCACTTGAGAAATTTTGAAAACAGTAGATTAGAGCTTTTGGTTTGTCAAAACTCTTTTATTGTCTCTCTTGTCAAAAGTTGGCTTCTTGTGGGTAGAAGTGTTGATTATGGGAAAAAGGGGAGTTTTTGAAATCTTGAATCAATTTCTCTTGGAATGACTCTCTTTATGTCTTAACATGTGTGTTTGACTTAGAGATAGAAATTTGAGTTTGATTTGCAAAAACAAACCAAGTGGTGGCAAAGGATGATCCATATATGTCAAATTTGAATCAAAACGATTTGAGTTCTTATTTGAATTGATTTTGTATTTGTTCTACTTGCTTTATATTGTGTTGGCATAAATCAACAAAAAGGGGGAGATTGAAAGGGAAATGTGCCCTTGGGCCATTTCTAAGTATTTTGGTGATTTAGTGTCCAACACAAGTGCCTAAGTGTAAAATGGTGGACAAAGTACAAATCAAGGATAAATGTATGTTTCTCAGACTTAGTACATTGATTTAGAGACTAATGTATTGTGTCTAAGTGCTGGAAACAGGAAAAGACCAATTGAAAATGCCTTGGCTCGAGCAGCCAAGACTTTGCTCAGTCTGGAGCACCGGACTGTCCGGTGGTGCACCGGACAGTGTCCGGTGTGCCAGGCTGGCTCTGGCGAACAGGCTGCTCTCGGGACTTCGACGGCGGTGTACGGCTATAATTCACCGGACTGTCCGGTGATGCACCGGACTGTCCGGTGGGCCGTTCACAGGCGAACTCGTCACTCTCGGGAATTCATCGGCGACGTACGACTATAATTCACCGGACTATCCGATGTGCACCGGACTGTCCGGTGAGCCAACGGTCGGCAGGGCCAACGGTCGGCCGCGCGATCTGCGCGGGACACGTGGCCGAGCCAACGGCTAGATGAAGGCACCGGACTGTCCGGTGTGCACCGGACATGTCCGGTGCGCCAACGGCTCTCAGGCTGCCAACGGTCGACTGTGCCATTTTTGGAAAGAAATCGGGCACCGGACAGTGTCCGGTGTGCACCGGACTGTCCGGTGCGCCAGTCGACAGAAGGCAAGATCAGCCTTCCTAGATTGCTCTCAACGGCTCCTAGCTGCCTTGGGGCTATAAAAGGGACCCCTAGGCGCATGGAGGAGAACACCAAGCATTCCTACAACATTCCTAAGCACTAAGACATCGATTCCGCGCCTTTGATTCTTTGCGATAGCAATTAAAGCTCTAGTTGAGTGGTGAACTCATTGAGTTGTGTTGTGAGCTCTCGTTGCGACTTGTGTGCGTGGTGTTGCTGTGATTTCTTGTCTTGAGTGCGTTGCTAATCCCTCCCTTGCTCCGTGCTTCTTTGTGAACTTCAAGTGTAAGGGCGAGAGACTCCAAGTTGTGAAGATTCCTCGCAAACGGGATTGAGAAAAGCAAGCAAAACACCGTGGTATTCAAGTGGGTCTTTGGACCGCTTGAGAGGGGTTGATTGCAACCCTCGTCCGTTGGGACGCCACAACGTGGAGTAGGCAAGCATTGGTCTTGGCCGAACCACGGGATAACCACCGTGCCATCTCTGTGATTGATTTCTTGTGGTTATTGTGTTTTGACTCCTCTCTAGCCACTTGGCATTTACTATGCTAACGCTTAACCAAGTTTTTGTGGCTTAAGTTTTCAAGTTTTACAGGATCACCTATTCACCCCCTCTCTAGGTGCTCTCACCTGATCTGGTCTTAAGAACCCCGGTGGTGAGTTGACATATGCAAGGGTTAAGTGCTACATATGTCGTGTGGTTAGAGATCCTCAGCTGAGTAAATCGATTCGGATCGCCGTTATATCCTCGGAGAGTGGAGACTTGATCACTGACCTGCAACCTAAGTCAAGATGTGAACCTCATGAATAAAAATGATGTTGTATTGATGAGATGGTGAAAGTAGATCATATGCAAACAGAGTCTATTAATATTTAATCTGGCGTTAAAATATTGAAAGTAAGGACTCACTTTAGTAAGCTATTTCTGCAAAAGTATCTAAGTTGTTTTTTGTTAAAGCCTCTCCTTGATTCCCAAATCCATCATACCCTTGAGAGTCTTTTCTTTAGTCAGGTAAGTCTTGCTGAGTAATTCCATACTCAGGGTTTTATTCCCTATTGTTTTTAGGTGAAGAAGCGACAAACTTTTGTTGTTTCTGTTCCAAGGTGGTCTCAAAAGAAGAAAACCAAGAGTAGAGCTGTGGGAGGAAAGGTTCCTCCATAAAAACTTTTGTTGATACTTATCGGGAGGGGGTTTTGCCTCCCTTGGTTCTGTAATAATAATACTCAGCACTCTGTTAATTATATCCTGGTCTGTAATATATAACTTTGTTTTACTTTTAAATAAAGGTAAGTTTATGTAATCGCTTTTGCATTTTCGTATCTTTGATGATCTGTAATGTCTGCGTGACGGGTGAAACGCTCTTGGGAAAGGTAAGAAAAGCAGATACCGAACTTGTTAAGTGATTCAGGGGCACCTACAGGGTTGTCTGAGGTCCATTGGACAAGGACAACTGTAGGTGGGCCTAATGACTTGGGAGGTTCCGTCACATAAAGTTACTTTCAAAGCTTACTTTACCCTTAACAACTGAGTTTTTCTTATATTTAGATTCAAAGGGAAGGTGGGGGTGGGGTTTTGGATTACGTACTGACTCCTTTAGGCAGGAAGTCGGGGAAGCGAGAACGTAGAAAATCCTCAGTCTCCCATGTAGCCTCTTCTTCTGTGTGGTGGCTCCACTAAACTTTATACATCCTGACTGTTCTTGCCCGCGTTGATCTCTCTTTTTGATCCAATACCTTGACAGGGTGCTCTTGATAAGACAAGTCTGGTTCTATCTCCAATTCTGGTTCAGGTAGTACTTTTGTGGGTAAGCGGACACACTTTCGTAGCTGAGATACGTGGAACACATCATGAACTGCTGACATATGGGGTGGCAACTTCAATTGATATGCTACAGGTCCACAAGTCTCTTTGATCTCATAGGGTCCAATGCAGCGAGGAGTTAACTTGCCCTAGATTCCAAATCTCTGAACACCTTTGGTGGGTGACACTTTAAGATAAACATGATCTCCCACTTCAAACTACAGAGGTTTTCTCCTCTTGTCATGATAACTCTTTTGCCTGGCCTGAGCAGCTTCTAGGTTCTTCTTAATGACTCTGACCTTCTCCTCTGCTTCAAGTACCAAGTCAGGTCCAAATATTTCCCTTTCTCCAGCTTGTGACCAATTTAGCGGTGTCCTACACCTTCTCCCACACAAGGCCTCGAAAGGTGCCATCTTTAGACTGGACTGGTAGCTGTTGTTATATGAAAACTCCACCAAGGAAAGGCACTTGTCCCAATTTTTACCGTAGTGTAGCACACAGGCTCGCAACATGTCTTCAAGAATTTGAGTTACTCTCTCTGTCTGACCATCTGTCTGAGGATGGTATGCTGAGCTTCTTATTACAAGGGTCCCAAGTGAATCTTGGAGCTACTCCCAAAAGCGTGCCACAAACAGTGCTCCTCTGTCAGATATAATAGTCTTCGGGATTCCATGCAAACGCACTATTTGGTCAACATAGATTTCTGCATATTTCTCTGTCTTGTGGGTGGTATGCACTGGCAAGAAATGAGCTGTCTTGGTCAATCTATCCATGATGACCCAAATAGAATCATGGTGCCGGGAGGTATTGGGCAATCCCACAATGAAATCCATGCAAATATCCTCCCATTTCCAAGATGGTATGGGAAGGGGCTGTAAGGTGCCTGCCACCTTCAAATGACTGGCCTTGACTCTTTGGCAAGTGTCGCATTCCGATATATAGTTGGCAATTTCCCTCTTCATTCTGGTCCACCAGTACAAGGATCTGAGATCATGATACATCTTGTTACTGCCTGGGTGCATGGAAAATTTTGAAAGGTGAGCTTCATCCAATATTTTCTTTCTGAGCTCGGGGTTCTTAGGAACAACCAATCGGTCTCCAAACCATAGGATCCCTTTGCTGTCCTGACGGAAGCATTTGTATTTGTCCACCTTTTGTTTGATCATTCCCTTAATGACTTGAACACCCTTGTCACCAATCTGTGCCATGACTATTTGCTCATGCAAAGTGGGCTCCACTGAAATATAACTTAAGGCACCAGAGGAGACAACTTCTATGTTCAGCTTGCACAACTCATCACACAGGGTGGTGATTTTTGCATCCATACTCACACAGTTGCACTGGGCCTTCCGACTTAAGGCATCTGCCACAACATTGGCTTTGCCCGGATGGAAGTGCACTTCCAAATCATAGTCCTTGATCAATTCTAACCATCTTCTCTGCCTCATATTAAGATCAGCCTGAGTGAAGATATATTTGAGACTCTTGTGATCCATGTAGATATTACAATGGGCTCCCATCAAGTAATGTCTCCAAATCTTGAGAGCATGAACTACGGCTGCTAACTCCAGATCATGTGTGGGGTAGTTCTGCTCATGAGGTCTGAGTGCACGGGAGGCATAAGCAATGACTCGGTTGTCTTGCATCAAGACACATCCCAATCCAGTACCGGAAGCATCACAATAGACCTCAAAGGGTTTGGTGTTGTCAGGCTGAGCTAGCACGGGTGTTGTGGTTAAATGTTGCCTAAGTGTATGAAAGGCATCCTCACATTTCTGGCTCCATTCATACTTGACTCCTTTTCTTCAACAATTCAGTCATGGGTTTGGCAATCTGGGAGAAATTCGGAATAAATCGTCGATAATACCCTGCTAATCCCAGAAAACTACGAATCTGCCGTACTGTGGTAGGAGGTTTCCAATTCATCACTTCTTGTACTTTTTCAGGATCAACTGATACCCCATCCTGAGAAATGGTGTGACCCAAAAACTTGATTTCCCTCAGCCAGAATTCACACTTGGACAGTTTAGCATACAACTGATGGTCGCGCAGCCTCTGAAGTACGGTATGCAAATGCTTAGTGTGCTCGGCTTCATTCTTGGAATAAACTAGAATATCATCAATGAAGACCACCACAAACTTGTCCAGCTCTGGCATAAATACTGAGTTCATCAAATACATGAAATAAGTCGGGGCATTGATCAGCCCGAAAGACATCACCAGGTATTCATAAAGCCCATATCTGGTAGAGAAAGCCGTCTTCGGAATATCACTGGCCCTGATCTTGATCTGATGGTAGCCAGAGCGAAGGTCTATCTTGGAGAATACCTTGGCTCCCACTAACTGGTCAAACAATACATCAATGCGGGGCAACGGATACTTATTCTTGATGGTCACCGCATTGAGAGGGCGGTAGTCAAGGCACAATCTCAAACTCTCATCTTTCTTCTTTACAAATAAGGCGGGACACCTTCATGGAGAAGTACTCGATCGAATAAACCCCTTGTCCAACATTTCTTGCAACTGCTTTTTTAACTCTGCCAATTCTACTGGAGGCATCCTATAAGGTCTCTTGGATATAGGTGCAGTTCCGGGTTGTAATTCGATCGCGAACTCTATGTCTCTGTCGGGTGGCATTCCTGGTAACTCATCCGGAAAAACATCTGGGTAGTCACAGACCACTGGGATTTTCTCAACTGGCGACTCCATCATAGCGAAAGCACAAAAACGGGTACATCCCTGGTCGGGTAGGTACAGGGTGATCTCTCCATCCAGTGGGGAATGGATCTCTATGGCCCTGGCTGCGACATTGATTACCGCATGGTGTCGTGATAACCAATTAGTCCCCAGGATGATATCCACACTATCCAATCCCATGATCAGGAGAGTGGTTTTAAATATGAAGCTACCCGACCTGATTGGTACGTGTCTATTGATCTGATAGGTGGCAACCCTGCCTCCAGGTGTAGAAATTGTAATACCCCCATTTGTATGGTGAAAAGGTAACTGGCACTTGGCACTAAATTTGGTATTGATAAAACTATGTGATGCACCAGAATCAAAAAGAATGATTGCAGGATAATTCAAAACTGAAAAGATACCAGTCAAGACGGGTGCTCCCTCTGGAATATCAGCCATGGTGGTGAAGTTCAGCCTGCCTTGTCTCACTTGCACCTTCTGCCTCTTGCCTTGGTTCTGGTTAGAATTCTGTCCCTGCCTCTGCTTATTTCTAGGGCAATTCTTGGCATAGTGTCCAGTGTTACCACAAGTGAAACATCTGTTGTCATTGGCCTGACAGTACTGTTGCTGCTGCGGCTGATTGTTGTTCCTCTGAACTAGGAGCTGAGAGCGGTTGGGTGCCTGCTGCTGCTGTTGTGGTCGAATCACCCAACATCCTGGCTGCTGCTGAGGTCCCCTGTTCTGAGTGTCAGATACAATCCGAAAGCGCTGAGGCTGAGCTGATGATCCTGCCACAGGGGTCTTCCTCTTCTTTTCTGCCTGACGGGCTGTGATGCAGTCCTCCTAAGAAATGGCCATGTAGACTAACTCATTGTAACTGTTGGCCCTGACGGTGTTGAGACGGTCGCGGAGCTTAGTGCTGAGGCCCCTCCTGAACCTGTCCCTCTTCTTCTCATTAGTGTCTGCGTGATATCCGGCATACTGGCATAGGTCATTGAAGGCCTCAGCGTACTGCAACACTGTCCGATTTCCCTGAGTGAGTGCCAGAAACTCGTTAAGCTTGCGATCCATAATGTCTGCTGGTATATGATGCCCTCTGAAAGCTGCCTTGAATTCTCTCCATTCCACCACGTGGCCATCTGGCTGCATAGCGAGAAAGTGATCCCACCATGTTCGCGCGGGCCCGCGAAGCTGCTGAGTGGCAAAACGAACATTGGTCGCATCTGAACAATTGCCGGTAAGTAATGGGAATTTGGATTCCACTACCCTGATCCACACATCAGCATCAAGTGGATCCTCTGCCCGAGTGAACAACGACGGCTGAGTGCTGAGGAACTCCTGATAAGTGGCCGCTGCTGGGGGACGCTGATGGTGTCGGTGTTTTGGGTCCGACCGCACACCCGGGGTTGCCCCTCAAGGTGTTTTAGGAGTAGGACGGTGTCGCCGACTGTAGCTAAATGGTTCGTGCCAGATGCACGTAGAACAATGGACAGTGTTTACAGGTTCGGGCCGCTTTGAGATGCATAACACCCTACGTCCTGGCGAATATGCTTTGTGTAATAGGTTACAAGGTAGAGAGTTGAGGTAGATGGCTAAGTAGTAGTAGAGTTGGGATTCATCGTCTTGAAGGGGTGCCCCCTAGGCCTTATATATTTGACCGTGAGGCAATACAAACTGATATGATAACAGCGTGCACCTAAAAGATAGTGAACTGTTTGAGCTTATCTTCCTATGATTCGGCCGACTTATCCTCGCCTGGTTTCGTTGTGTGGGGCTCCAACGCGGGAAAGTCGGATCTCCTGTTGTGGTCACTTGCCCGACGTCACGGAGTCATCCGGGCTTGCACCGACCCGGCCTCACATCGATCTGCTTTACTGATTGCTCCTCCCCAGGCCCATGAAGGAGTGACCTTACGATCTATCGGGCCCTTGGGCTTTTCGTGAGGTCTTTTATCCTTCTAATGGACCCGGGGGATATCTGTCCCCCACAAGCCCCCGATCTTTGGGTTGATTTTGAGATAATCGGCC